>OX375881.1:29637741-30837741 GCA_947359465.1 Metellina segmentata
AGGCATCACATGAATTTTATTCCAGATATTTGATTGCAATGTTTTTTTTTTATACATTATCTATTAGTTTAGTGAATGCAATATTAAACATTAATTTATTGTTATATTTAGATGAGTTTTATGCTAAAACACACCTGAGAAAGTATTCTTAAATCAACCATAATTTGGTAGTTTTGGAATTATTGGAATGTACATTGAGTATTACGATTACTTTGATTTGCTTTACCAGTACTGCTAAAAAGCCAATTACTTTTCAAAAAATTATTATTATTTTTTTAATATGGAATTTTAGCTCTGATGCTTCATTTATTTCGAGTCTTATTTTTGTTCTTTGCGCAATGTATACAATTTACGAATATTTGGGACAGACGATATTTTTCAACGAACGGGAATAAAACGGAAACGCGTGTTTCTTTCACTCTGAATTAATTTCGCATTTCTAAACTTTGTGCACTTTTTAGTTGTAAGTTGTGGCAACTGTAAGATCAAGAGTTAAAAAGGAATCCCAAATTAATATCTTAAGAACAACTTTTCCCCGACATCTTTTATTTTGTTTTATTTCGCTGTTTTCTGTTTTTAAATTTTTATTATTTTAATAAATTGTGTCTCTTTTCCTCACACAACAACACAATCACAAAGAATTCGACTTAAAAGTGGCAGGTAAGTCAAAATAAAGCAAATTTTAAGTGTAATTATGCTATTATTGAAAAAATAATGCCGTTATTGAAAGAATAATTTTGTTTAAAAAATCGTAACTAGAACTTCAAGCATTAAAAAATTCTTTGTCATAATGACAGAAGATTGCGAAATTCCACAATGTCGCATGCCGGATGCAAGAATGCCACAAGTAAAAAGTATTGTTTTGTTATCTATGAGTGCGAGAGCCCCCGCCGTAAATCGTTATTTTAATTAATTGAGTTGAACATGAAAATAACTTAAGAAAGGGAATTCCAAATTTCCCTTAAAATCGTCTTTTGTAGTTGTAACCTCAATGTTACCTTTCGTCATTTTGTCGCCTTGTCACACAGCAAGGGTGCGATGTATGTGTAATGTATTATGTACATGAATGAATATGCACGTGTAGGATTTGTATCCTACGTAAGTGGTAGAAATTATAAAGATGGCGAAAGGTATTAAAATATTATTTTATTCTATGAAAAACGTAAGTCCTTATATATTTTCATCATATCTTCAATCTAGAGTAAACCAATTCAAACCGAGTAAGGTCGGGTATTTTGCTAGTGACTAATAATAATGATCATTCTAGTGTGTTTATGTGTACGATTTATTTGCTGTTATTTCATTTTGACAAATAGATTTATAATTTCAGTTTACATTCGTTTTTATCTCGAAACTGGGGCATTTCGAAGTTATAAAACTACCCACATAAATGTTGAAAAATTTAAAAACTATTAGACACAGCAACACTTGATGTGTATTATTAGTTGGGGTGTAGTTTTATTGAGAGGGGGTGGCCGAAAAAAATGTCCTTGAAAAGGAGGCGTTGAGTGAATTTTGGAAACTAATGCTTCATACCGACGTAAAGTGGGAGGATATTGGGAAAAGTTAAGGAAGGTTTTTGAAAACAATTGGGCTTTTAATATCCTCTGGGGCTCTTTCCAGCGTACACGAACACATCCCGAGTGCTAAGCAGCATCGGGGGCAGGCAGTGGGAGCCGCATTTCATGCATGAATCTCATTCTTTTCTCTTTTTTCGAATCTGACCCCGTAACAGGAAAAGGTGGTAGGCACACACGCAAACTCTCCTGGCCTTTCAACTGCGAAACAGACCCATAACTGTCACACTTATCAAACGGTACGCGCATTTAGAAAACACGCTGCCCAGGTAGGGATGGTCAAACGACTGATTTAGTTTGTTAGGAGCGGCCTGTCTCGCTCGCTGACGAGCCCGAGTTGAGTTGTGCTGTCGTGATCGGGATGTTAAAAAAGATCGCCCTGTCAAGTGACGATTGTTTGCTTTTTTTTGCTGCTTCCTTCTGTTTCCAGGCGCACGTGGTTTGGTTGTGTCTTGAGGGTTCGTGGTTTTACATTTGGGAGACGGAATTTAAATATTTTCTCTTGGGAAAAATCCTTTTGAAATTTTGCATTTTCGATGCTGTTTGTGCACGCGTGCCGGATAATTATCGTTTGCGCGAATGTCGAATGATTATTGTTTGTGCGCAGATTGGTATAGTGGGCTCGCGAAGAATTAATAATCGTTTGCAGTTTAATTATTTTTTGTTTTTATTCTTTAGACGCCAGTAGTGGCGATATTTAAAGATTTTGTAATTTGTGTTATCGTCAAAACTGTTCGTGTTAAGAATTCTTCAACTAGCTGCATGTCCATCTTCATGCCATAGTGTAAATTTTGTACGGTCGTATGGAAGCAAGAGATGCATAGTCTTGCAAATAAATAAGTTTTTAGGTTTCAATCTTTATTTGAACCTACTACATTGCACGGGACAGATGCTATGTGTGATCTCTGAACGCATTCAAACCAGTACTTACTCTATACTAGACGTTATGAAGGTTCAGGGCAACATAGTGATGAGCCTCTTTGGAAAATTTTCAAGTATTGGGTGCACTCATTCAAAGAATCCGAAATTCCTTTGATCTTGTTTTTAATTTGAAATTCTTGAATATTTTGTTTTTTGTTGTTTTCATTTCGGAATTTTTATTCTGTGGCTTATCACTATGTTTGGAGCTCTTCATATGCAGTGATTAAAGGAATAGAATTTCCATGATCGAAACAGTCTGCAATATTATTAACGGTTTTGCATTTTTAAAGAACAATTTTTTTTTTGTTTTAATTTATTTGTATGATAGAGCGCAGTAATTTCCCCATAAATTTCATATTGTAATTAAATGTCTAACTTAACTAGCATTCTATAGAGTTCTTATTAACAGTTAAATGTAGCTTGCTTGGATTTTCAAATTCATTTATCCTTTTCTTCATCTGTGTACGATTTTTGTAAGCTCCCATCCTGTTGAACTAGTTTTATTACACTGACTACAGCTTCTTTTTCGATTGGTTTTGAGAAATAAAGACATTCTCTTATAAATTATCGCGTTGCAAAATGTTCCAACAAAGTTTGGCACTTATTTTCCTTCCTTTTATGTTTAACCCAGCTAATTGATTCTGATACATGTACTTTTATCGTATCCATAATTTGTATCCATTCATAATCTTCAACGATACAATGGATTTCAATGAAGAATGTTGTTCGGAATACCAATGTGCATGTTGTAACCTGAATACACTGTTCAGTTTGTGTTCAACGGATTGCTTAAATTTGATAATTCATTGACATTGATTGGCTTTAATAAGGGCTACGGAATTGATACAATTTTAATTATCCAAACCACGCCGTTCAAACCGTACTTGACACCAGGAAAACCGCAAAAAATGATGATGCGAGACTTTTGGGCGTGGTGCAGCCTAGTAAATATATTCTCCAAGCTAATAAGCCATTTTATTATTTTTCTTTTCTTTATTTTTTACGCTTCTGGTAGCTCGCCGTTTGGTATTCCGGGCTATTACCGGACTGTGGCCACCCTCACCTTCCTCTCCAACCCCTGGTTACTTTCGCACTCAAAGTTGGTCGCTCACCATTGGTCCAGGTTGCCATGGCGACGAACTTCGTTTTAACCGTAAACAAAAGGACCCAAAATCATAATGCTTTTTTGTTTTGTGTTCAAATTGCGTTTGCTCCTTTCTTTCAGCGCGAAAGGGGGACGGCTTCTGCTGTTCGTGTCACAAGTAACAGCTTTATTTTTGAATATTTAAATTTCGCCTTTTCCCTTTTTAGCAAATGGAGTGAAAGAAATGTATTTCGGCCACGAATGGCGTTGAAAAGGATAGCCTTTAAATTTTCAGCAGACAAATATTGGAGGTCTATTGTAATCTACTTCGTCTATTATTTTAATTTTTGTGTTTGCTTAATTTTGCCACCAATTTGGCAATGTGTACAAAATGTGATGCGTGTCTCAAATCTTGATTGGTTATTATTGTAAAGCCACTTAGACAAATACATCTATTGACTCCAATGTATCACTGACACAAAGAGAGGCACAAAAGAACACCAACAAGAGTCCAGCAATGTATTGCGATGGCCGACTGGTATATCACAAATAGATCCCCACACTTTTTGTAAACAGTATTCTCACGCCTAACTAAAGATGTCTAAGATTTCTGGTGTCGCGTCCTGACCAAGCACAATCGTAAAAACGTCCGCTTTAAATGAACTTTGGAAATGTCAACTTCGAACAAACATAATGCAGGATCTATTTGAGCGCCTTCAATTCTTTTTATATCAACGATTTTAATGATATTTTAACGATTAGTTTTTAACACCACTATGAGAAATTGAAAGTACTGTAAAATTTAATCGTATTTTAATGATGATATAGAAAATGAAAACTCTGCACTGACTGCTGTTATATGGCTTTATATTAATATCATAACAGTATTTTTTAAGTTAAAAAATTATTTACATGTAACCATAGCAAAAACTTGATGCAAATATTTAAACAACGTTTAGAAACATGGGCGTTAACAAAGATCATTATCAAATATGAGCATACAGCTGAATTTTTTCAATGTGGTCTGGTATCGAGTATGTCCCCATGGTATAGCAAAAATACTAGAAATCTAGAAAATACTCATGGACCAGGTGTAAAATATTTTCTGAACTTAAATTTTTTTCGTATGTTAGCATAAGGCGGTCCGTAAAGATTATGACAATGTGATTTGTGTGGCATTTTCATCTTATTTTCCTATACGCGGTTCATTATTTTGTCTGATAACAATCAGGCCGTTGGAGAATAACTGGAATACCAACTTCCACTGTGGTCGTTTAGCGAGCTTTTGTTAAGGTACTTGGAAGTTACGCTGCTTGGAAAAAAAAAAGTTTCATGCTCTGTATTTTCTGGTTGAGCACAGTTGAAAGGTAACTTCTTAAACTCCGTTGTTGGGAACATCCCATCGTTGACCTCTCAAAGGTCCAGGTCCGACGCCTTCACTTGCTTCCCCCACAGCAAAAGGTGGAGCCCTGGTTCCCCAAATGGTTGGACCCCTCTGCCGACCCTCGTGCTTCCATCAACGCGGGGTCAAATGTTAAAGTGGAGCGCGGAGAAGGTACGTGAGAGGGAGGATCCCGAGATCTCGTTGGAAATTCTTGGAAACCGTTCTTTTTGGTGGGAAGAGGGGGTACTCTCCTGGAGCGTTTGTTATGCAGTTTGGAATGTTGGCATTCTGCGTCTTTTTTTTGCGATGGCAGAGATATCCGAATGTCATTCCGAAACAAGCTTCGTGGTAGATCGTTGGGTGTGATAAGAAAGGTTTGCTTTTTTTTCTTTCTTTCGCATGACGAGATCCGCGAGATTTCAGGGTAGCGGAAACAAAATAAAACAAGAATGTATTTATAAATGTGCCTGCGCAAATTTTCAAACATAGCTCTGTTGCGGTAATAACGCTCGTCTCTGCTTTGCTACTTTTAAACTGTTTAATTTTCATGAATATCGTCGATAGGCATATCTGGTGTTTGTATCTGGTCTGCGGGCTGTGTAAACCTATTCGGAGGACTGTTTCTGGTGTCCGGGATGATCCTGGATGATTTTGTCGTGCGTAGAGAACCTGGGGCCAATGGACTCTCAATCTCCGATCAAAATTGTAACTCTTTAACAGAACAGCAGTGCGTTTACCTGATCTGTTATACGTGTCTGAGATATATTTAATGCAATACTTTGTTCGTCCCCGAGCTGTTTTCGAAAATCATAACACTGGATTACGCAATTAAAGGACAATGAAAACCAATTAAAAAAAATCCTATTCCAGACCTCATTTTCTTATTCACAAGTCTGTCTGGTAACTCAATAGTCCAAAAACAGGAATAAAATATGTAACTATATAGCAGTATTATTCATTGCGACGTCTCAGGAAGAGCAGATTAACTATTGAGGTGGGTTCCTGTCATGTCTGAAAGGCCACAGAGGGCAAGTTGGAGAGTCTGACAAGCCAATTCGGTAGAGATGATTTGGCAGATAGTCGTGCCTAGTGAGAACACGACAACAAGCTACTCTCGATAGATTATGTACCAACCGAGGCATCGGCAAGGAATTCCAGTCTTACTCTCTAACTATACATTTGTAAGTACAGAATGTTTATTTTTGTGTGTTTTAATCAATTATTAAAAGTGAAAGAATTAGAAGTAAAATATTCAAGAGGATCGATCGAGGAATTCGATTGTTTGAATAAGTACTTTTGACTCGGTGTAAGATAAGATATCTCGAATAAAGTGGATTAACCATAACAACTTTTGAATTTTCCCAACTTTTTGAAAACTTGAAGCGATAAATAGTGTCCGATAGCCTTCAAATTAAATTTGCGTTTTGGAATGGATTTCCTAATTTTTTTTCCTATTTCAACCACAGTGAAATACGCCATCTATCAGACAGACATTAACGGATTAGACCAATGAGAAGCATAATCCATCTATCGCACTTGTGTGGAAGAATATTGTCTCATAATAAATTTAAGTAAAGCTCTGTTGTGTTTGTAACGATATCAATGTGGAAAAATAGAGTCGCTAAGCCCGTCTTGTACCAAACAAACTTTTAAGTTTTGTTCAATTTGAAAATCGCTCGCCTGAAAATTTTGAAGTGTTGCTTATCAATATGTTGCTTGAAGCCTTACAATAACATTGTTTGAAATAATGTAAGACAGAAACAGTGCTAAGTGCTCCAGTCGACGTTCTATGGCGAAATCTCCATCGCCCCTCCTAATACTTGGGATGCGCCGACCGAATACAAAAAGTATAAAAGGATCTTCTTTCCTAGGGGCATTTATTTTCCCCCAGCGGTCAACCCAAACGAAGCGAACTTTAAAAATATTATGCCATATAAATATACACGTACAAAATAGAAAAATTCTGCCTCGTCTTACCTTCACCCCACCCACTAAAAGAGAGGGGGGTTGCAGCACACAACAGAAGCCGGGGCAATATTCCGCTTGGACTCTTTCCGTCCGCCCCACACCCTGCAGTGGCATCTGAGTAAAAATGGAGCCAATTTAGCGCAAATTTCCAGCGTGGAACACGCGATACTGGCATCATACGCGCTCACGCACACAGCTTTTGAAAGACTGGTGGTATGCGAGAGACTGGAGAAGGGGAATAAGATAATAAAAAATATGTGGTGCGACGGTTTTTTTTTAAAGTTCGTATGGTTTTTATATATATTGCTTTTACAAAATGGTACTCTCTCTTTCCTTTTGCTCTATCCATGTCCGGCACTTCAATATCGTTTTACAAAAACGGGTCCTACTTTTGGGCCCAGATGCTGAATTATATTTAGTGTACTGCAACACAACTCCAAGCAATTGCAATTGTTGCCGAATTTTGAAAAGTGCAGTCAAATCAAAAACAGGGGTAAAACACAATCATCGGCTAAATATGTATTACATATTTTTTTAAAACATCAAAATTAATTAACTTACTTTATTTACATAAAACCAAGGCATACCTTCAGAATTTGCAATTCTATCGATAACTTTTGAAGTTGAATATTTTGTCATTGACCATTAGACTGGTAGACCAGGCGGAATAAGAAACAACAAAAATCTTCCGGATTCTTGTTGGAGGATGCCGGGCAGATATGGTGTTGAGTAATTAAGGAACATCACCGAAATTAATACGAAACACGGAACTTTTCACGCTTCGTTGCTTCTTTTTTATCTCACAACTTCCAACACGCTGTATCGGTTCTGCGAGAGAAGGCGGTGACATACGAATCGCATGTGTTCTATCCATCCCCTCCAACCTGGACCCGTTTTGGGAGGGGAAGAAACAAAAAGGGGACCCATTCGCAAAGATACGAAATGCAGCGTATATACAGAAAGGGAGAAGATTTGGGAAACAAACACCATTATCTCAATATACAACCATTCTTATTTCAATGTAAACTCTAACAGCGGCGGTTTGTGTTTAGAAAGCACTCTCCACTAGTGTTTATCTCCTGACAAGCCATTCTCTTAGCTTTCTGAAAGCTCCTTGTTTACATTACAGCGATCTTTTTTATATTACCCCCGTGCACTACCCTCTTTTCCGTACAGAGACGAAGACTTCTCTTTTACCCCCTTTAATGCCTTCCTTGGGTGGAAGTATATAAGTGGAAAACGCGATTGTGTATGTGCTTGGTAAAAACCCTTAATGCAGCTGTTAGCAAAAATTATTAATCTTTCGGAAGATTTCTGTTCGTCTGGGTACTCTCTGCGTCCAATTTAAGTTCAAAATACCTGTGAATTCTGAGATTTTGTTTGCGAAATGGCCAATGTTGGTCGAATAGTGATAGTTCAGCTTCAAAATAAAACGTTTAATCGATTTTTTTTACATCGATTCTAAGAGGCCCTCAAAGGGGTTAAGGTAGACCCGAATCGCTTCCAATTTTGAGGATCCGTTTAAAAAAAAATTTTAATGGAGAAAATGATTACTTTTAATTTGACTCGTTTTACCTTTTGTCGAAAATATAAATATGAGGTTCTACCTAGTGTGTGAGCCCCTTTATCAGGGGCCTTGAGTTTCATCGTCACACAAATGTTTGTGTAAGCTAGGATACGCTCGATAAAAATCAACAAGAAATCATGTTATTTTAAGAATAGAAATGAGAAAAGTTTTAATTTATTTCCATAGATTATCCCATAATCCATTCGATTTAATATGAGATAGTCTATCACAGTTTAAAATACGTGTGAATTGTGTGATTATTCGTCCAGGTTGCTTCCATTTTACAGGCTTCGCGCTTAATTTAAGAAGAAAATAAAGAACATGGTAGCTTTTAATTTGACTAGTTTTACTTTACGTCAAAAATGCGATTCTGAGGTCCGGATAATGAGACCTTAAAAAACAAATGACCATGGTAGTCCTTCAGAGGCCTCGGGTTTACATCAATGTAGAATGTTTATAGACTTTACATCAATGTTTATAGAAAGCCAGGGTAAGTTCGATTAAAATCCATCTATGAAGCATGCTATTTTTTTAACTGTCGTTTCTCTGCTGAAAAATATCCAATTAGAGAACATAAAACGCAATAAAAAAAAGACGCGCAATATAGTTAGATAAGAGGTGAAACAAAACACTTCATTGAAGCATATTGCTCAAGAATCGACATCTGAAATAACATCAACGATTGGAAATCATTAAAAAACATATCAAAATTGTTAATAACAAAATTGATTTATTTTCTGGAGATATACCTGTAGACGTTAAAATCACCACAACGAGGTATATTTTAGGTATTATAAATGAAAAAAAAATTGGATGCGTTCCAAAGGTTGTTAAGGAAAGGTTCGACTTGTTTCGGAAAAGTAAGTTGTCTGCAACCCAATTGGTCCCGGGTTCTAACCCTGCGTTGCAAGCACATGTATGTTAGCAACTGTCTCTTATAGGACTGACGGCTACCCTCACAAATAGCCGTCAATTCGACTCTTGATGTGCTAAAGGTCGTAGAGCTCAGTGGTCAGCATTAAAAAACTGTTTACCAGTGTTGTACGAAATCAGCTTGCCTTTTGAATTCAGGTCATCTGAAAAGCTGATCTCGTGTATATTTTACAGGGATTAATACTAGACAGGATAAAAAGCAGAGCAGTTCTGAAACGTAAATATAAATTAAAAAAACAAGTCTGTGTGCAGTAATTCTTTTGCACGTCTCTTAAGTACTCCTGTTGCATTTCCAACTCAAGGGACCCTCGAAGAAAAAAAGATTTCCTGTTATGGAATGTTTAGAGACGTACTGGGGTGATGTTGCTAATGGAATTTAAACTTCGGCAATGCGTTTTGTCCCGTAGAATGAAATTTCCTTAAAAGATAAGAGATCAAAAGGGTGATTCGGCGACATTCATATGCAGCCGAGTCACTTTCTATTTGTCTTGATTTGTTCCCCCCGTATCTTTACCATTAGAGGATACATCACATTCGGAAATTTGATTAAGGATGTCAGCGCCCCGTTTTTACTTGCCCCTGGGGTGGAATTGATTTTGTTTGTAAGAAATCCGAGTATGAGCAGCTTTTTCTTCCCCTCTGCTCTTTCATTTCCAAGTGCGAATTAAGCGGACGCCATTTGAAAATTACGTCGATTTAGGCCCTTGAAGATGTTGCTTTCTATGTAATTCTTCGTTGTCTCGTGTCGCGTTTGTACCATTGATTTTTGTCCTGTTCTTTTTATGGGATTCTTTGCAGTGTCAAGATATGGAAATTACTCTTGCATACGGGAATGGCGCTTGAAGTATTTTCCATCGCTTGTATTCCTTTGGTAATTTTTTAATTAACATCGTACCTGAGCAACACAACGGACTATTGACGACGGTCCTGGATCCATCCCCTAAGTGAAAGATCCGTACACCACGTAATTTTGAACCAGGGTCAGGTTACGAGGCAACACCTGAGCTGGCACCCCACTCTCCAAACTTCCACACCAATCCAACGAAAGGACTTTCGGCGTCGACAGATTTAAAGTGCACCAGCCACCTTTACACCATACGCTTACAAACATCCATGTACTGACCCGGATTCGAACCAGGAACCTTTCGATCTAGATTCTAACACCTTAACCACCAGACCGGTTGGTCGGCTGTATTCGTTTGGGTCAACGGGATTCGACAAATGTTAAAATCCGTAAGTACATGTGGATCGCAGTGACTCGATGGGTTTGCCTACTGCTCTAGGAACCTTCGAGGTGTAGGCTTCCGCAGTTTTGGTTCCTCCCTGGGTGTATTTCTTCCTTGTGTGTAGGTAGAGCCTTCCTTGTATTTGTATAGTGGGGATGCCAGCTTAGGTATTGACCTCGTCATCTGGTTCGTATGAAATTACGAGTTGTCTTGAACATTTCCCTTCAGAATGGATCCCGGGCCTTCGCCAATAGTCCGATGTGTTGCTCCAGTGTATCATAAATTCAACTACCTACCTTGTGTGTATGTCCATTTATTTGACGTTGTT
Source organism: Metellina segmentata (assembly GCA_947359465.1). NCBI lineage: Eukaryota > Metazoa > Arthropoda > Arachnida > Araneae > Tetragnathidae > Metellina > Metellina segmentata. Next base: position 29,648,730 of record OX375881.1, read on the forward strand.
TAGCGAAGCTTGGACAAATAGGTCCTTAAGCCACAAACCGTGAATAACACTTGTCGCTTTAACATCTCAACTATTAAAGCCAGATTTCCAAGAGACTCGTTTGAAGTTTCAATTTCCATAGTAATTTTGTGTTGCTTGTTATAAATTAAAAATCGTTTTGAGTTTCAGTAGCTCAGGCCATTTGTAGCTGAAAAAGTGCACTTTGTAATATTTATTCTCTATGCTGGTATGGAAACCGAGTGGTTATTACTCTTGGCCTTGGTTAGCCAGGCGCAGGGTTCGAATCCTGGCCATGTCAGTAACGTTTGTATTGTTTAGAAATCCATTTTAAACTGTAGATTCTTGTCTAATCAGCTCTCGTGTAGCAAACACATTACCGTAGAGCGACAAACCAAACTTTTCTTCCGTAATTAAAATAATTACCATTTGTGAGTTCGGACATCAGTGCGGCAACGACGTTAGAAGTGAAAATGGTTTAATAATATTAGATGTCGCATGAATAACTTTTGTTCAGGGGTTGTTATGGTTGAAATTGAAAAGATAGTTAGAAACATCGATTAAAATCGTCTATTTACAAATGAAGCACACGAAGTCAATTTTGAAGAAATATTTTTTGCTTTTCTAAACCAGAATGGGGGAACATCTCTTCGATTGGTGAACCCACTAAGTTGCATCAAAGATTTCTTGGAAAACAGTGAGTTTAGCATAGTGAGTAGTTTACCCCTTCATTTTCTTCCCTACTAAATCCCCCTGATGCACATTATTTAAGTGTGCACTGACTTTACAGCCCTAGGTATATTGTTAGTGGTATATTGTTTCCCATTGGGTTTATTACCTCTGGTAAAAATGGGGGTCGCAACCCCTTGATGCCCAAGGGATGTTTCTCTACTTTCTTTCACCAATCCTTTCTTTTCATTATTACTTGAGTTTGTCTTATGTTTGGTGCAGCTTAACCAAATGTGACAATTAAAACCAACCGACCTTTTCTTTGCTTAATTCACTTGAAAGTTGACGTTGTTGTTGTTGTTGTTGTCGTGCGGGCCATATATGGCCCAATTGGGGGTGCCATTGTCCCGGAGGGTTGGACTTCTGCATACATGACACATCCGTTTTACATGAAGGTCCCTATCACACATCCATTCACTCACACATATCGTAATTTAGATCCCAATCAGAGGCCGATAACCACCTGATCAGGTGCCCCCAGAGGTATTGATTTGGTATGGGAACATAAGGGACTTTGTGACCACGACCTATTTAACGTGCCCCAGCCACCATTAGCGAACACGACGGTCTTTAGCCAGGTCAAGCGCCGATCTCGCAACCATCAGAATTGCAGTCTCTGCTGAGGACAGAACCCACAACCCTTCCGATGCGAGCCCGACGCTCTACTGACTGAGCTACCGCGGCTCGAAAGTTGACGATATACAGCTCAAATAGAGAATAGTTATTCATTTTCGTTATAAAATTCCATTAGGATCTTTAACAGAGCTTTAGTCTTGGTGTATGCCACTAAGCCTAGTATTTTTCTTCGAGTACAAACCTCGAAACTTTCTTTCTTGAATGGATGAAGACTTCATAAGCCTATCTGTTCAATTTCCCAATACCCACCGACAGGAATCCCGATGATATTTTTAAATGATCGCTTTGAAACAGGGACCGTTTGTCTCAACGCCAGCACTACAGCATCCTCAATGCTCAATCTTTCTCCAGATGCATCCTCTCATACACAGAGAGAGAGAGCGTCGTGATTAAGTGCAACCGCTTCTCCATTTTAGTTTTGAAATCATAATACATCCGAAAATCTGTAAGAGGATACACGCGGGAAGATATATCGAGGAAAAAAGGACAAAAAACTGGAAATCTCCGGAGAGCCGCGCAAAAGGAAGAAAAGGAGAGCAAAAAATGAAGACATCATTAGTCCGAAAAATAATAACAATAACGGTAAGAGAGAGAGAGGACGGGGCTTATGCCTCATTAGTTGCGTCATTAGGTGGCAGGGCTTAGCACCGAGTCTCAGTTCTGGCTATTAATTTCAATCAGGCCTCATTAAATGGGATAACCGGACGGATATATCGGATCTAGTTCGCCTTTTTAGTAATCGGGTTCGAATAATAAATAATACAACGTCCTGAAATGAGAGACTGGATCTTGGAACAGGGGAAAAAGAGTGCACGCGCCGATGTAAATTATGTGCTTATTATGGGAGCGTCTCTCGTCCCAATCATTTCTTGGGGTGAAGTAAAGTGACGACGGGGGAGTTGTGTGCTTTTTTTTTTGCTTTCCGGTCGTTGAAATTCGGCTTTCGTTTTGTGTTAAATTGTGTTTTTGATGTATTGGGAGGTTTTTTTCTCTTTCGGGGAGTTGACCACCATCCAAATCTTTCTGTTTTTCCAGTTTGGCCAAACTCTTCGACTTTTTACTTGCCATTCGCTTCTTACACTGAGTGTAATGTTTTATGGTTGATGTATTCGGGGTTCCCGCGGGTTAGGAATAACCTGGAATTGTCAGAGGATTTAATTTTGTCCAAAAAAAAAAAAAATCGGGGGAAATTACAAATTTTCGTCTTGTTGTTGTCGTGCGGGCCATATATGGCCCAATTGGGGGTGCCATTGCCCCGGAGGGTTGGACTTCTTCATACTTGACACATCCGTTTTACAGGAAGGTCCCTTTCACACATCCATTCACTCACATATATCGTAATTTAGATACCAATCAGAGGCCGATAACCCCTTGATCAAGTACCCCCAGAGGTATTGATTTGGTATGGGAACATGGGGGACTTTGTGACCATGACCTATTTAACGTGCCCCAGCCACCATTAGCGAACACGACGGTCTTTAGCCAGGTCTAAGCGCCAATCTCGCAATCATCAGAATTGCAGGCTCCGTCGAGGACAGAACCCACAACCCTTCCGATGTGAGCCCGACGCTCTACTGACAGCTACCGCGGCTCAATTTTTGTCTTAAACCTGGAAAATGATTGATCATGTCTTTTCAGAAGCTTTGGAAAAAGGTAGCCATTAAGATTCGTATACAGTTTTGTATCACTTTATTTTATGAATTGAATTTTTCAACTGATTTTAAAAGAAACGGCTAATGTTATACAGGTAAAGAATTTTGTTTCGTCCATTGGCTTTAATTGAAAAATTTCATGCTTATCATACAGTAAATCACAAATTGATTCAAGCCAATAATGTTGGATTATTTGAAAAAGTTATTTTAATGCACAATTACTTGTGATTTGTGTATTAAGTTTTACAGTGTATGATTATTCACTTGGTTTTTATTATTGGCTATTGAATGGCTAAATTATTTCTTGATGTTCCACCTCAAAAATATCGTGAATTGCTTAAGTATGACCCTTATTTTGTAAAATTTGTCTCGAAAACCTGGAAAAGTCAGGGAATTTTATTTCTGATTTAAAAATGGGAACCCTGTGAATTGTATTACTCTTATGCATTTTTAATTCATTATCATTTTGCGTCACTTGAGGGACGCAGAACTCTGTCGACGGGGCGTTGGTAGAGTCTCGGATTGATAACCGGTTGCGAGTTCGAGACTCGTTACAACTATAGGCGTCGTTTACTTGGGGCTGGCAAGCGTTAAATCTGCGGTGACCTCTAATGTCCTAAATTGGCATGGTGTGCAAGTTCGGAGAGCGGTGACAGCTCAGGTGTTGACCTCGTCATCTGACCGTGTTTCAAAACGACGAGGCCGTCGCCAATAGCCCATTGTGTTTCTCCAGTTTGACGTTGCTCCAACTACCTACCGACTTTTTGGTGTTGGATTTATGTCCTCAGATTGTTTCCAGTGATAGCAGGGTAATTAGCGTGATGTCTCATTTTGCACCTATGAATCGGGTTTTTTGACGATCGTGTTTTAGGCCCAGTCGTCATGTCTTCTTACGTGTGATGTGGGTGTCATCTCGGGTATGTATGGACCTCGTCATCCGACAGTGGTGTTGTCCTCGGCTCTATTGATCTCGTACCGTCTCCAATAGCCCGTTGTGTTATTTCAGCTCGAGGTTAATTCAACTGCTTGCCTGCGAATGGAGGAAACTCTCAGATACCGTAAGAACCTTGGAAATTCTGCAGCCAGTTTGGTTTGGATGGACTTTTTCCTTCTGATTTATAGCTCTCTGCATTCAATTTCAAAATAATAATAATAATACACAAATCGACCGTATATCCCCGCTTAACTCCCGGTAAACTCGCAATGAACGTAAGGAAATAAGACTCGCCGTGTGGATGTTGCTCACTATATATTACACATGGTCCCAGGATTTTTTCCCTTTTATCTTTTCCTCGGGATTCTCCAGGACCTGCGTGCTCTTTTCATCGTTCCAGGAAATTCCGCCGCTCGGGGGGCGGGGAGCCGGGGCGCACCGGAAATTGAAATGCGAAACCGTCCCGTTTTAATACCGGAACGATTTAGGAAAGCTTTTCTAACAGCGTCTGGCTGCCTTTGGTGGAGGGGGGCCGACTATTGGTGACCCCCCCCACACACACTCCTGGCTTCCCTGTGCTTCAGGAGAGCGAGGCTAGTAGCATTTATTTTGGTATTTCTGTCCCGAGTTAGTGAAGGGAACTGAGTGTGTGGGATATTGATAACAGGACCGACGGAGTTGAAGGAGCCGGGTACCGTTGCGTGTGTCGCTGCTAACTTTTCCGAGATTGTTTTTTAATGTTTCGGAGCTGGGAATAAGAAAAGTGGCGAATGGATGTAGCGGTTTGGTTGGGGCTTGAATGGTGCAAAGGGCCAAGCACACAGGCTGAACTGGGCCAACTTTAAGAATTCCAGAATCGGAAAATTGTAGGAGGCATATCGTTGACTTGGAGTAGAGACTCGTAAACTGGCATTTTTAGGAGGCGTTTTTTGTCACCAAATGATTATTTTCATGATGAGAAATGGTCATATATTTTCTTTCAAACCAAATGCAATATATCTATCAGAATGTTTAATTTTATTTTTGACCTAAAAACTAAGTATGGTGTGAAATTTTTTTCTCTCTCTCTCTCTCATTTAACGCGTTTCTGCTCTGAGCAGGTGGTTAAGGCGTTGGCATCTAGATCGGATGGTTCCTGTCAATGCATGGATGTTTGTAAGCGTATGGTGTCGAGGCGGCTGGTGCACCTTAAATCTGTCGTGGTCGAAAGTCCTCACGTTGGGTTGGTGTGGAAGTTTGGAGAGTGAAGCGCCAGCTCGAGTGTTGCCTCGTCATCTGACCGTGGTTCAAAGTTACGTAGTGTTGTCCTCGGATATTTCCCTTAGGGGATTGATCCCGGACCGTTGTCAATAGCCCGTTGTGTTGCTCTACTACGACGTCAATTAAAAATTACCCATTACCCTGCTCTAAGTCAATGGTACATTAAAAATATGAAGTATGAAGATGCATGTAACCGAAATTTAAAATCGAGGATGATTTGAATGCAAGAGAATTTAAAAGTTTGTCGATAAAATATTAACTTAGATGCCCCAATTTAGGTTGCCGCAGTAGTTTGCTTAAAGGAATAGAAGCGTATTAGCAATCCATAGGTTGTGAATTAAAATCTCGATTTAAACAGATTGTCTTGTACGTGGAGGCTAGCGCACGTTAATTTTCTCGTGGCCTCACGTTGGCGTGAAGTGTAAATTTGTAGAGTGATGTGACAGCTCGGGTATGGATCTCGTCATCTGACCGTACTTCAAAATTACGAGGTGTCATCCAATCTTTTCCTTCGAGATTGATCCTGGACCGTCCCCTATAGCCCGTTGTATTTCTCCAGAGCGACTTTGTTTCGAATACCTACCCGATCCTATTTGAGATGATTATGAACTTAAAGGTTTCATGAGATGTGTTTTTAAGGATGGTAATTTGAATTAACGTCGTACTAGAGCAACACAATGCTATTGACGACGGCCTTGGATTCATTCCCTAAGGGAAAGATATGAGGATAACACCACGTAATTTTGAACAATGGTGAGGTGACGAGATAACACCTGAGCAGGTGCCCACTCTCCAAACTTCCACACTAACCCAACGTAAGGACTTTCGGCCACGACAGATTTAAGGTGCACCAACCGCCTCTACACCATACGCTTACAATATCTATGCACTGACCGGGATTCGTATCAGAAACCTTCCGATCTAGAGGCTAACACCTTAACCACCAGACCGGTTGGTCGGCTATGTGTTTTAGGAAGTGTTGCATTACCAATGCGGTAAAAAGCCTAAGTAATGTAAATAGATAAAAAGCGGTTGGTGCAGAGGTTGGCCCAATGTCTGATAAAATTGACGATTGCCATTACGAGGAATGAAAAGATGCAGAAAGGCAGGAGAGGTTAAAACTAAAGGGGGACAGATCGGGGTTGTGATGCCCGTGTTTACTTTGAACGGGCCTTACTTTAGGTCGAAGAGGTTGGACGTCATGTATATAGTTCCATCATCAAAAATATGTAAATGTCTTATTTCAATTTAGTCAATTGACATTTGATTGCAAAACGATACAATTGCAGCTTTTCAGCAGTATTCATTGTTCCTTATATGATTTACCGAGTACAGTTATTTTATGGAGTTGGAATCTCGAAAATATAGCATTTGTTTTTGAAGTTGGCCTAAAAGCCAACCTTATTTTTTAATCTACGCCACTAAGTATACTTGCATTATTATTCTGAATGAAAGCAAATAGCTTTCAGAAAATGAGCCTTCCTTAATGTTGTTAAAAACGTATTATTATTTTCGGAATTGATTTTCAACAATAAGGCGTGGCATTTTGTTCAACCCAGTCAGGTACTAAGTGCATGCACTATCAAATTAAAACGTATTTTTCGTCACACAAATGCAATGTGAACTCTGGAAATGATTTTTGTTCATTGGAGTCGAGAATGCAATTTAAAAGTGGCGCAAATTTGTATGGCAAATCGGTCACGCATAAATTAACTGTTGCAATTTAGATGTTTTCTACTGCTTTTAGTGATTGCTCTATTCAAGTAGCAGAAGACGGGAAACGAACTTTCCTTTTCTTTCCAGCGATCATTTGCAAGAGTTCTTTCACATGCCGTCAATCAGTTTGCAGCTTTTATTAACCGGAGTTGACAGCAAAATGGAGTGCCAATTGCTGCCTCGCCTAAATTAAGTAGTAGGGGGACTAGTTTATTGAATTAAAAAAAAAAAGCTTCTCATATTCCGACCTAATTTCTCCTACCTCAGACTCTGCTCAGTTAAGTAACAGCGTGCTCACGTCTCCTTGAGGGTGAGAGAGTCAAATGTTCGGGCTGGGCTCAACGGTAAGGACAGCGGAGCTTAGACTTTGATAAATGGACTCGGCATGCCACGGGCTCTATGATTAGTTCACCTTGTATACCGTTTTCGTATTTTAATTCTTCGACTCCCCTTTTCCTGTTTGTCCGCCAATCGCTGCCTGCCAGCCTTGCGTGCGTGGGGATTTTTCTGGGGAATTTCGGGACGAAAATCCCTGTGCTCTCTTGTTTTGTGTGGGATTTCCAATGGGATGCAAGTTGGAAGAGTGTAGGGTAAGCGACCGGAGGGTGGCGACTTGAAACTAGGTCCCGCCGAAGACCGTCGTGTGTGCGGGTGCTGGTGCAAGTTGAATCTGCAGTGGCCTCAAATGACGTGGTGTGGAAGTTGGGAGAGCGTGTTGCGAGCTCTGGTGTTCATGGCTGCCAGCCCATGCGTTCACCATACCATCTGACCGTGGTTCAAAGTCATTTAGTATTGTCCTCGGAACTTTTTCCCTTGGGAATTGATCCCGTACCACTGCCAATACTCCGCTGTGTTGCTTTTTTGCGACGTCTATTAACCACCTACCGATGGGATACAACCCATTGGAATAGTAGTTATATGGTTTCATTGTAGTAATATATTGGACGTTTCGGGATACATGCACATGTTTTATTGCATCATGCTCTATGTATCTCATTTGTTTATGTATACACTATTTACTCTTGTTATGTTTCCTCATTCATTTAGCCTCGCACTGTTAGTTTTGTGATACCTTTCTCTAGTTTTCCTCGAATAATGAAGGAACGCAATGCATTTAAAACAAAAGATGCACTTTTTAAAATTGTCCAAAATGAAATTTTTGTTTTGATACAAATAAATTGCTTCTTTTAAAGTTAGAGGATTTGGTTATACTTATTTCTATTGTAGTTTAATATGCTAAGCTAATATATGTAGAGTTTGAGATACTAAGCTAACTCCTAAGCTATTGTAGTTTAATACTAGGCTAAGATATTTTAGTTTTAAAATATTAGGCTAAAGGATAAGCTATTGATGTTCAAGGTAATAATCTTCTGATGTCATAAATAAGCTAAAAGAAATGTAGAAAATTTAAAATCGATATCTACGTATATTATATATTTCGCTCCCTTAAATGATACAGAAATCGATATTATCTGTACACTAGCAAATGGCTACAAACATGTTAAACCATCTAAAATCAACAGCTCATAATTTTGCCGTTTAGTGAAATGTGCATTGTATAATATTGCTAAAACTGTGCGTATAAACTCGAGAGCACTTATGCCGTTCTGCAGTAGTTTGATTACAGAAGGCATTTGTCTAGAAATCTAAGAAACAGAAATCAGCGTAGAAAAGAAAGGCCAACGCGTGGAAATAGGTTTCTTTATTTAAAAACACTGAATTGCCTTGGTGAATATTGAATGCTATTGAAGTGGACGTTCAGATTGTAAGTGGCATGACTGAGGTGTATACTTTTTGTCATGTTCTTCATTGGCATTAAGAACAGTAAGAAGTACAAGAAAAATGAATACTTTTGACTATATTTTTTTCATTTACCGATTGATTGAATTTATATAGTTTGCTACTGTCGTCCATTTTTGAGTCAGTCGATAATTTTCTCGCTGTAAAGCTGTTCTTCAAGATGGTAATCTATAGTTTGAAGAGCAACTACTATTGCTGGGCAAGTGAATACAGGATGAGGTAACTCCCAGTCAGTTACAATATCTATGTTCTGGTTCCATGCTAGTTAATTTTCATAAAATGTGAGTAACTAGCATTGCCATCAATGGAAATGAACTACAGTACAAAATCCCAAATCCGGACGTTTCCCCCCCCCACTTTTTTCTATCTTCTTGACAATTTTTAAAGAACAGGGAGGTAAACCTGGGCCTAATTGATGAAACAACGCAAAATAACGGACATGTTCAGAGTAAAAACCACACATAAAATTTGAAGATTTGCTAGTAATATTTCTTTTATTGTATTTAAAATTTATTTATTTATTATTATTTTTTTTTTAGATATTCATATTTATATATCTGCTGTTTTGCTATTGCAAACTCAAAATTCGCGCAGGGGAAGGTTATATTAAGGTTTTGTTTGACAAAAAATGCAAATAATCCGAAATCCTGAGGTCCAGAGGATTCTGGAATTTGTTCTGTTTTAAGAATCTAGCGCCGATGCTATTATAAAACAGCATTTATTGTAGACGTGTGAATTTTTACAGCTGCATAATATCCCACCTCGTTTTAAATCTCGAGTCCTCAAACCCCGACGAGGAAAAGAGCACCAATTTGGGGGAAAAACGGGGATTTTTTAGCGAATACATGAACTGAAAAAACCTTACTTGTAGACAAGGATCTCTTGGGCTCCTTTTGACTGACTGACTACTACCCCCCCTCCCCCAGCCGACGTCACCGCTCAGACGGTATCATGCTAATCATAGGGTTGTCAACTGGCGTGCTCGGGAACCGTAAACGCTGTAAAAATTATTTATTTCTCGGCGATTGTCGGCCCGAAAGGGGATCTTTGATAAATACTCGACGTGTGGCCACGAGGTGAAGGTGAAGACTTTGATGGCCACGTTTGGAGTTTAAACGGTAGCGCCGCGGTCAGCTATCATCGGGTGGGTCATTTTTCATTCGGGGTGCTCTCGCTCTCTCCCGACGTGTCTTCCCGTCACACCGACTTTTTGAAATGGTGCGAAATACGTTTTTTCCGTGTCTCGGCCCGCTTTGAGTGTCAAATTATCGCGTTGGGAGGCGTGGTTTCTTCGTTTACACGGGGATCGTCGTGGTTTGGTGGGATACGCCCACCTCGCTAGTAATCTGCGAGTTGTGGGCGGTGCAGGTTCGATTCCTCCCTGGATGTAGTACTTATCTTTTTTTGGAATTAAATATTTTTATGCATGGCTATTACTTGATGTCTGTCTTTTGATTGGCGTAACGAAGGACAGTTAATTAGGGTGGGGGAGGTGTGTTGAGCACACCTTAGAACCATCTGGATGGGAAGGAGATCTTTTAGATACGTTGTGATTCACGATCGACGGTCAATGAAGAACCTGCCGGTTTTAACCTCTCGACTAGCTGTTGCTAATGGGACCGGTAAAATTCTGCTTGATGTGGACAAGTCGTGTATGAGGCGTAATCTATAAATAATTGTTTAATATTTGTGTGTGTGACCAGAACCTAGGGTCATCGAGAAATGAGTCCATTTTTCCAACAATTAGCGGACGGTAAAAAATGTCCTGACAAACTCCATATAAAATACTCTGAAAAACAATACTATTTATAATATAGTTATATAAAATAGTATTTTTTACTGTAATTATTTATATTCTCTATAATACTATTACTAATATGTACTGTAATACTATTACTAGTTTCTGCTTTTATATTATTACTAGTTTGTACTATATACTATTACTAGTTTGTACTATAATACTATTACTAATTTCTATTATAATACAATTTCTATTATAATACTATTACTAATTTTTATTATAATACTATTACTAATTTCTATTATAATACTATTACTAATTTATACTATAATACTATTACTAATTTATACTATAATACTATTACTAATTTATGCTATGATACTATTACTAATTTATACTATAATACCAATACTAATTTCTACTATAGTGCCATTACTAATTTTTACTATAATACTTGCTAATTAAAACAAAATACTATTACTAATTTCTACTATAATACCATTACTCATTTCTACTATATTACTTGCTAACTAAAACAAAATACTACTACTAATTTATACTAATACTATTACTAATTTATACTTATACTATTACTAATTTATACTATACTATAATACTATTACTATTTTATACTGTACTATAATGCTATTACTATTTTATACTATAATACTAGTTATAAAATACTCTTTACAGCAATTAACGGATGGGGAAAAATTTTTATGGGTTTTCTTAGAAAATAAAATTTCCAAAGAACGCCAACTTCGAGGTTTTGGCGTCTGTCGTGGCCATCGTGAAAGAAAAACATCGTAATCTTGTTGCGATATTGTCTCGAAAAACTTATTAAGAAAATATTTGCTTTTTTAAGTTTTAAAATTTAAATTTCTTGGCGATATCTTCTGTTTCATACTAAATTAGAAAAATTTGTATTTTAGCCGATTCACTGCGTATATCAGCAACTGAAATGACGACTAAAACGAGCGTCAAGAGGAGAGTTTTCTGCTATTGTTATTTTTTAATTCATGCTATTTCACTATTGCTTTGGCTCCCTGAAATTCGTCCTGACGAACTCATTATAAAATACTCTGAACCTCACATAATTGCGATGGATTTAGTTTCCCTCTCGGATCAATTCATCTGTGGCCCGAAGAGGATTTTCTTGAGTAATTGTATTCCTGGCTCCTTGGCAGAGAGAGGGACAATGAATGCGTGTTAGCGGAAATGCACGCCGAAAGTTGGTGGAAATTGAAGTTACGATTCTGAGTAGCATTGATTGGCTAAAATTAATTTACAGCGGCCAGACTAGGTTGGGAGGCGCTGCGATTCCTGCCTCTGTAGACAGGCGCCTCTGTAATTATTTAACGACAGCCCGCTTGTCGTTTATCTGGTATTTTAATACTCCGCTGTGTGATGTCACTCGGCCTTTTGATTTCGCCCCCCTTCCCCAACAACTCTCATGTGCAGTTTGGATTCCGAAACGCACCGTTTCCCTTAATTAGTGCAGCGCGTGTGCGTTTGAAAAACCTGGCCTTTATTGGCCGAGGAGCAGAAAATGGCAGCTGCTGTTTGGGGAAGTTTTGTGGGTTTTAGGACGTAGCCGCATTTGGTCAAGCTGAGCCAAACACTAGACAGACAAGGTCAAGTAATGGACATGCTCGCAGGAAGCTGGCTGGATTCGGGTTTTATGGCGCAAGAGACATGTCTGGTCCAGCTGTGTTAAAAACGAGGTAGACAATTAAGCAATGGACCTATACACGCAAGGAAAGTTTCACTGACTGAGAGGAGACATACACCCAGGGTTTAGAAGCAAACAATTTTGAGCAACACAAATTTAGATTAAATTGTTTCTGAGTGAGTTTTGCATGAGGGGAACAGTAGAACAATTCTCAGGTGGGTTCCATTAATATACGCCGACCAACCGGTCTGGTGGTTAAGGTGTTAGCCTCAGATCGGAAGGTTGCTGGTTCGAATCCAGGTCTGGATGTTTGTTCGATTATGGTTTCAAGACGGTTGGTGCACCTTAAATCTGTCGTGGCCGAAAGTCCTTACGTTGGTTTGGTGTGGAAGTTTGGAGAGTGGGGTGCCCGCTCAGGTGTTACTTTGTCATCTGAACGTAGTTCAAAGTTAATTGGAGTTGTCATCGGATCTTTTCGTTAGTGGATTGATCCCGGACCGTTGTTAATAGCCCGTTGTGTTGCTCTAGTACGACGTTAATTAAAAATGATCAAATTACCATTAATATGCAATAATAAGTACTGACCTCCAAGGTTGATTTTTATGTTTCCCTTGTCTATTTGCTGGTAAGTAAAGCAGTTCAGTTTATTGAGCTTCATGCATGGTATGAGAATTTTTTGAGAGTGGGGTGCCAGCTCGGGTGTTGATGAAATTAAAGATGTTAATTAAAAATGATCAAATTACCATTAATATGCAATAATAAGTACTGACCTCCAAGGTTGATTTTTATGTTTCCCTTGTCTATTTGCTGGTAAGTAAAGCAGTTCAGTTTATTGAGCTTCATGCATGGTATGAGAATTTTTTGAGAGTGGGGTGCCAGCTCGGGTGTTGAACTCGTCATTTGAGCATAGTTTAAAATTACGATATGTTATCCACGGATTTTCAGGATTGGTCCGGGATCGTCGCCAATAGCCCGTTGTGTTGTTTCAGTTTGACGTAAATTTATCAGCTTGTCCGCACAGCTTTAGGATTGATCCCGGACCGTCGTCAATAGCCCGTTTTGTTGCTCTAGTACGACGTTAATTAATAAATAAAAAAAACACGCTCATCTTTATGATTTTGGATTAAACTATAGTTTTAGTTGAAAAAGTGCGCATATATATTTTTTTAACAAGAAAAGTGTAACTGCAATAGCTTGTGTGTAAAAAAAGTCTACTCTTTCTTTAATCAATCGTCCTGGTAGTTGTCTTGACGAGTTATCTCGTCATTAACAAACCAAAAACAGAACTTGATGGACGAGATCGTCTGAAGGCGAGGTAGAACTCGTCACTAGATGGAAGCTGACTTCATCATCGTTAATATCTGGATGTCGATATATCGTTTTCTGCTTCGATATATCATTTTCTGCTTCGATATATCGTCTTCTGTCGATATATCGTCTGGTCGGATCTTGATGGACACATATCTCGTCGAAACCAGTTGGATGGGTTGAAGCACAAATGTGCAGAACGTGGAGATGCAAAAATTCCCCCGCACATTTGCGACAAGTGTTAAAATTACGGTCTTTCCACTAAATATAGCATTTCTGTGGACGCGGCAGCCTTGCCGTTTTATTGCCATTCCAATCCGGCATTGTTTTCGAACCACTTGCGCCATTGTTTCACCGCTCCTCTACGCTGGCATTTATCATTCTCCGGCGCGCTTTAAATTGTTCTTCTCAGCCCGTAAGTGAGGAACGATTCCGAACCACAATCGGCGCTTTTTATGACATTTGTCTTGGCTTCATCGTGTGAAGGTGTGTCAGTGTATTAATCCGAACACTGGAGGACTTGCCTCGCACCCCCTCCCCCTCTCCTCGGACATAAAAATAACCCACACGCAAAAGCAAAGTGCATGAGTACCTTTTTTTAGAAGCCATAAAGTTTTTACGATCGAATTATTATCTGTTATTTTTCGCTTTTGGCTGCCTTTTGTGTTGGATGTGCTTCTGCCTTGTGGTGTTCGTCCTTTTTGTTGTTGTTGTTGTGTGTGTGTGTTTCGCTGGCTTGTCGAGTGTGGCTTGTGTGTGTGTTGTGTGTCGAATTGGGTCTTTAGGGTAGCTTGTTTGCGGGAAATTTGCATGGGAGCGGGGGTATTGGAACGAGGTTGGACGTTTACAGTCGCGTCCTTTGTGTTGGTGTGCCTCCGGCGAAAACGCGTTGGGAAGATGGTAGTCGTGGATCTGGTTACTTCACCAAATGGGTACGAATCAGTTTCAGTCTAGCGGGGAAAATAGTGTCATTAAATGAAAGCGACCGTTTGCTTTATCAGCAGCATCGTGAATTCGGATATCTGTTTTAGACATGCTGCAGTTTCTTTTCGTAATGACATAGGGGACGGGTAGACAAGTTGGTTGAGTCGTGGATTTGAAAACGGAGGGTTGCGAGTTCGAAACTGTGTCTACTCCTTTCAGCTTGTTTTCTTGCATTCGATTATGTATTTTCGACGACGTTTTTAAAGCTTTGCTGCTTATTTCTTTATGATTCAGTGCATATGTGTTTTTTGTTTTTTTTTCAAACTTCTGAAAAGGTCTAATCAATTATGAATTTGATCAGTAATTACATGTTTGGTTTCTTGTAGAATAGAATGAAGATAACACAGTGCTGATTTCATGACACGGTGCTGCTTATCGGAAAAATGTTAATTTATCCTGTAGTTTCTTCTCTAATATTATAAAAGGAAGTGTTTGTTTTTTTCGCGGGCGCAAAATCCTGACTATTCTATGGCACTTACAGCAATGAGATTAGGCACACATGTAGTCCGAATTTTTTGCAATTTTTGGGTCGCGGCGAAATTTTAAAATTCAATCTAGAAGATTTTTAAATGAATTTAATAGTTTTATTCTCTGCCTGGTTCTTCGTCCGGACGAAAGAAGAAAAGCCCCAATCTTGACTTTTCTACCCACGTGACCTTGGAACAATGCCAAGTTTTTTTCCTTTGCTTCGGAGAACGCTCAGAATTTTTTTTTTTTTTTTACGTTTCCGCTTTGATTTTGCGCGGATAAATATTTATCCAGCCAGACGATATAAACTATAGTCACACTTCTTTTTTCTATCTCCTAGACTCTTAAATATAGAGTAAAAATTTCAACGGATTTGAAATCTGCGGAAAATTTCAGTTTGATTGATATCTAAAAATATGATTTTCTGAATAAATAATTTTAGAATTGAATATATCTTCAACGGATTTGAAATCTGATGAAAATTTTACTCTAGATTAATACCTTACACCACGGGCATCGCCGGGCTAGCCACGCAGTGGCTAGTTTGTAATATTAACCAACAGCTTTTATGAGATCAATTTAGCGTACTAGCTCCAGCCAAAGACTGTCGTGCAGAGGGTGCACGTTAAATCTGTCGTGGCCTCAAATGTCCTCCCTTATTCGTGGTGTGGAAGTTTGTATATGCTAGCTTGGGCGTTCTCATCATCTGACCATGGTTCAATATTACGAGGTGTTGTCGTTCGATCTAAAATCGAAATTACGTGGTGTGTCTCTTCGGTATTGATCCCGGACCGTCGCCAATAGCCCACTGTTATTCCAGTGCGACGTTAATTTATTACCTACCTAATCAAGCGTTCTTGAGCTGAGCGGTCGTCATCTGACCGTGGTTCAAAATCACGTGGTGTTGTCCTCAGATCTTTCCCGAAAATGGATTGATCCCGGACCGTCGTTAATAGCCCGTTGTGTTGCTCTAGTACGACGTTAATTAAAAATTACCAATTGGGTTAAACGGAAAAATTGGCGAAAGAATCCCGGAGTAGTTGTTATAGGTTGCTTATATTCGTTGTTGTTATTTGACGACTCACAAATTTTATCAATTTCTGGGCCCACGTACGGTAAAGTGGAATGATAGATTACTCAAATTCAGACCTGCTGAGAACCGCGAGATTGAAAAACAGCAAGTCAACTTAAGCGCCGTTTCGCCGGCCAATAAGGAAAGTGGCTTACGCGTTACGTCACGCTTCCCGTCACGGAGTACGCTCACCGCCTTTTCCTGCCAAGTGGCCACGCCCACTCATCAAATATGTGACGTTCGTCAAAAAATATATAAAAAAAGCTCTTTTCCCGCAGCCGGTGATGAAATCAAGCGGGCCTCCATTGTATCCCTGCGCTATGCTGTTTTTCCTGCCATTACCTGTGCGTCGGGGGAAAAAAAACGCTCGGGTTTTTTTTCGCCGTGTGAAATGTTAATTAAAACGAAAGGGCTGTTTTTGTTTTAACATTTGTCTTTAATGACTCAGGTGCGTTGTTTGTTTTTGTGTGTAAGTAAGCAAGCTGTCTTGGCGCAATTGTCCTTTTTTTTGCATGCCTGTTTTTGTTGCAAATCATTATGAAGAATAGGTGCTATAAATCTACTGGGTGTCAGGCATCTCAACTTCGCAAATATTATTGTATTTTTTTTCTTTTTGAAACCACAAATGCTGTCAGATTGTGTTCTGTTGATTTTTTATGAACGGAATCTGTGCTACTTATGCATTCGTTCTTGGTCTTTTTGAAAAAATAAACATTTAAAATCTCTCTTTAGAGATAATATCATGGGTTTGATAAGAGGTTGCTTTACATCTCTTTTATGTGTATTAAAATAGCGTTAATATGTGTACGATATTCTGAAATATTTAGATTTTATTTTTCTTCAAAGTTTGACGAAATTATAGGGTTTGAAATGACTGTTGTAAGCAGCCTGAAATGTATTAGTTCCCACATGTTTTCTCTGTTACTGGAAACTTGATCGATTCGAATTGTTATTTTAAATTTATCGTCCTTAAAACAAATGGCATTCTTTCTCGGCTTAGATTTACATAGCTGCTAATGATACATTGATAAAACATTTCGCAACCGCTTGCTGATCATTGGTAATTGTATATAACGTGGATTATTATATAATTTCAACTGTCTTTTTTCATTAGTTTGAATTCTTAACTTAATTTTATTTCACAACACATTTCTATTTGTTTAGAAAATTGCTGATACAAGCAATATAACATCTACATAAAAATTAACGTAAAGCATTCCGCAAAATAAATTAACATATTTTTGTTCTACAAAAGAATGTGCTTAAAATATAAATTGTGAAAGAAATGAATTATATTCATGAGTAAAGTTGTAAAATTCAAAGAGTAATGTTTCAGTCCAATATTTTTTTCACGCCTGTTTTTATAATGTACCAGTTTTCCGTTTTAAAAATGTTAGATTCCTGTTAGTTTGTATTCCTGCCTGAATGTTTTTCTCTTTGTCAGTAAAACTTTGCTTTTATCTGTATGTCCATTTCTTGACGTTGCCTGTCTTGTGTTTGGCGCAGTCCCATCATCTATGTCCCTTCAGCCAAACCAACGTTTTGAAAATTAATAATTTCTTACAAAGTACGCAACATAGTTTTTTGAGGGATTGAAACTGTCGGAATGATACAAAATGGGTTTAAATGCTGATAATCTTCAGTATACATTATTCATATATATATGTTAATAATGGTATGTGCCTACTTTCAAGAAAAATATTGCGAGTTACCGTGTAAGGGAAGGCTTGAAAGAAATTGCTATTGCCGGTTGCGCATGCGTGTTCACAAGCATGGCCACTGACTCAATATTTCTCTTACATGAAACACACACCTTTTGTACAGGTCCATGGTACACTTTAGATGCAGGTTGTCATAAATCCACACTACACTGGGGATTCCATGGACACATTTTGTGCCACTTCGTTTATAAACTCTTTAAATATGCTTCTGGAAAAATTTCCTCCAAATCTGTGAACCTTAAGATTAGAATTTCTGATTGATTGGGTTTATTTGATGGCTTAAGTGACCAGGTAATGTTTCTTTCTCTTCAAGCAAACGGACATATCTAACAAAGAAAAGTTTTTACTGATACAGGTGTGAAAAACACAAGGGTAGATACAGGAATCGAACTTGCACTGCCTACATCTCGCAGGCTGAGTTAAGAGTGCCCTTCGTTTCCTGTACCGTATATTGCGAAATGGTTAACTCTCCTGTTTTTTTGTATCTTCGAAGCATTTCGTCATTGGAAGAAATCTCATCAGATCTTGATCAACAAAGAATCGGCAGTGTTTTGATGACGAAGTATCTCGTCGTTATCAAAATTGATTCGATCTTGATGGACGAGATATCTCGTCAAAATCACTTGGGAGGGTGGTTAAGTTCCCGTAATGAAGAGACGTTTTGTCATTCCTGGGGCGACTGGCGGCTCAAACCGAAACGGAAGTGCGAACACACCTTCGCGACCAATTTCCTCTCGCTCCCCCAGGAGCTTATTCATCTCGGACTTGACCACCTGTCCAAGTGTCTCGTCCGCGCGCTCTTCCATGTTCTACACACCCACTGCACCCCTCCCCTAGCACTCGTAATTAAAAGTCTCTCGTCCTGCCCACCTCAGGTTACCGGAGTCACTTACCTCGAGCGTTACGCGCAAAGGGACCACTACCACCGTCTTCCAGATCGGAAACGTCCATGCTGTTTGTGTGGAGGTTATTTTGTTCTGGGAATGCGTGGTTCTCGTTTATGTGTCAGCCGGTGGATCTCATTCGGAGGTTCGGATATGAGGTCGTTGAGTGCCGAGTGCGTATTATTCAAGGATGGGCACCAAGGGCATTTGGTGCCTGGATTTTCAATTGGTGACGAATCATGATTTCTTTGTCGTGAATAATCCGTGAAGCTACTCCGATGTTACCTCTCGACGAGATATTTCTTCCATCAACATCTGATCCATTTTGCTAATGATGAGGTATTGCCGATTTTTTCATGATGACGAGACCAAAATCGGGTCAGTATCTTTTGACAAGATTTACTATCCATGAAGATCTGGCCAATTTCGCAAATGAGAAGAGGTACGTTGTGGAGACCACCACCAGGACTGATAAGAGAATTAGAGTGTTTGTTTAAGTGAATTGTAGGCGGTGCAGGGGTTCGACTGTTCTTTATTTCTGTCTTTGGTCAATAGAACTTTGTATGTGTGTCTTGCATTTGGCGCAGCTTGGCGAAATAGGGTCCGTGTGCCTTAACCTTTTGACTACGGCTATAGGTATATAACAAGCACGATTCCTTCTAGGCGCGATTCTTATAACTTTCAAGGTACAACTAATGTAACGGCCGTTCTCTAAATTCTTTCTTGGCGAGATTCTTATAAATTTTAAGGTACCACTGATGTATTGACCGTTATCTAAATTCTTTCTTGGCGCGATCATGGTACAACTGTTGTAGCAGCCGTATTTTAAAGGTGAACTGTGTCTATCTTTTAATATTAAACGCGTCAGTTCCGTTGACATCCCGTTGTTTCGTTAAGAAAGAATGTTGAAAAATAACAGGTATACATTTTGCTTTTAGTTTCGAAAGCAACGATGTTTCTATTTTGCCATAGCAGTATCTCTTTCGCCTTGAGCAGTAATTTTCAACTTCACTTAGAGATTAAGAAAAATGATGTTTACGGTACCCTTTTGCATTTTAACCTCAAATGAATTAAAAATTTGCTGAATAAAAATGAAAACCTTCGTGTGGTGATGGAATTTGTTTATGAGTAAATCATGTAATTGTAATTTTTAAGGTGTAAATTTTTCAAAAGTGGTACATACAGCCAGGATATTAAAAATGTTTCTGATCGTGTTATAAATTGGGGTATCCGTGTCTCGGTGGATTTGGCCTAATCCTCTTGCATCCCGCGAGTGGTGGCGCAGATTAAACTCCTTCCTGGACATATTTCTCCTCTGTCAGTAAAACTTTCCTTGCAAATATGTCCGTTTATTTCATGTTGCTTGGCGCAGTTTGGCCAAATACGGCCTATACACCATATAACCCTACCAATCGTCATAGACGAACCGCTTAATATAATTTACCTTGGCGAGAATGCTTCACAACATCTGTAGGCAAGTTTTGAAAAATACAAGTTAAAAGGACTGTTTAAAAAGTCTAAGCTTATAGAGACGCCAGTGTTTCAAACAG
The DNA here is from genome assembly GCA_947359465.1 of Metellina segmentata. Classification (NCBI taxonomy): domain Eukaryota; kingdom Metazoa; phylum Arthropoda; class Arachnida; order Araneae; family Tetragnathidae; genus Metellina; species Metellina segmentata. Next base: position 29,668,854 of record OX375881.1, read on the forward strand.
GCCTATCGCCTTGTTGGTACCATTCGGGTTGTCCCGTCCCAATTACCGGGTCGCTTTTAATATGCCGCGTCCGTCGCAGTTTAGCGGCTGGCCATCACCGATCCATCATCTGCGCCGTGACTGCGACAAAATGGTAATTATACCTGGAGTTTCTCATAAGTACTCGTCCAGCTTTATATCTCAACTTCCAGACGACACTCGTTGCTCTCCGGAGGTGCGCCCCTCTTGCCCGCCCTCTGTCTGGGGCCCTCGGGCGACTTATCCTTGACTGCGCTCTTGTTTGTCAGAATTCACTCCTGTGAATGGCAGTGGCGTGGCATGACCGAGAACTCCGAAATCGGTTCGAAATATAATGTCATACTTAGTTTTGGACAACCTTATTTGTCAATTCCACTCGTCGCTGTGTCTTCTCTGCTAAGTCAACGTAATGTGAATCCTTTGTGGTGAATGTGTCCACCACTTCAAAAAATTAACTTCCAATACTGTTGCTCATGAAGTACTTTTTGGTAGAGTTGCATTGTCTTGCTAAATCCTTTTAAAAGCCCTAAATTAAAAAGAAGCCCGAAGGTCCAAATTGTGCGTGAGTTTGTCAACTCTGGATGACTAATGCAATACTCGATCCATACATGTTTTGAACTTGGCCATCACTACACAATTCTTATTACAACACCGAACCATGCATAGCAGTTTAACCTTTCTCCACTGTGAAGAACCTTTTGGTAGACTAAATTGCACTGCCTTCCACAAGTCTTGCTAAAATCTTTTAAAGCCCTAAGATAAAAAGGATCCCCAAAAGGGGCCATATTGTTCCCAATGCTAGCAAATGTGGAATGATCCAAAGTTGTTATAAAGCTTGAGAGTTTTACAAAAGCGGGGGAGCAAGAGAGTGATTAGGCCAACTACTCATTATCTCTACTGGATGCTGGCAAAGTTGCAACCGGAAAATTGACTGTTTACTCTGCCTGTAAAGCCAAGATAATTTAGCTTTTAAATGGGTAACTTTTAAGCTAGCATTACTTTCTGTAAACATAGTTGCTATATGTATCTGAAAAAAAATGGGTTAAAGGGGGGGGGAATACTAGCGTATGTAGAGATTGGTTGTGCAAATGAAATGACATGTTTTTAGTCTCCGTTTCATTTTCTTTTTAAATCATGCAGACTGTATGAAAATCAATAATGCGTTTCTGGTATTTGTAAATACGATAACAGCTTTCATGGATTCTCAAGATAAAATGGAAACTTATCGTTAATTAAAAAGAAAATGTAAAACATGATTCTGTTTTGTCTACAGAAAAGGGCATTTAGTGCTAGCTCATAATACATTTCAAAATATAAGCTTAAACCAACTTATTTAGTCATAATAAGTTAATGTATTGTTAATCAAAATGCCTCATTTATGTCAAAACTATCTACTATGGACTTGGTGCTTTTTCCTTGTAAGCCACGTTCCTTAATTCTGTACTCTATTGCTAGACTTTTTTTCATGGAATCCGTACTTTTCTTTCTGGAAATGTTTATTATATACATGTATTTATGTATTGATGTTTTCGTTTATCAAAATGGTTTTTTTTTTCTAGGTGAGTTTGCATTGATTTCTCGAAACCTTTGTTTTCTCCTGCAACCAGTTCGGTGTGTATAAAAACATTTTTGTTAGTCATATCGTACGACATGCATTTGCAATGTAGAGTGCGACAAAGTGTATAATGTTGTCCAAAGTGTCAATCGTCTTAGCAGAAATTCACAACTGACATGTTTTCCGAGACACTTAATGCTATATTTTATGGTGATGAAAATAGTAATATTGCATCATGTTTAAAAATATTACACTCAAAACGCTTGTAATTTTTACTTTTGACTTCAATCTGATTTTTCTTAAATCTAAAAAATAAAACTCATAAATTAGAATATTCTGCATGAGAGAAGAATATGCAAGGATTTTCTTCTGAAGGAACAAAATATATGTATATTTATATTTGATGAATAAATATACATAAATGATAAAATTTATCGGTTTAAAATGTAGTTTTCTGAGGCTTAAATTAGAAATATAGAAAAATAAACGTTTCAGTTATTTTTGTACTCTTTCCAACAATTTCGCATCAAAGTGTAAAGCATTTAAAACTTAAAAAATATGCGTATTTTCGCGAATTCTCTCAAAGAGTGAATAATATATCCCCAACGACTTGGTTCAAAGTATGAGCTGCACCACATTTGCAGAAATATGCTATTATATATTGCTTTTCAATCTCGAGTTCACCATGGTAGCATCATTAACAATAATATACGCAATAAGTGACATGTTTTTCAAAATAAATAGCAATTATAAATAATTCCTATAAAACAGTGCTTATATATTTATTGCAAATGAACACAAGTTTAATGTTTGGAGAATAGTTTTCAGAGAATTCTCGATCTAGGATAATATGCTCCGCAAACAACTATCTTTTTGTAACGGCTCGAGGTCTGAGGTTTAACACCTGCATCACTGACCGCCGATTGTAAACCTTGAACTATCTGTCGGTAAGATCTTGACGTCCAGGTGGCTCTCAAAGTGTGCGCGACGACCCCCCTCTTAGTTAACTGTCCCTCAGTATTAACTGTAGGGACGGTAGAAGGAAGACGATTTCAAGAACTCGAGAACACGCGTATTTTTCGATCCCCAAGCTGTACAGTGAAGAATTATTTTTGTTAAGTTAATTCGAAGGACCACTATAATTTAATTTCCCTTTTTTATGAATAAAGCGGACAGAAAAATTATTTTTCTGAAGATAATTTTTCATCAGAGCCAATTTCTCGAAAGTTCCGGTGTCGAGACATGGCAACTTTGAACGAAAACCATCTTCATTTGTGGTTGCTTTGTTGGCATGACAACCTTATTCAGTTTAAATTTCTTGATGAAGTATTTTGTCTATTTCATACTTGATTGGCACATTTCATGTTTTAGTCGATTCCTTTTGAATATGTGTTACTAAAATTGCTACTAAAATAGGACTTAACCTTCCTAGTGGTATCGAAAAGGCCTCGTCGCTAGTAAAACTGGCTAGATCTTGGACGAGATATCTCATCATTAGAAGAAATCACGATCATCACAATAAAACTGACCATATCTTGGTCTTGTCGTCATAAAAAAAATCGGCAATATCTTGACGAGATATCTCGTCATTAGCAAAATTTTTAACTTCACGAACGTGACATCTAGCCGAAACCACTTCAAGGGTTAAGATGTTAGTTACTAATTTTAGAAATTGATGCTACTGTACCACAAGGGCTTTTGTCGTGACAGATCTGTTAATACATCGTCACATAGCTCGAAGCCGACGGAATGGTTCGATCAAAAAAAAAATTGGTCACTCAACTTGTCAGAGATGAACGCTATCAGCACGCGTTGAACAGCGAGTTTGTTTCTTGATGTGGATTGGGGGAAAGGGAATCACAGAAGTGAGTGGCAGCTTTAAGATCTTCCTGGGGAGGCAAAGAGCCTGCAGGTGGTGCCAGGTGCTCGCCCAGCTATCCTATTATTTGGCGCGATTTGGTCACGTGCTTTCTATTTTCTTCCCAATTCACTTCCCCAAGGAGCAGGTGACCTGGATTTTGTCTGTTATTGAAAACAGCGAATCGCAGTTGGCGAAAAAATACGCATCATCTCATTATCTACCGCCGTAACACGTTTCTGGTTCAAAGCGATGCTCATTTGTAAGTGGTCTATTTTTAAGACTTCTTTCTGTTCAGAATTCTTTAAGATTTGCCTTATGTATGCTGTGTCAAACCCCTTAGGTACAAATTTATTTGAAAAAAAGTAGTTCGGATTATTGTTTGCACATTAGTTAATGTTATATTTTCGTATCATCGTCTGTACACTAATTACTGTTATATTTTCGTATTATCGTTTGCTCACTAGTTACTATTATATTTTCGTATAATTTCGTTTGATAATTTCGTTTGGCAACAGTATGAGAGAGATCGCACAGCTTCTGATCTCCGCGTTTATTCCAAAAAAGAATGTCTGATAACGCAGCCGTGTAAATATTTCTATGTGTGGAATAAGATTAAATAGATTATATTTTTGTAGAGAATAATTTGATTCAAGGAGTCTCGTAACACCATTCACTCCTTCCATGAACAAGGATGTACATGTTTAATTTTGTCCTAGTTTGAATAACGAATTAGACTCGTCATCCGTAAGTTATAGGCAAAACAACTGCATGACGAGTCTCAGTCGTCAAACGTACAAAGGGGTTAATAGTTATATTTTAGGTACGAATTCGCAGTTTTACAGTAGAAATTTTATTTCAATGTTTATTTTCTTTATTTCAATATGGTAATGTCGGATCTTTCCCTATGGAATTTATCCCGGACCGTTGGCAATAGCCTCTGCGTTGTTCCAATTCAACTACCTACCGATTTAGAATTTTTTATTCATGCTTTATGACGGGTTTTGCATTCTAGCGATTTAATAGTTTGGATTGGTCTTCTGAAATAAACTTTTATCAGCCTTTGAAATTCTGCTGGAGTGCCACAAAATTCATTTGGTTTGCTCACTAAGCTGGCAAACTTCGACTTGTGGCATCGCAGGTTCGATTCCTGTTAAGTATCATGAATATATTTCTCTCCTCTGTTAGTAAAACCTTTCTTGTGTGCCTATTGATTATTCGAATAGACCGCTGTGTTGCTCCAGTGCGACGTTCATTTAAATACCTACCTAATGTTCGTTACTTGATATTGCCTGTATTGTGTTCGGCGCAGCTTGGCCAAATTGTGGTCCTTACGCCATAGAAACCCAACCCACCGTCATTTGGCGAATGAAGAGGTTGAATATAAAAACACATTTGACCGCATCAGGTGTTTTCAATTTGAAATTCTCTGAATGATTCCCCCGCAAGTTTTCGCGAAAAGAATATTTCGAGTTTGCATAATGAACGTGTCGAGTGTTTCCTCTATTTGTATATCATTAAAACCTGATACAACTGACATCGATTTGTATTTCTAGTTTTGTTCCAATGATATTAGTGATTTGGAAACGCGCTGTAATACCTCATTAAAGTTGACCTTTTAATTAAGGGAAAATGGGTAATGTGGGCTTTCTCTTTAATTGATGTGAGACAGGTCTGACAAGTGAATGACCTGTCTTCTGTGTAGTAAAATATTAATCCTATTTAAAAAAATTACTTTTCCCGTCTTTGTGTGTTTTAAGTTAACAACTGATACATAGGCATCGTTTGTACGTTTGTATATTAATGTTTCCAAATTTAATTGCTGTTTTGCTTTTACGATTTGTATAGTGCTCTACTTGTCAAGGAAGCAATATCTTCCAGTTTGGTCCGCAACGCAATCCGCACATTGATCTAACATCAGTACCTACTGGGATACTAAATTGACTGAAATACGCCTGCGTACCGACATACTTTCTGTACAGAAAGCATACGCATGTTGTGTCGCATGCTGCCTCAATGTGTGGCTGGATTTAATAGTCAACCGTTATGTGCTCTCTGCGTATTTAACAACTCTAGAAAACAAATTAAAACTGATCACAAGGTAGGTTAGCCAAGAGTGCTACTGCATTGTAAATCACATATCTGTAGTGCACGTGGCTGAATTTGAAGAGATCACCTCAATCGCGCGCGGCCGTCATTGTATGCAGGGTTTTCACTTTTGAGAAGTAGTCGGTCTAATTTTCGAGGCAGGAAGATATTTTAATTTACATGGGTTTAATTCTTAGACCTTTGAGTTATGATACGTTTTCTGAAAGCTTATTTCTTTCTCTTTAACTACATTTACTTGAATTCTAATAAATGTAACAGATTACTAGTTGTACGTCGTGCAAATGGCGACCCTATGCATGATCAAGGTGGCCCTGGTGTCGGTTAGTACGTGGACTACATTAGGAAACAAATATGCTTGCGATATGTTCATGAAAAGTATCGGGAACTTGCTAAAAAAAGACAAAATCGAAACATTTTCATCTGCATTTTCAGCATGGAATCCGATTTAAAAAAGTATTTTTTGAAAAGTGTTTATCGTAATTTATTCCTTGTAATTAAATATTTACGCTTAATTGAACATTGTGAGATTGTCTTTTAGAAGTAAAAATAATTTGCCGAGCATTTTTTTCACATTTTTAAAGTGATTTCAATACATGGGCCACCCTTGGAACACTTGCGCCAAAGGTGGCCCATGGAATCCGATTCAAAAAAGTAAAAGTATTTTTTTTTTAAATGTTTATCGTAATTTATTCCTTGTAATTAAATATTTACGCTTAATTGAACATTGTGAGATTGTCTTTTAGACGTAAAAATAATTTGCCGAGCATTTTTTTCACATTTTTAAAGTGATTTCAATACATGGGCCACCCTTGGAACACTTGCGCCAAAGGTGGCCCACAAGCTACAATTTTGGAATTGTACTTTAAAAATAATTAAATTTTATTTGACAAAGAATAGTGTACTTGATATGTGTTAGAGGGAAGTGTACAATTTTACAAAAAAAAAAAAAATTCAGCCACACGCTTAACCAGAAAATTATAAAAAATCCTCAAAGCTTAACTATGGCCACCTTTGGCTCACCTACCTTACAGTAAATACCAGGAATCGGATACTATTTGTGTAGCATGCAACTAACGTCAATTTGCAAAGACCAAATTTGGAGTTATCACTTTCTTGACTAGCTTTGCAGCATAGCTAAACTCTTTTCTTTCAAGTGACGCAATTTACACTTCAAACTAAACTTCTAACGTAGTGGCTTTAGGCACTATAGGAATAAAAAGTATATAGATCACGAGCCAATTTTAGTTAATATAATTGGTTTTCCATTTTATATTCTGTTTCTTTGGTCCATGGCTCCTGTTAGGGGGCTTCGGACAGAAGTAAGGACTCCCCTGTCTTCATTTCGTGCTCTCCAGACGTTTGCGAGAAAATGGCTTTTTCTTTTCTGAATAGTAATGCTGATTGCAGGTGGCAAAAGGAACAATTTCAGGCGTTTATTCTAAAAGATGGAGCGCATGAAGGCATTCATTCGCACGCATAACTAGAAAATACTTCTACTATAAGGTTAAAATTGCTCTTTAAAATTATGAAGCATTTTCCCAAAGGAGAAATACAAAACCCTGTAATAAATCTTGCGTGTTAGGGCAAAACAGGATGCCAAAAATTATTCAAAGATTAGCAAGTAAACGCGTATATGTAAGGCAATTATCTTTCAGTGGGTCAAATTAGTGTGTCACTAGTGCTTAAAGCCGAGCTATAAATGCTGGTTGAAATGATTAAATTGGTTTGTAATGCGTATGTAAAAAAATGCACGCAATAAAAACTGTCTCATGACAATTGACTTATACCGTTTTGCCATAACACGCTTAGAAGTATTTCTGAGAGACGAACCCTTGTAGACATTGACGCTCGGAGCCACTTCATGGACCCAGTTTTAAAATCCTCAATTTTAGCTTTTACTTGCTGAACCGTGACCTGTCAGAATTGAATTTCGGTAGTTACTGCCCGATCTATCTAGTTACCACTTATTTCCCTTCGCCTGTTTCCTTCCTTCGCAGAGTTCAACAAGTATGAAAGCCCCCGATGCTGGCATTTGATTTCTTCCAACCACCTCTGCTGGCCCATATATCCCCCCGCCTTTTTATTCCATTCCATTCCCTCTCTTTTTGTGCCGCACACCTATTCTCACCTGGTCGGGGCAGTGGGATGCGGGGTGGGGCAAGGGGTCACGATAGAAATCTTTTGAATGAGGGGTTTTGGAATCGCGAGATAGACACCGATACAGCCAGCTCTGTAATTATGCCCTGACAGATAAAACCACTACTTTGGGTACGTCAAACGCGGCGGAGGAAGGGAACCCATGAGAAAGAGAAGAGATTGAAAGAAAGAAAAAACCAGCGACCAAATAAGATAGGACTTTGCAGAAGAAGGAATAGATTAGAGAAGAAAAAAGGCCCGTGTGAATGACAACTTTTGCATGGGTCAGAAACCGTTTTTTGCTGCCTTTTGCTGTGTTTTTGCGGCATCCTCCTTTTGCGCTGTATATTGTTATTGCAGCCGGTTTTAAGTATACCTGTGATGGCCTATCTTTTTTTTTTTTAATAATCTTTTTTGGAACTTTTGCTGTTGTGCCTATCCTTTGCGTTCGGAAAGGGGCAAAGAAAATGGAAGAAAAACTGATGTGTGTCGAAATCGGAAAAGCATGGGAGGGTCGAAACGCAAAGCGTAAAATTTTTAATGTTGTTTTTATCAAAGTAAAGTGTAACTGAACCGTAACCCTTGTGATAGTTTTGGGAATTTTTGTATTTTGAATTCGTTTCACGGTTGTTTCAGCGTTCGTTGTTACTCAGACAAAAGTATGCGTTACTTTTGGAACAAAAATAAAATCCTCTAAACAATCCTTTTCTATGAGAGGGGCCGTGGCTCACTGGGATGGCAACCTGCGAATTGTAGGTGGCGGTGGTTCGATTGCACTCTGGATGTATTTCTCTGCTATGACAGTAAATCATTTCTTGTGTGTATGTCTATTACTTGAAGTTGTCTGCATTGTGTTTGGCGCAGCATGACCTAGTATGGTCCTAATGCAATGAACCAAACTCAACCAACCCCCTTTTTTTGATGGGATTGACTTTGAGACCAACTGTAAATGTTGGTTAGCTATGTTTGGGTTTTTATAGAGCGAGGCATATATTTGACCAAGCGGAGCCAAATATACAACCTCAAAAAAGGATATGCACACGCATAGACACTTCTGCCACCTATAACTCGCAGGTTGTCTGGGCAGCGAGCGAACCTGCTGAGTCGCGATGATCTCTGTAAATGTTGGAATACTTTATTACTTTGTATTTGAAAAGTATTGGGACGGAAAATGTAACTTTTCCAAATTGCTTAAAAATACTTAGCGTTGGGTTGGCGTGGAAGTTTGGAGAGTGGGGTGCCAGCTCAGGTGTTGCTTCGTCATCTGACCGTGGTTCAAAATTACGAGGTGTTGTCCTCGAATCTTTCTCTTAAGGGACTGATTCCGGACCGTCGTCAATAGCCCGTTGTGTTGCTCTAGTACGACGTTAACTAAAATTACCAATTACCAATCAAAAATACTTAGATTTATTTTAAATCTATCCGCGATTTCCTCTGTAAATGTTGGAATACTTTATTACTTTGTATTTGAAAAGCATTTGGGACAAAAAATGTAACTTTTCCAAAGTGCTCAAAAATACTTAGATTTATTTTACATTTATCATCCATCCTCTATCGCGCATCTTTTCAAAAATTGAAATGATTGAAGAATTTCTGAATCAGATTTTTAAAAATTGATAGTAAATATGGGATTTTGTTAGAGGAAGGAGTTAAAGTGTCGGTTTGAGTGCAGACATTTCACATGCACATAATAAACGCACGAAGTTGCGTAGGTGTCAAAATAAAAGAGGCACAACTCTGAATACGATTTCCACATTCATTCCGAGAAACGCTTTCAATTTAGACTAGCGGTCTACCAACTAAGGCGACCGAGTTCACGAAAGTGTTAAATAATCTGTTTGCCATGCGTTTAAAATGCGAACATATCTCGCACAGCGGCATCAATTTATTTCCCCTTAAATTGGTGGGTGCTGTAACCAGACCCAGCCTTAACGATGGCCAACAATTTTTCACCGAAGTCTATCCTTCTGTGTGAAGACTATGGCTTGTTACCATCCTCCAAGCCGACGAAAGATTTATTCATTCCGCACGTATCATCTCCTCTCCCTGAAACTGTGCAACCCCCCTTGAACTGTGTATGACAAGTGCTTCAACACGCACGGCCTTGTTAAGTCTTGGAACTTTTCACCAGTTTCCGTGACCGTCCGCTGAAGTGTTGAAATGGACTGCGCGCCTTCTTGACATCCGGCTAAATTAAATCCCCGGACCTCCTTCCTGCTAGGTCCAAAGGGAACTCGAAGACAACTTGGTACCACGCACGCGATTCCTCTTGTGCAGGTTTTGGTTCATCCCCTCTCAACATCCTCGTCGCCCTTCCTTCCCCAAGGCATCTGCACCTTTTAAATACTCCCCGAAAATTTCGTCGGGTCTTAAAATATTTCATTGCTTTAGCTGACAGCAGGAGAAAAGTTTTGGCGGTTGTATGTCTGGATGATTTGCTTACTGGTCCCCGTTTGCTGTCTGTCTTCGGCAGTGAATTTAAAGTATCCCTGCCGGGTTTATTCGATCCAAATTAGATCATATCGCGAGAAAGACTGCGAGAACAGGTGCATTTCTTTTGCTCTCTTACCGGTGAATTGTGCCATAAATCCTCTGATATGTCTTAAAATAGATCTTTTGGTTCTCACCAAGTATTTTATGGACTTGCTGCCAAACAGGGAAATTATCTTGATTTATATTAGCCGGGAAATTTCATGTTTTATTATGTCAGTTGTAAAAGAATTCGATCCAAATTAGATCTTGTCGCGAGATGGACTTGAGAGATCAAGTACGTTTCTCTTACTCTTTACCGGCAATGGGTTAGCCCAGTGCGGTAACAACTTGCGAGTTTCAGGTGGCGTAGGTTTGACTCCTTCGTGGGTATATTTCTGTCGTCTGTGTCACTAAAATTTTCCCTGTGTGTGTGTCCAAAACTTAACGTCATCTGTCTTGTATTTGGCGTAGCTTGGTCAAATATGGCTCTTGCACCATAAAACCCGTACCAACCAACTCTACTGAATTTGGAAGCGTACTAGTAGTGAAACTAATCAATACAACATTTCATTTATGGTGTATGTAACTTCCCTGCCGAATTTCGAAGAGCTCTAGCAGTGAAACTAATCTATAGGACTCCTTCGAAAATTTTGAGCAAAGTTGAAAACCTTATATTATTAGACAATTTTTACATTTAGTGGACCCTCTTTCACCACCTCACCCTAATAATAATAGTACCCGAAATAATAGATTTCTGACGCATTACAAGTACCTTACTTCAACAGAAAATGCCCTATGCATTGCTTTGTATAAACTTGTATCAATTCATAAAGTTATAAAATTGTCGAGAAGCAAATGTTCACAAACCACTTATTCGCTATCAGATTCAGGTGTCTGAAATGCTTCAAAGCAAAATCCTTGTTTAGTTTTTTTCTCTTAAACTTACATGATGATATGGAGCAAAGGCTTTGCTTCGAAAGAGCTTATAACATTTATATGTCTGCTTTGATTGAAATTAGTTAACCCATTCCACGCTGTTGAATCGTGCCAGTTAGATTTTTAAACGGCAACATTAGGTTTTCATTTTAAAATTAACAAAAGAGTTTTTCATACATTCATTTCCTCAAAAAGAGAACTAGGTGGCTGTGGTAATATGCGTGAATTTGAAGGTGGTTGATGTTGAATGGCGCAGGGGCTATATGTAGCCAAATTGCGCCAACAAACGTCACCTAAATTGACATACACACAAGAAAAGTTACCGATACAGATGAATACACCAAGAGAGGAATTGAGCAACCCACAGGTTGCTAGTACAATGGACAAATCCACTGAATTGGCAACCCCTTCTTAGTTGTTGAAACTGCGGCATCGAACGGCTACCTTAACCCTTGCTAGTGGTTGTCTCTCTGAAGTATGTCATCATTAACTGAAACTGACCAGACCTTGATGAACGAGATATATTTTCCATTAGAAGAAAAAGATCCAGATATTAATCTCGTTTGTGGTTCAAAATTACGGCGTTGTCTATTGGTCTTTCCTTTAGAAGAATGATCCCGGACTGTCGCCAATAGCCCGCCGTGTTGTTGCAGTGAAACGAGATCAAGGTTAGTTAACAACCTACTAACCTTGATCTCGTTATTATATATAAATATAAGAAATATCTGGACGAGTTATCTCGTTATCAAGTTATTTCCGATTGGTTGGATGCGAGATGTACCATCGAAACCATTTGGAAGGTAAAAATAATTTTACTGCACATTAAAATAGAATTGTAGAAAGTATTTTAAAGTCCCACCCAATGATTGAAAAACCGTCGCACTCAAATTAGGCGGCCTAAACCGCTTCTCTTCTGAATGCCTCCCCCAAATGCCGCGGCATCGTCTCAGTGACTTGAAGTGAAACGAGTTGAAGCGGTTGAGAGTAATTAATCCATCGTTAATTACCGGCTCCGAACACATGCTCCTTGACATGGGTCGTGCCGAAGGCGGGAGATATTCATGGCAGAGAGGTAAAAGTGAAATTCTTGGGTCGAAATGACGAATCTGTCCATCCGCGTCCGCACGTGAGGAGGCAGACGGACACTTTATAGGCAAGGGGGTTATGGTTTTCTCGGGTCGTTGCAAGCACCTCGGGAGTTGTTGATTTAACTCCCGGTTCAAAAGTCTCGGCTGTTAATGTTTCGGAATTTGAATAATGAATCAGTGTGGGAGCTCGTAATGCCCGCAAATGGATGCCCTTTGAAAAGTTGCGAACCTGCCCGCCTAATGAGTGGAGAGACGGTGTCGTCGCTTTTGGATCTCCTCGAGGGTGGAACTGTCGCCTGGGTTTGTTTTTGATGGCAGCTGTCGAGACTGTTACAATATCCGACATCATTTTCAGTTTGGGTTTCTGTAAATAAAAATGGATGATAGTTTTCTGAAGTAAATTAAGGATTGGCATTTTTTGCCGTCCATTAAATCTTATCCATTCGTTTACCTTGCTAGTGGTTTCGATGATATGTGTCGTTTATCAAGATTACCAATTCTGCTAATGACAAGATATTTCGTAACAAAGGTATGCCGATTCTTGGACGACGATATCAAGACCTGGTCAGTGTTTTTAATGACAAGATGTCTCGTCCAACAAGTTATGATCAGTTTTGCAAATTACGAGCACTGGAGCAATACATCGGGTTATTGGCGATAACCACCAGGAGGGTTAATATTCAATGTTCGTAATGAATTTTATGACACTGTGTCCAGGCCGCCGACAAATGTTACCCTTTTTTCGTTACCTGATGGACTGCTTCTGGTTAATCAGGAGGTATAGGCCGCTGTGTGACTTGTGTATAGTCTTTGGTATTTGGTCTAGGTTATACCTTCACCAAGGTCATTTGCAAAAACAATTGTTGCATCAGGTGATTGGTCTCTAGGTTTACAGTTTAAGTCGGAAATTAGTATTTATATTTTACCAATTTCTAGTATCTTAAAATAAATGTGTATTGCGAAGGAATATTTTATAAACGAGAAGTATTAGGTCCAGGTATGCTTCTGAATTGTGGAAATTAAAATGACATTGACGTTTAAGCAAAGTATTAAACATACTTTTGTTGGATTCGTTTCCGCCGAAATCTCTCTCGCCCAATAGGAGTTCCCTCCTAAAGCGCCCTCTATATAGCAGTTACTTCCTAATAGATAGCTGCTAAGATGTAACTCTGATGTTATTTAATATTTTACTTAACTTTAAATTTTTGTCCCAATCGTGTAACTGTCATCAATGTACTAATAAACGTTTATAATTAACTAATATAATGTTATACTTGAACATATCTATATTTTTAACATGTTAATACATATTTTTATTAGTTTAAAACCAACATCAGTTTAAAAATATAAATGAGTAAACGATTTAAGAGCAAAATAATTCCCTGACATTCCCTAGCGAAATATTGATTATTGTGAAGATTAAAACTATCCCATCAAGAAGTCTGAACTGTATTTTGGGAGAGACTTGGAACTGCTGTCATTTCTTGTTCATTAATTTTAGTGCGTGACATCTCTATTGAATCCCCCCAAGACTTATAATCAAAAATGTAGTTTCTATTTTATCCAAAATCTTCTTTAATCCCCGAACAATCCGACTCAAACTGGTGAGCACTTCAAGCCAAAAGCAATGCTTCGTTAGCAATTTTAAAACTACCACAATTCATGAGTTTGAAAGTATCGGTTACCACGCGTGCTTTTGGGCGATTAAAGTGGAAGGGATCAAAGATATGTGAACCCCCCTCGAAAAAAGTTTTTTCCTACTCTTCGCTCCCACCTCACGAAAGCAGAAAAGAATTAAATTAAATCGCCAGATAGTTGGCAGGGTTGTCACGTGGCCTGTCACGCAGGCACTGAAGTGAAGGGAGCGGGAAGAGCGAAACGTGATTTTTCTTTGGCGGGAGAGCACGATCACGTGACACGAGATCGCTCTGCTTCACCCCTCTGCCGGGCAAGGGGGGTGTCTCAGTAACACGTCACATTTCAATCAATTACTGACAGATCTTGTACAGTAAAAGAAGGTTTCAGATTTGTATGTACTTAGCTATGGATTTGAGATGTTGTAAGCCTTCAATGAAACTCATACATTTTTGCATTATTTGTGAATTATTAATGTGTCTGTTAGGTTTTACGAAACAATTTTGAGGTACGAGGTAAAATTCTAATAAAAAAAATTATACGTTTAGGTGATGTTCTGTTTCGAGTTGGAAAAAATAAATTATCCACGGTTCTTAAGTTGACTGTCGGGCAATGTATGAAGTCCTCTATATATTCATATTTCAGTGTTAGGTTATTGAAATATTTAAACAAAGAAAGTAATGTTTTCTTTAATTTAAGAAAATTAAAATAATCTTCTTTCATTTAATAAGTCAATGTATTCCAATTTACAAAAAATCCTAACTTTTGCTGTTCTTGACCAATCTACACTTTCTGAATGTTCAGATTGTTTTAATTAAAGATTGCAATCCCTACATTGAAAGTCATGCTCGGTTCTTTATAAAGTGGAAGTTACTTCTAACATTTATAGTTTTCTAAACTGGAAATTGATTAATAAATTCATAAACTGGAAATCGACTAGAAAAGTTCTAAATTGGAAATCGACTAATAAAGATCAAAATTGGAAATCGACTAATAAAGATCAAAATTGGAAATCGACTAATAAAGTTCTAAATTGGAAATTGACGCATAAAGTTCTGTTACTTGGTACAAAAAGGACCTGTGTCCAAATTCGTTTATTTGGAGTTTAAACGAATTCAAGGTTATAAAAGTTGCTATAGAAAAAGTGTCCACGTCCTTTTGTAAATACATAGCAAAAGAATCAAAACATTGGAAATTATTTTTGTACGTTGTATAAAAGAAATCAAATCACCAAATCAGGCGTTATGCGATACTTGCAAAATTGCATAGGCCATTTTTCTACCATCCTACAGATTTATAAATTCTAAAACATTGTTGAACATTTTTTCCCCACCCTCCAAGTAGTTTAGACGAGATACCTCGTCATCAAGATTTGACCAATTTTTGTTAATAAGATTATTTCGGTCATAACAAGATACTGCCGTTTTTCTTGAATGGTGGTCCGTTTTTTCTTCCAAAGACGAGATATGTCGTCCATCAAGATCTGGTCAGTTTTGCTAATGACGAAATAGCTCTACGAGAGTACCGCCAGGAGTGTTAAAACATGAAGTTCAATAGTTCTTTGCTTCTTAAACTAAGTTTCATGGCCACGGTATTGAAAATGACCCACCCCATCTTTCACAACTTCAATTACAATGCTTTTCGAACTAAGCACCGTTTGTAACGGCTATTCCTGAAACACTTCAAAGCGGTCTGCCATGTCTCCTCTACGACTTCTCAACCCGTGAGGGCGTGGAAAGAGATAATGTCCGGAAAGGTGTTGACACGGAGTGCGATAGGGATAAACCACTTGAAATATTCTTTTTTTACCATTTCTTATCCTGGAGGGACGGATGGCAGAAATGGAAAGTGATGGGCTGGGGGAATGAAGAGTGGAGATAAAAGACTTCCAAGACAGGCTCTCTGTTCGATAAGGAAAATATGGAACACATTTTCTGGATGTTGTAAATCCTCATGTTCTGAATTTGTTTGTTGGCAACTCTTCTACGCCTCCTCTTCCCCCGTATTGTTATCTGCATTGCTTCAATTTCGGGTGGTGTTCTAACCGCCGAATACTTCTGCGGCCGAATAGTGGGACTCTTCTTTTTTTTAATTGGAAAAACTCTTGTCCGGTAGAGGTACGAGGTGTACACCCCATTTGTTTAGATATGGTGGTTTTAATAATTATCTGCATAGCTTTAATTTCAGGTATTGTACTTGCCGCCGAATACTTCTGTGACCCAATAGTGGAACCCTTTTTTTGATTGTAAAGACTTGTCCAGTAGAGGTACGAGGTTTGCACCCCGTTTGTTTCGATAAGGTGGTTTACATAATTTGTGTCTTAGCAATCTGCTGATACTCCAGCACTTGTATGATCTGGCAAGTGGTGCACTTCTTGCAAATACAGCGATCAAGTGCCAAAATTTGTAAATTAACCTTGTGAACTAATTCAATCAATGGTGATATACTCATCCCGAAAAAAGAATAATTTTATCTTAAACTAAATATAAGGTTAGTGGGTTTTGTGCCGTATGGGCCATGTTTTGTCTATCTGTTTTAAATACAGATTTTAAACTGGTCGCAATATGAAACTTAAGCATTCGAGATAAAAAATTCTATTCATGAAAGAAATCGCATAAGAAATGTATCAAAGTCTTCCAATTTTCCAAAGCTATATTTTGTATTCATAATTTGGTTTTTACTTGTCTAATTCATTGTTAAAATATCCATCCTTTGTCTTTTGAATTGAACCTTCAATATTATACTTTTAGGTTATATATATTTGCTTTCTATATTGTCGTATTTTCTATTATATCGGTCATTTTAATTCACTGGAATTGATTTTGTTTGTTTAATTAGGGCATTCATTAATCAATATTGATAAAATATTTAATGAACACTATGTGGTCATACAGTATGTAGAATATCTTTTCGTCACTCTTAAATCGTAATTTTAGTTCATTTGACTGATAGCTGATATTAAAGCTATATTAAGAAGTGGTTTGTGATTTTAGCAGGTTACTCATTATAGATATAGACGTTTGATAGCCTTTCAAATTTGTATAAAATGGATACCTATTGTAAAATTTGATATTTGATTATCGATTTCTTCACTGAAAAATTCGTACTATGATGTCGTTGAAACATTTTCGTCAAAACAGTCGTTGAGCGAGTGTTTCGAAACGTTATTTCTTCAAGAACCAACTCATTTGTAAAAACGAATCGATTCATTGCAAAACAGTCTTTTTAAAAATCGATTTTTGGAATCGATTTTTAAGAATCGATTTCATTTTTTTTGCATTCAATTGTTATTTGAAACTCCGGTCGCATTTATTGCATCGGAAATGCCTCAGAACGCTGATACATTCGAAAAGCTTGGAAGGTGATTCTTGTGCACTTATTTTTTCCTGGGCCTAAAACGGGAAGTTAACCTCTCCGCCGAAAAAGGTGGCATCGGGAATGTGCTTGCACGTAAGGGGTACACGAAAAACCACTCCGGTTTTTGTGACAAACAGCTCCCTCGATCCTACCCCCACGATTACCTTTAATGAAAGTTGATGGCCGGAGTACATTTCTGTAGTGATGTTGCTTGCTTCATTTCGCTTCTCCACTTTTTCCCTAACAGGATCTTTTCCGCTTTTTTTTTAAGCCTTGCAAGATGCGGCCTCTGCGTGCCGATGTGAAATTCTTTCTCACTTTACTCATTATCCATATTTGTGTTCAAACAAAACGGAATATCACCAATTTCTTTTTTCGGCAAAATCTGCGTTCATAAGTATCTTATGCCTAACACACTCGATGACAGTATGATCACTGATTAAGTGTTGATTGACTGTTCTTACTATTTTCTAGCATTTTAAGGTATCGATTGCTTGTCTATCGTATTTCAGTGCTGCGTGAATACTGGCTTTCTAGTCTAAAACGGAGTATGCCCGAGTTTGGTGATGATTCAGTTTATTTTCTCAATGCGCTAGCAACCTACGAGTTGTGGGCGGTGCAGGTTCGATTCCTGTAACTTATCCTTGATATATTTCTCTTCTGTGGTAGTAAAATTCTTGTGTTTGGTTCAACTTGGCTTAAATACGGCCCTTGCTCCATAAAACTCAACTCAACCAAGTTTGGTGATTTCGGTTATATTCTGCGTATGTAAGTATCTAAAGCCGAACAATTTCACAATACGATCAATTAGTCACCTAGCCTTTTAAGGTGTCGGATCATTATGTATCACGTAACAAGCTTAAACGACCTTAATTGGAAGTACTGCTTTTTCTGACTACCATGGTTGATGTTCTTTGTCTTGAGTTTTGCCTGTGAGCCATGAAACCCCATAAAAACAATAGCAGCGAGAAATTAAGTGTAATTAAGTATCTTATAAAGAATGCAATATAATTCTGCAATTGTGGAATTTTGAATGCTCACTTTTCCATTTTTGCTTAGAATGTACGGAGTTAGATGTATGTGGTACTTCCCGCTGTTTCGTATCCCCCTTGATCTAGACAAGTTAGACCAAATCCGTGAGTACTTGTACCTTTAAAAAGTCCAAGAGGAGCATATGATTAGAATACAGATACTCCCTGAATAACTCCAGACCAGCAAGAATGCGACCAGGAGTGACTTGCTCCACAATGGTCCCATCTTTCCATTGAAGTCAGCAAATTTAGTGTCAAGCTTATAATAAATTTGTTGCGCAGTGAATCTTGTCACCTGTCACACTGAGCAAAATCTCATACTACTGTACCACTGAATGGAAACCGTTGTGCTTGCATTTCTTGAGTTTATGATCTCTATCAAACCACCTGCTCGGATAGAGCAGACTTGTGAGACGTATTAATTATTTTGTTTTTACTACAGAGTTGTACTTAATTTAACCCTCTCTTTTCAAATTTGAATGATCTGTGTTGTGGAAATATCTGGTATGATAATTTGTTCTTTTCACTCCAATACCTCTGTATAAGTTCAAGTACTGTAAAATTGCTGAGTTGCTTGAAAGTTTTCTTCCTCATAATTATTCAGAATGAGCGAATGATGGTTATTGTGTTGGTTAGATCTTGACTTGGAACCCAGGACATTGTTTTTGGAAGTAATTGCAAACACTAGTTTGGGGTCAGTCGCTTGAAAGAGCGGCTTAAAATGTTGTTTCAACCGAAAAAACATTTTTTTTTCGACTTAGCTCGATGCCTCATGTAAAATGAATGTGAACAATTCCGAGGCAACCTATTGATGTGTCAACTGGTACATTGATAACAGTGTAAAAAAGCCATATGAATGGCTTGCTGGCAAGAATTTAATGAATAGGAAAATTACCAACAGACGTTGTTTTGAATGATAGGTGAAGTTTTGCATCGTTAAGATTCGAGTAAACTAAATTTTTAATTCGATTTCACGGCCTTATAGAACATAAACATTTTGAAGAAAGTTAATGTTTATTCATTAGATTGAAAATGCAATTGTCTTTTTACACAGTTATCTTTCGTCCACTACTTTCTTTAATATGTATATCAATCAGCTTCAAAGCAAGCACAATCCAATATTTTAAAGGATTGAACAATCGCTTTTCAAAAAGTTGTATCAAACTGGGGGAAAAAATCTTACGTTTCCAAAAAATTTCCTGCTTTTATTCCAATTTAAGTCTTCTTTTCTCATTGTGTTTTTTTGAAGTCAAATAACAGAGACTGAATCTAATATAAAGAACATTTGGTATCTAACCAACTGTATTCCATCTCCCACGAAAACAAGCAGAAAGACGAAAGACAAATAAAAATTCCACGTAAATATGTATACAGAAAAAAAAGCCTCCGTCTCGAGCTATGAAGCTAAGAAAATATAAAATTCGATTTACTTCAGACTTGATCCTGTTTTATATTTCATTTTTATTTTCGTAAAGGGAAAAATTCTCTTATCTCATAGTAGCTACGAATTCATTGAACCGCAACTATGGGATCTTGTTTTTAGGATATCTTAAAAGACGGCAGGACAAAAAATGGTGTTTTCATGCGTTTTCTTTCTAAAACTCCGCCGAGTGGTTAAGATGAATTATTTATAGATCGTGTCAACGACTGTTTAATTCGACGCCAATGACTTCATTTCATTAAAATGAGAAGCCTTTGATTTGGTTCCGGTGAATGCCATTTTACCTTCACTTCACGTAGGTATGCTAAATGTGGTGAGTTGAGTGCTTGGTAATTTTGAGTGCTTTGTAGCTGCTTAAAATTATGTCAATTTTGTGCTTAAAGGATATGAAAATTCGGGTTTTCGTTGACATTGAATGAGAACAGTTACATTTTACTGAACATTTATGATTTTCACCTTTATTTTAAAAATGTAATCGATTATCTTTTATTTTTTTTTCTTTGGACTGTAGTGTCAAACATGTGCAAAAGGTCGACGTTCATAAGGCGTAATAGTTTTAATTGCTTGTTATCTTGGTGTTGTGTGTAGAACTGCTTTTTCTGAACCTTAAATTTCCTATATCATGAGGTGGGGAACTTGGGTTGACTCCTTCCTTAAGTTTTGAGGTGGCAAATTTTCAGTTCGAAATTCGTACTTAATTTTAACTAACTTTAGCCGAAAGTTTTTGCGTGACGTTTCCTTTCACCAAATTTTAGCATAGTGAAATCTCGAAGTTACAACAATCCCGCTTAGTTTATTTTATAATTCCAAAGATAATATCCCCATATTAAGAAGAATCACGTAAAAAAATTTCTAGAGAGGTCTTGATTTCGCGTTTTTACTCCTTAAAATGAAATTCTGGTTGCCAGTAGCGACCTTGCACTGAATTTCCCTACCAGCTTTGATAGAGTCGTTGTTCTCAAAATGACAAATAGCAGCGTGACACGCAAGTAGCTCTAACCAGGTTATTTATTTTTCGATACTGGTCAACTAGATAGTGTTATCTCTCCTAGTTCGGTCAATTTTAGTTAATGTTTTTTGCATAATGTGTATATACGTTCGTATCTGATACTTAAAAGCATTAGACAATATGATCACTCAATCCACTTTTACTGTTCACCTAGCATTGCATTGTATCAGATTTGTGTATGTAGCATGCAACAATCTTTAATTTTTTTTTTGTCAAAAGTGGTTGTTTTGGATGAATATGTCTGATAATTTTGTAACCAGATGAATATTTCTGGTAATTTCATCTTCCGGAGGCAGTGGTGTTGGCAAGGGAGGGTGACAGAGGTGGTGATCCCCTTGCACCTGTGTCTAAGGAAGCCACATTTCTGAAATGCGCATCAAACAATTTTTTTCCTTGGAAAATGTTCAAACTTTTGTCATTGTCACAGAACTATTTTCCAGTGCCACTTGTGATAAGTCAATGAGCTTGCATTCCAATGTTTAGAATACAATGCTTTAAAATAAATTATCCTTCCGTCTACTGCATTTGTATTGTCGTTACTCAGAAAAGAAAGTACGTACTTAGATTGTCATCGAGGCAACGTCGTGAGAGCACTGAACAAGATCTATTTCATTTTAGAGACCCATTAAAAAGTATTTTGCTAGTCATGTAATCAACAATTAACTACGCATATATTAATGTTAAAAACATTCTTTATTGACAAAACTAGCATTGTGCGTTTTGAGTATATTTCATCCCAAGGTCGTCGTGGCTCAGTGGATGTGGACACTGCTCTAGTTACCAGCGAGTTGTGAGCATGTTCGGTTCTTCCCTGGGTGTATTTCTCTCTGGTTCAGGGGTTCCCAACCTTTTAATAACTGCGTACCACTTGAAATTTTTGTCGTTCCACCAGTCTTATATTTTTTTTAGAAACCTATATCTAATGTGAGAAAAGTGCCCAATGGCTTGTTTTATCTTAATTAAAATACTAAGAAAGCTTCATATTTTATGATTAATGCACTTGTATTTCGTATTAAGGATGTTTTAATAAAGGAAAAAATAAAACGATTGTTGAAAATTACAGTTTTATTTTTTACTCACAGGTCTAAAAAACAAATAATTTTAAATAATTAGTACAAACTAAGCAAACAAAGATTCAACATAATCAAAAGTCATTTTTTAGTGCGAAACTTTGTTTGTCTTTTATTAAAATATCAATATCAGGAGCAATGGAGCTTAACTTCACTCTTAAGTCCTCTTTAACACTTACTCTGTTTCTCTATATATTTTTTATGTGCAAAAGTTCAGAAAAAACCACTCTCACACAAGTAACTAGTAACAAAGGGCATAAGAAATAGCATAACGTGGTTGTACATACTAAAAAAATCAAACAAATGTTGTAGAATATTTGGGTAGCTCGTATCATCCTTGCGTACCACCTGAAACGCTACCGCGTACCACCGTTTGGGAATCCCTGGATTAAAACTTTTCTTGCTTGTGTATATCCATTACTTGATTTTGTCTGTCTTGCTTTTGGCGCAGCATGACCCAAATATATGTTTTGGGCTTTATGACTTTGCACAATAAAACACCAAAACAACGAACCATGTAGTTACTTTTATTATAAATACGTTTATTTGGTGTTAGACAGGTCGGTATTAGCCTCATTTGCCCCCAGGTGTCTCAAAACGTCTGGCTTCGCCTCTGTCGAAACCCAATAGGTTTTGAAATGTGCTTTAAATATGTGCAACATGACTTGTATGTCTTAAAAGGATTTGTGTTTTTGTTGTATTGCGTCCTTATATTTCAACTCGCATCATCCAATTCAGCGTTATAATGTGAGACATTTTTTTAAATTGTATTTTCATCAGTGACCGCTCATTTACGATTGTTAATGGATGCGAGTTATGTTATGTCATGTCACTGCTGCACATAGTTAGCCGAAAATCAACTTGCTCCGAGTAGTAGTTTATTACTAGAGTGGGGGGATGCTTTATTATTCGCAATCCCTTGTCTGTATACGTGCGCGTGGCCGCTGGTGTTTCCTCTACCGCGTAGCTTCCAGTTCATCAGCAATTCTAAACCGAAAACTACCCATTGCTGATTCACATCCTGGCCTAACGATAGAGATTACGATTCCGAATATAATGATAGAGAGAAGATATATATGTATATATAAGTACATGTGTATATTCGGAGAGCTGCTGCGAGTGGTCCGTGTAAAGGGGTTAACAGGTAACGCTTTGCAAGGGGTGGGGTAGGGCTGCCGTCGGACGTTGAGGGCCCGTGATTTATGATAAGCGCGCACCCGGGGGTGGGTGGGCAAGGTGTGTCCATTCCCGAGAGCGGTCATTCGTGGCAACTGGCCATTGGGGCTCAGCTCTCACGTCAGCCGGTAATCAGGGCATGCTGACCGCAAGCCCTGATCTTGATGATGTTTGAGCGTCAGGGATGGATGTCCGTATTTAACGAACATAGCCCGCAGGCACGCGCTCGGACGCAAATGCATGCGGGATTTTCCGAGCAGCCGCGGTCAGTTTCGGAAAGGGATTATGCTGGACTGGAATGCAGAGATTCTGCGTGGTGTCAGTGAGGGCACGCGGTAGTCCGGTTGGTGGAGTCGGTGGTTTAGCAACAGGAGGGGTGCGATCGAGTACGTGGCGAATTGGCGCACGTCAAGCCTGGGGGGGGGAGGTCCTCAAATGTCCTCACGTTGGCATGATGTGGATAGTGAGGTGGCGTATCAGGTTTTGACCTTCCTATCTGACCTAGTTTCAAAATTACGAGTCCTTGTCCTCGGATCGAGAATGGTCCCGTGCCGTTGACAGTAACCCGTTGTGTAGACATATGTATGCTCTCGTGTAGAGGTGCACGACCTGCGGCCCGCGAATGATCAATTTGCGGCTTGCAAACTAATTTTGACTATAAACTTCCAGTAGGATTTAAGTTAAGAAGCAAATCAACTGACAAACATTTAGAATCAGTCTTAAGAGTTTCTACTAGCAGTATTGAACCTAACATACCTAAATTAGTTAGTAAAACTCAGTATTAGCCATCCCATTAGCAAGGTGTAACATAATTATTGTTTATGCTTTAGAAATTTTAATATTAAATATATTTGATGCTGTAATTTTTATTTCTAATTTTACTGATATCATTAAAATTTCTGGTACTCATCTTTATTGCTCATTGTACTATTACTATAATTAAATTTACAACCTAAAATAAATTGCTGAAGTACATATGACGTGCTTGAGACATATTCTTAAAAGTATTTCTAAATGATTGATCATTGCAAATGTTTGTTAACTTCTTTTTTTAAACTATTCACAATATTATTCATTTAGCTCTGTAACGAGCTCTTAGATTGTTTGAAAAAACATTTGTAAAATTTTTTTTTAAACTATACATATTAAGTGTAATAACAGCTGTACATAATTGGGTATCAACACTTTCATTGTGTCTGTGCTGTAACTTCATTTGCGCCCCCCCCCCATGTCTCAATCAGCGGTGCGAGTGGCCCTTCTCCATAAAAGGTTGTGCATCCCTATTCTAGTGCGAAGTAAATTCAACTACCTACCTACCTACTTTTAGCATGAGCGGGCACATGTCATGGTGTGGAAGTTTTGTAGAGTGGTTTGTCAGTTCAGGTGTTGTCCTCTTGTCTTTCCCTTTTGGATTGATCCCGGACCATCACAAATAATGTGTTGTTTTTGCTCCATTGCAACATGAATTCAACTACCCACCCACACGTGATTAGAGCTGAACAGGCAGATCGTACTGACTTATTGGTGTATAGAAATCGTTTGTTTTCCTGTGTTCTTTGAATAGCGATCAGATATCGATGTCCTAAACCATCGGTCTAGTTGTCAGGGTGATAGCTTTTGGTTTGAAATATGTCTGGTTTGGTCCGTCTGGAAAGAATTTGTGGCCGTTCCTTAAACGGCTTGTGAGTAGAATGTGGTAGGGATGTAAGGTGGAACACGAAACCCGTAACCTCATTCCCTTTGCAAACGCGGTGCTAAGTCCGCATCAGTGTTCGAGGTGGTGATACAGCCTACAAAGGACGATCTCCTCTCTTGTCAAGTTATCAGTTACCCTCCTGTCTCGTAGCACTACTTCAGTTCAAAGACTGTTTTTTACTTGTTCGCTTCTGTTGTAATTTTGTTTGTAGTAATCGCCTTGGGGTGACTCCCGTTGTACCTTTTATATCATTGTCCCACGTCCAGGTCACATGTGCAAAATAGCGGCTGAAAACCTTACTGTTCTTTAAGTTGTGCCCGCCAGTGCATAATTACCAAATCTCTTCCGACGCCCTTAAGAAGTTCGCTTCAACACACGTCTGAAAGTAGTTCACGAAGGACTATCCAAGGAAACTCATATTATTTGCAATGCCACACTAACAGCAACTACACCCACGGTTCACATAACATTATTAGATTGGGAGAACAAAACCGTCCTTTAAAAAGAAAATAGCAACAAGTTTCCTCGCCTTGATCACTTTCTTTCCCTGCTAGGTCGAGGGAAGAAAACAATCCGACTGACAATCCGAAAGCTAAGTGCTCTTCCCATCCAGGGAATCACGCAAAAGCTACCTGTTGCGTGGTTCGTGAAAACTTCCAATCTCTTTAACACATCCGGAATTGGTGGACGGAAACTAAACTTTAGGCCACATCAAAATCCAATAAAACAATTTTCCACGGAGGATGCCGTTTGAGGACCAGGAGATATAAAAGCTCAAAGAGGGAAAGATTCTGGCGAGTACGTGCCTCGACCGAACCTTGTGGTCGAAGATTCAGATGGAACGAAAGCCAACCAATTCGAGAATTCTCTTGGGCTGGTGGGGGAATGGCTCTGTAAAACTGGCCAGTTTAATAATAACCCTGCGGAATGGAAGGTGGGTTCTTTTTCGGACTTTTATTTTTGTAGTTCTTTCTTTCCTTTCAAGGCGTGTTGTGGTAGTATGGGGAGAATAATTTGATCCCAGGCAGGTGATAAAAGGATCGGGGTGTGATTAGATTTGCCTTCTGAGGTTTGATTTTGATGGGGATCTTTTTTATTTCTCGGGGTGCCGGAAGATTACTTTTTTTCGGGTGTAAAGAGAGTTCGTAAGAGGTATACTAAAATCTTGAGATGAAGTGAATGGCGAACTCGTTTGGGTGGTTTTAGAAAAGAAATTTCAATTGTTTGTGATTACGTTGTTTCAGTATTGAATTCAAGTGAATGTTTATTTGGAAGTGTGATGTCTTCATTTTATGTGACAGCGCAGAACAGATCTAAAAGTGTTATGGCAGAGATAATTTTGTCTGTTCAACTGTCAACATGATGGGAATTGTTTGCACAAAGTTTGAAAGAATGAATATGTACTAGGGAGCCCGCCCCCTGCTCGCAAACTCCCGGGGGATTCCTTTGGAATCCTCATTGGTTCGCTGCCCGAAACTTAAAAGCTTCGCTCGCATCAATGAAAACATGTGCAGAAGGGATTGTTTACAAAATATGATATTCCAAAAAAATATTTTTCAAATGTAAAATGTAAAGTTATTGTTAGTTAAAGTTATGAATAGTTAAAATATTAAAGGCAAAGTACCTGTGGAATCGGAACTTGAACAATTTGGAATTCAAATGAAAACTTTGAGCACATTTTGACTAAATGTGAGCCCTGCTTTGGAAATCGAACACCCAGCATGTTGTTTGTGTGTACATTTTCTCAGCACTCGAGCCAACCATACACTTTTTCATTGAGTTTGTTGTCGAAGGTTGTAGTGCAGGCGTCTTGTTGAACTATAATTGTTGGCCCTGAAAAGAGCACTTGTTTTTGACTTTTTGAAAGAAAGTTGTGCAATAAACTTTAATTATTCATTTTTCCTCTCAATAAAATGTCATCCGATAACGCTATGAATTGGATTGAGGCGCGAGGCTTCGTGGTAAACAAACAATCGTACAGTGTTGCCAAAACGCGATAACAAATAACGTCTTTTTTGTGTGGCACGTAAGAGAAATATATATAGATATTTGGGACTCTCGGTGTAAATAAAACTCGTTGCCCTTTTTATTTCGACTGATCCCGGACCGTCGTCAACAGCCCGTTGTGTTGCTCTAGTACGACGTTAACTAAAATTACCATTACCTTTTTATTTCGCCCTTTAACCCTGACCAGTTCTCTGTGGGACACTGGTTGGCCCACTTTAAACAAAAATTTACGGTAATAAATAACATTTGAAAATTTCTCTTGGAAAAATTGTTAAACTTAAAGAACTGATATTGTTCATAGACTTTATCCTGTGAACATTGTCATGTATATACATTAGCAATACACGAACAATAAACGTCTTGGATGAGCAAATGAACCATGACTTTCTAGAACTGACACCTTATAAGGAATGGAAACGCTCTACTGAATTTTTTTTCACATGCATCTGAAATATCGATACGGTTGCAGATATTTATTTTAAAGTACCCTTATAAAATTCCTTCCAACTTAACACTCCAAATGGTTGCGAGGAGATATCTCGTTCATCAAGATCTGGCCAATTTTGCTAATGACGAGATGTATCGTCATGAAGATACTGTTATTTTTTTAGGTGATGACGAGTTCAAGATGTAGACAGTATTCTTCTTTTGGAGAGATATTTCGTCCATTGAGATCGGGTCAGTTTTGCTAATGACGAGGTAGATACCTCGTCGAGACAACCACCAGGAAGTTCAAAACATTTCGGTTCTCGGCGCCTTTTTGTTTTTCTCTGCACCCTGAGATGGAGTCCTTTGAATGGTTCGAGAAAGTATTGAATAATTAGTAATCAGTAGTTCATGAAGACAGGTTGGAGAACAACAGTGCCGTGCATAGAACATGTTTGATGCATGAGCAATTGGGCGAGGAGTATAACTGTTAGAGGAGGGGAACTATTCTCTGAATGTTTTGTGTGCACATTCGAGGAATGCAATCGATCTTAACCTTTGAAAAATGAAAGATTAATGGTTTAGCTTTACGGTGCAAATTGCCATAATTGACCAAATTTAATGGTTGAAGCTTGAGTAATTTATCAAGTAAATACATGTTTTCATGAAATAAGGCTAAGTAAAACCCGCTAAGATCAGGACTTTATAATAATCATTTTTATTATAAAGGATTATTAATTTCAACGTACAAAAAAATCTCACTTTTGAATAGGAATTTGAACAAAATAATGTGGCGTATATTGAAGGCTTTTAAATAAAAACATGGCCAGGTATCTGTGAAATCGTGTAAATCGTTTCATCAAATTCCATGATCAAGAAGTTCTTGTAAAAGGTCGCTTTTGACCCAAAGTGAAAAGAACCAGGAGCTTCTGCCATTGCAGTACATTCTTGCCTCTTTAGACTAAGTGCGCATACTCGTGCTCGAAGTTTTATTTAAATCTTAAAAAAAGAATTAATACTTGGTATAGCCTCGGATAACCAGAAACTCATAGTGGGGACGTAGTAACACAAAGTAGTCTGTGAAATACAGAAATTTTTGTGTACCGTACTACATGCTACTACTACTGCTACTTAAAGATTCATAAAACAAAGACACTTGGGGGATTTCGTTTTGGATAACACAGACATTCGGTTAATTGCAACTCGGATAATCCAGGTTCCATTAATTTTAAAATCAACAAATCCTTCCACCATTCCTCGGCGTTATATCTATTTCAGCCGCCAGACGGCAGAGAAGTAAAAACCCCATCTAATGCCGTGGCACTATTAACAGCTATGTGCGCTTGTCAATTTTTTATATCCCGCACGCGAGGGCGTTGAAGGCCCGCTTCCTCTATTATACAGCAACCGGGGCTGCAGTTCTAGGACTGATACCACGGCACCCACAATTGTCGTTTTGATAAGATTAGAAACAGTATAGTTCCATCAGCACCTGGGCACGTGCTGGCTTTACCTGGAGCCTTCTGCCGGGCGGGGTGTTAATGGTGCACCAGGGATATAGGACTCCCTCTCTCCCCCCGTCCTCTACAATGGCTGTAAGTCCATTAAGGGTAATGTCCGAACAGGAAGAGCCAGAGGTTGCGGAAACGCGGTGATGGTCGACTTCAGGGATGGGTAGATAGAGAGGATGGTGCTGAAAATCCCTGGACGTCATAGAGGAGTCATTGGTGTCCCTCGTTTTGCAATGCTTTTAATTGATTGTCTCTTTCTAGGTGTGTCTTGGGCCGCGGCGTTCATTATTAGTTCTTGGGAGGAAATTGACTGCCGTTAATGGGAGTTTTGTTTTGTCCGTAGGCGTAGAGCGGAGGAATGTTTTGTTTCGGGCTGGGCTACGTGGGAATGCATGTGGTGGTATGCAAAGTGGACGGGTCTAATTGGGTTGGGTATGTTAAAATGGTGTTATCGACCGTGTTTAGGCCGTCCTGTAGGTTTTATCGATGGGCAACACCCCTTTTTGTTGTTTTTGCTGTTGACGAGTTCCATTGAGGTGATGGAAATCAGTTGTCGAAACTATTTAAGTGATTGAAATTAATGAAACGGAGTTTGAGTGCTAGCAAATTGGCTCATTGTTGGTTGGTTTTCAGCCTTAATTTAAAGACAAAAGTCAACAGAATACAGAGTGGTTATTTCGTGCCGTAACTTAAAGTTTGGGCCATCGTTCTTGGTGTATATTTTGCATACACAGGCGAATTTTTGCTGCTGTTTTTAAATTTCGGCGACCAGGAGTATCTTTTTAAGCTAAGTCGTCTCAAAAGCTCCTGTTTTCAAAATTTTGGCGACTTTCTTTGAAAGTTCGCCAGAGGTAAAAAAAAATTAGTTCCTTTATTTAACTTCTAGCGGACGGAAAAAATATTTTTCTTTTGGGAGAAAATTTTCCAAGTCGTGGTAATCACACGAAAAAAAAACCCCATGAGAATGTTGCGATTTTCATTTTTTTAAAAATCATAAGAAAATAATTATTTTTTAAAATTTGAACTTGGCGAGATCTTAAAAGTCTGCTTTGTACGAAAATGGTCATTTTGCGTTTTGGCTGATTAATTTTTGTAACTGAGCAACTAAAATTTCTGCTGAAGTAGAATTTAATAGAAACCTTTTTATTCTATTTATAAAAAAAAAGATTATATTATTGCTGTTTCATATTACTGCTTGGTTGTTGCAACCCAACTAGACATCCTTACTGGCAATGTCATTTGTACATCATTTTTCTTTT
Organism: Metellina segmentata; assembly: GCA_947359465.1. Classification (NCBI taxonomy): domain Eukaryota; kingdom Metazoa; phylum Arthropoda; class Arachnida; order Araneae; family Tetragnathidae; genus Metellina; species Metellina segmentata. The sequence goes on from OX375881.1 coordinate 29,698,644, forward strand.
GGTTATTTCTTTGAATTAATTTTTAAAGCCCAGAATTGGTTATTATTTCTTTCAAATAATAAAACGAGGAAATATATTGTTAACATGTTTTTGCGTTATGTACGTTTTAATATTTTTCTTGTAAATAATAACATTGTACAATTATATTCATGAAAATTTATCTTTACTATTGTTTGTAACAGTTGCGTGTAGATTGGATAATCATATGCGCATGATCAAATGTAAATCGGAATGACTATTATTGAACATATGAATGCAATTGAAATGCGCTTTGTTTTTAATCCGGCATCACGAAAAGACTGGTACGCTTTTTTAGGAAGAGTTTAATAACATCTGGGTAGACTTTTTTTTCTAAAGTTACAAATGGGAAAACCCTGTGACCTTTCTTTTCTGCCTGTGCTAGACCTGCTTATGCCAGCGTCTCAATCTTTGTTCGAGACTAAGACGCTGAAAAGGTCGCCAAAGATTGAATTGAACAACCTACCCCCCCCACCCCCCTCTAAAGCTCAGTTGACACTTGCCTGAAGTAAGATAATCGAATCGCCCGGTATCACGTGATATCGGAGGGGGCCGAGTCTCTTGTTCTGGTGGTCATACAACTCATTCTATACCTTGTACTCGCGTTGTAGATGTTAACCCGATAAGTAATGAAAAATTTCAATTAGCTTTAACATCTGTAATTCGTCCCGAGGAAGATTATACACCCCTCTTTACGCATTACCACTTCCACACAAAGCTCACCATTCCGCTCGAAACAACGTCACGTATTAATTTTGATTGGTCATATTCTCTTGACCGTGCAGCACCTGTTATTTAAAATCCCATAAACGACCCCTCTGCTAACGATGTCGCTGCAGAACAATAAGACGCAGATCTCTACCCCCTTATCAATCTCCTTTCCACCTTTTGTGCCGTTCCTCTTTCTGGGCCGCATTCAGCGAAAGCAAAAATGTAATCAAAAGTAGTCGCGGTACGTGTACACGCTCTCGGCATACACCATCACGTACCTCTGAGCGATTGAGTTTTCTCTAAAGATTCCAATCAAATAGCTGCCGAAAAGCGGAACAACACGTTTCTCTTTCACACAGCTTTCCACGGGGGAAGGGAGGGGCGAGTTAAATAAATCAACCATTGACCAAGCCGCGTTATTGTTTAAAAGCTATTCCGTGTAGCCGGGACCCAGGGTTTGGAGAAGGGGGCCTTGTTGTGTTGGGAAAAGAATCGGGGGCCTCCGCTTCCTGTGCTCTTGAGGATGGAGGTCTGCTCGGGAGGAAGCCTTGTGCTTGGTAATAAGTGGTTTATATTATATCTCGGTGTCAGAAAAATCTGGTGTTGGATCTTTGTGGGGTTGGTGTCTCTCTCTCGTGGGAGATGGGGGCTGTGATGGCTTTTAGCGAAGACCGGGATTCGAGGAATTTTGAATTCGCCTATGAAAGTTAAGCAGTTGGGAATTGTTCCCGTGGATTAGGCGCCCCCTTTTCTCTTTGCGTTCGTGTTTGTATCATCCGAGCTTTGCTTATTAGTTTGAGTATTTTGGCTTTCGCGTATGAAATTCAGGCTGCGTGTCTCGCTCTTGGCGTTGCTTGCAGGTGTTGTGGCTTCGAGGTAAATTCTTTGTACCGGTACGTCGTTTCGGAGCCGATTTAATTTTCTTTAAAAGAAATTACGCAATGGTGTGCGGTTTGTAGTTGGGTTAACTGCATTTGAATCGCACTGTCACGTGTACACGTTACGGCTTAATCTTGCGATCTGTTGAAAGTAGTCTCAAAGGAATAAATGGCTTGAAAAAGATTTTTTTTTTCCTTGATGATTAGGAACCCTAGTAAAATTTATTGCACCGTCATACATGTAGGTCTTCATTTGCATTAAAAAAATGTATATTATGCAATTAGATAAAGTGATTAAGATTGCTAACGTATGATGTAACCAAGGGAAATGAATTTTATGTGACTATTTAACTGTCATCACAAATTTTGCTTGCCTTATTTTAATAACTCCTAAACTCGACTATAGGTCTTGGTTCGCTATGATATAAGTTTGAAATTTATTACATAGCTAATTTATTTCATGTGTAATGACAATATTTATTGTGTCCAATATGTTCAATATTTATACAATAGCTACTGACATATTCACGTTAAATAAATTATTATTATTTTTTTTTTGCAGGTAAGCTTTCTTTCAATTATTGGTTTGAAAACAAAGGAGTGAAATCAAACACAACTCGAGTTTTTAAAATAAAAGTAAGATCTCGAATATTTTTTTTTTCATATATGTGAGTATCGTGCGTTGAATAGTGGTTATAATGATACTGTATTTTGGAGAAATTTCATGTCAGAATTTTGTTTCTTAGACAAAATTATGATGCAACGATTTCTTGGGAACATGAAAAGCTTTTTTCCCCTTATGCCAATACTCGCCATCTGAACGTGTTTCAAAATTACGAGGTGTTGTCCTAAGGTCTTCTCATTTGGGTTTGATCCCGGTCTGCCAATAGCCCGTTATGTTTCTCAAATAGATATTAATTAAACTACCTGCCTGCTTATCCAATGCTAGCTTGAATCTGCAAGGGGTAGGTGGTGCAGGTTCTATTGTAACTTATCCAGGGTGTAATTTTTTTGTGTATGTCCTTAACTTAATGTCGCCTGACTTGTGTTTGGCGCCGCCTAGTCATATTTGGTCCTTGTGCCCATGAAATTCAAATAACTCATCTAATGCCGCCTTGAATGAATCGTAACCTTGAAGCTCTGACTAGAACATGCAATCTCTGCACACCATGGGGGATGCTGCTCTCTGTAAACTGGAGTGCCTTCCTGGAGGACTTCGTGGATGCTGGACCGCATTTAAAAATCATCTTGGCTTATAGGTAATTGCATTAACGTCGCACTAGATCAACATAACGGGCTATTAGCGGCAATCCGGGAGCAATCCCGAAGGAAAATATCCGAGGACAATAACCTCATTTTGAACCATGGTCAACATCTAAGCTGGGACCCCACTCTTGAAACTTCCACTCCTTGCCAGCGTGATACCATTTGCCACGAGACAACAACCCCACGTACGGTCCTTAGTTGGATCGAGTTTGGATCCTCGCAACTCTGCGGGTACCCTTCCAACCAGACTACCGGTGTCCTTGTGCGTCGCCTTGTAGAAACCATGAAAGTATAAGCTTCGTCACGAATTTATTAAAAGCATTTTAATCAAACGAATCTTTCTGGAGAAAAATCAGATAAACCATTTTTGGAAATAGCCGTAAAATTTTTACGGGCTTGTGAAGTTTTCTTTCCTGAACATTCTCCCCCCCTCCCCTCCTAAAAGTTCTCCCGTTTTTTCAATACTTTTCTCAAAGACGTTGCCCTCCACATGCTCGCGAAATTCACTGTTTGATCGATTTCTATATAAAACACTCGTTTTGTGTTAAGTGCGTAATTTTCCTCGAGAGTTTTCGTAGCGAACAAAAAACTGTATAAATAAAAATCATTTTGCAGATTCGATTCCCTGCAACCTTTGCCACGCACTTCTCTCTCTCTCTCTCCCCGTTCTTTTTTCTTTATTATTCATTCCCTGTGTAAAAGAATTCCGTTTTTACCCTGCACTCTTTCAAAACCTTCCCTTATCGATGCCGGACTATCGATTTCTCAATCAGTATCGGGAATCGTTTAAACGGTTGCTAACGATATTTTGAAACTCAGTCTCCGTATCTTTGCGATAAAAGCTTCAACAACATAGCCGGATTGCTGCGTCCGTGGATTTTTGTCCTCTGTCGCTACTTTTTCGTTGCCCCGCCTCCGCTGTCCTCTCTCTGGCCCTTTTGTTTCCGACGTTTTGTTCTTTGCAGTCTGGGCGCACGTATTAGAGGATATCGAGATGCGATTGAGCAGATTAAAAGTGTAGGGCATGTAGAACAATACTCCGACCAGTCAAAGTATAGTACTTCGATCTATGAAGTTATTCCCAGTGAGAAAAGATGATTCCGTAAAGAAATCAATTCGTCTTTAGAAGGTCCCATGAGGAATTAGGAAAAGTGTAAAAAGTTATCAAAAAGTTCCACTTTCTGTTTCCATAACTTGTATGGTATGGTACGCATGAACATTTCAACCAATTGAGCGTCGCGAGACATGCTGGACTACAGTTTGTCTTTCAAGCATTCAACGATGTTCAGAAACTCCAAATTGGTTGGTCTGTTCAAAAATAGACCATCAGCCAAATTATGTCTAGCAAGCTATGAAAGCAATTCGCCTTTAGAAGGAGTAATTAAGAAAAGTGTAAAAAGTTAGCTTAAAGTTCCACTTTCTGTTTCCATAACTTATTTGGTATGGTACACATGAGCATTTCAACTAATTGAGCGTCGCGAGACATGCTGGACTACAGTGTGTGTTTCGCCTTTCAAGCATTCAACAATGTTCAGAAACTCCAAATTGGTTGGTCTGTTGAAAAATGGACCATCTGTCAAAAGCATCTGTCCAGCACTAAAATTCCTATTACAAGTTGACATTTATATCGCTTAATTTTTGAATATTTTAAATTCATGATGCCAAGGTGTAAATGGTTTCTGGAAAGCCCTGAACTTCCTGAGGATTTCAACTTCTGAGGTGACCAACTTTCTGATTTGGTTTCTTGTTGACATAGATTTTATAGCAACATGCTTGCCTTTTCAAACATTGTTAAATATTATTATTAAACCTGCAGATGTAGGATCTTTTATTTCATGTGTTTCTTAAAGTTTAATTATGTTAAAAAGTGTAAATAAGAAATCGAATAGTATGAATGTAAAAAATTCGAAATTTAAACGATATAAATTTTAACTTGTCGTGCAAGTGTCAGATATTTTGACTAAAGGTCCACTTTTCAACAGAAACGAACTGATTTTGAGCTTCAAATCCAACTCTAAATAACCAGTTGGAGAGATTCTTCGGAAATTTATTTTCATTTATCTCTGACATCCATTTTTGTAACTATTTAGGCTTGCTTACGTTGACTAATTGCACTTGGCAATCATGAATAGCTCTCTTCTTAATTTATATCTTAACCCCTCTGAGGTTTCCCTCACGGGTTTTCAGAGTAGTTTGTTGAGCGTACAACACGCATACTGATTAAGTTACCACATCGATTAGAAGATGGTTATATTTTGTGTCGCAAGGGCGAAATATGGTCATGCTGTATATGGCCATACACAAGACAGACGATGGCATATGCAATGGATAAATAAACACACAAAGCAAGTTTACTGACACAGAAGAGAAAATACACTGAGGGAGTTAACGAACATGGGCCGCCTACAACCTGCAGGTGGCTAGGGCAGTGGGCAAACCCACCGAGCCGCGACAATCCCATATAATAACCAAAATGAAGTGTTACATGTTTAAGGACTTGTGTGGCAAATATTAAGGTTTCTTAAGGGCGCTTAACAACTGAAAACAAATAGAGAAGAGAAATACACAAAGGGAGGAATCGAACTTGCACTGCTTATTACTATAACTCGCTCATCGATTGGATAAAATAATCCCAGGATATTTTATTGGTCAAAACGAGGTCGAAACTGGATAGAAGTCAAGCAGGGAAGACTGATGGTTGCAGTAAGAATATATACGTGCGAACCCCGCAGGTGGTTAAATTTTCTGTCTTCTGCTTGACGTAGCTTGGCAGCCCTTGCACCAACCAGACCCAGTTCCGTTCACCCTGCAAGTGGTTTCAATGAGATATCTTGTCATCAAGATTTTGCGGATTTTTAGGCGATGACGAAATTAAAATCTGGCAAGCTTTCTCATCACAACGAGATGAGATCTTGATGGACGAGATGTCTCATCGATACTGATTTGGTCAGTTTTGCTAATGATGAGGTATCTCATCGTCCGATCACCAGGAAGGGCTAACCGAAGTTACCCGAGTGGTCTACCTTCTGTTTTACCCTGACCTACCTTTCTATTGCTTTTTTCGTACCTCGGTGTATTGTGTTTGGCTAAGCTAGGCCAAATGTGGCCCACAAAACCCAAAATCAACCCACCAACCACTCTGACAAATAGTGAGTGAAAATCTTCTCTTCCAGAATGGAGACATTACTTCACTGTGTGGATCCAATTCATTCAAAGCCGTCGATCTCTTAGACAATGGGAAAGGAAACTGGTGGGGGTGGGCGAAGTTTTACCCGGACTTACCTTTCTATTGCTTTTTTCCTACCTCGGTGTATTGTGTTTGGCTAAGCTTGGCCAAGTGTGGCCCTTTTTACGCCACAAAACCCAAAATCAACCGACCAACCACTCTGACAAATAGTGAGTGAAATTATTCTCTTCCAGAATGGAGACATTACTTCACTGTGCGAGTCCAATTCATTCAAAACCGTCGATCTCTTAGACAATGGGAAAGGAGACTGGCGGGGGTGGGCGAAGTTTTACCCGGACTTACCTTTCTATTGCTTTTTTCCTACCTCGGTGTATTGTGTTTGGCTAAGCTAGGCCAAATGTGGCCCGTAAAACCCAAAATCAACCAACCTACCACTCTGACAAATAGTGAGTGAAAATCTTCTCTTCCAGAATGGAGACATTACTTCACTGTGTGGATCCAATTCATTCAAAACCGGGAGGAAAGGAGACTGGCGAGGGTGGGCGAAGTTTTACCCTGACCTACCTTTCTATTGCTTGTTTTCTACCCCGGTGTATTGTGTTTGGCTGAGCTAGGCCAAATGTGGCCCGTAAAACCCAAAATCAACCAACCAACCACTCTGACAAATAGTGAGTGAAAATCTTCTCTTCCAGAATGGAGACATTACTTCACTGTGAGGGTCCAATTCATTCAAAACCGTCGATCTCTTAGACAATGGGAAAGGAGACTGGCGGGGGTGGGCGAAGTTTTACCCGGACTTACCTTTCTATTGCTTTTTTCCTACCTCGGTGTATTGTGTTTGGCTGAGCTAGGCCAAATGTGGCCCGTAAAACCCAAAATCAACCAACCTACCACTCTGACAAATAGTGAGTGAAAATCTTCTCTTCCAGAATGGAGACATTACTTCACTGTGTGGATCCAATTCATTCAAAACCGGGAGGAAAGGAGACTGGCGAGGGTGGGCGAAGTTTTACCCTGACCTACCTTTCTATTGCTTGTTTTCTACCCCGGTGTATTGTGTTTGGCTGAGCTAGGCCAAATGTGGCCCGTAAAACCCAAAATCAACCAACCAACCACTCTGACAAATAGTGAGTGAAAATCTTCTCTTCCAGAATGGAGACATTACTTCACTGTGAGGGTCCAATTCATTCAAAACCGTCGATCTCTTAGACAATGGGAAAGGAGACTGGCGGGGGTGGGCGAAGTTTTACCCGGACTTACCTTTCTATTGCTTTTTTCCTACCTCGGTGTATTGTGTTTGGCTGAGCTAGGCCAAATGTGGCCCGTAAAACCCAAAATCAACCAAGCTACCACTCTGACAAATAGTGAGTGAAAATCTTCTCTTCCAGAATGGAGACATTACTTCACTGTGCGGGTCCAATTCATTCAAAGCCGTCGATCTCTTAGACAATGGGAAAGGAGACTGGCGGGGGTGGGCGAAGAGCGACGACGTTCCTCCACACGTCATAAAATCTTGTCAGTTTTGAGAGAAAACTGCAATTTTCCGTCAAAAGTGCTATTCCTCCCCTCGTTTTAATCGCCCCCCTCCCTCCCACATTCATGGGAAGCCCCTTTCTTTTGTGCCCCGCCGAGTGAGAGAGAGAGAGAAATAAATTAGCCTTCACCGCGGCTGCCGAAAAAGGGGAGACAAATGACCAGTTTCGTCGCCAAATTAAGTAATTAAAACAATATCTTCGGTTTTTATTGTTACACGGGCCCGCCGCTGAATGAAAAGCGGGGGAAACAATTAATAATTTTGCCGATTTTTCCCCTTTTGGCATTATCGGGGGAACAAAGGGAGAGAGAGTCTCTCTTTTGAATCCCTTCTCTCTCCCGGACCACCTCCACCCCCCCCCTCCGCATCCCAATTCCGACAAAGAGCTAATAAAAGCGACCCCCCCCCCTTCCCTTCGGAGTCCCTGCCCACCCTCCCATTGCCGCTTTAAATAAATGACGACGATAAGACTCTTGGGGGGGGGGTGTAGCGAAGTGAAGGAGAGAGGGAGTGAAACTTTAAAAATCTGTTACTTTATCGACTCTCCGGGTCGTATTTAAAAGGCACAAATGAATTGTGAGTGTGTCGCGCTGATTAAAACGTTAAAACTTTTCACGAAATTCCTCTCCTCTTGTGCTGTCACATTTTCCGCCCGCTATCTTCTTTGCCGGCTTTTTCCTGCTTTTTATTGGGCACCGGAGCACTTGTTCCACCCTCCTGTGTTATTAGTAAGTGGACGGGCATTAAAACGGCGCTTATCTGCATCCTCGGGAACAGTCGGAACGACACACACACTCTTCAATGCGACTCTCTCTCTGGTGTCGGAGACTGTTTTTTTCCCGATCCCATTCCCGTTTCCGTGCACGCCTCCACACCCCTCTGGATTGTGTACAGCATTATCTCCACTACAGTTTGTCACTCGCCCCCCCCCCTTCCTTGGGCCTTAATCGATCCCGCCTCATGATTAATTCATCGACTCGCGACGTATTAACGATTATTGGATCATTTTAAAAAGTCATTTCTTATTTTAAAAGGCGGCATTCCATAACTTCGGAAGGGTGTCCCCGATTCTGAATTATTCGTTTATGAGTCGTTAACATTACGGTAAATGTCAACGTTCATTTATCCTCTCTCCCATTCATGTGTTTTCTTGACGCTGTCTCCTTTGTGATTGGCCATTATCTTGCGGACTTAATAAACCGTGCTCTGATCTATTTATCAATAAATGTTTTAAGGCGGTCCCGCGGAGGCTAATTCCTTATTGCTGTTATTATCCCCCCTACGTCCTCATTACAGTGTTTTGGGTGGAAAGATGGGAATCGATTCTCCGTGCCGCAGAATCGATTCACTCTTTATTATTTACCTCCCCCGATTTTTATTTGTTGCGATTCTTTTTCGGCGGCAGGTTGGCGAAATTCTGTCCGAAACCCCCCCTCCAAGAAATTAGCTTCTTATTGTCCAAGACTCGCGAATAACTCCCCGAGTATCGGATTTTCCATCCGATTTTATATCTGGCGATCCCGTTTCCCTCCAAGAAAATTGCTTGTCGAATATTTTTAATGGAAGAGGTTATCTGTCCGGACCTTAGCCATTATCGTGTTAAAAACGCGAAGGGCCGATCGGTTTTAATTGATCCGGATCCGCTTCCGGACATATTAATTTTTGCTCGCCGATTAATCCGCTGGGAAGTTTATCGGGTGATTATTACGAATCGATTCGATTGGGCTTTTTCGGAGTTGGATTCTTGGATTATGAGTTTAAATTAGGATCGTTTATTGAAGGGGAAATGGTAGTTTTCATTCGTTCCTGTTTCGATGCGCAGTCGAATGCTTCGTAATTGTTTTTACTTGCCTTTGAAGCTGGTTTCTGTTTCTAATAATTTTTGACTCTTAAAAATATTAAAGCATTTAGTTGACCTGCATGAACCATATATAAAGGGGGTAATACCTCTGATGTACCAAAAGAAAATTCGTATTTGTATTTCGCCTGCAAAAAAGCAAAACGAACGAGCTATGTTTTTTATTTGGCAATCCATCCTAATGTCAACACATAGCCATGTTCCTTTTTATTTAGTTCGTACGTTAGCTATCTGAAACTATAACACTTAAATGTTAGTCGTGTTCAAGTACTTTTGCCCTCGCCACACTGGTGTAACTTCCGACAAAACATGACACGTGCACTCCTTTTCTGTGCAAAAAAAAAACGTGTCTTGTTCGTATGACCATTTCAAACAATTCTGTGTCACGTGACTGACGTTGGATCAATGTGTAGTTTTTCCGTTGTTTTTCTTAAATATAAAATTTAATACCGATGCTATAGAATTAACGAAAACACGAAACTAAATCAGTTTAATCTCGGGTAGTCGAGGACCTTTCAGGCATCTTGACTTAATAAATCTAGAGTTCAAAATGCAATTTTTAAATGATAGTACTATTATGAAACGGAATGGACTATTCTGACAGTATCCAAATTGCTTACTTTTTATAGTATTCCATCTTCCAGAAAATCCTTAAGATAGACTGATAATTTGTATGAAGTGTTTGTTAAAATCAACCTCTGGCACCAGTTTATTCAAACAGTCGACTGTCTCAGTACCAACTGTCAACAACTATAATAAAATCAAAATTGTTCCAAAATATTCTAAACATTGTAATTTGATTTTCATGCAGCATCTGTTGGATCCAATCTGGCACCACCAATAGTTGGCCTCTGCAGAGTACCGATACCATTCTACAAGCTCTGCCTAGTCCCAGATCCACGATTTAAGACGTCTATCTCCCGAATCGAGTGCGTTGTATCGACAGTCATGTTGATCTCTGTCCGCATACAAATGATTGCCGGTTAATTTAAATTCACTCTGCATTTGCTCGTATCTGGTCGGCCCATTGCCGTTCATTTATCTTGCGCGCTCGTCTGACGCGGGTACCTTCCACTCGTGAAATGTAAACTGTCGCCCGCCCTCGTGCATCGTGCCTCCACCCCCCTCCGAAGGAAAAGTTAGTACTTCTCTCCCACTCAACTGCAACTGCCCTTGTTTCGAGAATTATATTTTTTTACTTATCGCATTGGCGTATTGATCTCTTCTTATATCGACCAAAAGGAGCTGCGAATGGAGGAGTGGGCGGGGGAGGATATTCCTATGAAAATTAGGGGGAATGTCTGCAAATTTAGGGATAGGGGATGCTGAGGGATTCCCGGATGAGGAATTGAGTGTGTGGGGTTGTGCTGTTTTCCTGAGATTTGGGTAGTCTGCCTGCTGTCCTCAACAAGCCGCCCTTTCCAAAATAATTTGGTTTTCCAACTACGGGGGCTGGGGGAATTTGCCCGCTGCGCTACCAACCTGTGAATTTCGAGCGGTGCATGTTCAATTGCTCCTTGGTTGACATTGTCTTGTGTTCGTCGCAGCTTGCCAAAATATGGCCCTTGCACCATGAAACCAAAAAAAAGCAACAATCGATTACTCCGTGGATGTATTTCTCTCTTGTGTGTGAGTAAAGCTCTTATGTATTTATGTCCATTACTTGTCTATCATGTTTGGTGCAGCTTGGCCAAATATGGCTCTTGCGCCATGAAATCCAAAAGCATCTAACTAAATGGTTTTTGATAATATAAAGGAAATAATAATTATATAAGATTAACCGAGCGATGTGTGATTGGATAGAGACAATATGTGTGTTGTAGTGGCCAAGAACAGAAGGGCACTGCATACCTAAATTGAAGATTAAAATTTATTTACAATATAAAAGCCTCACCGTCCGGTGCAAAAATACGCCTCAGTCTTCTGAAGTGTACAACGAATCTGTCTTTATTCGTGTTCTTTTTCAGAACAGCACCAAATATTTCATATTCTGATTTGAATCAGAACACATGCACTATTATCCACTAGTAATAGCAACTAGAATACGAGAACAACTGTTCTTGTAACCTTTCTGTATCCGTAACTAAGGTGGTGAAAGACGGGGGATCGTGACAAATATAAAGATCCAAACCTTCACATTTGTAGGTGTCATTCATAAATTCTTAAAAAATGCACACGTTTATCTAGGAAATATCTAGGGCCAACGACTGCGAACTTGTGCAGGTTAAGTCTATCGTTGCCTCAAATATCTTCACATTGGCGTAGTGTGCAAGTTTGGAGAGTGGAGGCGCCAACCCAAGTGTTGACCTCGTCATCTGACCATGTCTCAAAATTACGAAGTGTCCTTGGATGTTTATCTTCGGGACTCATCCGTCACCGATTACCCTCTAGTGCGACGTAAATTCAACTACCTATCTAGAAGGTATCTAGTAGTGCAGCATTGCTTTTCCTCTACAACACACGACGAAAGAACCGTATCTATTTGATCGTCAACTGACTGGTTTAAAATTACGTGGGGATGTCCTCGAATCTTTCCCTTGGGGGATTGATCCCGGATCCTTGTGAATGGGTCGTCAAAAACTCGTTGTGCTCCTCTAGTACTACGTTAATTAAAATTACCTTACCTCACCTCGTCAATAGCCAGTTGTGTTGCTCTAGTACGACGTTAATTAAAATTACCATAATTACCGCATCTATTTGCTGAAAGAATCCTAAGTCGGTTGGTTGTTTTTAGGGATATATAGTGCAAGGGCCATATTTCGCCAAAGCTGCGTCAATGGGTCGTCACTAACCCGCTGTGTTCCTCTAGTACGACGTTAATTAAAATTACCTTACCTCACCTCGTCAATAGCCAGTTGTGTTGCTCTAGTACGACGTTAATTAAAATTACCATAATTACCGCATCTATTTGCTGAAAGAATCCTAAGTCTGTTGGTTGTTTTCGGGATTTATAGTGCTAGGGCCATATTTCGTCAATCACAAGACGGACAACACAAGAAAAAATGTTAGGAAAGATTCTGTTGGTGAAAATTACAAAAACTGGTTATGCAGGGAAGAGGGATTTTTGCGTGTGAATCCTTGAGAGGTTTAACGTTTGGAAAAACTACAGTCAGTGTCCCTTTTAACCTCTCACTCCATCCAGCTGCATTATGATACGGCCCCCCTTTCCCGATCCGGCGGTAACGTTTTGAATGCGTAAGTTGAAGACATTCCGGACATCGGAATGCATTCATATATGTATATACAAGTACAAAAAACGGAATAAAATAAAAGAAATATCGAAATATGTAGTGGCGCGGTTGCATATAGGCAGAGGGGGAGGGTAAAAAATCGAAATATTTTAGTGGAACACGCACACATACGCAAGTCATCAAGCGGGGGCCGGGAGATAAGGTATCAAACCAAGAAATCGAAAACTCGGGGATGGAAAACGGAATTCGCATCCACGTATAGAGAGGGATGTTTTTAAAAGGATGCGCTCGAGCATTTTCCGGCCCCCGTTTTCTCTTCTCTCCTCCGCCGCTTTCCCCGAATCCTATTTGAAATGTTTGTGCTTCGATCTCTGCTGGTTCCGCGTGTTGTTGAAAATCCATTCATAAAACACTCAACGTTAGGGGCCGGGTGGGGTTGGTTTTTCGAGTTTCCGCCGCCAAGGCGGTTTGCGCCAAGGATGTGCGAGTAGGTTTGTGAAGTGCGAGTTTTAGAAGGGGGTCTTTCGAGGCGGTCACTGCTCTGATACATGATTCCTGTATTTGTGCAATGATAGTGCGATACATTGCAACTTTCGAGGCGGTCACGATTCCTGTATTTGAGCGATGATAGCGTAATGCATTGCAACTTTCGAGGCGGAAGATACAAAATTCCTATATTTGAGCAATGGTAGTGTAATGTATTGCAACTTTCGAGGCGGTCACTGTTCTGATACAAGATTCCTGTATTTGAGCAATGATAGTGTGATACATTGCAACTTTCGAGGCGGTCACTGCTCTGATACAATATTCCTGTATTTGAGCGATGATAGCGTAATGCATTGCAACTTTCGAGGCGGAAGATACAAGATTCCTGTATTTGAGCAATGATAGTGTGATACATTGCAACTTTCGAGGCGGTCACTGCTCTGATACAAGATTCCTGTATTTGAGCGATGATAGCGTAATGCATTGCAACTTTCGAGGCGGAAGATACAAGATTCCTGTATTTGAGCAATGGTAGTGTAATGTATTGCAACTTTCGAGGCGGTCACTGCTCTGATACAAGATTCCTGTATTTGAGCAATGATAGTGTGATACATTGCAACTTTCGAGGCGGTCACTGCTCTGATACAAGATTCCTGTATTTGAGCGATGATAGCGTAATGCATTGCAACTTTCGAGGCGGAAGATACAAGATTCCTGTATTTGAGCAATGGTAGTGTAATGTATTGCAACTTTCGAGGCGGTCACTGCTCTGATACAAGATTCCTGTATTTGAGCAATGATAGTGTGATACATTGCAACTTTCGAGGCGGTCACTGCTCTGATACAAGATTCCTGTATTTGAGCGATGATAGTGTAATACATTGCAACTGAATCCTTTGTTTTTATGATACCATCATGACTCAGTGGGTTTGCCCATAGCAACTGCGCTTGCGAGTTGTAGGCGGCACTGGGTTCGATTCCTGTTATTTACCCAGGTTGTGTTTCTCTGTTCGGTGTCAGTGGAACTTTTCTGGTGGAAATTTCCATCTACTTGACGTTGCGTATCTTGTGTTTGGCGCGGCTTCGCTGTTGCGTCGAACAACTTTTTGAGCTTTGTCCGTTTTAAATGCTTTTTTTCCCCTGTTCCAATTTCTCTAATCATGACAGATTTTTGCGTTTTGTGTTGAATGATCTCTTGCGTTCTGTATCGAATTTTACTTAATTGTTTCAAAGGGTTCCTTAACGAGTTGAAAATAGTTGCTTTAACTTAGCACTTTCGAGAAATAATAAGGTGAAAATTTCATCTGATTTCAGTGTTCTGGAGTTTTTGCTGCTTCAGACTATTTTTGCTGCTTTATATATATGATTAAAAACTACAGAATTTGTTTTTAAAGAATCAAGACTTTGAATCAATGATTTTCGAAAATATTTTTTTTTACTTCTGAGTTCCTATTGGTTTATGACTACAGAACTAAATTCTGCAGCGTCGAGGTAATGAAATGTGATACTACTGATTCTTTAGAAAGTAATCTTCTATTTAATTTACTATTTTTAAACAAAGAAAATAATTATCCGATGCAATATTGCTTCCTTTAGTTCAAGCATACTTTTCCAATGCCGAACATCGTAAAATATTTGAACCTGTAAACATGTATCGTTTCACTTCCTAAAATCTCATATTGTGATAGCATACGATGCTTTTTTAAATGACGAAACTACAATTCAGCGTATATTTTTAAAAAGCCAACTTTTGTACCAATATTTCGTTTGATTTTGAACACCAATCTTTATCTTAGTCTGCGACTTTTTGCTTAGCTGGATGTAGATGTACGAAACCTACTATCGTAGTTGCATAATTATATTGCTTGACATTGTGAAAAGTACCTTAATGATGAAATATCGCCGCATTCCAAATACGTCTGCTTTCGTTGCCCATTGTTCTGGCTCGAAAGCACTTTATTTTCTACTACCCTTGACATTTCTTTTGAGACAGAAATTTTTGCTTGAAGCTGCGAGGAAAGGTCCCAATGAACTCTTCTTAAATCGCTTCATTATACAAATTGCTTCCTTTTGCTCAAGTTAGCATGCATGTATTGGAGCAGTTCGAAATGAGTCCAATTCAACTTCAGAACAAATATTATTTTATGAGACTTGTCTTGCTCTTGAATTGTGGATCTTTTGAAGCAACTGAAATATATATATTTTTTCTGCTTTCATCCCACTACTCTATTCCCAATTACTCGTTTTACCCCTTTCATGACACTTTTTTTTATTTGTCGTCTTGTGTTTGGCGCAGCTTGGCCAAATATATCTCTTACGCAGTAAAACCTGAAAACAGCCGATACTAAACATTCTAGGCTTTCCTCTGGTGCACGATCTGCCTGCAGAGGTATTCAAAAGAACACGTTTCAGGTTCCAAGATATTTTTTTTTGCATCGTACGTGCTTGTAGATGGAAGGGGGCTTGAGGCTGGAAATTCCCTCGCGCGAGAAGTCGCCGGGAGTGGCAACCCGTCACCCACGCTTGATTGTCGCTTTACCTAAGATGCGGAAAAGTGTTCTCAAGAAAGAGCTCCGTCTCCTACTCCCGGTGCCGTAAACCGCTTTTTTACGGGACATAAAGTTTTTATTTGCAAAGCTGAGAGCACCCGTTGGAGAGGTTAAAAAGACCACTAGCCACCCCTACGGTATATGTCCCTCCTTTGCTTTTTTCCCTCCTCCCTTCGTCTTTAACTTAGTTTTCGTTTCCGGCAGCCGACACGTCTGCCTCTCGAATATTGGGATTTTATTACTGTTACCTGAACAATTTCATTCCCTTTTATTTCCGTTCTATTGTTTAGAGAAAGGCGTCTTTTTTTTTTCTCTTTCTCCTTTTATCTGTGTGTAATGTAATTGCTCTTCTCTCTCTCCGAGCTTTTCTTACTCCGGTTGCGTGAGGTTTGAGGCAAGGCATACCTTGTGTGTGCGTGAGCGGACCCTCTCTTTAAACGCTTCCCGTTTCATGATTTCAGGAGCTAATATTTAGGTTTCCTCTTCATCACCCCCCGTCGTCCACTTAGTGTGAGGAAAATATTTTTACCACTCTGGGATTCGTTTGCTTTTAGTGTGGTTTGTTTGTCGTAGGAGGATTGGGGCATTGGAGGTTTGATACTGCTTGAGTGTTTGGTGTTGACTCTCTGGTGCAGTCGTTTTGGTTGTCATTAGTGTGAGCATGCCACGAGAGCTATTTCTGGGTGGTACCGGTCATTGGAGGAACAGTCCTTGTTGAGTTTAGGAGGACTGGAAAACCACTCATTGATCCAACATTTCCTCGTTGATTAAGACGAAATATCGGAGTGTAAGCATCACACAATTTAAAAGTTCTGCTAGAAGACAACTTAAAGGCGCGACATAAATTATGAATAATATTTATTTGTTAAAAACTTTCTGCTGTTGGTGATTTGGCGACTGGAAATGTTATGCATGCGACAACAAACAAGTGCGCATTTACTCCTATCCAATTAACTAAATTAAAAGTTTTTGTTTGTATGTAAAAAATTACGCAATAGTGATACAATTCTTGCAATGCAGGTACATTTTTTGTTACTCGTTGCAAATGTTATTTTACTTCAATGATTGAATTATTTTCAAATTTTGTGAGACCAATCGGTTTAGTGGCCAGGGCGCTGGCTTCTGGATATAAAGATTGCTGGTTCGAACCAATGAAAGGCGTATTTGTTTGTCATGAATGGATGTGTAGCCTTTCTAAAAACAGGTTGTGCCTAGAATTTTAGGTAAGAAAGTGAGATGTTAAGCGAATCCCCCTGCCTGGTGCACCAGGGTAGACACAAAGTAGTTTAGAAATCCGCCCGAGTCGCGCCATGATGGAAATGTTCAATTAATTGGGCAGGGCATTAGAAAAAAATTATACCTGGCATTGTAATTTTTTTTTTGCAGGCTTGTAGAACTCGTTCTTGCTGATCGCTCAAAGCTGTGTATTAAAAAGCCGGAGAAAGGGGGAAATATATATCGTTCATAACCTTTTGTAAGTGGCATGAGAATTTCATTGGCCAGTTGCCAGTGTCTGGAAAACTACCTTTGTGGCGAAAAGGTCCTTTTTTTTATCCACCCTCTATCTCTCGTTTTATTTCCTCGTCAATTTTCTGGCCCTGTTCCAGACAGCCTCACTTTTCGATTTTATGAAGTGTGGCATCAGTAGGCAAAGATGTTGCCTGGGCAGAAGGTTGACAACCCTACCTATAGGTGCAATACGGGTGTCCTAAGTGGATTTCAAACAGGTTTCTTGTTGGCATGTATAATTTGTATTTCTGTTTCTTTATTTGAATGCTAGCAGACCCGCACGTATAACTTCTGCTGTAAACTTCCTTAATTGCTTAACTCTATTGATGGCTAAGTGTCATTACTCAAATTTCTTATCTTGTTTCGATCATTTTGTAATGAATATAGCATCCGCAATCATTAATGGATGCCATACCTCCAAATGAAATTAACCATAAACGTATAACAGCATTTTGTTTTCTTTTAATGGTCTTAATTCTTATTTCGAATACAATGCATGGCAAAGAAAAACCATCAGTTATGCTACCCCGATAGGTTCTGGAAGTTTGCTTCAAATTTATCTAATTTCTTTTGTTTCAAGGCATTTTTTGACGCAAAGCCTAATTTTTGCTCATTTTTTCCCGAACTGATTTCTATCTTTTAATTTTCTTGTTGTTTTATTTCCCTTTTGTTCCAACCCCATATATTTTTGTGTGTTGAAATTTGATTTTGAATTTTATCCCTCAAGACCTTATCTGAGTGTGGAACATCATGCCCATAGCTCAAAATTAACACCTAAAAATAGCGTTTGCATTAAACAATTCAAAAATTATAAATCCATCGACGCTTGATGTTTACTCACCCTACTAAAGAAAGATGACTCCATCTTTCTTCCTCAGTTCAACGCAAAAACAAATTAAAGCATTCTGCAATCAAGTGAATAATTTGACAGCTATATTTATTAATTTGAAAACATACTTATTCATGATTGAGATATGAACGATAGGTTCCAAGAATGTACTTTAGTTTGTATTCTGTCAATCGTTTCTTAACGTTTGAATTTCTTTCAAAGCATATTCTTGCCTTTTTATCCAAAATGACGTCTATTCTTAATAGATACTTCAAGAATACATATCGTTGCTCAAAGTGCAAAAGTTCGTGTGCCTAAAATCTGCTTTTTTCAGGCGAGCAAAAAGCTAATAGTTTTCTTTTTGATTTGATTCTATTACATACATTTGGTATTAGCTTTTATTGGATCAGCTGATGACATAAGAGATTTTGCCACCAGGTGGGAAATCACAAAATGCCTCCTATATCAATAATAAAAGAAAAAAAATTGAATTTTTGACATTCGACCTTTTGGCACTTTGTGTGACGATATACTGAATACATACCTTGCATCCATTCAATCCAACGAGGAGTCTAAAATTGTCAGTCAACTAAATTATTTTTTTCTACAAGTTTCTTAACAAGTTTTCTCCAAAGCAAACTGAAATAATCAGCTTCTGCACCAGTGTTTGCAGTTGTCTGTGTCTTCACGCTTAATTAATTTTAGAGCTTTCTAGAGAACTAATTGTCTCGCTTCCGAAATGGACTAGCTCGGTTTTTTTGGTATCCAACCGCTCATACATAATCAAGACCTTTTTCTTTCTGTCTCTTCCTTGGCATGCTGACTAGAAACGTCTCATCATAGCGAAATCTAACATGCGAGGTAACCAAATTCGTTAATGTGAACGCCAATTGAATTCATTATCAACCTTGTTACACTTGGAGCTTGGATTGCCTTCTTTTGGGACGAATACAAAGGGTTTAGTTTTGTGGACGCTGAAAAGAGCATCCCTTTCCACAATTCCAGCACTCTGGATTTGTCTGTGCTCTGGGAAAACACTCCAAATATTTATTCGGCTATTCAGACATGATACAAGGCTACTATGGACGACCTCTGCATCTGCAGCTGGTCGCATTAAGCTGCTAGTGAACTGCAAAATGGGATATAACCGTACCAGATGTTGACGGTTTGTCATCAATCGCCTTGCAAGTGCTGTGGTAAGGCAAGCCAGATGTTGGTCCGACACGAGTCTTGCGACACTAAATCGCTTGGAATACGCATGCGTACCAATAGTCCTTTTTTACGCAATACTCCTGGTTATATCGTAAAACCGCTGTCCATGATCGATAGTCTATATATGACACTGGTCACTATTCTAGTTGAATGAGAGATTCATATCACTTCCTCAACAAGGGAGCACCATGGGTATATAAGACTCAGCCTCCAAGAACCAAATAGAAACGCTCAGATAATAAGGGTTATAGGAAAAGGCTGTTAGACGAGTTGGTCTGAGG
Organism: Metellina segmentata; assembly: GCA_947359465.1. Classification (NCBI taxonomy): domain Eukaryota; kingdom Metazoa; phylum Arthropoda; class Arachnida; order Araneae; family Tetragnathidae; genus Metellina; species Metellina segmentata. The sequence goes on from OX375881.1 coordinate 29,718,153, forward strand.
AGGAGACTGGATGCTGCAAAATTGAATTGCAGGTGTGCTCCGTTGCACGGAGGTGTTTGTTTTTTAGGGTTTGGGTCTGTCTACAATGAGAACTGCTGTCCATACCAATTCCAGGTAATGGCGGTCGCTATCGAAACAGGGCTCGTACGTTTTGTGTAATTGTGACTCTGAAGCGTCTTAGCCTTTTCTTTTTTGTGAATGTTGGCGTTATGAAAAGGTAGTTTCCTCTGTAGATGGATCTTCTTAACGACAAGTAAAAATCTTTGCAGCTATATTTCCAACGCTATATTTCCATGCGACAAACTAAAGTATGTTTTTTCAAACGTCGTCTACTGAAAATTCTTGTCAGGTTCGATTCCTCCATAGGTGTAATTCGTATGTGTCAGTAAAACTTTGCGTGTGTGTCCATTGCTTGACGTTGTCTGTTTTGTGGTCATTGTGCCATAAAACCCAACGAACTATACTCGATTGGCAGTAGGATAAGGGGTCTGTTTCGACGGATATAGACAGGCAGATTTGGTGTCGAGTAGTTTTCATGGTAGACACAGTGCCTAGGCTCTCACTGGATGGTGCGATAGATCTTCATGTGTATAGTTTATTGTAAATTCGAAAACAAACGATTTCTGACTATTGTGTCCCCCTGTGCAACCAATCCATTTATAATCTAGTTATCGCTCGGCTATCATCCGACAGGCGACTTCGGAATATTGTGGCATTGAGTTCGAGAAGCGATGTTATGGACTTTCGAAGTTGTCAGTCTTTCAACACATGAATCGAGAACCGAAGTCATGTTTTCGGCTCACAACAGGTTATTCAATGTGGACTCTTGAAGCATCCTGGTATGTCCGGAATCGCCCCCCCCCCCCATTCCCCTCTCGTCTCTGCTTTTGTGTCGTAAACGAGACCATCACCAATCCCTGACTCGAGGCACCTCATTATCTTCCCATTCCCATACCATTATCGCTCCGTTCATTTCCCGAGTGGACGTGAAATTCAAATCCCAGAATCACAACCTTTGGTTAGCCGGCTTTACGGGCCGATGGGGAAGGCTGGAGTATAATATATACGTTTATAAAAATGAAGAGACCTCACCAAAAAGGTTTTTTCCCTCTTTTCTCTCCTCCCTTATTGTTCCGTATTATTCAGCGAAAAGTAGCCCGGATGTAGAATAAGGCGGACTTTTTCCTTTCTTTTCAGCCTTTCTTTTTTTTTCGCTCCCTCTCTCTCTCCCAAAGCTTTGTGACCTTGATGGTGCCGTTTAAAAAGTTAACAAAAAGATTTGGGATGCAGAGAGAAAATTGGTAAAAGATCACTTTCCAGTGGGGGATCGTCGACACATTGAGCAAGGTGTTGATGTGCGATCTGTTGTGAAATGTGATCTACTGTCTCGCAGGCCTTTTAATTTGATCCCACCGTTCAAATTTAATTAATAAGGATGCCTCTTTCCTTCAAATTTTCACATAAGGGTGCCTCTTTCCATCAAATTGCCGCATAAGGAATCCTGTGTTACTCGATAATATTTTTGAACGTTAATAAAAGCTTTCACTGAAGGACGAGCACAGAATAGAAATTGTTTCTGTTGTTGTTAATCCGTTGCATAGTAGCGGCCGGTAGAGACGTCGGTGGGTGAGTTATTATTAGCAATTTTTATTGCACAAGCTATTAAAGAAATACATCTATTAGCATCGGTGTGCAGAGAGGAAAGGCTTCCAACTGCTTCAAAAGTTCTCGAGCTTCAAAAGGTGGTCATAGTTCACACACACATGCCAGTCATCCATCAGAACAAACACATACAATAGATGGACCAAAAGCAATGCAAATGCTTGGCCAGGGAATTCTGTCTCTGCACACCAGTTTGAGGTACCTACTCTTCCGGATTCGAAGTCTCAGTAACTTTCGAAGATGTTGGCAGAATCTCAAAATTTCACGATCCTCTGAAGAGTCCATTGCTCTGAATTGTTTATTCGGTTTTATGGTGCAAGGGTTTATATTTGCCATGGTCTGCGAAGAAGACATTTTCCACCGAAAAGAGTGATGGGAGTTACCGCCACTCACTGTGACTTGAATGAGAGTTTTGATCTTGAAATAAGCTATTATTACTACCTGTTTGCTTGGAGAGTTTATTTGGTTTCTTCAGGTCCTCAAGTAAATCCAGATCCTTCGAAGTCCATGTCAGTCATCTCTACACAGGACACATTTCGGATCACCAGATGCCGAAATGACACAAATGCTTTGCATGACAATCATGCCCTGACACTAATCTAAAAGGCAGCGCGTCTGAAGACCTAAAGATGTCACAGATGGATCCCCCCCCCTTTTTTTTTAATGTTTTTGATATCAGCTACTTGGCAAATATTGTTTGGCGCATCTTTGCCAAATATAAGTCATTGCACCATAAAACGCAACGCAACCCAACCATGATGCCAAATATGAAATAAGTCCCACACCTTCATTCTGAGTTCATTCATCCAAATAAGTGTTTGATGCTGCATGAATTATTGGATTAATCAGTTTGCTGGTTTACTGCCTTTGTGTGTATGCTTTTTATACACATTAAGTAAATTGAATCTCGTTTGCATACAGTTTTTATGTCAGATAATTATGATTCATACCGGACAGTAGCGTAACGTTGATGACTGCGATGACGAGATATTAGATCGAAAACAAAAATCTAACGCTTAGCTTTAGATAATCATATAAGTCAACAGGATTGGCCGGTGTTTCTTTTCCTCAAACACAATAAAATACAAATGGTTTTAAGCCTTAAATTGGAAAGAATCCCAAAAGGCGTAATTGTACCCAATCCTGGCAGCTATGGATGATCCAGAGCTTAAGACAGTCCTTCACAACGGCAGCAAAATTAGAGACCATGCGCGAGGAACCATTGCGCATATAATCTAGACTGGATGCTAGCATCACTAGGAAACATTGCGTGAGGGAGGTGTCTATGCTGAAGGTATCCAATGCTCACGGCAAATGCTGTTAACAAATTACAGTAAGAAACACTTTGAGGCCGAAAAGATGGGTCGTAAGAATTTCATAGTTGCTTTTGCGATGAAAATGAATGACGTTAGAATCGATACTGGGTTTTCACATAGATTTACGTTGAAAAATCGTCATACGGAGGCCATGGTATTAGATTTTTAAAATTTCATTATATGGTCTCGCTATTATAAGATGATAATTTTGCATTTTGGTAAAATTTTCTTGTGTACTGTTTTTAGTGAGATCATGAAAAAATATTTTTTTTTCACCTCACTGCACAAATTTAAATGTAACTTTTCTTATCTGCGAGAAATATAGTCCTAGAAATTTAATTGAGGCATTTGATTTATTGCTTCAAAATATTTACTTTAGACAAACTTGATCAGTCTGATCGATAAAAATGCAAAACGTTCACCAGTGCATAAAAGTAAGATTGCTTTAATAACCTGTTAAGAACTTGACACCTTAATTCGAAAAAAAGTCTTTATTGTATCCTTTAACACATTTTTAAGCGATATGTTCCCCTGAAACGTTTTATTCTTTTTTTTTTTAGACTTATCCGGTCTGACAAAACATAAAACGTTCTCCAATGCATTAAAATTGGATTGTTTACATAATTTGCGAAAGAACTAGCCTGAGATTTATTTTATCATTCCGTACTCACAATTTTTAAAGATATGTTGCGGAATCACTTATGTGGGGGGAAAAGCTTGTGATGATAAATCGGGGAGCGCAATTTCTATAATTGCGATGCATTGTAACAGGCACACCCCTTGTTCCCTAGTTGCCCCCAGATATACATCCAGCAGGTAACTTGCTTACGTCTTATTCCCACCGCCGGGACGACTTTTGGTTGCTTATCCTCGACTGATTACCATAAAAAACGAATATATAACCGATTTGAAAAGGTGTAATTTCCCGGTTCCAATCTCCAACTGTCAGTGCGGGCTAATAGGAAAATTCGCGGATACCTATAATTAAGGCAACTTGTTGAAGCATGCGTTTCAACAGGCGGGCGGCTGCTTGAGAAAGGATATTTCAATAAGAGCTGCGAAAAACGCTATTAATTAATCAGGGCTGCCGTTCAAGAGCGACGCGTGTCCGTACAGGTAGGCGAGCTACCTGGTTTACGCCCGGAGAGGGACAGTCCCTGCCCCTCCCTCTGGGCCACCCTCCTTTTTTGTTATCCAAATGTGTAGAACCTGTTTTCGCGGTTGTTGTTGACAGTTAGTAGCGTTGCCTGTCACTCGAGATGATAGGGAAGGCTTTTTTGTTCCGCGGTCGACTTTTTTGCCACGTCTGCCCGCCGCTCGCAGTTCATCCAGTTTGAATTGTGGTTTTTCGCTCATTCTTGACGTGATTTGTTTTATTCGTTAGACTATACCGGGCAGGGCCAGTTAGGGACTGGAGCCGAAACGGGACTATGTATTTCACTTTTTTTTGGAGAGGAACGGTTATCTGAGGACCGGTGCACACTACCAGTTTTTCAACGTGCGGCGCCGCTGCCGCAACGCAAGTGCGGTCTGAGATACATTAGATCCAATGGAGCAGTCAGTGTACACATGCCGCTGGGGCGACGCACGTCCAACTTGCGTGTAATATGTACCGCAGTTCCACCATGGCATGAGTCTCCTTTCTGAAGTACCTTGTTTTCATAAACAAATATAGTATAAATAATAATTAATAAATGGTTGTATCCACTAACGTCTATTTTGTTTCAAAATACACTTTTTTTTACACCAAGTAAGTGAAATAAACACGTTTTCTTCGATAGAATATTTATCGCAAATGGCGCGAAATGGGATCGTGCGTCATTTCACGGTTATGCGTGCATAGTTGGGCTTCGGTGCCGCAGTGACGCCGCACGTTGAAAAACCGAATGTGTGCACCGGGCCTAATTGTTTCGTAGGGCCGCGGTAGCCTAGTTGGTAGAGTGGCAGAATTGCGAGTTTGACACTTGATCAAAGAGGCGTGGGGGATGTTAAATTGTTCGTGGCCTCGATTGTCCTCACGTTGGGGCGTGGTGTGACACCTCGTCATCTGACCGTGGTTCAAAATTACGAATGTCCTTATCTCTACTATTATAAAAGGAAGTGTTTGTTTTTTCGCTTGCGCAAAATCCTGACGATTCTATGGCACTTACAGCAATGAGATTTGCCACACAAGTAGTCCGACTTTTTAGCAATTTTTGGGTCGCGGCGAATTTTAAAATTCAATCTAGAACATTTTAAAATGAATTTAATGAAATTCAATCATTATTGAATGCTACAGCATAGAAGAGATCAGTTTCTGAATTTGTTTTCGTTTCCGTTTTGATTTTGCGGACGATAAAAACAAACAATCTTTTAACGAATCAATGAGTTCTTTTTCTATCACCAAGACCGTTTAATATGGAGTAAAAATTTCAGCGTATTTGAAATCTGCGGAAAATTTCACTTTATATCACCATACCTAAAAATAAGATTTTCTTTATATAAATAACTTTTAAGTTGAATGTATCTTTTATATTTTCGTACGAGATTGTGACGTCACGGTAACTTGATGCTACATCGGCTTCAGTGTGTAGTTTGAAATTTCACCGAACTCAATTTCAAACAGTTCGCGTAAACTTTTATAAATTTGAAATAGTAATAGATTTTGTACTGTCACGTTTAAATCCAATTTTCAAACAAATATAATGGGATGAATACATCCAAGCCATGCAAATTTTACTTTAATTCAATATAACGAGATGGATATGAGGAAGTTTTAGCTCGTTACATCGGCTTTGTGTTTAATTAATTTTTAATTTCGACGTACTCGATTTTAAACGATTCACAAAAGCGTTTTTTTTTTTTTAATCAGAAAATATTTTTTTTCCTGTCACGATTTAAGTTAATTTTCAAACAAATGTGATGATGAATGACAAAATTTTGTAGTGAAGATACAATGATTTTTGGCTGACACTGCGATTTGAACACGCTCTTTGATTGCGTCGGGCATAAACTTTTTTCCGCGTTGAGCAATTCATTTCCTATGTTGTCTCAGCTGCAGTCCTCACAACCGCGATTGATCTCTGTTGGCGCATTGTCGAATTGCTCGTTTGTGTCGAAGGTGTGTTGTGCGAAGCGGGAAACCATCATAAAAATGCCTTTCTACAATCAAGCACGTGAAAGCTCCACTTGCATCACAGCTTAGCCGCTTATCAGAAAAGGGAATAAAAATAAAGTAAAAAAGAGACGGAGAGGCAGATAAATATATAAATAAAAAGAATCGTTCTTGGAATCGACTTTGAAAAACCGGTCTTCGGCAAACTGACACGGGGTGAGGTTTCTCTCTTTTAAAAATTGTCTAATGAAACGGGTGCGTTACGTAAAACATGGCGAAGCATCTCTTGTTTGTTTTTTCTGCTATTTAGTATCGAACGCGCAGATTTGAACGTGATCTCACTGGCAGGGAATTCTCGCTAACTGTTTTTATTGTTTGACCTCTTGAGATTCGTTTTTGACACCCGAACCTTCTTACATTTTTACCACACACACGCTATTTTAAATTTTTTACGAAATCCTTTTGTTTTTATAATTTGATGTGTATATCTATTTCCTGTCAATCGAAGTAATTCACTCTTCGAGTTGTGAAGTATCTGGTTTGTTGGTCTTGACTGTTCATTCCCATGTTAAATGGATCCTAGCTATGGATATGCAGGTGTAATGTTTATTTTAACTAATGACTGTAAAATACATTCGCTAATGCCAGCCTAAAACCATTCTGTTATCGCTGCAAAATTTAGTCATTTATCACATTTGTTTGAAAATTAAAATTAACTGCCACCGATTCCTTCCTGGATGTGTTTGCTACCTTCTGTATCAGTGACACTTTGTAGGTCCATTGCTTGGCGTTGTTTGTCTTGTGTTGAGCGCGGCATTGCCAAATAAGTCCCCTGCGCCAGAAAACGCAATCAATTTGCCAAATATATAATTTCAAATTGAATGAAACGTTTTAGTTCTTAAAAACACTTTCGAGGTTCAGGTTCGAATTCCTCCTTGGTCTACTTCTCTTTTGTGCCAGTAAAAAATTTTCTTGTGTGCTTTCCTCCGTCTACTCGTTTGATGCGTTTGGTAAGTTTGTATGAGATGACAACAGAATAGTAATTTGGTGTCTTCACGACTAGCAGGTGTCACTCACGCTTTGAACCTGCTCTGGACAAATTTCAGTCAGATTTCAGCACTTTGTGTTCGACATATATTTAAGCGAGCATTGTAACAGCTGCCACAAAAATAAAAAAAATAAGTAAATTCTGGGCAGTGGAAAAACACGTTTCTGTAAAGAAGTGGGTGATCATCCTATTCTCTAAAGCCCTATGCGACTTGTTAAACTTGAAAATTTGGCTGGTTGAGAAAATGTTTTCACTTAGAAAGAATGTCAATACATATTTTGAAGCGTTTTGGCAAAATCTACTTTTTCAACGGGGTAAAAAAACTGGAAACTCACTGGACCAAGTGTGTAGCCTTCAATGGAGACGAGAAAGAATAGATTTTCCAGTACAAAAGTTGTTTAGCTTGCTCTTTGCCATACTTATTAAACGACACTCGCTCTTGACATTGCTTAGAAGCATGAGGATAGTTGAATTTACGTCGCATTGCAACAACACAACGGACTATTGACGACGATACGGGAATGATCCCGAAGGGAAAGATCTTAGAACTTCCACCTGGTGATTTTCAACCATGGTTCAGCAGACGAGTTAATATTTGAGCTGGCCTACAGGGGTGTGGATAGTTAAATTAACGTCTCACTGGAACAATCCAACGGGCTATTGACGACGATAATTCCAGAAGAGGAAGATCTTAGGACAACACTATTAATTTTGATCCACGGTCAGATGACGAGGTCAACATCTGAGCTGGCGCCCCCGCTCCAATTTGAGGTCGCGACAGATTGAACGAGCACCAGCCACCACGTGTGCGACGATTTTTAGTTGATTCGAGTTTCGAACTCTCAACTCTTTGGTTGCTAATCTGCTGCTCTACCAACAATGCTGCCGACCAACCGGTATAGTCTTTAAGGTGCTAGCCTCTAGATAGGAAGGTTCCTGGTTCGAATCCGGGTCCGGGCATGGATGTTTGTAAGCGTATGGTGTAGAGGCGGATGGTGCACCTTAAATCTGTCGTGGCCGAAAGTCCTCACGTTGGGTTGGTGTGGAGGTTTGGAGAGTGGGGTGTTGCTTCGTCATCTGACCATGGTTCAATATTACGAGGTGTTGTCCCCGGACTGATCCCGGACCGTCGTCAATAGCCCGTTGTGTTGCTATAGTATGACGTTAGCTAAAAATTACCATTACCTACCAACAGGGCTACTGCGACCCTGACATTGTTTGGAGCAGCTGCCGCAAACAGAGCCTTTGCACTAACCAACCTAATAGCAGTATTTATTGCATAATTTTTGTCCACGCTCCAAACTTTAGTATCTTTGTTGCACAGTCGTTGCGTTTCATCCTCACTCATTCGCTTTTCAGAGAGCCCAACTTAAAATGCTTTTCCGCTCGTAAATTTCCCGAGTGTTTTCACAAGCACCAAATCTCGGCGAGCGTCAACAAAAACAAGCGCGAAAAGAAATCTGGTTGAATGTGTGTCCCGGCGTATATACGCTCGTGTGTGTGTATATATATATATCTCGTCCGCTGCAACTATCTTAGCGCGAGTACTGTGTCAACATTCCCTGCAGACAAAGTGGAAGTGTTGGAAGCCAGTGCAAACATAGTTAAGGGAAGGTCTTTGCTCTGAGGATGAGAGAAAATGGGGATGGAGAAAAAAAAAGAAAGAGTCCTTCACTGGAAACTGGGGTTTCCCAGTTTGCATTCACTCGGTTTAATTTGCTTCTGGCTTTGGTTTGGTGTTTTTTTACTGTTTGGTGGGTTATTTAATTTATGCTCGATGTATGTTTTATGATTTGCGTTTTTATATTCCTTCGATGTAAAATGTTTTTGCCGAGCACCTTTTCACGCAGTGGTTGGGTAGATTTAGAAGGTAGGATAAGTTCGTCAATAAATTCCAAATTTTTTTTATCAGCTACCCAAACTTTTTGCACTGAACTAATCCTTTTCCAAAGCAATTTTTTTTTAACCGCACTCCATTGGAAACTAATAATAAATTGCAAGTACTAAATTTTGAATTTCATCTAAGTGTTTATGTTCCAGTGTGCAATTTTTGAATTTCGAAAAGCTAGTTTGGAAACAACAGGGAGCTGAAATTATAAAGATATTTATTCAAGTGAAATAACAAAATGCAAATTGCATATAAACGCACTGGATTACTCTCTATTACTGGTAATTGATATCAATCAAAGTAGTAGAATTAAATATGTCACAGCAGGTGCTCGCATAAGCACCTGCTGCTGTGGTACAAATTTGCTTATATTAGGCTATGTCTTCGTAGACAGCATCCTTAAGGCAACTATCTGCACTAGGTTTCTCATTTTTAGCTAAAAGAATCAATGAAGATGCATCTCTAGTGAGTGTGATCAAGTGGATAAGTGTTTGCATGGAACATTAAGATAAAAACATTTTTTCGCGTGTTATTGTCCGCCCTTGCTACTCAACTCCTTGTACTTTCCTTGTGACCACCCTCTTGATTCTTTTAACACCCACTTTGGGAAAGTTTTAGAGTTCCTTTCAGTCTGCAACCAGAGAATATCTTTGTTTTATTCTAAATTCTAATATTCCCGTTCCCACATAAACAAAAACTTGTGAAGCAATAGGTGTACTAAACCTGATTTTCAACTTGAAAGTTTCCAAATATGAGGTAATGACCTACTGGGAACACTTGAATAAAAAAAAGGATACAACATTTCATGTAGATTATCGAAACAAGCTCTAGCTCTTAAAATTTACCAAAAACGTTTATATTCAAACGACAAGAAACTTGTGGCATGATATGAAAACAATTATTTACGTCACTTTGAATATTAACTAAAATCATTAAATTTGTTGTGTTATTTTTTATGGCGCATGGGTCATATTTCGCCATGCTGCTCTAGACGACTTGCAATATCAAGTACTGGATGCATACTCAAGGATAGGTTTACTGACACACAGAAGAGAGAAGTAGCGTCTATGGAGGAATTGAACTAGCACCGACTACAACTAGCAGGTTGCTAGCGCAGTGCGCCTACTGAATCACGGCATCCCCTTAAAAAATCTTTAGGATATAATTATTATATTCTACTGAAAGTGACAATTTAAGGTTTATTTGCGAAACAGAAAAGCCGTTTTATTGTGTACGTAGTGTACTGAGGAAGATTTGGAATTTCTTTGCTTTTAACGGGTAGTACTTCAGAAAGCTGCATATACCTCCTTGAGTTCTCAATATTCGAGGTAGTTTGGTGAAAAAGTGGTTGAGCCGAATGTTTTAATATAAATCTACCTTTCTTTTCAAAGGAAGGACTGTATTTAATTTGTGTAATATGCCTCCTATCAGTTGTGTGTCATTGAAATTGCTCTGTAAATATATCATTAAGGTTATGCTGGTCTCGTGAGTGGCTTATATCTTAGCTTATCTCAAGGCACGGAGAAGCCGAAACGAGTTTTCTTTTGAGATACATGTGGCTCGGTAATTAAACTATAGGGGTTAGTGTTTTGTAAGGATGGTACAGCCTGTTTGTGACCTCGATATCAGTAATTAGTTGCAATTATTAACTTACACGTGTTGATTAAGGGGGAAAAGAGCTCGGAGGGCATATCTTAAGCGGAAGTAAACGTGTACTTAAAATGGAAGCGCCTCAATCCACGGTTGGTGAGAAAAACACCAGCTTCCAAGCAAGTGAACTATCTGGGCTGTGAAGGGAAGAAAAAAGATGACAATGCTTTGTCTCTTGCTGAGAGGAACGCCTTGACCCGTGAACTTGCTTGTGTGGACCAGATGAATCCTTGCATGTGTGGTGATGGATATTTTTCGAATGACCCTGAGAGAAGTCTTTCTAGTATTGGGACATTTGTGTCAAAGTAAAGATTCCAAGCCAAAGTGTAATCGCCACATGCTTTGTTCGACTTAATCGTCGGTTAACGAATTATACCGAATCTCATTGCCAGACTTTTTCAGATCATTGAAACCAGGTGGAGGAATATGGAAAATAAGTGAGAAACCGTGGAAATTTAAATTATGTATTTTTGTTTGGGAAGTCTTGTTTTAATGGGTGAGGCGTCGGAAACAGTTCGAAATAGCAGTTGTTAGTAATGTTTTGAATCTTTCGGTGGTTGTCTTCGGAGAAAACCGACCAGATCTTGGTCTCATCATCATAAAAATGGCAATATCTTGATGATACATATCGTCATTAACAGAATTCATCAGATCAGAACAGTAAGTCCGATCAACAAATTTCGATATTTCTTAAGGAGGAATCGAAGTAGAATGTGCGTTTATTCGCTTTAGTGTGTTTATCTCTTGATTTTTAGGCAGAGAATATCGAGATGTTCACGACCTTTAATTTAAATTTTGAAATTGTGGAGTCTCGGAATTCTGTGGACGCTGCCTTTTCCTTTTGTTGGATGAGACTGCTGCAGGTATTCTCATCTGCCCTTTGTTCGAATCGTGCACAAATCCGGTTGCCGTCTTCTAGGTTTTCGAACAGCATCTGCCGAAAATAAATTCTCGAATGCCTCGTGCGTTATCACGCTCTGGCATTTCCATTGTGGCATGAATCGTGTCTGCCTGGAAGCCATTTCAAGTCGCAGTCGGACAAGAGAGCGAAAAGGATTCCTAATGAAATAATCTTCGTGTTCTTACAACGGTGTTGTTCATAAGCTAAGCTGGATCAATATACTTGGGAATGTTTCAAAAACTAGTTGAAAGGTCTCGGAAGTTTCTAAAGCTTGTGCTGGTAGCGTGATCTTGTGCACAGCCATCCCACTTTTCCCCATTAAAAAAAATTGTTGCGACCCCCCATCTTCATGAATATAATTTCCCGTATACTTTTCTTAGATCTTGTTTAGTTTTAACTAAATTAAATAAATACAGTATTTTTTTTACGTGTGTGTGAGCAAATCCTGTTCTCGTACACGCAATGACACTCGTTATAACAATGCGCTTTTTAAAGATGTTCACGGGCCGACCAATTGTTCAGAATGCTGGCTTCTGTATCAAAAAGTTTCAAGCTCGAATAATTAATTATTTTATCTGATTCCTTTTAGGATATTATGCTTGGCCAAATTTGGACCTTGTGGCATAAAAACCCAAACCCTGGTTCGGTATAAAACACGGATGTTTGTCTAGAGTGATTGTGTGGTATATATATAAATGGGGCTGTGCCTTGAAGACATGGTAAGAATCTGAGGTGTAACGTTTACTCGCCCGTAGTGCATCAAGGGTAGGCAAAGTGGTTCATAAATCCCTCTTGTAGTGCCAGCCAGTTTGTTAAAATGTTTAATACATTGGCTAAACATTGAAAAAAAAAAAAAACAGGTGTTCAAACGAATTTCAGATCTTAAGCTTCGAGTAAAAAATACCTATTTAATACAATATAATATCTTCAGCTAAGTGGAAACTTGCCGCACAAGATTACGTAGACATGCATACTCGGATCTGTTTGAATTTCACGACGCACGTATCTTTCTATTTTGTTTCAATAAATAATACTTTAATGCGACATTAAATCGTATTGTAATATTAGTTAAGAGGGTGGACAGTCTATGCATCAATTTGCAAGCCGCATTTGAAAATTATGTTTTTGGTGATAGCTGTACCTCTTCAATTTTTTAAGTTCGCACCCCCACAACAGGCAATCGATTTCAGCAAAGTCATGAAAATTTCATTGCGTTAATTATTCTCATTCCGAATACTTAGTGACAATGTGATTAACACAGTTGCCATAACGATATATATTGATAAGATGTACTAGCAAATAATAATAAAAAGTTCGCGAAACTGAGAAAAGCTGTTCCTTTTTGATTGATCAGGGGTGTGGTCGCGCACTGTTTCGCAATTCTCATTATGCTTCTCATTCTCGTCAGGTCCTCTTCTCATGTTATTGGGATTTTAACGGGTTTTCTGTTCCCTTCAAGATTGCTATATGAAGAACAATGAACTCATGCATCACTTTGAACCAGTCTGGTTTCTGTGGCTAGTCGATTTTAGTTTAAATGGTGATGGACGGGAAGCTCTCTGATCTCAAACCTGCGAGTTGTGGGCGGCGCGGATTCATTTCCTCCCTGGGTGTTTTTCCCTCATCTGGACGGCTTTAAGTTACAGTGGTGTAGGTCGATTTTTCAAAAAAGGAGACCGTTTGGTTTCAACGAAACCTCCACCTACACAATGAAGGTGGCGTACGGGAGAATGAGGTTAAATTCTCTTTTATTTTATTTATGCTGATTGGCGACAAGCTGATAGCAATCGATATGTAAAGTAGATTGGAGACATTAAAATCCCCACTACCTTTTGTAAAATTGATGAACTGCTACCATAGATGGCGACATGTATGTATATTTTGATTTCTGCCGGAGTCGTAAAAGACTCGATCTTAATAAACTATTAGTTTTCTACTTTGAACGCTATAAATGATTTCACTACGCAATACACAAACCTGTTATAATATAACCAAATTTAACTCGATATAATTAGTTACGACACAGAAACCTGACGTAGATTAGTCAACTGAAAACGTGAAGTAAGTCAGATCTTTATTCAACGGCCAACTGATGGCATTGGAAGTTCTGCCATTTTTTTTTTCAGAAAAGGGGATTGCGCCACTGTAACTTTAACCCGTCCATCTGTGTCAGTAAAACGTGTGTACGTCTATGTGCTTTGTGGGGAAACCACATAACAGGTCTCTTGGGCCGTGAAAAGCCAAACATTTTTTTAGCGGAAAAAATTTATGTTCATTACTTGATGTTGTGATTGGCGCAACGTGACCCAATATTTCCTTAGCGCCATAAAACCCCAAACCCACCAAGTGGTCTCAAAGGATACGAATTGCCGAGTACCTGGCATAAAGATTAGTCGTTCTAAATCTGCCAATAACACTTTGTCTTGAAATTCCGGCCACTATGACGGCTGCAAGCTCTCAAATTGCCAACTGGCTCAGACTTATGGCATGTAGTATTAGATTGCCTGAAATGCGCATGCGTGTCGATATGAAACAGAGTAAGCATACGCATGTCGTATGTTTTGTCGCATGCTGCTCTAGAGTGGTGTAGGGCTAGGCAAGACGAGCCTGATCACGAACAGACTAGAACATTCCTGGATCTGATTTGTCGAGTTCAAAGTCGGGTGCATCTGCCGGTGTCATCAAATTTGCTGCAGGAAATTTTCCCTTTGATTACCAACTAAGAGAGGGAGATACCTCAGAGATCTGGTCACAGATACGAGCTGTCTTCAAACAGGTTGGTCGTTAAGTGAGGAGTACCTGTAAATTTGAAGGTATACAGATTGGTTTAGATCTGATTAAAATGTATGCAGGTTTTTACTCTTTGCGTGTTTTATCTCGGCTGTGCATAGCCTCTGTTGCATAGTTTCAATCGATTTCTTTTTTTGAGTCATTCCTCTTCCTAGCTTAGTACCACCACCACTTTGAGTGGAGGACGAAAGAAATAAATGCAAAAAATGAATGTGCGGAAAAAGGAGAAAGCTGCGCCTTTGCTTTTACCTGTTCTGCTTCTGATGGTAAGTGGTAAAGACAAACGGCAATATGCAAAGTACTTCGTCAAGCCATCCTGTTTGGGGCGCGAATTGGGGGTTGTGTTCCTCGCTTTTTGAAACGTCAACCCCTGTAATGGCCCACTCGTCAAAATCCTAATAAAAACGCGAGGAGAAAGAAAAAGCGTGGAATCCCCTCCTCCGCCCCCACGTTTCGAACTCGTCTTCTTGCAAATCGGTCCCGGAGAACTTCGCGCCATTTTGCGCAGAAAACTTCCTTTCCCGTTCTTTTGTTTCCACCGTAAAATGGAATATTTTATTTCATTTGCGTCGTCTGTCTCTTGAGTTGATTTAAGTGTTTGTTCTCCCTTTTCTTTGGTTCCGTCACCTTTAGCCGTGAACGAGAACAAAGCAAAAGGACAAAAAGAGGAAGGTCTCGAAGCCTGGAACTCCTTCCAATCCATCTTTACGAATTTGGGCACCCTTTCGCGTTCTCTGATTGCTATGACGGGTGCCACGCAGTCCCTGCAACGTGTTGCAAGTTGCGAGCGATGTTTATGAAATTTTATGTACGCCGACTTCTCAACGCAAATATAAAATGGGGACTGTGTTTTTTGTCTCACTGCCACTTTTATCTCCCGCTCCAATGTATTTACGTTTTTCCTTTCCTATTGAACAGTACAAGGGAAGTCGTTTTGAGTCCCATTGCTCTGCAAATGAAATGGGAATAAATATTTCCTGGTGCAGTTCGCTTTATTTCCGTGCGTGTAGGTTTTTGTAGGGTCTTCAAAGGGCCTTACGCGTACGCCGCTGTGTTTGCACCAATTTAAGATGTCAGTTTGCTTACAACTAAACGTTAAAAGCACACTTCTCAAACCAATTTTGAATATTCGTCGCCTCTCTTTGCTCATAATGCTTATGGAATACCATATAAACTGAATAGGACTTTCTGATTCTTATATATGTGTGACCTAGGACAGCCTATTGTGAACATTTGGATGAGTGCTTTTTAATTATAGTGTTGGAATATATGAGAGGTATATAAATATAGGTCTAACGGTCAAACTACCGGCATTTGTTTGTAATTTGTTTGGCGCATCTTGTCCAAATAATATGACCCTTGCGCCTTTAAAACAACCAACCCACCTTAAGTTTCGTGAAATAGATTTATTAATTTTATGATATTGTAAAGTTAACAAATGAAGGGGGGGGGGGAATTGACTTGAAGTGTGTGGGTATATAGTGAAAATACGATACCAAGAGAACGATAATTCGTCCTTATTTTTGAAATCGAATTCCTCCAGCACCGTTCGTGTGTTGATTTCAATGGCGAACTTCCATCCGGAGCTTACGGCGGCAGCTTTTTGATCGAATTTAATCCACCGTTCCGGGGCTCACCTTCTTTTGCAATATTGCCGGGGCTTGTCTCGACTTCCTGAACCATGTGGGAGGGAGAGGGGGGCTTGTCGTCGGAACTGTGTTTTTTTCCCCCCATCTCCCTCGGTTATAACAATGGTTCGGCTGACAGACTGAGATATAAAGAACTCTTCCGTCCTATAGCACCTTGGCTGACACCTTCGGACCTGCTGGCGCAGGTTGCTGTGTAATTGAACCTTCGACGCTTCCCTGTAGCTACGAACTGCGAGCTGCCAGCGATTGTAACTGACGTCTTTAATAAGTATGACACATCAGATGGCTCGGCGCCGGGGCGGAGGGTGTGGGAGGGTATCGTGCACCCTCCTCGACACCCACCCCCGTTCCGTTTAATCGATGAGAGGGGTGAGGTAACTCGAAGGATTATGAAGTATCTTTGTTAGGATTTAAAGTGGTGGTTCTCTTTTAAGTCACAGCGGCTCTCGACTTATGGCTCACGGTGCATTATTGCCTGCGACTTTGCTCGGCTAATTTCTTAATTTGATTTTTGATCTTCTTAGTGGGTTCACACTCATCCGTTCTGCAACCTGCTGTCTCCAATCAGTTTCGCCGACCAACCGGTCTGGTGGTTAAGGTGTTAGCCTCTAGGTTCCTGGTTCGAATCCGGGTCAGTACATGGATATTTGTTAGCGTAATGTGTGAAGGCGGCTGGTTCATGTTAAATCTGTCATGGCCGAAAGTCCTCACGTGGGGTTAGGATTGAAGTGTGGTGAGTGGGGTCCCAGCTCATGCGTTGCCTCGTTATCTGACCGTGGTTCAAAGTTACGTGGTGTTGTCCTTGGATATTTCCCTTTGGGGATTGATCCCGGGTCGTTGCCAAATAGCCCGTTGTGTTGCTCTAGTACGACGTTGATTAAAATTACCTTACCAATCAGTTTCGATCTTCTTGACCAAGAGAATCTTTTTGGAGTATTGTGACCTATCGATGTGGATGGACCAGTTGATTTCAGGTCGCAGCGGTTCTCGATTCCAGGAGATGCATTTTTATTGGAGGAGTGCTTGGTATTTGTTTCAAAAACAAGCCAAATGACGTCACGTTTGGAGAAACATATTCCACTGGAATAACACTACCGCTACTTACATTTAACTTGAAGGGAAAAGCCTTCCTTATTGACTCATTGTCACCGTTTTCTGCGTATGGCATTGCTTGGCTAATTGCTTACTTTGATTTTTAACCCTTTGATGGGTTCACACGGCTATATATGTTTTGCAACCTGCAGACTTCTCATCGGATCTCACCTTCTTGACTGGGATAATACCTATTAGAATTCTTTCAATCAAACGGTGTGGTTATTTGGTCGTTATGTTTGTTGTGGAGTAAAAGCAATACTCACTATTCGGAAATCTCCTTACTCTCGGAAGGTTATATCAGGGTTCCCATGGGTCAAAAATTTAATTTTGTTAAAAAAAAAAAAAAGTCGGGGAAAATTACGAATTTTGGTCTCAAACCTGGAAAATTGCCACAATGACCTGGAAAATGATTGATCATGGCTTCTCAGACGCTTTGCAGCTAAGTAGGCAGTAAGATTTGCACACAGTTTCGTATCACTTTATTTAATTAATTGAATTTTTCAACCGATTTTAAAAGAAACGGCTAATATGTAACGTGTTAAGAATTTTGTTTCGACCGCTGACTTCAATTGAAGAATTTCATGCTTATGATACATTAAATCACATATTAATTTTTGAAGTCAAATATGTTGTTTTATTAGAATCGGTTATTTTAATGCAAAGGTACTTGTGCTTTGTGTATTAATTTTTAGTGAAAATTTTTTTAATGGTTTTTAGTATTGGCTATTGAAGGGCTAAATTATTTCTTGGTGTTTCAGTTTTTAAATGTCGTTAATTGCTTAGGTATGACCTGGAATTTTGTAAAAATTTGTCTTGAAAAGCTTGAAAAGTCGGGGAATTTTATTTCTGAAATAGAGTGTTAACCCTGGTTAAAATGTTCGTGATTTGTGTTTTCAGCTTCACGAAATTATTCCAATGTAAATTTTTTCTTTTCTCGCTGTAAGATCGTAGCCTCAAGTGAAGAATTCACCAAGAGCGAAACAAATCCGGGATCCTTAAAATATATTTAAATTTCTGACCGATATCTGTCGTTCATCTCAATTAGTTTATAAAAATTGTATTTTTGAAAGATTTAAATTAGCGTTATGTGAATAATAAGTATTTTAATCTTTAATTCGTTTTTTCCTGTAATTCTAGAGTTAAATGTATTCGTCCCATTAAAATAGGGAACGGGCGTGCCATGGAATAATTCATGATCTCTAAAATGCAAATTCAAGTGTTTACCACCGCTGTACAGTAGGGTAACTATGAGAGATTTTCAGTGCAAATGCGAAGATTTTACTTCCGCTACCTAAATGCTCTCGCTGAATACACGGGAATTGATCCCGGACTGTCGTCAGTAGCCCGTTGTGTTGCTCAAGAACGACGTTAATTACCTTACCTCGCTGGATACATATCAGGGTTGAATTAAAATCTATTTTGTCGACGTTTGGTATTTAATCTAACTGGTGACGTGCCACTATCTAGTCGAAAAACAATTGAAGTGACGTCGCATTCAGAATGCGTACAGGAAACACTACCGCCACCTATATTTAACTTTACAGAAAAAGCCGCTCAGATTGACTGCGTCTATCACGGTTTTACTGCGGATAATTAGCATGTAAAATTTGCATTCTGATCTGGCATTACTAATCACGGGGCACATTCTATATATTGTAGGGTTGTGTAATTGATGCATGTGGTCAAATAAGTGTCAACGCGTTTTTAAGTCTGATTAATGCGCGATATCAAAACGCGCGTTGACAATGACAATCGACTGCCGTCAGTTTCGCACCTTTGGTCGTTATTGAATATCGATTTTTGATGGTTAATGTAGATGTAACCGCTAATTTCGATCTTTTTCTGCCGATTGTTCTTCTGGAAAATCCCGCAATATCGATTAATCATCCCGGCGAGCTCCATCGATCACTCCTATTTCCCGTCAATGATCAACGAGCCTGCCATGTCCATGCCCCATCACAAACACATAAAATTGTTAAATCTTTTAAACCTCAAAAAAAAAAAAAATCCAAAAAGATTCGTGTCTTTAACCCAAAAATGGGGACTTTTCATCTTCCTTTGGTGGCGTTTTTTCTCCCGTCTTGTTTTGTTGTGGCGCTTCATTATTAGCGGGTCGAAATGCATTAAAGCATGACGTTATAGGGAGATAAATATCTTGTCTCGACTTTTATATTATCTGATATGGCTTTCCATATGCAATCACCTGCGAATGGACGATTAACATTCTGGAAAGAAGTATGGAAAGTGATGGATGGCTGTGGTCTGAGGACTCAGTTAATATGCGATGGGGATCTCTTTTGTTTTCTGGTGTGGTTGGCTGCAGGGGGGATGATCTTGCACAATCGAATTAGATTGTTTCACTTGCAGTGGTCTGCAGATGCCGAAGGGAGGATCGGGGAAATGTCTTTGGGAAAGAAAGTGTTGTCGATTGATTGAGAGGGAGAATGATGTTCTTGGTGGCGAGAATTTGCATTGAACTGGCGTGATAATCAATTCTGGAACTGGGAATCGAAATGAAGAAGTGGTGTTTGTGTCCTTTTTTTCGAACGCGATGATTGACTTTTAAATTGATGGGCGAAAATGTGACTGGAAATTGTACTTGAGATTGATTGGGAGTTGCTGTAGGTTTTTCTCGAACAGTCAACACGTTTTCCCTGATGCCCGGGCTTCGTCATCTGACCGTGGTTCAAAATTACGAGATGTTGTCCTCGGATCTTTTCCTTAAGGGATTGATCCCGGACCGTCGTCAATAGCCCGTTGTGTTGCTCTAGTGAGACGTTAGTTAATATACCTATCTGCCTAATGCCCTGAGGGGATGGGTCGCCTTGGTTCAGTAAATTTGCCTTCGAGGTGTAGGCGGCGAAGGTTCGATGCCTTCTTGTGTGTATTTCACTCTTCTGGCAGTGAAGCTTTCTCGTGTGTGTATGTCCTATTGACGTTGTTTGACGCAGTCTGGCCAAATAACTATGACCCTTGCGCCATAAAACCTGTTAAATTCCCAGATAATTGAACTTAATCATCGTGCACTACAAGGGAGATTTGTGATCCACTTTGCATTCTTAAGTCCTTGTTCACTTATATCAGTAATTTAATAAAAGTGTATTCATGTCCCATAGTTTAACAATTTTTAATATGATCAAGGACTATTAATATACTCTATTGGCTTACATCTAAAATGTAAACATGGCACAGTATTATCTATTTAAAATATTAGCCCGTTGTGTTTCTCTTGTACGACGTTAATTAAAAATTACCAATTTAATTATATGATTAAGAAATTACTGCTCTCTTATGATTCAGAATATTGAGACTGAAAGGTTACAGATATAAATCGTTATGTTTATCTGTAACCGTTTATATTTGCGTTTATTGAATTTTAACGATATTTGGTTCATTACGAATTGCTGGAATATATGAATGAGTTATAATTGTAAATTAAAAAGAGGAATTGTACTGTCTTAGAATTGTCAAAATGGAATGTATGTTTCCGCTTTCGGAAAACTATATAAATTAATATCAATTGGTAACCAAGCTCTGGCAACCATGAATGAAAAACATTGGAATCAATAGTTGCTCTGACTCGTAAAAACCTTCTTTTTGATTTAAATTTTCAATAAAATCTACAAATGTATCTCTAAAATGATCGAGTAGTTTTTTTGCTCACTTTTGTATATATTTGGCGCCATTTTGTATAAAATATTACCAAATCAGTTGCGCCAAGTTCGAACTATCAGTGTTCTTTCTCTGCTTTGAATTGTATTCATAAAGCCCAATTCGGTACAGTTGCTGTTAATTTGGACCAATTATTTTTTTTTAATATTCGTACAGTTTAGGGACAGTATGCGTTGTTTTTTTGTGCCGTAAATGTCATTTGATTTTATTGTTTGGAAGATTGGAAGAGGTGTTATTTTTTCCTGCACAGACGCGAATGTTCGTGTTTTCCCTTCTGAAAGTCCCATTGATGTACAGTGCGGTGCCATGTTCCTTGTAACCTCCAGCCCAGTCCACCGATGTAATTCCCTTCCCATGAAGGAGTTTTGCATCGAACCTTGAGTGGCCGAAACAGACACCTGCTGAATATATACGAGAGGAGTAAATTGGAAAGGGGGGAAAAACGCGAAAATGTTGCGTGAAATAATAGTGAAGTCGCTGTCCACACTTGATGGATCGGTGTCTGGGGCCACTCCTGCCGTATGCTAAACAAGATTTCAGGGAGGAAAAGAAGTCTGTACATCCGTCTCCTCTGGGGCATCCACCCGGTCTTCGTTGCTCTCCCACCGCTGGTGTTAATATTAAGTAATTCTCTGTAATAATGCATGATGTTTTCACCCTTGTCCTCCGTCTGGAAATAATAGATTTGCTTGAATTGTATCTGTTGGGCCGTAGAGATCTCTTTTATCAATGTTTTAACTTCATTGGATGATGTGAAGGGGAATTGTTACCATCTTGTTCGTCTTCGGTAAAATAAATGTCTCGGTAAGTGCTATGGGGATGAGGAGGACAAGGACATCTCAGAAAGTTTCCTACGGTAATGAATTTACGCAGGATGGAGTTGTGTTTACTGAGATATCTTGCGTTCTGTAAATGTTTTGCTATGTATGTGCGACTTGGATGAGGAGGGCAAAGACATTTCAGAGAAAGTTTAATGAATTTACGCAGTGATATTTTCTTTTCGCATGGAGTTTACTGTCCTCCAATCCCCAATTTGATTTCCATCCACGCCGTTGACATCGTTTTGTGTTTGTCGCACCTTGGCCCCTTTCGCCATATAAAACCTTAAAAAAGCCCGTTTTTGTGTTACAATTTACTGAATTCGATTCCTATGCTTTAAAATAGATGGGTTGCACATATTTTAAAATAGACAACTTTTAGTAAACTGGCACCTGTTTTTTTTTTTTAACCTTTCAATTTGAGGATGTGTTTGTTATGAAGAGGGATATGTTATTTCAGGGTGACAAAAAGTATCTTTTGGAACTGTCTGTATTTTTCGTTTGGTGGTATCCTCAGCTGTTACAACATTTGCTTATTTTCGTAGATTATACCTTTTCCTGACGTCCGAATTCAATTCATCCCGAATGCCCTTCGCTCGACGCTATTATTTCCACGACTGCAGGGCTTTGTGCAACAATGCTCTTTTCTCAAGGCATATTGTCTCTTTGCAAAACACTTTCTTTGTGAAAAATTCCTGTCCCGCGCGTGTGACGTTTTAATTGAATGTCCTTCGCCCACTGGGGAAAGTGGCGCCTCTCAAGCGTCTACGCTTTCTCGCCCTTACCCACCTCTTGGCCTCTAAAAACAAAACGGAGGGGAGCGAAAACTCCCTGAGTTGGGCACATTTTCCGGCAAAAGTTGCCCGGTTCGAAAACGGAAGCAGCCCGAACACTTAAAACCCCGCAAACAGAATAGGTTCAGTGAAGCTGATATGAGTTATAGCGAAGGGGAAGAGGCCACGGTTTATATTGCGAAAGGGAGAAAAATTATCTCTGAAAATTTTACACGTTTCTTAAGAAATCATTTGTCTTGGGAGAACGAAACAACTCAGCCCCGACTTTGCTCGGTGGAGAGAGGGTCCCCCTTTTATTGCGTTGCAGGAAGTGAGGCTCTGCGAGCAAATATCAAAAAGAAAGAGTTGCTCTGGTGTCTGTTTGTCCCATCAGGGGGCGTTGGTATCGCGGAAGCTCTAAATGGCCGGGATTTCTTTGTTGTCCTCGTATTTGCCAGGAAAATTTTCCAGCTGACAATGGGGCTTTTGGTTTACACTGTCAGCGCAATTATTGTTCCAAGGCTTTGTTTTGCTGTGTAATTAAAGCAGATGCTTTTGGTTGTTGTTATTTTTGCTTTGGGGAGAGAGAGAAAAGGGTCTTTTCCGATTCTTTTAAAAGAATTCCCCCCGCCGCTTTCTTTGTCGAGACAAGCCAACGTCTTATTGATGCTTTTGCTTTGATCTGGGCTATTGCTAATGGACGTCCTCGACTCTTGTGTGCCGCTGAACAACTTTCTCTTTATGGGGCTCATGTGATTCAGAAGGTGGGAAATTTTGCGATGGAGATTGTTAATCAGGACGAAAAGTGTAAATGCTTTTGAAATTTTGGAGGTCGTGTCTTGGTGAATCCGTGGCGGGGTTTCTTTCTCGTCGGAAATTAAACCGTCAAAAACGACACGAATCCAAAAATTTAGGTTTTTTTTAAGGTTTTTTTTGGCCCAAGGTTCTCTTATTTGGCCAGGCTGCGCCATTTACGAGACGCCATCAAATAAACAGGCCTGCCACAGGCGACTTTTGCTAGGCTTTTTCAACATTGGAGAGTAGGGGTGTTTTAAGCAAAATCTTCTCAAAGCTACTAATTTCAAAATTCCGGTGACTTTTTTTTGAAATTTCACCAAAGGTCAACGAAAATTTAGTCCCTTTTTTACTATTTGCGGACGGGAAAGGTATGCTTACCAATTTTTCTTTGGGTTGAAAATTTTACAAGGAATGACAATAGTAACTACGTTTTGCTGCACCCACATATTCAAATATGTTCGTGAACTATAGAGGTATTAAACACGTTTTTTGTGAAGGTGATTCAAAATCATTGGTAAAATATTAGCGTCTTTTTCAATTCTGCGTGCCTGACCATGCATAATTAATAAAATATTATTAGAAAATTTACCTTTCGTGTTATTTTATTATTTGTGGTTTCGAAATTGAAACAAATGCGCAACTCATTGTGAGGTTCTCCTCCGAACAAGGAAGAAAGTTGTTCGGAAGAAACTATTCGATTCCTGATGGATGTATAAGGTTCAAAATTACGTGGTGTTGTCCACGGATATTTCTCTTCAGAGGTTGATTACTGACCGTCGCCAATAGCCCGTTCTGTTGCTCCATTGTGACGTTAATGAAATACCTACCCGATGAACGAAGACGGGAGGTCCTGTGAGGAGGGGTAAAAGGAATTTCCGGGTAAAGGGGTCTCGAGGAACACGCGGGAAGTCCTTCGAGTGTCATGTCGATAGAACTGAACGATTGATTTGTAATTGAACCATAAATAGAACGTTATAAGTGGGAAGATTTTTCAAGGCTAGAGAGAAGCGTTATCTCTTGAGCATTCAACATGTCCAAATATGATCCTTTAGACATAAAACCCATCCCGACCAAGTTCCTTAATTAATCCTTCGTGTGTTTACAAAAAGCTGTTGATCCTCAAACACATTCCTGTTTTCCAAATTCACCTATACTGTAATATTCAAACCACTGGAAGATGGGTATGCACCCACAAATAGGTACATAAACCTTATGGAACTGGGGTCGTCACCCAAGCGATCATTTTATGCTTTCATATCCCACCACTTCGTTCTCCAAAAACCCTCTTTTGTTTTCTCTCTCACGACATTTTTTACTTCATGCTGTCTTGTGTTTGGCGCAGCGTCACCAAATATTGTCTTTGCGCTATAAAACGCCAAAACAACCCTTTTGGGACACTGTTTCTGTGTGCATGTATGTCCGTTTGCTTGTCGAGAAATACATTGGCTTGACCATATCTAGCCCTTGCGCTATTGAAAAACCATCCAACCCTACAGTTATCTTGCATAAGAATTCTCCCATTGGGTTGATATTCGTGCTTTCAAATGCAAGAGTACGGGAAGTTAACAATTAAGTAATCGCTGATTTACCGTCTTTCCACACTTGTCTCTCCCACTTTCACCATGTTGATTCCTTTTCGTTCCGACTGCACACATTTCGCCATAAATTTATCAAACCTTTTACTCCTTCCTGGTTGCACAAGTTCCAATAAAAGCGGACGAAGTAATGAAGACGCAATTGATGCTCGGCTCCAGCGATCTGTGGTTGTCCCATTTCCAAATTCCTTGCCGATGTCTCGCGAACGCACACGCGGCCGGACGGATCTCACTCGACGTTTTTTAAGGAGACACTCTAACGTTTCGGATGGTTTCTTATCGGTTTTTTATTATTCCTCAGGCTCCGTGCGAGTTGACGAAATCGCCGATCTTGACACTTGCGCCGGCCGTTTCCTGATAGCTCCATTCGTGTTCCTGATGTGTAATGGGTGTATTTTAATGCATTGGCCCCGATTGAAGTCGCATTAATTGAGGAGTGCGTGGCGTCAGAGGAGTGTCCGTTTCACTCTTGGGCCCTGGGAACGCTGATTAAGGAATGGTGTGCTTCTTTGGGGAAACTGATGTAATGTGGAGGTGCTGCTTTGCTTGTGGGATCCGATCTTTGGATGGATGGTCGGTGCCTAGAATGAGTTTTACAGAGAGGTTGTGCAGGATTAATGTTTAGCTGCAACACTACTCACATTGGTGCCAAAGTACTGCCGAGGACAGACACTGTCACCACAAAATACTTGATGGAATTTCTCAGCTCCGACATTGATTACATCTGTGAGAGCTGAGAAGTCGAAAGTTCTCAAAATAACTGCTTTTCTTTCTGTCTGTTAAACGTTCTGACTTCTGAATTTAACATTATTGTTATTTAAAAAATAATAATAATTTGAAAATGATTTCATGTTCTGATTTTGTTTTTTTGTTTATGTTTTTGTCCTTTTTTTGTTTTCTCATTTTGTTCTGTGTTAATTTTTCAAACTTTGTCATCCTCTTCTTTTGTCATTATGTATTTTTGTGCTTACGTGTTTTGCCCTTCACTCGCCTTTCCCCTTCTGTGTACTTAAATGTTTTATGTATTGTGGATTGCTCAGTTATCCCTTATCCCCGAATCTCCCCCGTAAGGCGGACTATGCAGCTGAAAGCCGCACAGGTGAAACTGTGTCCGCCTACGGGCCCTACGGCGTCCAATCCAATGACGTGCTTCCTTTGGAAAACTGATGTAATTGTGGAGGTGCTGCTTTGCTTGTGTGATCCAATCTTGACTGGATGGTCGGTGTCTAGATGAGTTCTACACCAAGACGGAGGTTGTGCAGGATTAATGTTTAGCTAGTGTAGTGTAGTGTAGTGGAGTTGGAGAATATTTCTTGGCTATATTGGCTTTGATCCAATTAGTATCGCATTTTAAGAACGGCTTCGTGTGACGATATTAGCTTGCACTTATTGAGAACGTCGTGGTGAGGGGTTTTGAGACACTTTTAATTATGTGCCATAATTTAAACCTTTTCGCCACGTTTGCAGCCCAGTATAGTCTTGAAACAGAAATAAAATTTTGAAACCATCAGCTGTATTATTCACTGCGACGCCACTAAGATCATAGCTAATGAGATGGGTTCCTGTCATGTCTGAAAGTTCACATAGAGGGCAAGTTGCTGAGTTTAACAACACAGTTAGGTTGAGATGATTTTGGAGGTGGTTGTGTCCGGAAAAGTACGAGAGTCCTATAGCTTTGCTGTTTCTCAATTGAAAAAGTACATGTAATGATGAGATCGTCCCATCATACCCAGTCCTGCGGTATTATCTGCCTAGTACCATAGAATAGTATTAAAAGCATTTACGGGTGTTCAAATTGTTTTATGATAATTCTCAGTGTCAAATATGATAAATCCGTTGTGGTTATGAGCCGACCAACCGGTATAGTGGTTAAGGTGTTAGCCTCTGGATCGGAAGGTTCCTGGTTCGAATCCGGGTCCGGGCATGGATGTTTGTAAACGTATGGTGTAGAGGCGGCTGGTGCACCTTAAATCTGTCGTGGCCGAAAGTCCTCACGTTGGGTTGGCGTGGAAGTTTGGAGAGTGGGGTGCCGGCTTAGGTGTTGCTTCGTCATCTGACCGTGGTTCAAAATTACGAGGTGTTGTCCTCGAATCTTTCCCTTAAGGGACTGATTCCGGACCGTCGTCAAGAGCCCGGTGTGTTGCTCTAGTACGACGTTAACTAAAATTACCATTACCGTTGTGGTTATGCTCATTACAGTGTAATTTTATCTCATGTTTCTGGACACCTGAAGCATTTTGTACCCTTCTAAAGGATTTCTAAAAGCTCTTTTTAAAAAGAATTTCAGCAAATGAATTCATTTTGTATCCGCTAATTTTGTTTGCATCTATATCAAGAATTTGGTTGGTTTATCACTTGACGATAATTTTTGTTTCTGCTGTACGAATAATATGCTAATATCCATAGCTTGGAACAAAAGCCCTTTCCACGTTGATGATCGGATACTTTAGATGATTGGATGCAGTTTTATCTAAAAATGTTTTTGAAGTTTTTCAAAGACCAGTATGTTTTTCTTGATACGTGCTCATTTTGTTTCTACTGCTTGGGTAATTAATCGTTGTATTCCTTGGCCAAATATGGCCCTTGTGCTAGTAAACCCGAAAAAAACCAACCCTTTTTAATGCCACCTTCTAATTTGTTGCGAAATTTCTATTTTGTAAGTTCGCGGTATCTTTTCGCTACAGGAACCCTGTTTTGTGTAAAATTAGACATATCCCATTCTCGCAGATTCCATCTACTCAGTTCCTTTCTTTTTAAATTTAAACGCCACCCCCAAAAAGTGGGATATTTCTTCAACACGCGCACCACGATGCCTCCCTATCGTATGGACTGCCTCCTCCTGATTGGATTGCAAACGTAATTGAATAATACCCGAGCTCTCGTGGGCTGATAAAATCTGCACCATTCAAATTCCACCCTCCTCCGCTGCAGTGCAAGAAGTTTGGCAAAAATCTGGCTGAAGAGGCCGTCCAGACACACACAAGCGGAAAGTGCTGCAAATAGCACACGTGTGAAGTTGCTGTCACCGACATGTGGGAGATGCATGATGGATTGCTAACCCTTGTAACCGAGAGATCTCGTTAGCAGAGCCGGGGTAAAAATTCTGTGGCTTTTCGTCTTGGGTTATGGAAAGGCCGTGGGATTGCTCCAGGAAAGGGGGGGTGGAAACGCGAGACGACCTGACAGCGGGTTGGGGATCCCGGGGGGTTGGATGTCTGAGGGCTCCTGTGAACTGTTTGTTTGCGTGGCCTCCTTCGGGTTTGTCAATACGGGGTGCACACAGTCTAATTGATTGTTGAAATTAGGTGTTGGGTTGTAAACATCGTTAACTATTTTCGTTCCCTCTGGTTTGTTTTCCCAGATCGAACGGGAGAAATCTGCTTCAAAGTCATTGAAGACGCGGTTTCGCAGGTGTTCGATTCCTGCACCTTACCCTGCGTGTCTTTCTGCTGTATCTGAAATTTTCTTATGTATATGTGCATTAGTTGATGGCTGTGTTCTGCGCAGCATGGGTCAAATGTGGTTCTTGCGCCATCAAACTTAGCCAAAGTTCTGAACTATCCGTTTAAGAATTTTAAAAGAAATTGCAACACTCAGAAAGAGAAAAATAAACATTTTTGGGTAAATTATTTTTAAACATTCATGGATAAATTAAAAAAAAAATTAAATTGCGTATTCATTATTTGTGAAGTATCTTGGTAATTGGTAATTTTTTTTATCAACGTCGTACCAGAGCAGCACAACGAGCTATTGACGACGGTCGCGTATCAATACCCTAAGGGAAATATCAGAGGACAACACCACTTAATTTTGAGCCACGGTCAGGTGACGATGCAACACCTGATCGGGCACCCCGCTTTCCAAACTTCTACATCAACCCAACGTGAGGACTTTCGACCACGACAGACTTAAGGTGTACCAGCCGCCTCTACACCATACGCTTACAAACATCCATGCACTGACCCTGATTCGAACCAGGAAACTTCCGATCCAAAGGCTAACACCTTAACCACCAGAAAGGTTGGTCGGTGGAAAAGATCTTGGACTGGTGGTAAAAGTAAAATTATATATAGAATTAAAAAAAATAAACAACAACATAGAGTGCTGATCTACTTCTCAAATGCAAGAAAGGTACTACTGAACATTGAAGGGCTTGGAAGATGCTCTATCTTTTTGCATGACATATCGTTGGATATTATACAAATGAACAATTTAACAAAAAAGTTGTGTATAACTCACAATCCCGAACTTCTTTTTTCACTTGCTCTCGTTCAAAATGTAAACAGTTTTAAAAACACTAATTTTCGTGTTAAATTCAGGAATTCATTTGTAGTAATTCACTATATCTGGCGCCTATTTTCTAGGGAAAAACTCGCTTATTACAAGTAAACTTTGTCGCTTCTGTTGTGTCCTTGACTTTATTTTTATCGTTTTCTTTGTCTTTATTTGAATGTTATTTAAATGTAAAAATTGATGAACTGGACATTGCCTGTTTCAACTTCGTAAGTGATTGTTTTAAACCCTCTGTTTACAGGCTCAAAAATCCTCGTAATATCTCTTAACATTTTAAACCAAATGGAAACAGTCTCGCGTTTGTTTTATTCATTCATTTATTTACTCGCCCTCTTCGTTGGTACATGATATGGTACACGTGCCTTATCTGAGAAGATTGGAGAGTGCCGCTATTTGACTTTATAATAACTCCTCTCCGTCGTCCCTTTTCCCTTTTTTCTCCCGTTTCTTACACGGGGAAAAAAATCTGATCAGGAAACTACTCACACAGCGTGGTTGTTTAGACGGTTTATATATACCCCGGGTATCCAGCGGATAAAGAGGGGAGGGCATGCCGCGAAACAAAACAAATAAAGCAAACAAAAATAAAATCATCGGTCGCAATCAAAACTCGAAAATGCATCCCCCTCAGTTTCTCTTGCGGTGTATGTTGAGGGCACACGAAATAAGACAAGACGAACGGAGAATAGGATCGAGAAGAAGAGGGGAAAAAAAGCAACTGCTACCCCAAAGAAAAGAATACTTTCTCCACTCTCTATTATTTGCCCAGAAGGACAAGAAACCCAGACCCGGCGATAACATGCAAAACAGATGAACCAGTAGAAAATCCTAATGGGTTTTCAACCCCCCTTTCCTCCAAGTCCAATTCTGTGGGACTAGCATATCAATGAGAGAGGAAAAGCTATTGTTTCCTATGTAAACACGAACGGGAAATCCAAGCAACCTTATCTGGGACTTTCTTGTTTGTGTTAGCTTTCCTGTAAGGTCCCTTAGATTCCGGCCGATCCTATTCCGAAATCCTTTTTTTTTTTCCTGTCCCATCTCCCCCCACTGTTCATTCTTTCTTTACATGCATGCTGTGTTCGCTTATGTATTAAACGGTTGATCTGTTTTTATCAGTAAATTGCGTTCAACCCTTTTTTGTGTCCCCCACCTTCCCTGTCCTCTTATCGGGCAGGTAATATATGTTGCCCTTCCTCCAACCTCGGCAGGGGAGGGGTATGGAGGTTTTCCCCTCCGAATATCTGTTTCGGGGTTGAGTTTTTCAAAGGCTTTTCAATGAGTTTTTTCTGTTGTTATTCGGAGCAGATATTTTTGAAGTCATTGTGTGCGATGAACGGAAGCCGGGATGACGTGAAGTTCGTTGTTTGTGTTTGTTGGCAAGGTCGCGTCAGATTAAGATATTTTGTGTTTGGATTTATTCGATCAGAATTAGGTGTTTTTCGATTGGCAACGATTCGAAATGTTCGGTTGTCGATTTATTATGGCTCCGGGAAATGTAAGAACTTCCTGTGTGTATTTTTTGTGTATGTGACTTTTAAAACTTCACGCGCCGCGGTAGACTGGTTGGAATAACTCATTAGAAACAGGAAGCTTGCGAGTTTGAGTCCAACCAGACAGTCGTGTACATGGGCCGCTGGTACATGTTAAATCTGTCGTGACTACAAATGTCTTTGCTTCTCAAATATGCTCTACCGAGTTGTTTTTTCGATGAATTTGGATACATTTTGTAATCTGAATAATATTTTCATTGAAAGAAACGCGATTCCAGTATTTAGTGTCGATTCGTTTTGTCAGTAGAAATGTCTGATTTATTTACTTTAGCTTCTACATGAAAACCACGTTGGGTTGGTGTGGAAGTTTGGAGTGTGGGATGCCAGCTCAGGTGTTGCCTCGTCATCTGACCGTGGTTCAAAATTACGAGATGTTGTCCTCGGATCGTTCCCTGAAGGGATTGATCCCGGACCGTCGTCAATAACCCGTTGTGTTGCTCTAGTACGACGTTAACTAAAAAATTACCACTTATCTCAATGAAAACTTGACTTGTTTATGCGTCCCGAATTGGATCTGTTTAGGTTATGCAAATTAGCCGTAAATAAACCAATATACAGAGGGAGAAATGAGTGATAACCCAACTCCACGTTTTGTTCTCGATTTACGTTGTCTGTTTATTTTGACCGAACTCGATTTTATGGAATAATATGTCTCGCAAAAGCGTTTAATTCCACTTCAATATCTCTGTTGAATATGCAGAGCAGTCTTGAACAGCAATGACGTGTTGGCTCAAAGCGCACATGCACCAATTTTTATTCAATGTCTAGTACTTCCACATTTCTTGAGGTCTCTCAGATTGAGAACTGAATATGGTACACGGTGGCGATTACGTTATGCTTTCTCTCGCCGGCCGCCTCAATTCAGGTTCCCTTGTTATGTTTCTGTTAATAAACGTTAGATTTGTTTTATCCTCAGTGTTTCATTTCCTACCCCGGACATCTTAATTGAGAAGATTCAACAGTCTCCATACTTTAAAAAGCTTTTGGCTGTCCAATCTTTCTCCAAATCAATTCATTAGATGAGATGAAAAAGCTATAAATTGTGTTTTGATTCGAAAACCAATCCCATAATTTCCTCCTCAATTTGTTGAAGCTTTATCGCGGATGTCTTAGCATGAACCACTCAGGACTCCCCAACACTCAGATCTGTTTTTTTTTCTTTCTGTTCGTAACCTGGTGCCTCCAATTTCGCTATGGATAATACCACATTGCTATCTCTTCCCTTTTGCTGTCTATCATGTACCGCATTCATTACGTTATTGTAATAAAGAATCGAAGTGCGTCGTTTCTGCCGAGCTAAGTCAATAAACATGATGAATCCCATTTCGCAGATCTTTTCAATCCTGAAAAACGCTTCACTTTACCTCCGCTCTATCTTCGCTCGTGAATGTTGTACTTGTTCCTCATTGAACTTCGAATCACGCACACGAAAAATTGATTTTTTTTCCCTTCTCTCTTCTCTTCGCGTCCTTTTTTTTTTCTCGTTTTTCCAGCCTTTTCTGAGTCCGTTTTTGTTGTTTTTCGTTATCCCCTTTCAGACACCGTTGGTAATAAACAAAAATATGATAATATATCCCGTACAATCATCGTTTTCTGTTTTTGTTTTGCGTTTGGTATTTGTCTGCGGTTTTTATTATCTCTCGGTCTGCCTTTTTTTTTTTTTTTTTGGTTTTGTGTATGTGTATCATGTGTGCGAGTCCTTTCGAAGACCGCACGAATCGCTCGAACGCATCGTACCATGGTGAGAAATTCTGGCGATCGTTTCGTGTTGTGCTGCGAGGCTTTTAATTTTTTTTTTATTTGCAGGTAAATAAGCCTTTTATTGTTTTTTTTTTTCCTTCTTTCTTTTTCCGAGGCTGTTTTTGGAAGTTTTGTGATGCGCGCTCTTCCAAAAAGGTGCACTCGCTGCGTCGCTTTCTTTTTTTTTTTTTTCACAAAATTTTGGGTGGAAAAGCGGTGATGTGGCGACGAATGTTTTTTTTTTCTTTTCGGGCACGGTTCATCTGTTGTTTTCTTGGGGTCCAAAATTATCCTTCCCTTGCGTATCAGAGTGTTTTAAATCGTGGTTTTTACTTTTATTCAACTGTTTTGCAAGCTTTGTTTTGTGTGTTGTAACATTTCGTTCCTCGGATTCCTGAAACCAATGTAGGAACGAGTTGAAAGGGAAAAGAAAGCCCATTCATTTTCAGTGCAAGGTTTCCATATGCTTTTTGCGACCTAAAAGATCTAAATTTCTTTTCAGTCAACCCTCCAAGCGATTTCGCCAAGGCAACTCCTCCACTAAGGTCTGATGGATTGACCGGGATATATCATCCTCTATGTATTGCCTATTTTCGATGTTGACGAAATTGGTCTGGTTGATTTTTTTTCTAATGACGATATATCTCGTCTATCAAGCCTACCAACTGGTATAGTGTCTAGATTGGAAGGTTCCTGGTTCGAATTCGGGTCAGGATATAGATATTTGTAAGCGTAAGGTGTAGAGGCGGCTGGTGCACTTTAAATCTGTCGTGGCCGAAAGTCCTCACGTTGGGTGGGCGTGGAAGTTTGGAGTGTGGGGTGCCAGCTCAGATGCCTCGACACCTGACCGTGGTTCAAAATTACGTGGCGATACACCGAATGGCTTCGGCAGGGACGGTGGTAACTAGTTGAATTTTCTCGTCTATCAAGATCTCGTCGTGTTTCGTCTAATTCCGAGGTCTTGATGAAAGAGATGTATTGTCAGAAGAAAAAAACTAATCTCGATCTTTATTGTGGTTAAGGTCCTTTAAAAAGCCTTAATGTTTGCCAAAAGTCCTTCAGTTTTTTAATAGTGTGGTTTATTACTATGTGGGACTCCTAGTGGTTTATTACTATGTGGGACTGTCGGTTGCTCGGTTAGGACCTAGTGGTACTGTCGGTTGCTCGGTAGGTTTTTCCACTGCACTAGCAACCTGGAGCGTGAATTCAATTTCTCCCTTTGTGTATTGTTTTGTGTCAGTAAAGCTTTCTTTGTGTGCATGTGGTATGTCCATTTCTAGAAGGTGTCTGTCTTGTGTTTGGTGCAGCATCGCCAAATATGGCCCTTGCGCCATAAAACCCAATCAATCAATCGGGTGATTTATCTTCTCGTCGAAAATGCTCTGTGGTGGCCAGCCTCTGGTTCAAACCGTGTTCCAAATTGTTACTAGTACTGGACAAGGGACATTTAATAATGGGCCTGGGACAGTGTTCCAAATTGTTACTAGTACTGGTCAAGGGACATTTAATAATGGGCCTGGGACAGTGTTCCAAATTGTTACTAGTACTGGACAAGGAACATTTAATAATGGGCCTGGGACAGTGTTCCAAATTGTTACTAGTACTGGTCAAGGGACATTTAATAATGGGCCTGGGACAGTGTTCCAAATTGTTACTAGTACTGGTCAAGGGACATTTAATAATGGGCCTGGGACAGTGTTCCAAATTGTTACTAGTACTGGACAAGGGACATTTAATAATGGGCCTGGGACAGTGTTCCAAATTGTTACTAGTACTGGTCAAGGGACATTTAATAATGGGCCTGGGACAGTGCTCCAAATTGTTACTAGTACTGGACAAGGGACATTTAATAATGGGCCTGGGACAGTTTTGAGTTTCCTTTCCCTTGGAGCAATTGGAGACCAGGAAAATTGACCATATATTGAACGAGATATCTCGTCGAAACCCTTGGAGAGTTAAAGATCTGTTTTTCCAAGAACGTTGCATATTTTATTTCACTTGCTGTCATGGCTGCAATTTTTCAGTTTATACACTCATTTTAATGCAATTTTGAATTTCGGGTCAGGAAAAAACCTGAAATTGTCAGGGAATTATATTTTGTCCCAAAAAATCAGGGAAAAGTCTGGGAAAATTACGGACTTTCGACTAAAATCTGGAAACTTACCGCAGTGACCTGGAAATTGATTGATCATGGCTTCTCAGACTCTTTGAAGAAAAGTAGCCAGTACGATTCGTACACAGTTTGGTATCACTTTATTTTATGAATTGAATTTTTCAATCGATTTTAAAAGAAAAGGCTAATATTTAACCGAATTTTGTTTTCGTTCACTGGCTTATGATACATTAAATCACAAATTGTTTTAGTCAAATGTGTTTGATTATTTGAATAAGTTATTTTAATGCAAAATTACTCGTGCTTTGTGTATTAATTTTTACAGTGTATAGTTCTTAAATTTGTTTTTTTATTATTGGCTATTTATTGGTAAATTATTTCTTTGTTTTTCACCTTAAAAATGTCGTGAAAGGCATAAGTATAATCTGGAATTTTGCAAAAATTTGTCTGGAAAACCTGGAAAAGTCAGGGAATTTTATTTCAAATAGAGTGGGTATCCTGTAACAGGTCAGGGACAGTTTTGAGTTTTTATTCTCTTGTAGAAATTGGGCAGTTTTGTCTCGACGAAGTATCTCATCCTCAGCAAAATTGACCACATATTGAACGAGATTTCTCGTCGAAACCTTTGGAGGGATCTGTTTTTACAAGAACGCTGCCTATTTTATTTCACTTGCTGTCAGGGCCGCAATTTTTTAGTTTATAATGTCAATTTAATGCAATTTTGAATTTAAGTTATCCATATTATCAAAATCTACCAAAACACAATCACGAATGCTATCGTAACTTCAAAATAAACTGTCGCAAATGTGAGTATGCAGATTTCGCATTTTGTTTAAACTTATTCTTGAGCTGATTTCATTTGAATGTAAAATGTAGTATTTAAAATGAAAATTTATGTATTTCGTGACGAACTTTTACAACTAAATTCATAATGCCAATGGACTCGTCCTGTTATTATTTTCTGTCACATGAGCATCTCATCACATTTGCATGAATCAATCATTCCAACTGCGTTTTAGTTCCATTCTTTCGCGGGTAGAATTTTTTAAATCATGTAAATTTACATCTAATTACGCATACAAGGAAATAACCTTTATTCTCTATTTACCTCACTCGTAGAACTGTTCCTGTAAAACAATTTTCAAACAATTAGATTATCTGATACTACCAATGAAATTACTTAACTAGGAGTATATTTGAATGAAGCACTAGTATCCGTGTAAGATACTGGGCCGGTTCAAATGTGTTTCTTATCTCCGATTACATATTTTTGTTTAGGGGACAATGGACTTCCAAAAAAAAACTTCTGCAGATGTCATCCAATTGTTATGAGGTCCGCAGTTTTTTTTCTAATAAAATACATTTACTTTTAAGTTTGGTTCAGAAATTTTAAGTTATTTAGAAGCTATCACATTAAACTTTGTCAAAAATGTTAATGAATTATCAAAAACTGATTGGTGCCATTCGCATTAAGTTTGACTGTCAAAGTTTTAATTCACATAATAGTTTGTATACATATAAATCAAATTAACTCAATTTTTAAACGACCATGTTCATTGTTCATTTGTAAAGCGAAAAGGTAATTGTACTAAAACACTTAAAAATGCATACGTGAAACTGCATTTTAAACCAAAATTTCAAAATTTGTAATCGATGCATTTCTTATTTGCATTTAGATCCAACAAATTGCAAGGGTTGTTAAACGATTCGAGTAAATCAATTAAAAGGAGACTGAAGTTAGAATATTATTTTTTATGGTAGACTTCCTTCTCTTTTCTGCTGTTTTATGTTGCATATGTAACTTCGTCAAAAAGGGTCGTAATTAAAAATTTATTTTTGTTATTCACAGAATTTGATATCAACTAACTTTTAACGCAAAAATTAAAAAATCGATTTTGTAGATTTTGCAAGTCTACTGTCCCCTTCATCAGGATTTAATGACTCAAAATATCACGTTGTCTTCTCTTCAACACGCACACGTACTTTCAAAATCCAATCTACAGCTGGAATGTTGTGATTATTTGCCCCGAGGTATTTGCCATCACATCATGACGTAATTAAAACCGGTCATGGGCCTTTGTCTTGCGAACGCTAGATTGGTCAACACCAGCGTATTGTGTTTCTGAGCAATCACAGCTGTGGGCTTGGGGAGGCATTCGTAAAAAGTAACTCTCGCTTCGCATTGAATAGGGGGGAAAATGCGATAAAAATGAAAGTTAAAGGAGCATTGGATGCGAGTCGGCATTGTCGAGTAATTTGCAAAGGATAGTTGTAAGTGCATGGGTATCATATGTGCAGCATCGTTTTTAATAGATCTACTTTCACTTTTACTATTTATAAAACAAACGAATTCGATGGGTGGATTTTTGGATAAAAATTACCGAGGAATAAACGTCGGCTTAGCAGCCAAGTGGTTCGACAGGCGCTCTGTCTTTGATTCTCTTTCTTGGCATGAATATTGATTGTGGTTCCGAATCCTCTTTGAGCTGTAGGTCCAGGTTGTCCGTTTTGAAGAGTCCATGTCAAACACAGATACAACACACTCTTTCGTTAACCGCAGTCCTTTGATGTAGAAGTCGACACGACGAAAAGGTCGGAATCCAGTACTCGAGTCATATATTTAGTTTTTCGCTTATAGTCAAACTTTGTTACATGAGGGATAATTAGAGCGGGACTGCTGCTTAAAATAGATTCCAAACCGCTGCCAATGTCTGTGTCTTGCACAGGATCAGTGCTTAGAAAGTCGACGTACGGATTTGATTCCAGTTTGATTTAAAACTTGGGATTTTTAGGATTGGTAGGTTTTTGTAGCGCAATGTCCATATTTGGCCAAACTATGCCCATCATTTGACAGAACCCTCAAGAAATGGACATATCAAACGAGGGAAGTTTTACTGACGAACATTAAAATGCGCCCGGGGGGGGTAAGTTACAGGAATCGACTGCTACCTGTTATGGTTCGTTGGGTTTGGGGTTTTATGGCGATGAGCCAGACATGAGACAACGTCAAGAAATGGACATACATATAGAAAATTTTATCCTGACCACACTTTAGAGCGGCGTGAGACAAGACATGCGCATGCGTACTCCGTTTCTATACTGATAGCACGCATGATGCGTAAATCCTAATCAGCGTTGTATAACTGTCGTACCTATGCTTGGCTTTGCTGATACAGAAGATATAAATAGTGTACGTTTTACTACTTACTAATCAGACTTGCAGTGCGGTGGACAAACCCACTGAGACTTTTTGTAGCGCGATGGCCATATTTGGCCAAGCTTCACCCATCACTTGACAGAATCGTCAAGAAATGGACATATCAAACAAGGAAAGTTTTACTGACGAAAAGAGAAATACGCCCAGGGGGTAAGTTGCACGAATCGACGGCTACTTGTTATGGTTCGTTGGGTTTGGGGTTTTACGGCGAAAGGACCACAATTGAGCCAGACGTCAAGAAATGGACATACGTATAGAAATTTTTATCCTGACCACAAATTAGAGCGGCGTGAACCAAGACATGCGCATGGTTACTCCGTTTCTATACTGAAAACACGCTGGCACGCGTGGTAACCAGCGTTCCATAACTGTCGTACCTATGCTTGGCTTGCCTTGCTGAGAGATAGATAGTGTAAGTTATCCTGCTAATCGGACTTGCAGGGTCTCTAGTGCGGTGGGCAAACCCACTGAGATCTTTATGATAGTTGAGATTCATTTTGAAGCATTGCCTGCTGGTTTTAAAATTCCGCCAAGCTGTACCACTCGTCCCCGGACCCGCTTCCGTATTTCGGAATAAGTGAGGAATTTTAAAACTCGGTTAAAAATCCTTTCACAGTCCGCTAATCGTGCAGGAATCTTTTCCTGTTGCCCCACCGGAGTTTTATATTATATCCGTCTGTGCCTCTATCCTCCCGTGCTGCCAAGAGGAATGCCGGCGAAATAATTTGTCTTGAGTTCGCTCCCCGCTTTTCCTTTGCATTTTGTTGGAGATTTATTTAATTCGGAACTACTTAGAAGAATGTAGGCCCACACCTCGGATTTTCTGCTGGGACTGACTGCCGGAATGTTTGTGGTCGGATTTTTGAATGTTAATAGCATAGCTTTCTTCCCGCACACACGTCGGTTGCCTCCTGCCGGGGATCTATTTCCAACTGTGGAATGTGTGTGTCTGAGAGTGTGTGTGTGTTTGTACCCTTTACATTAAGATAAGTTGGCGGCCGGAAAGTTATGCAAAAATCTCCGTGCAGTTTATTACTTTTGATCGATGTGGCGTGATCTGTTTTGGCTCTTTCGCGGTCGAGGGAATCGGTGTTTGGAGCGATTTTGGGTCGAAATTGGGTTTTGGACTCGTGTTGACGTTTAGTTTGATGGGTCGAGGGTTTCGTTCTTGTCGAACCTCTCGGGTATGCAAAAAGTGACGAAGAGACTTTTCAAGCATCAGGTGTATGTCGTGTCGTTTTATTTTCTTATTGCTTAGCTTAATTCAGGCGCTGTTGTGGAAGTAGTGAAAATTGCGAAAATTAATTTTCCAATACCACACAGGTTTGGAGTTTCTTTGTTGTTCACGTGGAATGTCGTTAAATGTTCTCCAGAAATTTCCTTCGGGTACACCAACCGCCTTTCGGGTTTCCATAGGTATCCACACGTTGTTCCAACATTAAGTTCTGCAAGTTGTGGGCGGCGCGGGTTCGATTCCTTCCTGTTATGAATTTCTCTTCTCTGTGTTAGTAAAACTTTCATTGTGTGTCTTACTTTATGTTGTATGTCTTGTGTTTGGCGCAGCATGGCTAAATATGGCCCTTGCACCTTGAAGTTCAATCCAACCAACTTGCAACACAAAATTGGCTGACATACGCATGCTTACTGACGTGTTTTCTCTTCAGAAATGCAATACGTATGCGCAAATCGTGTGTTTGGAAACATGTTTCTCCAGTGTGTCCGGGATTTTATTATTCAATGAACTGCCATACATGTACTGGAAAATGAAAGTCATATTTCTACTCGTGTGCCTTTACATCAGAGTGTTTGTGACACATGCATGTTCTTATGCGCCATACTCCCCGAGTCATTTTTTATGTGTACACTACTTAATCTGCAGTTGTATTTCCTCAGATTCATTTAGTATCGCATTTTGGCTATAATAGTTTCCCTTTTTCCTTGGATAACGAGTGCTTAGCATTTACAAAAATAAAAAATGCTGGTGTTTTTTACAATTGCTCGCAGAAACTGGGACGGAAGTTTTGATAGTTTTTTTTTCTTTCACGATAGGTCATTACCATAACTGACTTGATGAGCCTAGGTTTACAGTTTTTTTTTTTTAATTTGATACCGATATGGTCCTTTTAAATTTTTTAGATATTTCTGCAAATTTTTTAATTTTTTCTTGATTAAAGTGTTAAGCTAACTATTAAAAAGTTTGTACTTTGTATGTGTGATCATACGATTTGTATACGTGAAATGAAGAGTGAAATGCATCGTCTCTTTTTGATGGGGGTATGCACGCTACTAATCTTAAGTCGAGTCTAAGTTTCAAAGTGACGAAGTTCAAAGTGAAAACGACGACTCCCCGATGTGAAAGAACATTGCATATGTGGAATGAATAATGTAACACTGAAGACACTCACTACATGTCCTTCAGAAATTTCCTTCGGATACACCAACCACGAATTACCGCCTTTTGGGTGTCCTTAGGCAACTCACACGTTGTTCCTACATTAAGTCCTGCAAGTTATAGACAACGCAGTTATATATGCACACGTGAAACGCAGAATGAAAAAGTATTGACTTTGTATGTGTGGAGCATAAAATTTATTCAACGTCAAATGGATAAAAAAATGTCAGGTCTCTTTGATGAGGGGCATGCGCTCTGCTTTTCCACCTCAGTATACTCTTGAGTTGAGACGGAACGTCAGAGTAACGATGAAAATTGACTTCAGATCACCACCCTCTGTTGTAGTGAAAGCAGACCCGCGCACGTGAGTATCGGATCGAGCAGTTCAAAGGGGGGGGGGCAAGAAAATGATCTATTTTACCCCGTTTCAATATGCCCGACCGCATATCGGGCGAAGAAAACGATCACGTGACGTCGGCTGCGAAGGAGTCGAGGGGGTTGTTCCCCTCCCCGAAAGATAAGAGACCGAATCAAGGAGAGAAAAATAAAAAAACAATAATGATGACGAGGTCTGAAGGGAAGAAAAAAAGGCGAAAATAAGGAAGTACAAAATCAGCCGTAGTTCTATTGATCCCTGTCGCAGCAGAGAGGCTCCATGTATGTATATTGTCATTTTTGAGACATTAATGCCGGTACCGATAATGGTCCCCACTTCACGGCTTCAAATTCGCTTTTAAAAATCGTTTGTGGCCTGCGCTTTTATCGTCAGCCTCCCCCCCCCACCCCTCTCTTTTCAATGGAAGCCCCCCTCCCCTCCCCAGCCCTTTCTATATCGGCCGAGGCTCTTCTGTTCAGATCGTCTCTATTTGAATGGGGAGGCTGGAGAGCAAAGGGGTGACGGAAAGGGGGTGGAACACATTTTCAGACGATTTCACCATCGGGAGGAATATTTTTTCCTCCTCTTTCCGTTTCTCGCTTTCAAATATTCCCTTCCGCTGTGCGTTTCTATGATTAGGTTACGTTTTCCGCGACGCTGGAGGAGCGGGAGGGTGTCCTCCTCGAGTGCGAGGGAAAAATTGCGAGATTTATTTTATGCGGTAGCATCGGTGCTGGAGAGATCACGCTTCGCGTTTGTTGAATGGGCGAGGTTGAAGTGGAAGTCAAGTGTGAGTGGTCGAGATTAGGACGGGCAGACCCTGTCGATAGGCTCTTTAATCGATGCTTATTAAGAACCAGGAACTTCTAGTCTTGCTGCCGAACCGACTGGTTGAATTGGATTTTGGCGAGGGTCTTGTTTGACTTTGTTGCGTCAAACACAAGACACTAAATCAAATTCAGGGAAGTGTTACAAACACAGAAGAGATACCCTACAATAATGAACCGGACAGCAAGATGTGATGGTATAAGGGAAAGACTGCATGCTTTAATAGGGGGACTGTCCCCCAGATGGTGCAATTACACTAGCAACCCATCTGGGCATACTTTCAACAAGGTTTTGATGCACAGCTATGGGTATTTGTGATCATTCCTGCTGCAAGAATGTCGCCAGCTCAGCTGTAGATTTCGGACGTGGTTCCCTGGTCCGTAAGCGTCGCTCTAACTCGTTCCACAAATGTTCTATGGGGTTTAGGTCGGGACTCTGAGCAGGCCAGGGAAGACGTTTTAAATCCATATCTTGACACCACTGCTTGACAGACGCTGCAACATGACATGGGGCGTTGTCGTCCTGGAAGTAACAACTATCGTACATTAAAGAAGCCCTTAAGGGAATTATAAATGTTAACCAAACGTCCATGATGAAACTATTATACTTAGTTGAAAATATAGGTGTAAATAGTAGCAGAATAACTGTAGCAGAATAACGCTGACGAACAACACTTCCCCTCACGCTTGCTTCTCCTCTCCCTGTACTCCTTATATACACTACCCTACAATAATGGACCGGAAAGCAAGACGTGATGGTATAAGGGAAAGAATATATGCTTTAATAGGGGGATGGTCCCCTACGTGCTGCAATTGCATTAGCAGAGCTTCAGGGCATACTTTCAACAAGGTTTTGATACACAGCTGTGAGTATTTGTGACCATTCATGCTACAAGAATATCGTCATCTTAAGCTTTAGATTTCGGACATGGCTTCCTGGTCCGTAAACGTCGCTCTAACTCGCCCCGCAAATGTTCTATGGGGGTTAGGTCGGGACTCTGAACTGGCCAGGGAAGACGTTTTACATCCATATCTTGATACCACTACTTGACAGATGCTGCAACATGACATGGGGCGTTGTCGTCCTGGAAGTAACATTCGTCCATTCCATAAAATTGCCCGAGCGTAGGTAGACTAGAACGTGACTGTCCAAAATGTTCATGTAGGCGTCGGCGTTCAATTGACCAGGAACAACATGCAAAGGTCCCAGGCCATACCATGAAAAACACCCCCAAACAAGTAGTCGGATTTTATGCAAATCCGCTGGCGTCCGGTCCATTATTGTTGGGTAGTGTAAATACATCCGGGAAATAATCGACCTGCACACCCGCTGGACTTCAATGGCCCCCTACCTAAATACGGAGGAGAGTCCAAAGATAGAGGGGCGCGGTAGCCTAGTTGGATGAGCAATGGAATAGCAACCTGACGGTTTCGAGTTCGAAACATGGTCCTGCCAAATACCGTCGTGTTTGTGGGGACTGTTGCACGTTAAGTCTGTCGTGGCCTCAAATATCTTCACTTTGGCGTGGCGAGGAAGATTGGAGAGTGGGGTTCTAGCTCAGGTGTCATCTGAGCATGGGTTTAAATTTACGAGGTGTTAGCATTGTATCTCTCCCTTCGGTATTGATCCTGGAACGTCGCCAATAATCCGTTGTGTTGTTGAAACTTTCCTTGTGTGTATGTTTGGCGCAGCTTGGCCAAATGTATGCCTTTGCTCCATAAAACCCCTAAACAACCCACAGACACAAATACTTTTAAAAGGGATTGCTAGCATTGCTGTTGATAACTAAAAATCCCTCTAACATTCGTACATATGTATGGGCAAGGTAAAAAGATTCATGTTTCTATGAGAGAGAATAAAAGTTTAGCACTCAATCTGTATGACAGATTTCTAGGGGACATTTTTTACTCTGATTCTTTGGGAAGCCCTGTTTTCTATGTAATGAGGACGCTCAAATAAATGGCAATGCGGTAAGTCAAACTTCTGCAGTTCCGATTCTTTTCTAATTGATTCAGGAGGCAATAGAAATACTTATTATATTTCCGCTCTTTATGGTGCCATTTTGCTCTGTATTCCGAATGCGGCAACGGCTTTTTTTCCCCCGGTTCACATTTACAACTCGGCGAGCCCCGCATTCAATTTTGACTCTCAATTTTGCATTGTGGTCGTTATGAAATAAAATATTCCCGGCTATTCCACCGAGCTTCTTGTGCGCATTTAACCCCAACACAATGTCGGCCATGATGTCTCAGGAAATAACACTTAAAAGCAATTCACTAGAACCGCATTTTTATTGCATTCCGTCTTGGAATAAAAAGTCCGAATGCTTTTAGAGTGAGAGGGACCCGGCAATTACAAAAGTTTTTGGAAACCCATTATCGCCGTGGA
Organism: Metellina segmentata; assembly: GCA_947359465.1. NCBI lineage: Eukaryota > Metazoa > Arthropoda > Arachnida > Araneae > Tetragnathidae > Metellina > Metellina segmentata. The sequence goes on from OX375881.1 coordinate 29,761,802, forward strand.
GAAATTCTTCATTTTCCGGGGAGTTTAGAAGCGATTACCCTTTGGCTATGCGCGCGTGTCTTTACATATATATATGCGGCGGGCATATTCGCTGTCTCTTCGGCAGCGAAGGGCATATTCATTTCGGGTAAAACTCATAACGGTTATGTTTTCGGGACAGAAAAATTCTTTTTAACGACTTTAGCGGGGAAATGGTTTCTCTCTCTCTCTCTCTCTCTCTCTGTCTGTCTGTCCTTTAATACCTAACAAAGTAATAAAACTCAATTATGCCCGGGTAAACAAAACATCAAAAATGCGTTTGTTGCCAACGCCGGCGGGATAAACTTTTTGGGAAAAAGTCGCGTGAGTTTTGTGTGTGTGTGCGTTGCCATTAAAGGCTTGGGCTCAAACGTCTTCGTTTGTATTTCGAGAAAGTCGGGGAGGGGGTGACGGGTGAATTAGTGTGAAGGCGGAGGGGTGGAAGGAATAGTAATAAGGGAGATCCATACAATTTGCAGGAAGAGAAGAGGGGGATTTTTATTTAATTATGTTGGTATTCCCGAGAAATTGTGGTCGTAAAGGGTTAGACGATTTTTCCTGGCTTTGCTTTTGAGGGGACTGAGTGCTGCTTAATGTTTTGCTTTCGCTTCTCGGAGGAGTAGGGGGCTTACTCGGTGGTGGGAGGATGTTCGGGATTTATCTTTGCTTTCTTCTTCTTCTCCCTCCCGCTAATGTATTGTTTTTATTTGGGAGCTGGGTTAATGAGGCGTTGTGCCAAACGTGCTCATGCGCGCGCCGAGAGATAAAACTTGATATAAGATACGGTTTTCATCGGATTACATCGATTATTATATAATCTCCGCTTTTTTGAGGGGATGTCATTCGATTTTTGCATAAGCGTCGGGATCTGTTTTTCATTATCTTTGGGAGAGGAGAGTAAAATGTCTCGGATGGGATGGCTTGTGCTTTGCTTTTTGTTTTTCGGAGTTTCGGTGAAGAAGACGCTTTTGTGTGTTAAGACTTAATTCTTTTTCTCGTGCTTTTGTTTTGACTTTGGGAGGGGTATTTTCATTGATTGTTGTGCAGTTTATGCTGATGTCTTGTCCGAATTGCGTTTCAGTCGATGGAATTCTTATTTTTGTTGATTTGGCTGTCCAGTTTCCCATGTTGTATTGAGTCGTTTGGTTAGTAAAACCTTTAGTATTTTATGTCTGTGGGTAGCTTTTTAATCTCATTTGAAGAGCATTGCAAATAAAACTTTTGGGGTGAAGCTGTATGAATTTATTGCACACATTACGAAAATTTGAATTTTAAAAGAATGCTGTGCCTTCTTGTGTCTGTCGCCCATCTAGAAGCACTCCTAGGCCATTAGGTTCAGGGTGGTAACAGAACCTGGGAAATCAGGGAATTTTTTATTTCTGGAAAAATCAGGGAAATCTCAGGGAAAAATTCCAAAATTTACAAAAAATCAGGGAAATTTTGACAATCCAAATACCGCGAAAACCGACGCCGCCGTTTTTTTCGCGGCTGCAGTTGGTCGCCGTGAGGCTAGCGATACAACTTGTGTGATACAATTTGAAATTTGTGTAACAAATGGTGTTTTTTGTGTATGTGTGTTTGTGTATTAAATTAAATATTTTTGTTTGCAATTACATTTTTGTAGAATTGTTTACGTATATTTGCATTTGGTTTCGATGAATAGTGTGAAAATGTAAGGTCAGGTGTAAAAAGTTCATAATCAAAATATTTTGCATTTTTTCTCCATGTTTTCAATTGCAATTATAAGAGTTCCATTAAGGTTTCCAACCCTTACAATAACAATTAAAATATCTGTTGAGAAAAAATACAAAATATTTGTGGACAATGATCCTTTCACACCCTCTGAGCCTAAATATTTAAAAATAGTGTTGTGTAGATACTGTATATCGATACCAATCACGGATCACAACATTTCTTAAGGGAATTGTTAAATCAGGGAAATTTTTGTGAGACTAGCAGGGAAATCATGGGAATATCAGGGAACTTTTTTTCAAGGATTTTGTTGCCACCCTGAGGTTGGTTAGACGCTAGGGCCATATATGGTCATGCTGCGAAACAAACGATATCAGTAATGGACGTACATTAAAGGAGTGTTTTACGAACACAGAAGAGAGATTTTCACCCAGGGAGAATTTAAACCTGCGTATGAATGGCGATCGTTGTGTGTGTCCCCATCCCCACAACTGCTCTAGCAACCTATGAGTTGGAGGCGGCGTCGGTTCGATTTCACTCTTGGTGCATTTCTTTGTCGTTAAAAACTTTCCTCGTGCGTATATTTTTTCTTGATATTGCTTGTCTTCGTGTCTGGCGCATCTTTGCAAATATGGCCTTCGCGCAATGAAACCCAACCAACCAGAATATATAGACTCTGAGGATTAAATCATTCTATGTATCCCAATGCTTGAGTTTGTCGAATGAAGCTCACTCTTGTTTCAGATGATGAGTAGAATAATGCCCGTTTAAACTAATTTTAGTTTAAGGCTTCTGTATTTAGCGTACAAGCTAATCCTCTTCCCCCTCCGAAAAATTAAACCGGAGACTTCGAATGAATCTGGAGAAGGGGGGTGCAGAAAAAAACCCATTCCGAGATCTGAAAATGGGATTACCGATAGTGGGCGTCGAATATGGAATGGAATTGAATAGAAAGAGCGCAGGGAGACGGGGGAAGAAACGGAGACAGACAGACCGAACGCAAATCTCACTCTATAGAGCGTCCCATATATGAATACGAATTTCCAGAGGACGCCGCGAAATATTAAAATAATTTCCATAAAGAAATGCGAAAATTATGCTCACTTCGACGTGTGGGCTTTTCACTCCCCCACGTCGGGGGTGGGTTTAAATCTCTCTCCAATTCCCAACAATAGAGGTTTATAGAAACGGGTTTCCACGCCAAATGCAACTCGCCAAGTTATGTATTTTCTTTCACACTCCACGGCGTACCGCTTTTATGCGGAGAGATATATATACACTTTCCATGGCTAAAGGCGTCTCCGAATGGGTGGCTGCGTGGAGGCAGATATGGGGAGAGGAAGCAGTGGTTGGCTATTACCGCATAAAAGCCCCCGGGGAGACGCCAATGCATACAAATGTATGCAGATGACGCTCGGTGTAGGCATCGTACCCGAGCGTCGCTGCGTTTGCGACTGGAATTGTCGGAGGGATGGCGGCTTTATTCGTTAGACCGATTTGGGGATGCGCTGTGGTTTTTTTTTCGATTCCTTTGCTGCTGTAGGGAATGAGGTTTTAAGCACAGGTCTATCGGATTAAGTGAGGGTAGTCTTTGGCTTCTCCCGATCCCTTGTGATCGGGAAGAGTGCTATTGAAATGTGTAATCTGGGGTCCAGGTACAGGCGTTTGGTCGCCAGTGTCTGTTGGTTTCGTGTGGGGATGTTGGCTGTGGCTGCAGGTTAGATTCCTGTTGCTGCCTTGTGTGTATTTATATCTTCTGTGTCAGCAAAACCTTCATATTGTGCGTATGTCTGTTTGCTTTACCGAAAAAAAATTTGCTTGGTATCTTTTTTTGGTGCCTTCAAACTTTGCTTCGGCAGATCGCGTGAAAAACAACCAAACACCAAACTATTGGTTTCTCTTGTAGAATAGGGCCCTCAGGGAAACATGTTTTGGCGTGTATCACCACTTCGAGGTACCCGAGTATTCTGACCTCCCTTCTGTTTTACCCCCGCCAATTCTGCTTTTCCCCCATCCCTCGTTCTTGTATTTGGCGCAGCTTGTCCAAATGTGGATCTTGCACCATACTATCGCAAAGCAACCACCTTGGAGAATAGAAAATATTATGCAAGTAGCCATAGTACTATCGAAGTAGTTCACAAAGCAAAAAATGACCATAGAGGGATAAAACAAACCTGTAACGTCTACGGTTTTTTCTTTTGGAAAAAATCTTTCATCTCTGGAGTTATTATAACAACTCCGAAATTTCTTTAAATCTCCAAAATTTCCTTAAAACAATTTAAAATCAATCCTTGTGATGTAGTCAACAAATAGGTTCATTACCCCCAATAATAGGATGTTGAATTACAACAACAGTAGGGATAAATGATTTTGTTTCCCAATGTTTTATTGAAAGGTAGAAGAAGTTATGTTTTTGTAACTTTACCCTTCAAGTGATTTCAATGAGATATCTCGTCCATCAAAACCTGACCGATTCTACTTATTACGAGATATCTCGTCACTAAGATTTTGATTATGACGAAACAAAGATCTGGTCATTTTTCTTTTGGCGAGATATCTCGTCCTATAAGATATCAATTTTGCTAGTGATGAGGTTCCACGCTGAGGCAGCCTCCAGGAGGGTTAAAAGGGTACCTACGAATGAAGTGTTTTACAAGTGGGGGAATTTTTATTTTGTCAGTTAATCCATTTTAGACGTCATATGAAAAATGACATCGTGAATGTCAGTCCTAAGAATAAATATAAGACTAAAATTAAATAAATTTAGAAATAATTTAAATTTAGCATTTTGGTATTATTTACTTCAATATATCACCCGGCATGAATGAGAGGTTGGGCAGTGAGTGATATGGAATTCTATTTATATGTCTCACAACAATTCGAAATGGTCCAAGAAATTAAACTGAAAAAATGAATAGAATATTACGAGCTATGTTCGGCAAGCATAGTTTCCGTTTCTTTTCGGTTTCTTTCCTATTACGCAAGCATTTTCTGTCTTCGTTTGGATTAGTTCTTTCTGCACTAGCGAATTTCGCCATTTTTGTAGAGTTGAGCAGGATTATTGTTGCTGTTCGCTGAACAAAGTGACAAGTCGCAAGTTTTATATCATGCTTTGCTGATGCATAAGGATTCCAAAAAGAGTCTTATAAGGTAGTCTCCCACACTTCCTCTGGTAATACCTTTGCGAAGGCTTAGCATTTTTCGCTTGTTCGTCGTATTCGGAACAAGAAACATTGTTACACAGTTAAGTCCGAGAACTTTGCCGGAGTCAGATATTCGCTGCCACCTTTCCCCCTTTATTTTAAGAATGATTATAAAAGAAAATTCTGGAATTGTCTTTTTTGAGCTCCTTTTCCAATGGCCCTCCGTTAATACTAAAGCTAAAGGAGAAAGGTTTTCTATCTCGGACAAATAATTGTTATTGATTATTTGTCGTTCCAATTTTACATAACTTATCTGCTATTTTTGGTCTTGTTTACGACCTTGTAAAAATAACATTGATTTCTACAACTGTTGACCAGCATGACACAAAATAATGTAAGTAGATATTGAAATTTGTTTTTAGATATGCCTGTTGTGTTTTTAGTTCGTTTTCATGATATTCATCAGTTTAGTTTCCTCTCTACGTCTAGACAGCTTTTTTGAACGTTTAAGTTGTACTCGTGCATTTTATTGAATTACATTGTTCGTGATTATTTTATTTGATACGTGAAAGATACTTCGATTCAACATTACTTTTCTTTTTATTCCTGTTTTCCTGCACACCTAGATTGATACAATAAAATCATGAACGACGAATGAGTATTCACACGATTAGTTCAGTTGAGGTTTTACGAATCCGATTTTATGATATTTCATCAAGTCTTAACCAAATATCTGAAAAAATTTCATTTCCTTTTTGTGGAAGTTTTTTTATTCTTGAACTTATCCTCGTTTCTTCGGAGTTATCAAAAAAGGACGTAAGAAACCCGGTTAATGGAAAAGGGTAAAAAAAAAGTATTTTTCCAATAAATGCTAATTTTTTTTATTCAATTACGATTTGACACTTCTGGCTGACCACTTGAAAACCTTTGTACGATGAAAAGAATTTGCCAGGGCAGTTCCAACGTTTACCATTAGCAGCACGATAAATCAACGAACCTTCGAAATTATTTTTTTGAGAAAAACTTGTTTTTGCGCAAAATCTATTTTAGCTCATCTTGTTTTCAACGCTGATTCCTATGTTCTGACTTCTCTCATTGCTTTCTGTAATCAGACATGATGAATTACATTGTTGTAGCGAGTACTTTTAGCAGTATTATGCAACTCCACGAATCAAACGTATTTGAATACAGCGGATTTCATATTGTTTATATCCGTTGTAGACATTCGACAACAAACATCGATTTCAGTAACACTTGGGTTAGAAAATATATTTGTGATATAAATTATTTATGCAATGAGACATGAAGAATTTCAGTGGTGTGGCGAGCACTTTTAGCAATATTATGCAACTCAATGACTCAAATCAAACAAATTTTAATTGAGCAGGTTTTATATTGTTTATATCCGTTGGAGACATTTGACAGCAAACATATGTCGATTACTATATATATATATATATATATATATATATATATATATATATATATATATATATATATATATTATATATACATACATACACACACACATACACACAGTAAAAACTCGACAAGTTGTCAACTATCGTCACTCCCATCTTGCTCCCTTTGAGGACAATGTAATTAGAAGTTTCGCCAGCTTTTCTTAGATCGGTGGTACACGAGGTGACTTGTGACGCGCGACCCGTGTTCGCTCTTACTTCTTGGCACAAAAGGTAACCGGTTAAACCGCTCGGAACGCGGTCTCCAATTCGCGACGAAAAGAAACAACACAATCCGGGCCGTGCTGCACGAATCGCCCCGTGTGTCCTGTACATAGAAAATATTGCACGAAATTATAATGTCCATGGTCAGGTTTCTATACTTCTGAACAATTGAAAAAAAAAACCGCTTTGCCTTCTCTTCCTTAATCCTAAAGAATTTCCCCTCTGTCGCGGTCCTCCCCTTATTTTTCTTTCCCAAGTTCTTACGCCGCACTTTTGTCACATGGGAACCGGGGGAAAGGGAGGGTTTTTGACCAGTGGTCAGTGTTCTTCCGTCCCTCCCCTCCGGGAGAAGAGGGATGGAGAAGGGAGGAAGGAAAAAAAAACGATCAAAAGATAAATGCGTTCCGAAAAACAACTTTTCTGACCGATCAGCAGAAAGAAAAGGCTTTTGGTCCCCGATCTCGTTATTTCGCTTGAGATGGTGCGAGATCTCGTCAAGTCTCGTCTTCATGGGATTTTTTCGGGTTTTTTTGTTTTTGTGCTCTCTCTGCTTTGCTGGGCTTCTATTTTTATGTTTATTTTCTATAGCGTATTTATATTTTTATATAAAATTGTTTGTTTCGATCCTTTTTTTTTTTTTTTTTGAGGGATTTTTTGATCGGTATTTTCCATTTGAATTTTCAGGGCCGTGAAGTTTCTTTTAACAGTCAGTCGTATGTTGAATCCTCGTGAAGGAAACAGGCCTCCCTGTTTTCCTTGTATATCTTTCTTGATTTTGCTGTCATACCTCTGACCTAAACATCCATTTCACGTTTCTGGGTAACAGAGTTTTTACCAAACCCCTGTAATTAACTGAATTAAATAACTTGAACTGCCTTGGCTCGGTGGGCTAGCAGTGGTTTGAACACTTCTCTAGCAACCTGCGAGTTGTAGGCCACACATGCTCAACTCCTGTAATTTACCCTGAGTGTATTTCTCACTTCTGTGGTAATAAAAATATTACCCGGTGTGTCAGTCCATTACTCAATATTGCCTGTCTTGCGTCGTTCACAGCTTGTCCAAACATTGCACTGGCGCCAGTAAAATTTTCTTTTTGTTTGTCCATTACTTGACGTTATTTGTCTTGTGTTTGGCGCAGCTTGGCCAAGTATGGCTCTTACACCTGAAACCTAACTCTGAGTGTATTTCTCACTTTTGTGTCAGTATAATTTTTCTGGTATATCTGTCCATTACTCATCATTACCTGTCTTGTGTCATTCACAATACGGCCAAACATTGCACTGGCTCCAGTAAAATTTCCTTTGTGTGTGTCCTTTACTTGATGTTGTCTGTCTTGTGTTTAGCGCAGTTTGGCCAAGTATGGCTCTTACGCCTCAAACCCAACCCTGGGTGTAATTCTTACTTTTGTGTCAGTAAAAATTTTCTGGAGTCTCTGTCCATTACTCATCATTGCCTGTCTTGTGTCATCACAACATGGCCAAACATTGCACTGGCTCCAGTAAAATTTCCTTTGTGTGTGTCCTTTACTTGATGTTGTCTGTCTTGTGTTTAGCGCAGCTTGGCCAAGTATGGCTCTCGCAACCTGAAACCCAACCCACTTTCTGTTAACACGTCTGGGGCCGAGACAGAGGTACCTGGACCGACGTAGCTAACAACCTTTTATCCCATGTAAATGCACGTTCAATTGCCGACTCCTCATGTCCAATTGCCCTTTTTGTTGGTGAGGGAGGTTTCCATGCCTATTTCCAGACGTCTGTCTGTCCCCACCAGCTCCGACCATCCGCAACCATCATTTGTCGGATGACAATCTGCAATCCATCAAAAAAGCTCTTTTCATTCTTCTGGTTTTTGATTCCTTCCAGTGTTGGTGTGCGTTTTAAAGCTTTTTTTTGTTTTGTTATTCCTCTGCATGGGATGACGCAAGACGGATCCATCGCCTTGCGTTTTGCTCTTTGTCGTCAAGAATGTGACGGATGTTCAAGGGGTTGAGGGACACGAAGAAAAGCGATAGAAATCTTGTCGGTGGACCTGTGTTTGCTAGGAGCAAGAAGCGAGCCTATTTATTATAGGGGGTTTCCGTGCTATTGTGAGTTGTCCTTTGCGATTCGTATGCAGAATCGCAATCTTTAATCCAGGACTGAGCGTCCGTTCTGATTTAATTAGTTCTGGTTCATCTGAGCTGTTGGAACTGTTTTAATGTCTGATGTTCATTCGTATATGCGTAGAATTTGAAATCCCGTTTCCGAATTACCAATCCCCTAGAGGCACATCATTAGGTGTGTGTACGGGCTTCACAAACCCGAGGTACCCTAGTGATCTATTCTTTTTCCATGGGGTTTATATACTGTCTGGTAAACATGGGCGTCGCTGCCTCAGCATGCCCAAGTGTGTACGGGCTTCACGTACCCGAGGTACCCTCTTGATCCATTACTTGATATTGTCTTGTATTTGGCGCAGCTTGGCCAATATGGGGTCCTTGCGCTTATAAAACAACTAGAATTTTTAGGTGTAAATAATTTTCAATTTGGTGACTTCATCTTTTTTTTGTTTAGTAATTGTAATTTTGTAATTTATACTTTTAAGCGAACTGATTGTTAAGTTTTGTCAGTTCGTAAAAATGTGATCGAGATTAGTTCCTTTTACTTATTGTCCGAGACAAAAATATTTTATACTTGAAATAACTGCGTAGAAAATTGATATAATTTGATAAAATAAATGATGCTTTCAACCATTATTATAGTATAAATTAAAACACATTTTTACGCGTAATTACTAATTTAATCATACTGAGTATTTGGTTTATACTTTGAAGCATCTAATTTTTCCAATTACGTGCTCTTGAAAGCTATTATATTTTCTTTTCTTACGAAAATTAATACGAGTAAGATGTGATGTATATTTTATGACAAACATGTATATTTTATGTAAATATATGTTCCGATTCAAAATTCTGATTTAAGGAAGTAAAAAAGTTATTTTGTGTTACCTATTTCCTCCTATTTTAATCATATATTTTATGACCTCTTTAATTATAAATTAACATATGGAGATACTCCGCCCTAGTCATTTCTGTTCGTAAAGAATTTTTAACCTTTTATTGCAAGATCATCGACATTTTTTACAAATTTTTTATGTATTTTAAACTACACAATTTTCACCAATTTTCTCAATTCAATGCTTTTTTATGATAAGCTATTTTTAATCTTACCTTTTGATATGGTTGAATAAAAAAAAATTGCTTTCATGTTTACCTAGTTTTTTTATCGCCCTTTTTTAATGTTGGTATGGTTCGTATGATATTTTTTTTACGTCTCTTTTATAATTGAATTTTATTTTGCCTTGAGTTTTGGCCAGCTTATCCATGTTCGAATCTTGCGCCATAAAACCTAAATCAACCAGTTTCCCTCTATCAAAATAGATCATTGTTTTTCACCTACTTGCTCCGCAAAACACATCCAACCATTCATTCTCTTCAAGCATTTACCTTCGATGTGTTCGTGACTTTGTGTTCATTTCATAGTTCAATTCGTACCTACTTTCCACACTCGTACAACTCATACTCAGAGAGTTAAGTGCAGTTCGTTCTTTTCACACTCGTACATATCGTATGCAGAGAGTTAAGTATAATTCGTACTTTTCACTCTTACGATTCATACTCAAGTGTGTTAAGCACAATTCGTGCTTTGCACACTCGTACGATTCGTGCTCAGAGGGTTGAGTGCGCACTCAAATAACTCAAATTAACACACTCATACAGTTCGTACCAGGGTGTAAACAAATCAAGCAATTGGATTTTTTATTTAAATCTGATTTTTTTAATTTAAATTTCTGTAGGCCCTATACACTGTTTTTATAACAATTATACATAAATTTGATAAATAAAAATTGAGTTTTATACATGACATGTGTAAACCAATATTTATTTTAAGTAAACAATTTTATTGGTTACATGGTAATACATTGAAAAAATGAATTTTTAAAATAAAAGCAAATGGTAAAACATTTGTTTAACTTTAAAACACAAATTGACATCCAACATAGTTTTCTTTGAGTAAATTACATTATCATGTTAACGAATTTATCAGTAAGTGACCAGGGCTGTAGTGGAGGGTATACGCCGTATACCCTCTGTTTTTTTCCTGCAAATTCCGTATACCCTCTGCGTTTTCTTAAAAACTGCGTACACGCTTTGCTTTTCCTAGAAAACTAGGGGCTCTGCCCCCTGCTCGCTTACACTCGCCAAACGTTGGTTAGCAAATAGTCCAGATTTTGGACAATTCGGGATTTCGGAATACGAATTTGGGACTTTGTACTGTATATGCTAAAAGAAATTGTTTGGAAAAATCTAAATGTTTTGCTTCAGCTACAAATGTATATTAAATACATTACATAATATATGTTTGTGTGACACATCCTATTATCCTCAAACAATAAATATGAAATAAAACAACTTTAATGTTTTTTTGAATCTTTGATCTGATGTTGGCCATTCTAAGGAAAACAATAATAATTTTCTGTCATTAAATTGATTGTTAAATGTTATAGATTGGATTTTAAAATTCGGGCCTCGTACAAAAATTGCAAAAAATTCGGACTACCAATGTCAAATCCTATTACTGTAAGAGCCATAGATTCGTCAGGAACTTAAACATAACAACAGTCAAACACTTCCCTTTATAATAGTATTTGCGTGTGTGTATATCCCCCCCCCCCCCAACGAAAAAGTGTAAGTAGTATGTATATGTTTCACTATGGAAAAAATTCTGCGGGCGCCCGTGGTATCCCTCTGGTTTTTTTACGACTACAGCACTGTAAGTGACAAACCTAAGTTATAGTCTGATTAGATAAATATTTGTTATGGGTCACACTACTGTTAAAGTGATAGGTGATTGTTTCAGGGTGCACACATTTTTGCAAAATGAAAGATGTTCAATTGCGTTTAAACTTTCATCCTTTCAAATAGAAAGCTCAGTTGTATTTTTTATATAATAAATTATTAATCACATTAGTTGTGTTATTTTGTATTTATGTCTCATTAAAAAAAGTATTTGAAAAATCACACTATAGCTTAGTCAATGTCCACCGTCAATTAAAGGGTTAACACGCAGTTTAAGCCTATGGTGGGGTTTTTCTTTGGCTGTCTTGATATTTAGAAGTAGGCCTACTGGTCATGGACAGTATAAAATGCCAGACTTTTTTTAAGTACTTTACTGTTTGGCAGAATCCTTGACTCAACACTCAACAGAGTACTTAGTCCATAGACAACTCAGATTATTTGCAAGTGTCCAGTGCCAAACATTTTTTCATAAGCTGATCAGTACTGGGCGTAGCCATTAGTGCTAGAATCATCATGAGTGCAGAAAGTTTAAAGCATTTGACGAGTTCTGTAATTTTCCTAGGGTGTATTTACTTAGTTATAAAAAATGTAAGATTGGTTGTGATTTAAATCAATGATTTGAAAAAATCATTTGATTAAAATCATGATTTTAATCGTTGGTTTAAATAAAGTGATTTAAATCTTGACACCCTGATTCGTGCTCAAAGGTTTAAGTTCAATTCGTACCTAACTTCAGAGGTTCACGGAATTTCCTTGAAGAGTTGTCTTGCTTCCCATCCCTACAAGACATAACCCAATAACCTCATCGATTGGTTTAAAATATCACTTGAAAGATTCTGTAGGTCGAAACTGATCGGAAGACAAGTAGAGAAGATCTGCTTGTCTTCTGATCAGTTTTTTTAGGAAATTTGGCAAACGGATCTCATACGTGCTAACCCTTCAGAGGGTTAACGGAAAACTCACCACTAAAACTAATCGGCCACGAATTAATGCGTCAAAATAATTGGGCTACACTGGCCAATTGGCAACGACGCAGGTCTTCCCCCTTGCCTTCTGACCAGTTTGTTATGAAGTTTGGCGAACGGTTATATACGTGCGTACCCCTCAGAGGGCTGACGGGAAACTCCCCACAAAAACTAATCGGCCGCGAATTAATGCGTCGAAATAATTGGGCGACACGGACCAAACCTCGATCTCACACCCCACTTAGTTACACCCCCACCAATTTCCCTTCGACAGCGACTGAGGGGGGATGAATCGGCCGGAGATGTATCGCGAAGGTAGCATCCGATAAAGCCGTGGAATTTTGCATCAATTTCGACTTAGCCCCCGCTGGAATGTATCAGATGGGAGCTAATTGGTAACGATGCCGGTTTCTAAGGAGGGACCCGGCATCGTAGGGATGAAGGGGGAGGGGGGTCTTCCCATGATTCCATGATTGCAGCCTTCCATCTTGTGCCTGCCCACCTCGCCCTCTCCCAATCCTTTCCTCCTGCCCAAGACCTCTGGAGCAAAAGAGGAGGTGGATGCATCCCGCTCTGCACTAATTACATCACCACTGACCCACACATCCAAATCGCCTGCCCCCCCCCACTGCTGCATCCCTTCCTCCCCCACAGTTGCATCTCGGGAGCAGCGGTGCTTAAACCCTTTTCTGCTACGGATTCGATGGACCCAGCAGCTGTGGGATTTCGATCAATTTTGCGGATAACCGCCGTTGGCCCGCACACATGCCCCCATCCACCCCCCGCTTGCTGTTGTTATTGTATTGTCCGTATTGGCCCCCCTTTGCTTTTGTAGAGAAAGGGGGCCTCCGACTAATAGTAGGCATAGCAGGTCGATATGGTTTAATCTTGCGGCCAGTGCAGGCGCCCCTTTTGCTTTTCCCCTTTGGGTCTTGCGTGGGAAGATTAAGGTGGCGGTATGAAGACCTGGTGCTGGTGCCCCCTTTTTTTTGTTTCTGGATGCCGTGGAGGAAGATGAAGCGTTTCCTTTTTTTTTTCTTTCTCGTGGAAAAATGCTCTCAAACGTGAGCGTTTTCAGCACGTTGTGGGAGGAAGGAAGGGCCATCGGAAACGAATCTGCTTAATGCACGGAGATTCTGTTGCGAGACTGGCTTCCGAGGCGTTTTTTGCCCGCGGGTTTCCATTTTGGTCCATGTTTTCGTGTTCGTTAGGTTCCTTGTTGATTTAGTTTTCCCGCTCTTTTTCTAAATTCTTTTTTGAAGAATTTGTTAAATATTTATATCGTGAGCTAGCTGAATAACCCTGCGTTGCTGGGGTTTCAAATATGACAGCGATTTTTCCCTGCGTTAACTCAAATACACTAACCCTGTAGAACGTGTTTCCTTGTCCATGTCCATTTATTGCAGGAAAACAAGCTTTAGATTTTAAAATTGGGACTTCGAGGGGCACTTTTAGGACTACCTATGGGTCATGGCTACAGATTAGTCTGAAGCCAGGAAAGAAATAGCCTATGTTTTCCGCAGTTTTCTAAAGTATAAGTGTGCCAAATTTGATGTGGATTGGTCAAACGGTGTAGATTTGTATAGAGTATATACACACATCATTTTTTTTTATACATAGGAGCTGGGAGTGTGGAATCATCCATAAAAACACATAAAGCTGAAACGACCCACCAAATTCGGCCACGATAGTTGCTTTTGTGAACTACCCCTTCTAAATATCGGCTATGTATTTTTATAAATTGACCAGATCTGGCCAAGCAATGCCTTTCATGTCCAAATAAACAGACGTGCACGCACAAGGGAAATTTTCATTTTTTCTCTTCTGTTTCAGTAAAAATTTCCCTGTGCGTGTATGTTTATCACCTTACGTTGCCTGTATAATGTCTGGCCGCAGTAGGACTAAATATGGTCTGCGCTATAAAACCCAACTAATCAAGCAGTTTCAAAAGGTTTTCTAAGAAACCATTTTGGAATGATAAAGGGTAGGTAATTGCTATTATTGTTTTTGGAAATCAATCAAATGTAAAGCACTTTTTTGTCAGTTCGGCAATATTATGTTTGGGTGTGCTGCAGAATTTTTGTAATTAATGTATGTGTGCCATGAAATGAAAAATGTTGAAAATGGATGCCCTGATTCAAAGCCGTCAAGGAATACCATTTTTTTTATTTCAATATCATCAACCCATGAAATAGGTCTCCATCCACATTTTAAGTGAAGATGTGCCGGATAGTATCTTCCAAACTACCATCGAACAATAAGCCCCACTCGACCCTCCATCGTTTTAATAGATTTTTCCAAGAGCAGAAACTCATCCTCCTCAAAGCCCAATCATCGCGTAACGGGCGGTTTAATAAGGTCTCGTTATTTGCCACTCTCCCTTATCAAGCCATTCAAAACCGCCCGATAAAGATCTCTCAGACCCTATTCTCGACGTTAAACTAATTCTCGGCATCGAACTACCCTTTCCGATGGAAATCTCACCCGGCGTATTTTCGACGCAAAACCAAAGAAACACAACGCAAAAAAAAGCGCAAGTTTCTCAGCCTATCAAATTGCCTGTTGAGCAAGGCATCAAACAGGCCGTTTTCACTTGAGGAAACTGTGGGGCATAAAATTCTCCACCGGCCCCATAGCCCATCAACGGCCGCTCTTTAAGCACCCGATCGAGTCTGAGGGTGATTTGCATGGCCAGACGAGGATCGGCAGCTCCACCCCCTCTCGCTCCCGGAGCCTTATTTTTATGGGTTCATGCAAATGACCAGGAAGTGAAATAACTTAAATGTGGGTTAGCGGGTAAAAGATGCGGACGCGTTTTTGCCTGCCGTTCTTTCTCTTTCTTCTCCTGTTGGGCTTTTTGTCTGGTGCTTCGGTTTGGGGAATGGTTTTTGCCGGGGTTTAATGAGTTGTCGGTGTATCTGTCTGGCTGGGAGAAGGTGATTGAATAAATGCGATGCGTTGGACGTGCGCGAAGGCTGTCTTGTTTAGGGGGATGTTTGGTGTGCCGGGGTAATTGGTTTCTTGGGGCCGTTTTCATTGTCGTCTGTTTCCAGACATGAAGGTTTTCTTACGGGTTGGATCGTTTCTTGGGTTCTGCCCTTCAGGTGTGAAAGTCTTAATCTGTATATTTATTATGCGACCAAAATGAGGAGTAAAACCAAATCTCATAGGATTAAAAAAAAATTTTAAATGAAAAAAAAATTTGTAACTTCAATTTTTTTTTTTAACATTGAGCATTACGGGATTTTTGAGTTGTTGTATTGCGTTTTCCTCACTACAAACGCTAGAAACCTGCGAGTTGTAGACGGCGCAGGTATGATTGCAGTCAGGTTCGATTTCCTGAGTGTAGTATCATCAAAACTTTTTTTGTGTGTGTTTATTACTTGATTTATGTAGTGTTTGACGCAACTTGGTCAAATATAGTCAATGCATCATAAAAACCAACTTCACACCTAATGACTAAATAACCACATCTTTTTGAAAGAATCGTGGAAGAGAATATGTGTCAGCAAGAACAAATCTTGTGGTAAGACGTGAATAGTAGATAGTAGGTTGCTCACTTTGCATCCTAAAGTTATTCAATTTATGTTGTGTCGTATTTTATTTTTTGTAAGATCAATTTGTGCTACCTTGAATTTATTTACTCTTTTGAAAAATAAGTACTTAAATTTTCTTTTTCTTTGCAGGTATGGAATTTTCTGTGTTGCAGTCTTGTACTGATTTTTCCTTTCAAGGTATAGAATGTTTCAGTATGATTTACGAGAGTAAACATCTTTCGATCAATGCTTACTTTATATTAAGCTATTTTTATTAACTTCATAAAACAAAGTGAAAATTATTCATTTTCGCTTGTTTATTTCTGTATTTGGGAAGAAAAGAGGCCAATATCAGAATTCGATTATTTTTAGATGTGTCCAGAAATCATTTCAAGGCAGTGAAATTAAAAAGTGCCTGTGGTCTTCCTGTCGATAATATTTCGAAACATTGTAAAGTTGTTTTTGAAAGCTTTATTAAAAATATTGTATTGCTCCAGTGTGACGTAAATTAAACTAGCATACAACCGTTTTTATGAAAAGAAATTATAAATAATCTGTTACACACAAGCTGCCACAGAAGACTAAAACGCGACTTTTGTTACTATTTTAAAATCTTGGTGGCTAGGAATATCTTTTTTTATGCAAAGGCGTCAAAAAAAAAAAAAGATACTAATTTAAAAATGTAGCGACTTTTTAAAAATTCATTGTTGGTCAGTAAAAATTTATTTTTATTTTTAAATTAATAGCCGACCAAAAAAGGATAGTTTTTTATATGAAAATCTTCCCAAAGTGACGCCAATTTCGAAGCTTGGTGCCAAGCCGTTGCAATCATGGAATAAAAACAGATTAATTTTTTTTTAATTTATTGTTGAGATCTTCAAACGTCTGTTTCATTCTATACACATTTTCTGTTTTAACCGATTCATTTTGTATTTGAGAAACTAAAATTGACTATTAAAATTGAGTTTGCTACTAATTTTAAGAATTTGTGGCTCCAAAATGCTACTACTCCGCGAAGGCTTTGACTAAGGCAGCCTGTGTTACCACAAATTTGCAAAATGGATATTGGCCTTTTTCCTGCCTAGTTATAGATTTATTAAAGTAGGTATTTTTAATTCATTGTCGCTTGTGAAAATTTTGATTTTATTGGATGTTCGTGTTTGACATGGGTTGTAGCATTTGTTACATTTTATGAGTGTATTTCGAGAGTGAAAAGCATAAAATTGAACTAAGGGCTATAAATTTCCACTCTTTTCTTTTTGGAAACCTCCGAATCTTATTGAGACTTGAACTGAAGAAATACCCTTGTGCCTTGATGGAACGCGGGCCGATGCTTTTATCGCATGCAAATCTCTGTATCCCACTAAAACCTATTAATAGATGAAACAATTTTTTTGTTTCGTTCTCTGGGCGAAACAAAAAGGGTCGAGGCAACTGCAGAGCACTTCGTTCCACCCGAGCCTCAACAAAAAAAGGATAAAAGAGAAGGGGAAAACTTCTTCGCTGATTAGCCCCAGGATGGAAATAAAAAAAAGAGGAGGAAAATTCAGATAAAAAAAATCGCTTCTAGTTCTGGATCAATCTCGTGTCTGTCAAGTCCAGATGACGAACCAGAAAGAACCGGCGAACCCATTAACTGATCACTTTGGGAACCGGGAGGAAATGACGTGTTAAGCGGAACCGGCCACCACATCCGAAAGAACTTATCTTTTCTTACTTTTTACTCTGTTTTTCCTCCTTCTTATTTCTGCTCCTTGCTTCAGTCCGCCCTTAAAAACTCTTTCCTTGAAAACATGCTCCATTACTTGACCATAGTTAAAGCTGTGCACTGGATTCTGGAAGAGGAACCTGGAACTGGGAAGTGGATGCTAAAGGAGGGTGGTGATTGGGGGTGGAAATCTGGAAGCGTGATTGTTGGTTGGAAGTGGATCTAATGTTTGTTTACCCCGGGTGGTTAGGAGAGCTACTTGGGAGCTAGCCGATGTCGTAGCTGGGAATCGATAGTGAGTGCTGTTCAATGTTTCTAGATTATTTAGAATCGAGAGGTTCAATGTTTCTAGATTATTTAGAATCGAGAGGTTCAGTGTCCGAAAGGCGATCTAAAGTTACGTGTAAACTGTAACACATGCGACCAGATGTTAGTTTGGACACCAGTTGAGCAGTGTCTGACCAAGCTATCCGTCAGTCGTTTAGCGATATTATCAACTCCCGGTTTTAGAGATGTCCACTAAATTGTGCACACCGTTATGAAATAAAGCTAGTATCATTGGTTCCTTACCAAGATCTATTGGAGCCACTTGGCTTTTGACTACTTACCAGACATGACTATGTACAAAGATACTTACATCGTATTGAAGGAAATGATGTGTTAAGCGGAACCCCTAGCTGCTTTTTAACGGCAAAGTATAGTCAGTATTTTTTTAGTATTTTATTCGGTATCTTTTATTGAGAAACAGCTCATATCTCAGGTCCCTGGACTTCTTACCGGACCTACAAAGACATCGGTTTGGAGAAGCAAGAGATGCTATCTGTAATCTTCGTCAACTAGACGAAATGGTCAGTGGCCACTTCAAGAACTGCCCTAAAACTCTTAGCAATCAGTTCTAAATAGTGTTTAACAGTTTTTATTACCTAAGACATAACTGTTCGTGTCAACTAACGGCCGTAGGTTGGTTGGTTTTATAGGCTCAATAGTCTTCATTGGCCATGCTGCGCCAAACACAAGGCAGACAACGTCAAGTAATAGCATGCACACACACAAGGAAAGTTTAACTGACACAAAATATAGAGAAATACACCCATAGAGGAATCGAACCTGCGCCGCCTACAACTCACCCAGTGGCACGCCTAGAAAGCCATGACAGCCGTAGAATAAAACCAAAACGAGCTGTCGGTTTTTAAGGAGGTTAATAAAGACAATCGCAGAAAGATCATGGACACTGACAGGGGTTGTAACTTGTGATGGAATCTTTTGGTATGCGGACGTCACGTCCACTGGCTCTTGCTACATTTCTCGATATAGAGTAGACAAATATAGAGTACACTGGCGAGCAGGTGAATCCATGGTTATGTAGCTTGTAGAACTGTTCGGTTCGAGATAACGTGCACATTTACGAAAAAGCCTCTGCAAAGGTTGGGCTCTTGTGTATAAAAAAAATAACCGAACCTTTGATCGCTACGGTCTTATTGCAATGCACTTTTAATGTCCATTCCAAACATCTTATTCGAGCGAGGTTTGTTCGAGAACCTACCACACTGGGGGATTCGTTTACATTAAGCCACATACTTGCTAACGAATTGTGGCATATAATCTCGAAATTATCTAGGGTAGATACCTATTGAACAGGGCCACGGATAGCCCTGTAATGCTCCCAAAATTATCCAACGGGATGTAGGGTTTTGGAACGAATAAAAGGTGCTATGGGGAACGTTTTGTAGGTTTTAATTGCGAAAAAAACTTGCTTTGCTTGGTTGAAATCAACTTAATACAGAACACACTGGCCTCTTGACTGTATGATATTCTACAAAGTGGTGGTGATTGGGTGGTAATTGATCCTAAAGGAGTAAGTGCAGAGAGAGACGTAACTTTTACCTGACTGTTGACGAGTTCCTGTGGGAAAGAATCCCATTCGTGCGTAGACTGCAAATCTGAATGGATTCCAACTATGCTCTACTGGATTGAGATCAGGTGGCCTTGCTTGATATGGATTCATTGTAATCCTTAATTTTCGGACATGCATGTATTGGCATAAAATTACCTCAGCGGGCTTCAATTCCTACTAAAATATCCATTTTTTAAGAATGCTGGACAAAAATGTAGTTGCAAAGTCCGATTGAGACCGAAAAGAATAGCGTGATAAAAAAAAATGGGGGAAATGAAAGAGAAATCCCGGTATCGAATCTCCCTAAAAATCCCTCTCGGCTTTCATCGCACTCGTTTCTCCGATATCTTTCCAATTAATCCTTACCCACTTCTCTTACCGGATTTAAACCCGCTTCTTTTTTTTTTCCCCGTCCAAGTTTAATTTTTTCCCTCCATCCTTTTCCATTTCTGGCGAACGAGATTACCAATTTCGCAGGGAGGAGAGAGGGCAGGGGTGCTCTCTGTCGCCCGCAAGTTCCAAATCCTTCCCCACCAACGAGAGGACGGCAAACGATCAATGATAATTATCGGTAATCAGAGAGGGGAGGCGGGCGAGTAATTTGATTCCCCCCGCTTTAGGGGGAGAGAATTCGCATGGCTGGGAGCGATGGAGAAACTATCGAGAGGATGCGGAGCAGCGAGAGGGATGCGGGGATGAACAGATGCTGTCGTCCTCACGCAAACCCTCTTCCTCTCGTGTGTTGTTCTACAACCGGTCTTGCTCTGTTGTTCGCCCTTTTTACAGTTTGGGTTGGCTTCATGCGAGCTATGAATTATTAGGGCGCGTTTCGGTGCGCCGTTTCGGGTTAAGGGGATTTCGGGCGATATCGGATTCGGTGGTTTTTTTTTTCTTCTTCTTCTCCACCCCCGTTTCCGCGTGGGGTTTTTGAGGAAATGTTTTATCCGGATGCGTGATTCTTGCGGCGTTTTGAGTGGCGATGCTTTTCCGAGCTGTTCGTAATTTTCCGTCTTGATTGAGATGCTGGGTTAGGGGTTACGTGCTTTGGATGAACGGAATCGTTCTTTCATTGGCTAGTGTTGCGAGCATTTCTTGGAAGGGGTGAGTTTTGAATAAAGCAGAGATTCGGTTCATTCTTAGCCTCAGAAACGCCAAGATCCATCATCAAGTTTGATCGTAGTGCTGAAATTCCCCCCGGAGTGTCGTGGGTATGCCCACTGCGCTGGCAACATGTGAGTTGTAGGTGGCGCTGATTTGATTTGCTGTTATGTTGTCATCACAAATTTGTAATGTCGTAACATCGCATCCAACAAGGCAACAGCGCTATAAGTCAAATTTTTGCTAGAAATGACATTTTTTGGAAAGCTTTGATTTGATAGAAAAACCCGCACGAGTGGAAGGCGTATTCGTCGTAGATTCCCTCTTGAAAGACTTTGGTAATAGCAATTTTACAGATAGGTAGTTGATTAACGTCGCACTGGAGCAATGCATCGGGCTATCGGCAACGGTCCTGGATCAATACCTAAGGAAAAGACTCAAGGACAATACCACGTTATTTTGAACCTCGGCCAGATGACGAGAACGCCTGAGCTGGCAACCTTCTCTCCAAATTTCCGCACCAGGCCATGGTGTGGACATTTGTGACCACGACATATATAACGTGCGCCAGCCCCCATGTACACGACGGTCTTCGGCTGACCTCGTCATCTGACCACGATTCAAAATTACGTGTTTTGTCAGTGGATCTTGAACTGGGAATTGATCCCGGATCGTCGCCAATAGTTCGTTCTGCTCTTCCTATGCGACGTTAATGAATTACCTTGCTACCTACCGTCTTTGTGTTGCTCTTCTTATGCGACATTTATGTATTACCTTCCTACCTACCGTCTTTGTGTTGTGTTGCTTGCTCTTCCTATGCGACGTGAATGAATTACCTTCCTACTTACCGTCTTTGTGTTGCTCTTCTTATGCGACATTTATGTATTACCTTCCTACCTACTGTCTTTGTGTTGTGTTGCTTGCTCTTCCTATGCGACATTTATGTATTACCTTCCTACCTACCGTCTTTGTGTTGTGTTCCGCGCAGCTTGGCCAAATATGGCCCTTGTGCTACAAAAACCACAAACAACCAAGCAACTGGACATTATCGAAGTTTTCAGTTGTGGTAAAAATAAGCTCTATTAAACTTTTGGAGTCGTGGCATTTGTTTAACATTTTTTCAGATACAAAACAATAAACCAAATGAAAGTAAAGTAAGATTTCCTGCTATCCACTTCAATGTC
Source organism: Metellina segmentata (assembly GCA_947359465.1). Taxonomy (NCBI): domain Eukaryota; kingdom Metazoa; phylum Arthropoda; class Arachnida; order Araneae; family Tetragnathidae; genus Metellina; species Metellina segmentata. Next base: position 29,783,562 of record OX375881.1, read on the forward strand.
ATTACTAGTTAATACTTTTCGTCGAGAGACTTGGGGAAATTTCGAAATATTCCATTACGTTTGTGGAAGAAGATAAAGCGCGTGAAGGTTGTACACCCCATTGTGAAAAGCTTCTTCGAAGGCCTTGAATTGTTTCGCAATGTTCTTATACGTGAATTTAGCATTTTAAAGCAACTAACGTCAGCTTGCATTTGTGAGCAGCAGGTAGGTTGTTTATCGACAGCTTAAATTCTAAATTTAATTGCGTTTTTAATTGCGTCTCTTTTAGTTGCTGATTTTGCAGTATGAAACCACTTTTCTTCAACATAAAAGATCCACTTTGCACATAAGATATTTTTCTCTTCTCACAGTGCACTTTGAGGTCGCCGTGGCTAGCTACCTGCGAGTTGTAGAAGGTGCGGACTCGATTCCTGTCGAGTACTATTCCTCCCTGGGTGTATTTCTCTCTTCTTTGACAGTTAAACTTTCCTTGTGTGTGTATGTCCTGCCATTACTAGACGTTGCCTTATATCTGGCGCAGCTTGGCCAAATATGATGTTTGCCCCATAAAAACCTCAGTCAACCACACCACATTGTATACCCAATTGAATGTTTATCGTCTGAGGGTCATGATATTTCGGACAAGTATATAATGGCCTTTTGCCTACAACACCTTTTATAACTAAATAACTTCATCCATTGTGTGAAAAAATCTGCAGTTTTTCAACTTTGAATAATATTTTTTTGGTCTTTTCCTTGGTTGGTTTGGGGTTTTATGGCGCAAGGGTCAAGCTGCGCCAAACATAAGACAGACAATGCTAAATAATTGCGAAACGAAAAGATAGAAAGGAGACAAAGATGGCTTGCCATCTTGGGATCCCGATCCCCATGTTTATCAGTTTATCTTGTTAAGATTACATTGCTACTTCCCTTGAAAATAAATAATTTGAAGAAAAAAATTCTGTTGGTCTTCCTTAGAATAGAATCTTTTGAAATTATCCTTTTCCTTCTCTCTGAGCAAAATCCTTTGGAAAGATTCTATTTCTTCATTTCTTACAATGGAATCCTTTGGAATGATTCTATTTCTTCGTTTCTTACAATGGAATCCTTTGGAATTATTCTATTTCTTCATTTCTTACAGTGGAATCCTTTAGAAAATTCTATTTCTTCGTTTCTTACCATAGAATTCTTTGTAATGATTCTATTGGTCAAAGTCAAAACTTGCAAAAAAAATCAAGTTGGAACAATGCATATGAACCTCTCGGAAGGTTTTTAAGTTCTTAAAAACAGAGCATAGTAACGAAGGCTTGGCTAAGCCTACTTGATCAGGCCATCAGAAATATGGCGGCTCACTTGTTGAAAAGTTCATCTTTGCGGTTATAATTCATGTTGCCTTGACGTATCGTGAGCTACGCCTTTCAAAGCAGCAAACGATGTGATTAATAGTCAACCCTTAAAGACTCGATCTTAACGATCGCATCTCTTAATATAAAACTATGAACTTGATAGTGTTTTATCCTAAGTTTCCAGCTCCTGTAACCATCGTAAGAGCAAGATTCAGCTTTGAAGGTCAGGTAAACAAATTCCGCTGTCTTAGCCCTTTTTTGCGAGCTTTAGAAGCAGCAGCGTTGAGATTATCCAGACGAATCTTTCTTGAGTGATATTTTGAAGTATCCGAAGGAAAAAAAAATGGAATTAAAGTTATCGACACTTTGTTAATACAAGTACTTGACGCAACCATTTTTTATCACAACTAAATGTCCTAAGGAAGTATTCTAGATTTCAGTGTCAGATTTGTTTTTGAGCTTTTAAATTATGGTATAAACCGAGTTTCCATGAAAACATATGCAAGTATTTTCTGCTTCTGTTGTGTGAAGCACTGGTTGGCTATCTATTTGCAAGCCGAACAAACGCCTTGTCCGTAAACAAAACATTTCAATCATTGATAGTCGTAGGAATTTTATTCTTGATGTGTTTTAATTTTTGAAGCTAACGATTTCATTTTGAAAGAAAAGTTATTGGACATGCTTGCTCCAACACACGTTAGCTTGTTAAAAATAATTATAAATGAAACGTTAAATATTTGAAGAGCTTCAACTTTTATTTTCGAAGGAACATTTCATATCGATGGAAGATAGTTTTTTTTTTAATGAGCATTTTTAACTAGAAGTCTAAAAACTTAGCCGGTAAATTATTGCCGAAGAACGTTTTTCTACCTGCGTAATTCGATAAAAAAGAAACGAGTTTTCATCCATTGAATCTTAAATCCGTTACATTCACTCTAGAATATACGAAGGGCTTCGTTCCACTTATTGATAAACAACTTGAGTAATTTTCCAGTGGAGTAATTTTTATGTATTGAAGAAATTCCAAAATTTGTATGGTTTATTTCCTATGTAAGGAGTCGTGTCAACTTAAACTTTCAAGTCTTAAGCTCTTGTTCAAACAATCAGATATTCTTTTGGTCCTCTATTTTTTTTTCATTACTGAACATTTTAGTCGCTTATTATTGTCGTCCTTCATATACACGAAAAACATATTACATATACCAAAAAAGGCTTCACGTTTGATGTGTGCCAAAAAAGTACTGTTGTCCCCAAAAGCGCCCCGATTTGTGGACCATGTCCTTTTGATCCAGATAAGCTTTAATTGCACGATTGGAAATATTGACCGATTCCCGACCAACAATGACCAAGCCCAACGATTTCCTCACTAAGAGCGTGCGGATATTTCCTATTTGGGTGCTCGATCCTGATAAATCCCATACATCACCATCTCGTGTGGAAGGGGTCACTCTTGTCCTTTCCCTCCATACCCAAAATACCTGCTCGATTTCCGATGCCTTTCTCCACCCCACCCCCTCTACATCCTTACCCCTCACCCACCCTCTGTTCGATCGTAGTGAAGGAGTGCTATAAATGAAGCCCTCAAAGGAAAAGGAGACATTTATTAAAAGGTTCTGACATTTATTGAGCAATTACAAGGACCATAACTGTCCTGTTCAGAGTTATAGCCGCAAGATCATTGAACACACATATAAACTCTCTGGCACACACACACATTCGGGCACACACTGCAATTACGCATTGAGAGAAGCCCCGTTTCTGGCGACCCCCTTTTTTTCTATTATTACTATTAGTATTTTATTATTTTCGAGAAATCGACCGTTTTTTTCTTTTTCATTTTATTTATGTGATTCTGCATGGTTGTATCGAGTGTATTGTTTCTGACGTATTGGATCGTTACCCGTGGAAACAAATAGCTGTGGGATAACCTATTTCTTCCAGCCTCCCCCCTACATCCGGATTCATGTTCCTGCCCCCCCCCCCCCCTCCCTCGTCTCATTATTTGCGATATTTGTCGTTGGGTTATTTATTTTTTTTTGTCCTGCCATGCGAATTGGGAAAATGTTAAAGGTAAGGAGACTCGTGGTGGAGAGTTTCTGAAGAGTCGTGAGCAGTGTTGATGAATTATGAACAAGTGGTGGTTGGAGGGCAAAAATATGTCCGTGATGATTTTGTATTTAAAAATAAATGTTATTGTTCTGTGGTCTGGCTCTGTTGGCTTGCTGAGTTTCTTTGATCTTAATTGTGATGTTCATCCGAGTTGTGCAAAATCGATGCTTTAGTTCTTTAACTCTGGAGGTTTCATTCACATGTAACCGTTTTGCAACCTGCAATCGTCTTGACTAGTTTCGACCTGGACCTTGTCAAGTTCGATTTCTTCCTGGGTGCTTTTCTCGCTTTTGTGTCGGTGAAGCTTTCTGTGTATGTCCATTGCTTGACATATACACAGAAAGTGTATCTCCAGCAATTGACATACGCATAGAAAGCGTGTATTTCAAGCAATGGACTCTGTTCTGATTTGTGCAGCTGAGCCATATACGGACTTGTCCCATGAAATCCAAGATCAACCAACTTTCTTGACCAAATGTTTCCTACGATTTTCTCAACTAATCGATTTAGTCATTATATGTGTTGTAAATAAAATAATTGCTATGTAATATGACACGGTTAAAAAAAATGTTTTATTTCTTTGACACGATTCTGAAAGAAGTGATAGACCTTTCTTGTCTTTCTCATTAAATCTATTTTGCTGTCCTGTCTTTTGGAAACTTTTTATTTGCGTTAAATTCACCTTACAATCCATACGTCGCTGTCTGTGATCCAATTTTTTCAAAAATTTTTTTATGCATTCTGTATGATTCTTATTTGTGTTTTCTTATGCTCCGTACGTTTCTGCAAACGGTTCACTGAAGACGTTTCTGATTTCGAAGATACATTGCTTTATTAGCAAATTATGCGTATGTTTTGAGGTTCCTTGAGTTCTCCATTGAGTAACTTTAAGAAAAGGAGAAGATAAATATATGATATGTAAGAAAATGGGGATTTTTAGTCTGTCGAATATTGAACGAATTTCTTGACCGTATGATTACAATTTTTTATTTGTGTAAACGCGCTTTAACATTTGTTTGCACATTGCTTCTTGCTCATTTATCATTTTCCTTGATTTTTTAGTATGCGAACTGTGATTAATGGCGGAAGGTCAAATCACTAATGATGTTTTTCTTGGCATTCGACTTGTTTATTATTTGTTTGTAATTCAATAATGATAGTAAACTTATACGATCTGGAGAATATCCAGATCCACACCTTCTATCCTATCCTCGACTCTATCGAAGCTCCAGTTTATATCGTGATTTTCACAAACAACTGAAGTGATGCGTTTTTCTGTTTTAGCTTTAAATTTTAATTAAAATATCCAGAAATGATTGCTAATCCTTTCTCTGCATCTCTTACTGCTTAAGTTTCAATTTCCAAGTTCTCAACGTTTAACTTGGATGCATGCTTAAACTTTTTCTCTTCCTTTACATACTTTGTTTTTACAAATATATTTTAACGTTTTTATCAAATATATTGAAACGTTTTATAACTTTTGAAACTTCGAATGCAGACTGCAATAACTTCACACTTCTCTCAGTTCCATGGTACCAGTGATGTGTCAGGTGAGAACTCTGTCCACCCAGAGTTCAAGGGCCTCTTGACACTTGTCCCCTCCGACTGATCACGTGCTCAGACGATCATACGGGGAATAAATAACCAAGGGTTGGGAATTTGCAGTTATAGGAGAAGCAAGGAAATTATGCCAACACATTTCGATTATCTGTTTAGCCCTGGCGTAGCAAACAATAGTCGTAGAGTGGTGAACCAACCAACTCTGACCCACATTTGGCCTGCCTAGAATTTAAAGATCTTCCCACTCCGTACAGTCAGATATGGTCACGTTTTCTAACGATCATATTGGGGGTACAAGTCATCACAACTCATGCCAGTTTGAAGGAATAGTCATACCAACACATTTAGATTATACCTTTAACCTTCGTGTTGCGAAAAAGACCCTAGAGAAACTAACTCCAGCCTTGTCCTATGTAGGTGCCGCCAAGAATTCAACATACACTTGGCATTTGTCTCGTCTCAAAGTCAAATCTTGTCACTTGTATCGCTTATCCTACGTGTTACATGGGATCAGGAAAGTGAATCCTTAACGTGCAAATCTGAAGCTTGAAGAATAATATCAAGACATTTCGATGTATAACCCTCGCGTTGCGAAATACCATAGAAGGGGATACAAACAAACCCACCCTTGTTCTATATCCAAGTCGGCCAGAATTCAAGAGCCACCTGGTATTTGTAGCACCTAATAGACGGATCTTGGTTCGTGTAGAACCTCTCCTATCGGAAACTTGAGGAATAATTATACCAACGAAGTTTGAGGACCCTCGGCAGCTTGGTTGGAAGAGTAACGGATTAGCAACCGGAGAGTTGCAAGTTCGAAACTAAGTCCAGCCAAAGTCCGTCGTGTACACTTGAAATCTGGCGTGGCCTTAAATGTCCTCACTTCGGCTGGGTGTAGAAGAGGGGTGTCAGTGGGTTGACCTCGTCATCTGAACGAGATTCAAAATTCCGTGGTTTTATTCTCGGATCTTACCATAAAGGATTGTGGCAAAGCAGGTCCACTATTGAACCTTGCGCCATACAACACAAATGAATTCCTGTGAGACGTTAATCAAAACTTACCAACATAGCTCGATGTCTTTAGTCCACTTGTAGCAAAGAAAATAGACCAGAGAGGTCATCAAGCAACTATCCCCCTTTTCCTATATTGATGCAGCCCAGAGTTCCAGGGGCTTTTGCCATGGCTTCTATTAGACGGGTCTGGTTCCGTGTAGTGCGTATCCTATGGGAAACATGGGGCCGTGAAAGGGAATCCGTAACGTGCCAATCGGAAACTTAAGAAATAATCGTGCCAACACATTTCGCTGAAAAGTGAATTCGATACCAACATTTGTCATGAGGCCCCTGGGCCGCCCTGGACACATGATACATTTCTATTCCTTCGCTTTATCGGGTAATAGTTCCGCACGCTTACTTTCCCATATATCTCTCGTGAGCAAGGAAATCGCGGTGTTTCCTGGCATTTCCAGCTTTCAAAACCCTCTCTGACGGTAATTTTTCATTCAACGCTGAAAAGGGGCCGAGCCGACTTTTCTGGGGGCGCGCCCCTTTAGCGGTGGGTGTCAAAAGGGGTTGGCAGCCCCTGTTCGACCCGTAATTGGGGCCGCTCTCCTCTTCCCTTTCTCTTTCCAGGATTCCCGGATGATAAATTATCAAGATTTCGGGCGCGAAAATTTATCGCCTGTGACGTCATTAATTTGCATATTAATGAATGAATTCTCCCGCTCGTAGGATCGTTTTAAGTATTGGACCGGCGATACCCTGAGGTTAGCATCTAATCGATACTGTTATGGGCCGTCTGTCTTTAAATTTTAATACCGGGGGAAGCGATTTTAAATGGCCCTTTTAACTCCCGGGTTATTACCTGGTCGCGGCTTTTCTTTCTTTCGCGGGATCCTTGGGAGGAAAAAGATCAAATAGCGCTTTTTTTCCCCTTCTTCTTCTTTGTCTTTTTGCTGTCATGCGGAGATGCTACCGTTAAAGAAGTGAGGGAGATTTAACTTTTGTGTGTAGGAGGAAGTGTTGGGTTTTAATATTGAGTCGAGTTTGTCTGACGAGGGTGTTGTTCCCTCTTTCTTTCTCGCCTTAACGCTAGATTTCTTTGTCTTTTTTTTTTTCAATACGCGGCCGTTTCGTGCGCTGTATGGTGGGCTTTTTTTGGTGTCTGCCTGTCGAGAAAAATTTTAAGTTGTTGCAACCTGCGAGTTGTAGACGGTGTAGGTTTGATTCCTCGGTGTATTTCTCTACTATGTGTCAGTAAAATTTTGTGTGTGTGTCTATTACTTGATAGTGTGGCCTATGTTTGGCACAGCATATGCAAATATGGCCATTGCGCCATGAAACTCGAAAGAACCATGCTAAGAAGTATCGACATTTCTATTTAAAACCCTCCTAGTGGTTGTATATATTGTGGTGGCATATATAGTGGTTGAAGATACTGTGGTGTATGTCTGGCACAGCATAACAAAATATGGTCCAATAACTATCAACATTTCTATTTAACCCTCCTAGTGGTTGTGTATATTGTGGTGGATATATGGTGATTGTAGATATTGTGGTGTATGTCTGGCACAGCATAACCAAATATGATCAATTAAGTATCAACATTTCTATTTAACCCTCCTAGTGATTGTGTCATACTGTAGTGGATATATGGTGATTGTAGATATTGTGGTGTATGTCTGGCACAGCATAACCAAATATGATCCAATAAGTATCAACATTTCTATTTAACCCTCCTAGGGATTGTGTCATACTGTAGTGGATATATGGTGATTGTAGATATTGTGGTGTATGTCTGGCACAGCATAACCAAATATGATCCAATAAGTATCAACATTTCTATTTAAAACCCTCCTAGTGGTTATATATATTTTGGTGGTATATATAGTGGTTGTAGATATTGTGGTGTATGTCTTGCGCAGCATAACAAAATATGGTCCAATAACTATCAACATTTCTATTTAACCCTCCTAGTGATTGATATATTGTGGTGGTATGTATGGTGGTTGTAGATATTGTGGTGTATGTCTGATGCAGCATAACCAAATATGGCCCTTGCGCCATAAAACCCCCAACGAACCATGCTTAAGAAGTATCGACATTTCTATTTAAACCTCTTGGTGGTTATCTTGATGAGGTATCTCGTCATTTGTGAAACTTACCTGATCTTGATGGACAAGGCATCTCGTCATTGGGATAAAAAAGCTGACCAGATCTTGATCTCCGTAGAAAATATCGACCCTATCTTAATGACGAGATACCCCGTTATCACACTATTTATGACGAGATATCTCGTCATTAGCAAAATTGGTCATATCTTGGTGGACAAGATACCTCGTCCAAACCTCTTAAAGGTTTTAATTAGAGTGAATGCCGTGTCTTAGTTTTGATCGTATTTTCCTTGTGAGTCGAATTCCTTCATTCTCATACAGTTTTGTGGTAATTCAGCGTTTTGGGTATCTAAGGGATTTTCAGTTCTAAGAAGCAAACCAGACGGAATGCGAAGACTTCCCTACCCAAATACTCTCGCGCACTGGGGCCATGGATTATGCATGAGAGTCAAATTAGAAACTCGTGATCAGACTTTACTTTTGCACTTTCCCTTGATCATAAGCAAAATGTATACTTTTAAAAGTGTTAAATGTATTTCGTTTTAATTTGATTTAATCTTATTTGCTGCAGTTGCGTAAAATATTTTGAATTTGTTTATAAAATATTTATTTATCAAAAATATTTATTTATCTGTTCTGGATACTTAAATTCCTAATGTTATTGTCCGTGTATATAAAATAGTGGGATATAAAAAAATTATCAAAATCTGGCCAGAAATTGTTTTGAGATTATATTAGATTATTATCGCGTTACGCCATTGAGATAAATTATTCTCTCCATTTAATACAATAATGGCTTCTGTATGTGGTGTTTACACACTGCCCGCTTCTTTCGCCCTCCTTTTTATATATTTAGTCCGGTGGTGTTTATACATCTCTATGTAATATCTCACGTATCTGCCTGCGAGTAAAATTGGACATCAAAATCCCATTAGATGGACGGGCAGCCAGATTGAAAGGACATAATCAGTCACTGTGCCTGGGGCTGTTAAAAGTGGTGTCACCGCTAACTATTTGTCTGCATCAGGACCTGTCTCGTTTTCCTGCACCAAATTGAGTGGCATCTCTCCTCCCCCGCAATTTTTCTTCCATGATTCCAAGGGAGTGTCGTGGTGGACCTTGCTTCAGCATATTTGGGTTTAATGGAAATGAATCTCCGGTTGCTGGTGGGACCGAGGTAGCCCAGGATTCGGGGATTAGCATCCGGATGGTTGAGAGTTCGGACCTCGATCCAACCAAAGACCGATGTGGACTGGTGCACGTTATATCTGTCGTGGCTTCAAATTCCTCGCGTTGGAAGTCGAGAGTGGGTTGCCAGCTCAGGTGTGTCCTCTTTAACCAGGTTCAAATTATCTCGTGCTCGTGGTGCACGTTAAATCTCTAAACCGTAAACTTAAAGACTTTCTATGCAAAATTATTCTTTTGCAATGATTAGTCTTTCCGAATCTTTTTGGTAGTGTTCTGTAAGGCCAGGTGCGATTGCGGCACCGAAGCCCAACTATGCACACATAACAGTGAAATGACGCACGAGCTCATTTCGCGCCATTTGCGATAAATATTCTATCGAAGGAAACGTGTTTTTATTTCGCTTACTTGGTGTAAAAAAAGTATATTTTGTAACAAAATAGACGTTACTGGATACAATCATTTATTGATTATTATTTATATTCCATTTGTTTATGCAAACAAGGTACTATGACAAAGCTCACTGCATACTTAACTATTACTACGTAAATAACCCCATCTATTAGATTAAAGAATCTCAGGAAAACATTATTGAATGCAGGTTGGCTTTAGTGAAGAATGCAGGTTACATAACGGATAAATGTGGTTGAACCCCTCAGAGGCTTAACGAGAAAAATAGGTCCTGAAAATGGGCCTTGGACCTAGCCAAAATGCTATTGAACAACACGGTTCATCAGATACCTTTATTGAAACGTACGACCTGCAATATTTCTTCCCCGAATGTCTGAAATTTTGAATACTCGTTTCAGGAAACCTAAAGTGGAAAACTTTTTATATCGTCCCTTCAATAATACATTAACCTTACTGACCCCCTTCTCCCTGGTCCTCCCCTCTGTCCTTGTTCTCCGACCGTTGGTCTTTTCGTTCATACTTCATTCTCTTTTTCCCTGCGTCCAGATATTTTATTCCCCGTGTCCATCTTTTATGGATTTCTGTGTCAGCACCTGTACGATGCCCCTTCCCTCTATCTCTCGCTCCAAATGTCTCTGTTTTGAATATGCTCTGAATTATTTCGGGTACGATAACTCCTTATTTTTTTTAAGAGGAATGTCCTGGCTTTGATGTTTGCCGTTTTGTTAGCATGCCATATAATTTTTATTTGATCTTTTTTAATGAGGAACTTGCACGTTTTTTGTTTATATTTTTATAATATAGAAAATGAAAAAATATGATGGAAAGTATCTTTTTTTTTTTTTTGCTTTTATAGCCCGAAAAGGTAAAATAAAACAAATTTAAGTTCACACTATTTATTTCATCTCAAAAACGCTAAATTTCCTACGCCGCTTCTTGTGACGTCACTGTGCATCGACCTTAGAATGAAATAGACGGATCATGTGGGCTGAGTCGCTGTCGTAAGATCTCTGAAGGGTAAATTGGCTATGGAAGCGCAGACTAGTGGTTTTAATAACGGTGAATAGTCACGTTAACCAATTAATAGTTTAGAATTCATGCTTTTACCCACAGCCACGTGACACATCTTCAAACCGAGCAACTGGAAGAAATAACTTGAAACAGCGGTAGCATACTCCGTCCATTTCATTTTAAGGTCGATGGCACTGTGACGGTTTGTTTATTTTTATAGCGACGTTAAAAAAGCAAGATTTTTTTTTTTATTGATTGTTTAAAAATTAAAAGAGCAAGCAATATGAAATTTCAACGCGCTAGACAAACGTAAACATCGTGGTGCGCAAGGACGTCACGTAGCGTTTTGAGGTCATGTGCTTAACCCGTACTTTTCGGTAATTTAAAACTTGAAATTTTAATTAAGTCCATTTTGTGAGTTTTAATTGCCGTTTTTGAACACTTTGACGATCAATCTATTAATAAAACACAGAAATGAGCTTTTTCCTCACTGCTGCAAGTTCCTCATTCTTTGTTTCTCTTCAAGGTTTAATTATATTTATAAAGTTGTGATTTTTAGCTTTGGTCGTTGAGCTTAAGCTATCGTTCACATATCAAGTAGTTAATTCATTCCTACTCCAGTTGAAAATGACTTTGAAATATCCGTCGATCAGGTCACACTACTGGATAGAACCATACACACAAGAATTTCTATGTTAACTCGTTTACTATGTTAACTCTTTTGCTGGTTGTCTTGAGGTGTCTCGTTATTAGCGAAACCACTTGCTGATCTTGGTGGACGAGATAACGTCATTATAAAATTGACCTGATCTTGGATCACGTCGCCATAAAAAAAAAAAAAAAAATCGGCTTATCTTGACTATAAATTTTGTCTTCAGCAATATTTGTCAGCTTGATGGACGAGATATCTCATTTGATCTATTTGGAGGGTTGAGCTGAGTGTTGTTATTCGTGATATTTTGTGAGTTTTCCTGTGTATCCAGTTTAGCCTAAGCATGCTTTAAGCCATGCCAGCAATCACATTTACGAGTTCTAATTGCTATTCAATGCATTAAATATAATTTTTAATCGGTGTTTCAAAATAGGTATTTTGCCCCAACCTTTTCTGATCTGATATAAAACGAGGCCTGAACATTTTCCCAATCGATAGGTTCGCACTTCATTGAAGTTTGCATGAACCAAGTGAACTCTTGATTGTTTCTTAGAATTCTAGCATATTATATATTTTTTTATCAATTTCCAGTTTAAAATAAGTATCATAGAACAAGTCCCCCTTAGAAGAGAAGTAATCCGATTTAGAGAGGTAAACTTCTATCTTTGGTTGGATGTGGTCGCTTTACAAACAGGCTTTCTATAGGCAAACAGAAACTTATACTCTTCCTTTTTTTTTTCTTTCTGCGATTCATAATTTCCTCCAGCAAAAAATGGCCAATATAGCGACAAACAAACCCAGTAGCACGACCTTTAACACCAAATCCACCCAAAAGTCAAACATGACCTGGACTTAGGATTAGCTGCTGGAGCGACAGCCCGTTTGTTAGAGTAGCGGATTAGTGTTTGAAGGGTTGCGAGTTCGAAACTGCATTTTAGATCTGTTGTGGTGTCAGGTATCTTCACGTTGGTGTGGTGTCAAAGTTTGGTGAGTGAGATGCCAGCTCAGGTTTTCACCTCGTCGTCTGACCGTTGTTCGAAGCCACGTGACCTCATCGTTCCATTTGTGATCGATCCCGGAACGTCCCCAATAGCCCGTTGTGTTGCTCCAGTGCGACGTCAATTCAAGTACTTACCTACCAAGTGGGGATTAGCAGCAACAAATACCGCTTTGTTTGTCAAAGGTTGTTCTTGTCTTTTCTTCTCCATTGTGTTGGCGTTAGAATTTTTAATTTTCATTGCAATGGTAAAAGCGTTTGTTTTATTGGGCCCTTTCAATTTTCAGCAGTAGATGGCAGATAGTTGTTTTTACCGTTAAATCTGGTGCAATGCGATGATATTTAAAGTACTTCCCTCCACTGACGGCTGGCTTATTTAAGTGCTTGTCAAAACTTCTCGACTTGGGTCATTGGTGGATGATTTGCCGCATTCCTTTTTCGACCACACTTCCATTCGCGGAATTTCATCAAATTTCTGCCGCGTAGCCCATTGATACGAGCAATTAGCCGACCAATCGCACCCATGTTTATTTCACGCTGGAGCGACCCCCTCCACCCCTCCCCCCTGTCACAACATTTGTCAGAACAGCTGGCGCAAAATAATTTGAATCCGTTCGGTCGCCGCCATCTTGCTTCGTTTGTTGTCTCCGATGCCAATCAAGTGGCGGTGTTGCCCATCCATTTGCTCTAATTGGCCGCAGTGACACAAGACGTCTGTTTGCGTCACAGGTAGCGTGTGATGATGACGAATGGCATTGCGTAAGAGGCGTGGTGCCTATTCCCCAGTCGTTTCGTTTTGCTTCTCTTTTTTTTTACAATATTTTGGCTCCTAATTCTTGTGGTAAATACTTAGCTCTTCATTCGGTGTGTCATTTCTTTCTTTTTTTTGCCTTTGATGTTTTTTATCGTTCCGTTTTCTTTTGTCTCATGTAAACGATGAATTAGTGTTATTATGTATTATTTGTTGACAGTTTAATCATGTCCCTTGTATGCTACTTCATCAGGGGGTGGATAATCTTTTTTGTGGGTAACACGCCCTCAAATGTTACTTAATCCATTTCGTCATAATTGTTTTGTTCCTATCTTGATCAGATCGACAGTTTGTGGGCATCATTTCTTCCAGGTCCCTCATGTACTTTCGCGTTTTGAATAGAATAACTGCTTAAAAACTTACTGGCAATCAATGATTTCTAATTAGGCTTTCACTAACTGCGGTCAGGAGAAGCCTTGACCATTTATTTTTCTCTCTGTAAATTGAAAAAGGATATGAGAAATGAAACACGCCAAATTGAGGGTTAGTGTCAAAAGAGAAACATTGTGACCGCTTTAGTGTAAACTAATGTTACTTGTGGCCCTTTTTGACGTGCGAAAACGTCTTTATATTCTCAGTCCGTTATAGAGATCTCTACGAAAACTTACCACCAAAAAATAACAAGATTTGTCTCTTATATCATCTAACCTATAAGCTATATTATAATGATTTAAATTTTATTGGATAGAGGGTGGGTTGATGTCCGTATCTAAAACAGTGGTAAGTTGTGTGTTGGAAAGGGGGGGGGGGAGTAGTGCTTACACGTGAACACTAGGAAGATTTACTTGCGAGGCGACCGAGGTGCGTTTCGGCTGTGTAACTATAGATTGCGAAGTGATAAGACGTTGAAATTTTAGCCGAATATTGTACTGAGTTGAAGACAATTTTCATAATGTCGATAAACTTCTAAGGAAATATGAACATACATATAAGAAACATATCATTGGAAAAAAAAATCTGTAAAAGCACAAATTGGCTAATATTGCACTGATGAAGATTGGGTACAGCTGCAGTCTACGTTTAGAGCGGTGGCAACGGCCTTGGCGTTTTTTTGGCGTACTTCTGGCGTGCGAGTTATGGTAGGTTAAGGCAACCCATTTGTATTACTGTTATTGCGGTTTTTATGGTAACCTCGGCAAACGGAAAGCTTAAATTTTCATTTTGAATATTCTACAAAGTTCTTTAAAAATCCGTTGAACCGTCGTTTGATTAATATATTTTTTAAAACGTTCCCAAATGTTTCTGAAGCTTATTACTTTCCGTTTCAAAAGAAAAGGATTTCTGAAATAATTTTGTCCTTGGCGACTTTAGAAGTAGGCCAGAAAAAACACCAAGGTCGTTGCCACCGCTTTAAACGTAGACCGCAGCTGTACCGAAGATTGTATAGAGAGCGGATGAAAGCTGATTATAGCAACTAAAGCAAGTACCAAAAAAAAAACTCCAAGACTAATTTTGCAACAGCTTTTACGATTTTATGGTACTAAAGCTACTATTTCACAAGTGCTTGAGCTATGTCAATCCGGTATTATCTTAAGTAACAGCTTCATCTTTATTTTATTTTTCTGCATTTGCATATCTTTTAAAAATGTGACAGAAAAGTATTTGAAAGGGAAAAAATTATTATAATAAACTTGTATGGAATGACTTCTGCTTGTGGTGCTTGTGATGCTTTTTTCCATTATATTTGTTTCTCTAAAAAAAATTACTCGATTCTGAAATTTTGATCTTTTATTTGCCTTTATTTTTAAGCCTAGATTTATTTATTTAACCTCTCACTCACCGAACAAAGATAAGAGCGGGAAGGGAAATAGCATGAAAAATTGCCGTATAGAGGGGTCGATGTTGCCATCTCTATTATCTCATAAGTGATCCTACCTGTCAGAGGGAGATGAAGTTTTCTTCCTCTTGCCGGCAGTATTTGATCCCCCGGTCTTACGAAGCACCATACACCTTCCAGCCTGGGCTGTCTCTACTGCAACTGGCATCGTGAATACTGTATGTGATTGGAGACTATGGGGTGTCCGATGAACAGCAGGTTTTATGTGGTTTTTTTTTTTTAAACTTTCTTTTGAATCTTTAATTATTTTATTATTGTTCTTCGATATTTATTTATTTTTTACATCTTCTAAGTATAGTATTTTTTTTATTCAACAATTCTGTGTGGCAACAATGACTCAGTAAGTTCGCTCACTGCTCTAGCACCCTGCGAGATGTAGGGGCGCTGGTTCGTTTCTTGTCTGGTTTTATTCTTTCCTGTATGTTTCTCTCTTCTGCGTCATTTTTACTCTCCTTGTGTGTATGTCCGACGTTTTTCCACTTGTCACTCACTCGGAAACATGTCTGGATAGCTTGAAACCAGGGTAAAACAAATATCGAAAATGAAGCTCGTATTTTGATTTACCACGAATAAAAATTAATCTGTGAAAAAGCACGAGTAAAAATTAATCCAGAGTACACTGCGATCAGAGATTAATCTGTTGTACGTAACAAAAGTTTTTACAACGGAATAAATTTGAATTTCAGTTTAATTAATATAAATGAATAATCAAAATTAGCAGAACTTTTACAAAATCTTGGTTGTGTTTGACAGAACTTTTGAGTGTGCGTGAAAAAAAAAGTTTTAATTTCCGCCATTTTTCAACTTTACACTATCTGTTAATATTCTGTAGTGGAAGAGCTGCTATGGTATAGTTATGAGCTCCCATGGGCCTCAAGAAGGCCTCTATTTTATTTTACTTTTTTACGTTCTTTAAAAGCCTTAATTGCTGAAAGTCTTTAAAACTTTGTGAAACCTAAATTAAAAAGACCACATATTTTGTTTCATCTGCTTTCAAAACCGATGTGAATGATACTCGCCCGAGGTTCAAGTATCGTCAAAAATCGATGGCATAATTATTCACAGGTTAGCTAAAATTTTATGTCTTTAAAACTGGGTCCACATGAGACCCAAGCACAGCACGCTTGACAGTTTCTCTGAATGTGATCTGCTTGTCCACTATTGGATCTTGCGCCACAAAACCCAAACCAACCAGATAATATGTGGGAAAAAAAATAGTCTCGGAAATGGAAAATAGCCTTAAAAAGCTCCTATTTTTCCTATTGCTTGGAAGTATTTGCCTATTCCCTTGTGTGTTTTTCTCTCTAGTGGCAGTAAAACTTTCCTTGTACGTGTGTGCCCATTCACTTGACGTTGTTTCATGAAATACGGTTCCTTCTGCCATGAAACCCAATTAACTAACTAACAATTTGCTTGAAGAGTAGGAATCCTGTTACTGGTGGGATTGAAGTTCTTGGATTAACCCTCAAAGTGATTTCGACGAGATGTCTTGTCCATCAAGATCTGAGTAATTTTGCCAATGGCGACATACCTCGTTACAAGACTTTAATTGCCGATTTTTTTTTTATGTTGATGAGACACCAAGGTCTGATAAATTTTCTTTCAATGACGTGATATATCGTCCATCACGATCTGTTCAGTATGATAGAATACCTCCTTTAGACCACCACCAGGAGGGTAATGTGAAAGAAAATATTTTCCTTTCGTGTTTTTGTAAATGTGTTAAATATTAACGCAAATTATTCTGGTATATGCTGTTGTGAGCAGAGCTCACACGAACACCCTTCTTTGACAAAATATAGATGCGTTCTGTATTTCTGTGCTTCTAACACTGCTTTTCATCCCTGTTCTCTTGTGAATGGCTATTCCTGTGCCTTCTCCTGTAATTTTCCCATTCCTGCCGGATCTATTCTTTTGCTCTTGATCGATCTCTTCCTTTTTTCATATTCTTCCCGAAAGATTTTGAAATTTAGCCAAGAATATTAGTAGTAGCCATTCCTCTGCGAAACTTTTCCCTCCAGGAGAAAGAGAAAGGGCAAGGGGGAAAAAATAATAATAAAGAACTTTTACTTGACGCCAGGCTAGCGAGAGGGGAAAAAATAAGGGAAAAGGTAGAGCGGCCCCGGATAAAATTGTGGAAAATAATGTCCCCCTAGTGATTGCTATAATCCCTGTGTGCCCAATTGTTTGAGAGTCCGCAGCCAACTGATAAGCAGTCTTGCCATCTCTCTCTGGGATTCTTGCTTTTTTCTCCTGCTTCTGCTTCAAATGATCTTAATCTCTGGTAAGCCTTTTTCCTCTTTGTTATTATTTAGTTGCTTATTTAGTTATTTATCGACTTATTTTAGCTTCTGTCCTCCTTTTTTCTGCTGTCTTCTTGCAACAGGCCTTATCTTGCTGACGTCACACGCAGGACCTATAATCCATCGCGATTGGTATTAAGTTCGGATAAGGAAGTTTTTGGGGGTGCTGGCGAGGACTAATTATGAGAGTTTTTTTTTTCTTCTTCTTTTCGTCGTCCCCCCTAGTCTGGTGTTAGTTTGTGTCAGCGAATTTGGAGGATGGACAGTTAGTTCAAGAGATAGGAAAGTAAGCTAAGGCTGGATTGGATTTTTGTTCATATAAAGTGTATTTATTAGCTGGGATGGTCAATACCTTGTCGTTTATGTTTGGTGCCAGAATACAGTTCTTCTGTTTTGTGTTAATGCAGTTAGTTCGATGGGGGAGTAAGCTAAGAAGAATGGATTGTATTTTTTGTTTATATAAAGTGTATTTATTTACTGTGATGGTCAATACCTACCGTTAGTGGTTTATGTTTGGTGCCAGAATTCAGTCCAGTTTTGTGTTAATGTGGCTGTGTCTTGTGTGCTTTCCGTGTTTCTTTTTCATCTTGTATTCCCATAAATGAATTTACAATAGTTTCTTTTCCATTCGATCTACATTGTGAACTGAAACCATAAACACTATCTTCGCTACAACAATGACATTGTCTGTGAAACCCTTTATAGAACGTGTCTTCCTCATTATGTACCTAAGCATTTCTAGATAAAATTATCAAATCGAATTCAGTTTTATGAGATCTTACAAACTATCGAAACGCGGCTGAAAATATCTCACTTAGTGTGTTGAAACATGTTCAATTTCAAGTAAACAATGCTGTACACAGCATAACCTTTAAGGCTCATATCGAAGATGGTACCATGTACGTACTTTTGTTTTGATTAGTTCACTCTAGGATATGTGGAAGTCGTGTGATGTCAACACCAACATTATGAGCTACCGACAGCACTTTTATATAAAGGATTGGATCCTAAATAATATACAAAAAGTTATCGGGTTGAATATATAAATATTATTGAATATATACTGCATGTCAATGGCGGGGGTATTGCAAATTTTCTTAATTCATTCTACTGTTACCAAGAAATGTTTTTAGTTTTTTTTTCTTCCTGTAAATTCTTAAAACCCTCCATGTTTTTTTCTGTAATATTTGTGTTGGTAATTTTCTTTCGCAGGGTCTAATTTTGTAGCATTTTGCCACTAAGTATTTATAAAACATTTGTATAATATTGCATCCCATAGCTAGTCCACTCCTCATGCCAGGAAATGACTTTTATTCTCAATTCAGTTTTTCTTAATAAATATAACATTGGAGTTATTCATTTTAACTAGTGAAATTATATTTATTGTGATACCCACAAATTTCCTTTATAACTAATGACTCCGTAAGTAATTATTCAGAAATATATGATTCAAATATGAAAACGTGGTTTTTTTAATCTCTTAACAATTGTACCCCAAACTATATTTAGTTTAGTGGAATGAATACGATTACTTAATAGCAACAATTCATTTGATAGAAAACAACTAAAGTGTGTGTGTGTGTGTGTTTTATTCTGCTGAAAATCAGTCTATTTTTATTAATGCTTTCATTAGATTCTTTGCCGCATTCTGTAGCAGTTGGCAGCTATTGCTTATGTAGTCAATGCAACCCTATTCCGCTTACAAAATAACATTTCAACCGGTGAAGAAACGAAACTGGGCGTTGCAGACATCGGCGTCAGACTACATGCCACGGACGAGAGTAAATAATCGAATGGACAAGAATTCCTTAAGAGGATTACCGGAGATTCGTCTTACCGTTTGAACTCTTAGGGATTCCTTTTCTTGCGTACTTGCTAAATCCAAATATACTACTATAATTCCCTCCTTTTTTTTCTTCGGCAAGAGCTGACAACCAAGATTCCTGAAACTAATCGATGTCGATGGTTAATGATTCGAGTTGAAGGTCGCTGTTCCCGAGGTCATGACAGGGCTCCTTTGTCCCAAAGCTTGTATAGGTGAGATTCAATCTACAGCTTTCAATGGACAGGTACTCCCATTTCCTGGGCACTTTTGAGGTTTTATGTTCTGCTCGTTCCCGTTCGTGTTGTCTTTGACAATGGTTCTCGATCTGGGTAGTTGTCGATACCGACTGTTACTTACCACATATATTTGTTGACATACCTGCACAGTATGTAGGACGCGAACAATATCTCACCAGTTGTTTCTACCAAAGTTGGGAACATTTCCAAGAGAATTTCTAGAGCTGAAGATAATATTTTTTGTTTCGTATCTCAAACGACGTAATAGATATTTTAACGAACAGTAATCATAGTTTATCGTTGTAATTTAAAATTACGTATTAGGGCTTTTTTTTGAGAGAGAGAGAGAGACGGAATTGTGTTTTTCAGCAACGCGTTTTCCCTTCTAGACTGAAGAAGTCAAAGGCAAGCGACTCTGGTTCAATATCAGTCCTGCGACATTAAATTAACTGATACTATCCTGTTTTCTGTTCAGAAATGAAATACGTATGCACATGTTTTGTCGCACGCTTCTCTAGTGTGCAAACATAAGACGAGGGAACATCTCAGATTCTGATGACTAGAAATGCGATTTCCAATTTTCTTCGCGGAGGTTGTTCTACATTTGGGAGCACTTCGAATCAAACGGTATCTGGTGAGGAATTTTCGAATTTTTCCCTATGGCGTAAACATTGTCTTCCAGAAACGACATCTGGGAAGAGTAATTTGATGGTCAGTTCAACTTTGGGTGAATACCGTTGTGTCTAATTTCTTGACCCTTAGTGGTACATCTTGCGTATGTTTCAACGGCCATCACAACCCTGATGTATCTGAGTGCCCTCCATTCTGTTGTACCCTGGCCTACCCTTCTACTTTTTTACCTACCGCGCTGTTGTCTTGCGTTTGGCACAGATTGGCCAAATATTTCCCTTTTGCGCCATAAAACCAACCAACTCACTGTCCTGTTTTAAGATTATATGGTCGAAAATCGATTGAAATTATGAAGTATAGAAAGCGAGGTAGCCAATAATTTTGTCTTCAACCAGTACAATGCCATCCCTCAAAGATACACCGAGTACCTTAAATCGGAAATAAATTTGTCAATATCGGGGTGTTTTCTTTTTCGCAGTGAAGGAATCTCAACCGACACCGCCAGATATCTGAAACCAATGACCGATGCTTCGCCGAGGCCAAACTCCCGCTTTTGTGAAAACCTTAACTCCTTGCCGCCTGCCTCCCATCTCCTTATTCCCTGCAAGCCCTAAGCTCCCAAAGTTAATGAAAGGCTTATGATAATCGCTGACTCTTTTCCAGAAATTTGAAGTATCAATTCGTTTCCCCCCATAATAACTGGGTTGGATATCGCCGCTGCACCTTGCCGTCTCCGTTTATCGAGGATTTAAAGCTCCCGCCCGCTAAGCCTTCCTTTCCAGCATTGCTGGACCTGAATATTAAACTGGCTCCTCGCGACCGTACACTCTTAAAGCCGCCCAGGGTGCAAACTGTAGATATTCGAGTTTCTTCCCATTTGTTTATTTGGCTGCTTGCGGAATCGCTCAATTCGGTAATGGATTCCGTGTCACTTGGAGGGAGTGGAAGTAATACCCTTGTTAACTATTTCTGCATCTCTTGGATTAATTGTTGAGTTATTGTGCCCGCTTCTGTTTGAAAGATTGTCTGCGTGCTCCCGTTGGTCAATGGGTGGACTTGTTGATTTTCTGAAAATGTGGTGCAAATCAACAAGACCGCTTTGGTTGCATCCATTTTACACGCAGGCACTTATTGATTGGGCAATATGATCCATTGTGTTCAATTTGCAGTTGTAATTCTACGCATTTGGACTAAATGTAGAACTTTTAATAGCCGTAGACAAGTCCGGTATGTAGTGCGAAATACAACTCTGAAAGAGCTTTAAGATACTCACACCAAAATAAATTTTATCCATTTCTGACATCTACTCGCAATATTTAAATATTATTCATTCAAACCACTGAAATATGCCTTTGTTTCTATCCCTTATCTTAAATCTCACAGTAAAATTGTTTTATTTAAAACGAGTTTATGTAGTTTTCCAATTCTTTTTGGCCGTCACTTGACCGTAGTTCTTAATTATGTAGTGTCCTACAATCTATCTCTTCATGGTTTGATCACATTGCGTTGCTCTAGTACGACGTTAATTGAAACTAATTACTACAGTCGAGCCCGCATATTGCGAAGTCGCACGAAACTCTGAAAATTATTCTTTACATCCGATGTAATTAAAAGTGGACTTATCCGCATGTTCTAAAGCAAACAAATTTTCACACGAAGGCTAACTTTATTTCATAAGTGGGAAAAAGTTTATAACTTTCTTTTGAACAGTTGAATTTACGGCTGGTGAACCTTAAACCTGTTGTGGCCGAAAGTTCTCGCGTTGGGTTGGTGTGGAAGTTTGGAGAGTGAGGTGCCAGCTCAGGTGTTGCTTCGTCATCTGACCGTGGTTCAAAATTATGAGGTGTTCTCCTCGGATCTTTCCCTTAAGGGATTGATCCCGGACCGTCGTCAATAGCCCGTTGTGTTGCTCTAGTACGACGTTAACCAAAATTACCATTACCAAGATTCTTCACAAATAATGAATACGCAATTTAATTTTCTTTTACTTGAATACATGTTTTTATATATGAATACGCAATTGGTGCGATTTTTTTAACACTATTTAATATTGCAGTTCCAAAGGGACAGAAAAAAAAGTCGTAATAACCGATATTTCGCTGTATCCGAGCTTGTAATAAGTTTGCTCGACTGTAATTATCTTTCTTTTTGAATTGCTTGACGTTGTCTTGTGTTTGTCACAGATTAGAACCATAAAACCTATAAAAAACCAACCTAGACTAGCAGTTATTTTTGGTTGGGTTAGTTTCTACTTTTGGCATGTCCCAATGGGGCATTTTTTTAGGGACAATCGCAGTCGAAACACCATTTAAAGTCGACGTCCGTTTTGCAAACTTGCACGGACACTGTTCGCAGCGCTCGAGTGCAGCAGCGGCGCCACGCTCCTGGTGGCTGGAGAGAGAATGGGAAACTGATCAATCAAAATGGCCGGTGGGCGTATGAAATGTGCCACACGGAATCGCAGATAGGGGTCGTCTCAGAGACGGACGAGCGAAAACACTTGTAATCGCGCCCGGACCCCAAAAGCTTTAAACACAAAAGCCGAATCGATGGCAATTATATTCGAGGGAAAAGTGCCCGGGCACTGCGGTGACACCGCCGTGATTGATAAGCCGCAAAAGGTCTTTTCCTGATTTCGAATGGGCGCCTGGTTCCGATTGTGATGCGGTTATGGTTAAGCTTTCCCTCCCCCTCTCGTAATGAAGTTGTATTTGGCGCTGCCCGGCTTCGATGCTGAATAATTTAGGAATTTTTCCCCTCTTTTCCATTGAAGACGGTCCAATGGTGGCTCCGTAATTATCGCCGGGATTTGGCGGTGGTGGAAGAGTTTTGGCTTTGGATTTCACCCGAAAGCAATTTAAAATCCATGGTGCGTGTACCTACTGTGTATCGTGCGATTCGACTTCGTTGGGAAATAAATGCGTTTGCTTATTAAAAGCGAATTGGTTTGCTAGTTGGACACGGGTAGTTTGTGCTTTACTTGAACAGCAGTTTTTTTTTTTTTTTTAGCTGTTTGAGGAATGGCTGTTTTCGTCGGATTTAACCTTCGTAATGGTTGTCTCCACGAGGCATCTCGTCGCTTGAGAAACCAACCTGATCTCGATGGCCGAGATATCTCGTCATTGGAAGATACGATCTTGATCTCGTCATCATCAAAAAGTAAGAACAATGTATTGATGACCAGATATCTCGTCATTGGAAGATACGATCTTGATCTCGTCATCATCAAAAAGTAAGAACAATGTATTGATGACCAGATATCTCGTCATTGGAAGATACGATCTTGATCTCGTCATCATCAAAAAGTAAGAACAATGTATTGATGACCAGATATCTCGTCATTGGAAGATACGATCTTGATCTCGTCATCATCAAAAAGTAAGAACAATGTATTGGTGACCAGATATCTCGTCATTGGAAGATACGATCTTGATCTCGTTATCATCAAAAAGTAAGAACAATATATTGATGACCAAGTACCGTCGTTAGCAAACTTGGTCTGATCTTTAATGGACGAGGTATCTCACCGAAACCACTTGGAGAGTTACATAGACAGTGAACCCAAAAAAAAACTGTCCGCGTGTAATGAATAAATTGTAGCGAATAGACATATCTCGGAGATTTGATTCGGCTCTACAAAAATTTTCAGGCCCACGGACGAGTTACGCCCTCTTACCAGATATTTTAATCAAGCCCCCAGATACGGTCCTCCAGATAGTTTTAACCGGCCCGCAGTCAAATAATGTCATCCGGACAGATTATGCATCCCGGCCAGCAAACAAGATACGAAACTTCTGATAGGTTTACCCGGCCCTTATAAGATGTGAAAATGAGACATGGATCTCAGATTAGTTTTTCCCCACCTGCTGCTAGATATGGCCATCGAAACTGGTTTATCCGGCGCGCACAGCAGATACGGATATCATATCTTCAGAGGATTGTGAAAAGAACAGTTTCCGTTAATCCACGTCTGGTTCTCTTGTGTCAATCTCTTTTAAGTGTTCATCATATTTTAATTACCTCTTCACATTGTAATCTCGAAGTGTGTACGGGTTCAGGACCCAGCCGAAGTACTCTAATGTTTCTTCTCCATGGGGTTTACTGTAAACTCGGGTCGCAATCCCGGGATACCCAAGCAGTATTTTTCTGCTGTCCTCTCTACTTTGTTGGCCAATCCCTTTTTTTTTATTTGCGTTCACGTCATGTTTTGTGTTTGGCGCAGCTTGATCACTTGCGCCATAAAACCCCCAAAGCTGTCAACCGTCTTTCAATAATTGAGCCGTTAATTTTGAAAGTGGTACAAGTCCATTTTTTCATACATCGAGATATTTAAGGGTTTCCGTTTAAATTAATTAAAAAATATTTGCAAACATTACTCAATTCGGATGTTTTTAACACTAAACCTGTTACATGTTATGCAATTATAATTATTAAAATTGTTAAAGAAAATACACTTTTTTTTTTTTTTTTTTAAAGTGGACCTATGCCACTTTTAAAAATAACGGCTCAAGGACTGTTTACTTTTTTGAAAGTACAATTCTAAATTTTAGAAAAATCCTCTTTGAAATCTTTGCATTTTTGCACACAAACGGCTTTTTAAAGCTCATCTAATTTTTGATAGGAATTATGTTAGATTAGTACTATTTACTAGCTAATCAGCTTAGTGAATAGTACAATTAGATTAACTAGTCTCTTTTCTGGTCTCGCATTTCAAACGTACTGAAACAGAAAGCAAAATTCATTTGCGTGAACCGCTCATAGGGTAATGAGTATTTTTTTTTTCTGAGCATGAACATATGTACTATACCTTTAAATATGAAACAGAACTACTCTGAGCGAATAGCTACAACAAACAATAAACCAGCTGGCAAGCAACTTAATCGAATGGAAAATGATTGTTGAAAATCGAATCCGTCTACTTAACGATTCATTTTTCTGTCGATGTTTTTTAAATAAATATTTTACATTTATTCAGGAACCCATTACGAATTACTTTCGCTGTGCTGGATGATATTAGATGAAACAAATACGTAGTTCTCGTTTCTATTCAAATGAATAAGTGCCGCTTTGTAATTTTTTAACCGCAACCACTTACGACACGAATATAAAAAAGGCAACAAAAAAAACAAAAAAAAAAAACGTCGAGAGAGTGGAAAGTAATAAATAAAAATTCCTCCTCAAATCAACTTATCCCTGCATTATTAATACCCATTTAGCCTTTTCACAAAATGGCTCTTACCTTTTTGTGAAAGCCCGGTGGAAAAAGTTGTAAATTAAGACTAGAGTACCCTTCGGTGGTTAATTGCGACATTTAGAGCAAGCTTTCATCGCAAGCAGTTAACTTCCCAAAGTATGTATTATATTTAATCGCTTTTAAAATGTTTCCACAAATATTTAAATAGTTGGCCGACGTTTTTTTTTTCCGTCGTCCCTGCCTCCCCGAATCAATAACAGTTAATTTGTTCCGCGAAGTTTTACGGAACATTTCAACCAATCATATTATATGAATGATCGAATGCGTTCTTTTTTATATTAAATCCGTTTCATTTCGGTTTATTTATGTATTTATTTGTCTCGTTTTTCCCCATTCTTTAAAAATATTCCCTTTGCGTGGAGGCGCGTTCTGGGGTTTCTGTTTTCCCATTACACTTTAAAACGGCCCTTGTTGATTGAACTTTTGCTGAAAGGCCTGCGCTTCGTTTTAATGAGTTTTTCTGTTTATTTGTTGTTTTTGAATGTATCCTATTACGGGGAATGCATAAAACTTTCCGTTTTAATTTTGGAAACGGCTTATAATTCGGGATTTCTTAGGAAGAGCATTATTTATGTATTTATTTATTTGGAAATCCAAATTCAATCAGGAAAACTAATTTTTTCCTCCCTCCTCTCTGCCTCGATATTCTATTCAAATCAACCACTCTTCCACGAAGTCTGACTATTTAAATACATTGCTCGGTGTTTCTTCCCCTTTTTAATCTTTGGTCTACTAAGGAAGGAGGTTTTGTTTTTGCATTTCGATTTTCGTGTGGGAAAAGTAAGTACATAAATATGAGGCCGCATCGTGCGTTCTTATGCTCCGCCACATTATCGGTAGGATTTGGTGTTCGAATCCCGATTGGAGTGGAGTAGCGTTCGCTGTAGTGTTTAGTGACAAAAGCGCTTTTATGCGAATGAGGAAGATGTTTCTCAACCATGCGATTCTTATTAAAAGAATCGTGCGTTTGATCTTCTACAGTGTGGATATTGTGTATTCTAAAAAACTCTTGGTAGAAAATTCAGAACTTCAAAAGAACGACCAATAAAGATTAAAAGCTTGGTAAAATCGTCGATTGCCATTTCGGTGAAGCAAGACGTCTACCATGATCAGGAGAGAATTCAGTTCAAAGAACCTAGCCTTCTGGGGTGTTCCATACTACAACCTATACCATATCCCGGTATGACTTAGTATTCGAATCCCGATCGGAGAGGAGTTTGCTGTCAAAAGTGCTTTTTGCGAATGGTGGAAATGTTTCTCAACCATGCGTTTCTCTCTTATTAAAAGAATCGTGCGTTTGATCTAAAATATTGATATTGCGCTTTCTATAAAACTCTTGGTAAAAAATGCAGAACTTTAAAAGAACGGCTAATGAAGGTTTGAAAGCTTGGAAAAGTCGTCAATGGCCGTTTTGGTGGAACAAAAGACGTCTACCATGAGAGAGAAGTCGGTTCTAAGAACTTAACCTTCTAGGATGTTCCCATGTATCTTGTAGATCCCGCGTATGTTGTATCCACGTATCAGTAGAGTCCTGATTATCCGTTTTAATGTGGACCAAGACTAACTCGGAAGTTCAGAATTGTTTTCGGTAGTTTTAAAAACGGAAAATGTGGAACCAAAAAAAAAAAAATCCTAGAAATATTTGATAGCACGGTTAAAGCAGAAACTCGGATAATCGGGGTTTTATTGTATGTTAAATATTGAGTACATGGATTGTGTACATAAGCTGTCTTCGCTTTCGTTGTTAGTGAAGGTATTAAATGGATTTAACTATACTAAACCCTCTTTCTTTCAACGCTGTAATACTGTTGTCTCATTTAAAATTTCCAAGTGTGTTAAATATCGAGTACATGAATTGTTACTTCGTTTACATATGCTCTGTCTCCGCCTTCGTTGTTTAGTGAAGGCAGCTTTTACACTCCTAGCCGCATCGTATAGCAGCTGCTTCCGGTATTTCTGTATATAATAGTTCATGACCACGGTAATCGGAACCTTTAATGGGCATTATCCTCCACGCATACCGGTTTTTTTCCCATCATGCGTAATGAGTGTTGTCTACCCAGTGACGTTACATTAATTACGACTCGCATAATGACGCTGACACATGCTATGTGGTAAGAGAGAGATGTTGTAAAACTTAATCGGCGCATTTAGTGTTAAATAGCCGTTGCTACATGCAGCGTAATTATTTAATGAACATAAATGTTCGGATGAGGAAGATGAAGAACGGTAAAACTGACTTTGCTTGATTTTGTGGTGTGCTAATCTGAAAAGCGTTTTCCAAATTCTCGAATCTTGGAGTTGGGCTTTGTTGTGGTATGTAAATGACGAGTCGTGGGTTTTATTTCTGTGAATTATTGCTGTAAAATATCTAACCCTTTGGTTTGTCGGCATTTCTGATCTAATTAATCACATTTAAAATGTGTTTTGAACGACTTGTTTTAACTTGAGAGACGTTTGGACCAGGGGTGTAGTATAGCCGGACCGGCGTTCCGGAACTGCTTATATTTTTACGAAAAATAAATGAGAAAAAATTATAAAATATCGCTCTATTCTGTCGCTTCCCTCCCAACAATACCACCCAGGTCAGAGCGTTCCGGCACTGCTTCATTTGCGACTACACCACTGGTTTGGACAAATCTATCTGTAGTAATGTGTACACATTTTCATCCGCGGTTCTTTTCTGACATTGATAATGGTCGTTTTTCCAGCCAAAGTGAAATTGAGGTACATAAAATTCTAGCTACGAGAGACCATCTGTTGAAGGTTGGTTGCACATTGGTCCAGCATCAGTCCTAAATTGTCTGAAATACCCATGCGTGTCAATTTAGGCTGACCTAATGTGTAGTTCGATTATGGAATGTGCGAGTGTAGTTTCGAATCCTTTAACCCCCTGGATGTATTTCTTCTGTGTCAGTAAGACTCCTTGTGTATGTTCATTACTTGACGTTGTCTGTTTTGTGTTGGGTGCAATATAAGACCAAATATATGTCCCATTGCAATAAAACTCATTGTGCAATGGAACTTTAATGAATGAAAACTAATTTTGCAAGAAATGACGGTCCATGAGACAAATCTGTGAGAAAATTCTTTACTTTTCTGCACTGCCTTATAAACTTGAAGGGCTAAAACAAAACATTCATAATCGTAAATCGACATTGATGTTTTTCTCATACTTTTCAGTGTTTGAACAGAATGCCTACGGCTCATTACGTTATGACTATTAAGGCTCATTTACATTAAGCGTTATTCCGAATACCCTCTCCTTATTCAGATCCGTTGAACCAATGGGTTAAGAGAACGAGAATGATTGGCAGGTTTAATCATTCCTGTTCTCATTGCTCATTAGCTTTAAGGGTCTGAATACCAAGATCGGATTCGGATTGACCGTACAAGTGTAAATGATCCTTTATTTTTGATAACGAATAGCATGACAGAAATGAATTTCAGGTTTATGCTAGGAAAACTTATCAGAACAGGGCTGCTACCAGTGTTGGAGTGGTTAAGATTGCATCAAAATTGGGTATATTTTACTTCCTATTGACTGTTCTTCAATGTACTTCACGAAGCATTTCAGTTTCGACCATATCTCCCTCCCCGTAAATATAAAGAGGAATGGATTTTATGTTTTCACTTGACAATGAACATACACTCTCAGCGTATATATTTTTTTATGTAAGCAGTGGATAGAAGAGAGGAAAAGAAGTTGAAATATGTGTATCTCTCCTTTTATTTTTCCAGCAGATTCCCTCAGAAAGGGAAAAAAATTATCCTTTTTTTTTACCCCCTTTTCCCGGAATGCTTCCGGTTTTTCCAGCAGCGTGATGAGGACTGGGGAGAGGGTAGTCTCAATAAAAGTCGGATCTATAAGTGTGGTGTATGGTCAGTATCATGAAATGGAAAATCTGAAAACACATGACAGTCTCTATTGCATTTTCCAAAACAAAATGGTTTCTCTTTGTTTTCTATTCCATCTGGAGGGAGAAGTCTTATTTCCAGATTTTCGAGGGGATTGTTTTTTCGTATGAAGGGATTTTAAAATGTCCATCCGCGAGAAAAGAATTGTAACTTAGGGGTCATATCTCGGAGTAGAAAATGCCGCTGTTTTTTTATGTGAATAGCGTACGTTTCTTGACCAGCTAAAGCAGAAGGCTATTGTCCTTTTCAAATTGCTTGCGGTGTGATATTTAAACTAGATTTTAATTTTGATTCACATGGGTGTTATGAAATTTTAATCTTTTGGCATCTTTCCAATTGCAACTGTGCAAAAGTTGATTACTACTGCCGTTGTAATGTCTCCATTTTTGTCACAGGCATAACCCGCTGTGTTGCTCTAGTACGACGTTACCTAAAATTACCATTAACAGGCGATTGTATAAAAATCCGTCACCCTTTTCAATGCTTAATTTTTACGTTTTATTGCATCTTGTGTTCGGTACGGCTTACCCGATTTTGGACTTGTGCCATAGAACCTAACCACTCTCTAAATATGGCTTTGTCTTACCTTGTGTTTAGTGCAGCTTATCAGATTTTGGTCTTTGTACCCTGGAACCTAACCATCCTAAACCTCTAATGCTTTTATTGTCTTTTTTTTATGGGCTGTTTGTCCGATTTTTGTTTTTGAGCCATGGAACCTAACCATCATTCTCCAAAATGCTTTTATTGTCTTATTTTTTTGTTTTGCGCTGTTTGTCCGATTTTGGTCTTTGAGCCATGGAACCTAACCATCATTCTCCAAAATGCTTTTGTTGTTTTATTATGTTTCGCGCTACTTGTCCGATTTGGAACCTTGCACCATGTCACCATAACTACCATTCCACCTCCAAAACGCTTTTGTTTTACCTTGTATGTTTATCGCAGCATGTCCTATTTTAGTCTTTGTCATGGAAACCATCCTACACCTCCATAATTCTTTTGTATTACTTGCTGTTTACCGCGTCTTGTCTCATTTTGAACTTGATGCTTATCTACCTATGATGGCTTTTGATGGAATACCTACCTATCCACACGCCACCTCCGAAATCCTGTTTTATTTTATATTCTGTTTGTCCAGTTTGGAACTTTGTGCCATTTGAATCTAACCACCCTCCAAATTCCTTCACCAAATGTTTGTGACTGATGATCCCTACAATGCAGCGCTTCGAACAAGCGGATTGTTGTGTGATAAAATTCTTTTCCGATATCGCTGTTGACTCATCAGCAAGAGTACTTCCTGACAGCCATCAAAAAACCGAAGACCCGCGCAAACACCGATCCATCGGTATCAAACTCCACCATCTCCTATCGGAATGAATGCTAATTGCCCCTCCACCACTCATCCGCACTTCACATTTCCTCGGGCGCGTCCCTGCCCCCATGCAAATGAGACAAAAACCCCAGAATCTTTTAAGACTTCATCCTCCTCTGCTTCGTGTACTCTCTCGTTTGCCCACATTTTTCATTTCCCTCGGAAAAAGGGGGGCACCACACACTACAGGACATTACGGTAAATATGTGAGTTATATTTGCCCTTAAATTAGCCGGCGTAAATCACTTTTCGTGCTTTTCAGCGCTTGCCTTTCCGCGAGCGGGGAGAAAAGAGTTTCGGATTTGTTGGGGGTGAGAAAAAAGTGTTTTCTGTTGTGTGTAATCTTCTGCGCTCGGTGCGTATTGTTTTAAGCTGACGGGGGCGATGCGTACTTAATTATGGTCTAGTGCCTTAGTTCGGGAGTCATTATAAAAGTTTTGCGTTTGTTTTGGGAAGGGGGTTGTGCATTAGATGCGAACCGTTGCCAAGTGTGGGTGAAGTCGATGTACGAAATCACTCGAACATTATTTTTGGAATGTCGACCCTCTGAGGTGTTCGCACGCATGATTCCACCTTGGAACCTGCAGTCTTCCCTGCACGGCTTCTAACCAATTTTGAACTTCTTGACCAATAGAATCTTTCCTAATGATGCTATTCTAAGGAAAAGAGCATGCGAATTCTTAAAGTACGTAGTTTCGATATGCCCTATAGAATCAAAAGTTATCAAGCTCTAAGCTGAAGAGTTGCGTACTCTTTTATTTTCTTTGTATATGTTTCGTTTCATTGGATGTTTTGATGTAATAACTGTTACATGTTCAAATCAAATTTAAGTCCCATTCCAATTCTATTTTGACATCTATTTATTAACAAAGTCATGACACTAAAACTATGACAAGAAAACAAAAAGAAAGAAACCAATAGAATCTTTCCTAATGATGCTATTCTAAGGAAAGGAGCATGCGAAGTACGTAGTTTCGATATGCCCTACAGAATCAAAAGTTATCAAGCTCTAAGCTGAAGAGTTGCGCACTCTTTTTTTTTCTTTGTATATGTTTCGGTTCATTGGATGTTGTGATGTAATAACTGTTGCATCGAGTCCAAAATTCGCACATCATAAGATTGCATGTTCAAATCAAATTGAAGTCTAATTCCAGTTCTATTTTGACGTATATTTATTATCAAAGTCAGGACACTAAAACTATGACAAGAAAACAAAAAGAATGGATAGGCCCATTCCAACGTAGTCTTCCTTCGACCACGTTCCAAATCAATCTGGTGAATTCCCCATCGGGTAGGGAAGATGCGCTTTTCAAATTCCCTTTCATAGGGATTATCATAAGATCTGTGGCTAAGTTGCCACAGATGTATCGTGGGCATACCGGGTTGTATGCAGCGTAGTTTAGTTTCCCGCACTTATCCTGGGTGTTTTTGTGTTAGTGAAACCTTTCTAACCAGGTTTTGTTTTAGAAAACCTTTGTGGTCCAGTAGTTGACGGCTATTGTCTTGTGTGCACGTCATGTCTGTCTTGCGTCTGACGCAGCTTGGTCATATATGACATTTGCGCCATAAAATTCAATTGTCAACAAGACAATCTTTTTGATACATTCATTTAAAAAAAAGTTTTTTTTTTTCTAGAAAAAACTTATGAGTGTAGACATTACTTTATGAATCAATTTTACACATAACACAAAGTTTGTTTTTTGGAGAAAAAATTATGGTATAGTGGGATTGCCCGTCTACATCGTTCTTAGACGACAAAATATCAAATGAGAATATATGCCTTAATGAAAGAATATATATGCGTTCTATTGTGAATGTAACTAGAATAACCCGTTGTGTTTTCTTCAATGTGACGTAAATTCACCTGCCTGCCTTAATGTACCAAGAATAATTATCTACTTAGATTTAACAATTTCAAGGAGGTGGACGTCAGATGTTTACTATAATGGTACTTATATATGTGGTTTACGCCAAATACCTTTTTCGTGGTATCTATCCAAGTATCTATATAGATCTTTCTTGAATACTATCATTGGTGTGGAGTGGATTTCTTTTATCGATGTCGCCAGTGGCCCGTTGTGTTCTAACACGACTGGAATTAAAAACAAATGTTTTTCTGATTATAACACTAATTACTGATGTACTTTCTGGCCAAAACAATCAGCTTGTTTTGATTTTTCCTCGTCTTCGAGCTTTCCTGATCCAATTATACTCCTTCATTACTATCCTGTAGTAAAAATCATCATCGACTTTTTATAAAGTGGTTTAAGTTGTAGTTACTATGAGATAATAATATAGTGGATAAGATTGCTTCAGAGTATTAGAAAAAGGGGGACGAATGTCTAGTTTAACAAGACGACCATGCTATATGAGAGGGAATACTGACTTGTTGGATTTTGATTCGCCTTAATCTTGACTGACTTTTTCTATTTATTGCGGATCGACTTAGTCGATAGATATACCAAACACACCTTTATGTGTGCTTCATTCCAATGCAGAATTATGATCGGTTTAAAAAAAAAGATTAAAAAAGACTTCCAGGTTCTCCGGATAGTTGATATGATAAACAAAAATGTCAAGCATTTATTTGTATGTATTTTAGTTTTGATTTGACTTTTTTTCTCGCAAGACAGCATTACTCAATATAAATGCATATAGCTCAATGCCTTGCACCCAGACGTCACATGTATGCTTTCTGAATTGAAATATAGACATGTGACATTGTGTGGTAATTCCCCCAGTGTAGTACCATCCGATGCTTCTTGATTGAGAAAAAAAATAGGAGTCAGTTGAGTAAAATAAGTGAAGTTTTCAGCAGCCAAAGTGATTTCCAGTGTAAAATGTGATGTTGCTCTTCGTTTGGAAGAATGTTTTTGAGATACACCATTCTGAACAATCGTATTATATCAACATAATTGGCCAGTGCATGCTTCTAATATTTTTATACAAATTGCTTTTTTAACTAATAGGCTTCCATCTACTCTGGGCGGTATTTACATGCTATTATTGCTGAATTTTTAACAAAATGCCAGAATTATGTACCAGATTCAAAAGATAGTTCTTATGCAGTTACGCTTTTTTTCCTTTGCTTTCTTTCTCAGTGTTATTTAGTAATGTTGAAATCTTGTAAATGGTGTCGACTCGGTAAAACTGCTAAAAAATTTAATCCAGCCGTGTTTGCATTAAATTTTCAGCAGCAAACTGTCGGCTGCGTAAAAACGTTTCCGCAACTCGGGTTCCGCATCGGTTTGGTTTTTGGAATTTTTGCACCTATCCCCTCGGAGACCTCCCCCGAGTTATTCCGCCACAGTATTTACTTTTCCGCAGCCAAAATGTCTCTCTTATGGCTCATAAAAGCGCGCCAATGGAAATGAAAAATTTTTATCTCGCGCCCTTCCTATTCTCGCCGCAATAATAATTGTACATTTGAGTGCGTGTGAATTTTTAACAAGATTTATCGCCAACCTTCGCCACCCACTTCGGTTGCGCGAATTTTTACATAAAGCAGCAAAACTTTTGCTCCGCGTAGAAAAATTAATAACCCCACTTTTAAGACAACCGGAATAGCCCTTAATTGACGCTACGAAAATGAAATTATTCTTTTAAAACGTAATGGGCTTCAGACGCTATCTTGTTTGTTCTTTTGTAAAAGTACCCCTCCGCCAATAAAAGGGTAATACTGACACTGACGCCACTTAACATTCAGCAAACGCCACTGCGGAGTGCGCTTTTATTTTTGCCTCGAGTTGTTCCTTGTTTTGTAATGGGGGGGGGCGTCTAGAGAGGAAATGCTATTATAACGGTGTATTATTGCGCCTTGTTAATCATAAGTAATGATGAGCGAATGTAATTGGTTTGTATGAGGGGGTGGTTGGTCCGCAGTTTTACCGTTGTTGGCTGGTTTTGGTTTATTGGAAGTGGTCCCCCGGGCGAGGAGCGGAATTAACATATTCTTTTATCACTGTAAACTGCAGGATAGTTTTAATGTGGTTTTTGAAAGTTTTACCTCAGGTTCAAGCGAGTGTTACATTGTCAGCTTTGTGCTAGAATTCTCTCTGACTTCGTTGTTGCGTGGACTGATTGGAGTCTTGGATCAAGTTGATTGAAATTGAAGTTGGAAAAATCTAATTCATATTCCAGTTGTTTTCATAGGGCTTTCACTTTTTTGTTGAAAATTCTTTGTTTCAGGTGGAGTTTCACTTTCTGAAACTTAAGTCCAGTGTGTCGACCGTATTTGGATTGTTGCCACTCAAAAAAATTGAACGCAAAAACGGTTATATCATACAACTGCGTGTATAATAAAAAAAATTCTTTCACAGCAGATTGTAAACTGTGATAGTTGTACGGAACTTGGTAAAATTTCTCGAAAAAGGAATTCGTTAAAACGAGCACCGATTGTATTTCGTTTAATTTGAAGATTGAGGATTATTACGCTAAAATTCTTCGTTAACACTTGAATGTGTTGGAGATAGTGACTTAATTTAGAAGTGCCTATCTCAGCGAAACACAGAAATTAAATTGTTTATTTTTCAAGAATATCATGGGGGATGGAAACTGCGTTTTAAGACTTTTTTTTATCACGAAGAGTTATTTTTCATATTTTTTTCGCGTGATTTTCAAGGTCTGATTATGGAACTCAGATTTCCTTAAAACTTTCAAAGGAACCTATTCGCAGTTTTTTCTAGGTGGCTTATCCAGTGTTGGTTTTTTTTTTTTATAGCAATTTATCTCGGCCTTTTTACACACAGTTCTTAAGGAGGAGCGAGGGAGAAGGATGGGAATAACTGTAACGTCCACTGTTTTTTTCCCTCGATGCCCTTAAAGGGTGTTTGTGTTCCGAAACAAAATTAATGGGGCTGTCTCGTCAGAGTTCGGGGGAAACGGCTCCAACGGTTCCTCTGCTATTTGAAAAATTTGATCTCCTTGCCACCCTCCCCCCTCAAATGAATTTGCGGATTCAACGAAACAAGAATCCGCCATTTTTCTCCTGGCCCCTAAAACGAAAAACTCCGTACAAGACCACGAGTTTAAAGAACTGTATATCTATTAGAAGGGAAGGAAAAGACAAAGAAAAGCGCTGCATTCTGAAGGCCTCTTTTCTCTTAGCATGGGGTGGTCCTGCAGGGAAAAAATCTAGGAAGGACACAAGAGTCATGGTCAACCTAAGTGGAACAGTTCGGATGCAAGCATTTATATCCCTTGAAGGGACAGCTTTCTCTTAGCTGTATATTCCGGGATAATAAAAGAAAGTTTGGAGAGGGTGGAAAAAAAGTTTTTAAATGAGGTGATTTTACACTTTGATTCGTTCTTAAAAGCGCGTTTACTTTCGGGCTCTTTTGGAAGGGGTCTTGGAATTTGTGATGGTGGTTCCTGT
This sequence comes from Metellina segmentata, assembly GCA_947359465.1. Lineage (NCBI taxonomy): Eukaryota > Metazoa > Arthropoda > Arachnida > Araneae > Tetragnathidae > Metellina > Metellina segmentata. Next base: position 29,819,482 of record OX375881.1, read on the forward strand.
GCCTGTTACGGATTATCTAGTGCCACTTTGCAAATGGCGATCACATCTCAGGATTGTTAAAGGTGGGTTTAAGTCATTGTATATCAATTTGCGAGGGGTTCTTTTAGATTGGGGGCTAAAGGATGGTCTCCCATTGAACGTGTTTGAATTTGAGGCTTTTATATAGATTTAATCTTTTCGTGTATGTACGTGTGCCAAGTTGATCTTTTTGCTTTTATCCTGGTTTATTTTGAATGCTTCAATCCGCCTACTGCGGAGGGAGAGTTTTACAATAGTCTCTGCTTTTTGTCTATAGAGAGCACTTGGTTTATTGCTCAGATGATATATATATATATATATATATATATATATATATATATATCATCTGAGCAATAAACCAAGTGCTCTCTATAGACAAAAAAATGTGAATGAAGATTGGATTTTATAGTTCATAGGAGCTAATGGTAAAAATAGAAATATATTTGTAATTATTTTTACGATGCTCGGCTATTAAGAGGTTTGCAATATTCCCTGAAAAGTTTTGACTGTATTTCCATTGGTGGAATTCATTCTATCCTACAGATTAAAAACAATACCAAAATGATTCTTCTATTCAATTGCAATTGCAGAGCTATTTTAAAATTTTCAAAATTATAATGGTTTAGCCACTGTCCCAAGAGGTTATGATATCTTAAGCTTTCAAGCATTGGCTTGATTTCGAAAAAACAGGATTTCTGTTGATCCTCTTTAATATTTTGTTTGTCATATCGCAACATATTTGTGTGATTTTTCGGTATCACCCAGAGCCCTTCAATTGAAAAAGACCAAAACTGAATCATGAAGCTGACTTATTTGCGGTGACAAGAAAAACCTTTGAAACAACCGCCCACATTTTGTATCATAGTCGGCTGTTAGAAACCACGCGGTTACGAGGCGAGATGTTTCGTACGTTGTTGTAAAGTGCTTTGTTGTAAAATCTTAGGTAAAGATTCTCCACGATTCATCAATGATCTATGTGCCGGAAGCTTATTTTTAAAGAAACCGGAAGGTTATAATTCTTCATCTCATTACTTTTGTTAATTTACGACTCAGCAAAGCATAAATTTTCAACTTTAAAAGAAGAAAAAAAAAATGAACGGTAGCATCGCAATAAATTAAAAATACAAATCGCAGCCGCCTGTGTACGAATAGTAACGGAGACATCACGAAGAGGGAAGACAAATTAATGGGAACCTTCACTGCTCGCCGCCTTGTTCATTCATCGGAGGCTTCAACATGTTAGTCTTATCTATGTTCGTTTCCAAACCGCGGGCTGTAAATTAAAATTAATTTCTTGCATCTCCAGAAAAATACTCGGGGAACGATAAAAAAAAAGGGAGAACTATATACAGGCGAGGTAGCAGTGGGGAAAAAACTCCCATCGTTTTCCGAAATAAAACATCTTTTAATTGCATTACACACTTGACAGAAATGCCAAAACATATGGCCCTAACACTTTACCAACTTGCTTTTTGAATATAAATTTTTGGATGGAGACCGGGTTGAGAGGGGGAAAAAAAACTAGCCTTTGTCCGTCTTTCTCAATTACTTTAACTGCGATTATTTTTTTTCTGTCGGGAAAGGTATTTCAATCCATAATTCTCTCGCTCTTCTATTATTATTTTTTCTGCCTCTCTCTCTAAAGAGGCGTCGTTTTATTATTTATGCATTTTTTTCCATGTCGAGTACTTATTGTTCTTACTTAATTTCTCTCACTCTCCCCCCCCCCCCTTATCGTAACTTATTATAATTTGTGGCTTTTCTAATTGAATAACGAACGCCGAGGGTTGAGAAAAAATGGGGTTGGGGGGGGGGCGTCATAAAACCCTCATGACAAACGATTGTTAAGGGGAGATGAAAAAGTTAAGTCATTGGTGGTGTTGGAATAGAGAGAAAAAACCGTTAGTTCGCATACGTAAACGTTTATAAATTGCTGCGGAGGTTTTTTCTCTTTTTTTTTCGGAGTGCGTCGTCTCTCTCTGGCGCGTATTAAACGCCCGTACTGGGGTAAAGTGATGCCTGGATTATGTTTCCATGCGCAAACGTGTCGGCTGCATTCGTAGGGGCGAGTGTTAATTTGTCTTTAATAGCGCAAATTAAAACGCCATGGTTAATTTTGTAATTAATGGTTTTCAACGTTGAACGCCTTTTTCTGACTCTTAAATGCACCTTCGCCCATTACATTTATTATCCCGACGAAATTCGTTTTTTTTTTTATTATTATTATTCGGGTCTTTTTTGCGCTCGTCGCTGACTTTTATGGTCTTTTTTTTTTCGCCACTTGGTTTTTTTTTCGGGTGACTGTCTTTTAATGTATATTTTAACGCAGTGTTAATTTACCTTCTATTGCTTATCATTACGATTTTTTAAATGGTGGTAATTTTTTTTTTTTTTTTTTGCCTTTAATGCATTCATGTTTTTTTATTGGCTTTTAATTCGTCATATCTCTGGTGTTCCGCCATTTGCATGTGAAGATTAATTTGCTCTTAAAATGTTATTGTAGAGGGTTAGAAAAGGAGCGTGAAACTCATGTTTGTTAACGGGTATAAAACTGTATGGTTTGGTTGCATTCTTTATTGACTTATCACTGTTTTATAAAATGGAAAAATTCGCTGTAGAATTTTCTCGTTTCGGTTTTTTTTTAAATGTTTATAAATTTACAAATGCCAGACGTTTGACAACTAAGCCAATGGCCATCTTGCTCCGCAATATTTCTGAACAATAGGATTGTAACCATTCATTGTTCGTCGACAATTGCATAGAGTACAATTAGATGCATTCTAAGTTCAATTCTAAATAAATGGGCCTTTGACAATCGTGCCCAGTAAGAAGACGAAACATTCAAACCACGATGGAAACTTAGAATTGGAGACTGAATCAACGAAACTCCAATTGAATTATAAGCTTGGCATTGAGTATGATTTATAAATACTTAATATAACCTGCGTATTGCATTATAGTATTTAAGGGGGTCCGGGACACATTGAAATTTTTTTTTTATTAATTAATTTAGAATTAAAAATTTTTTTGTTCTGATTACCCATCTAAATAATAAACTAAATCACAACACAAATTTTTTCCAAAAGTTTTTTAAAAAATTTTGAAAAAAAGAGGCGTTATTTTAAATTGCTAAGACTCAAAATATTCTTGATCAATTTTCCAAATTACTGCAGTAAATTATTCACAAATTTATAAACTTTAATTTAGATTCAGCAATTTAAATAATAACTTTATCGGTTTTCGACTTATTGCAATTTGAATTACAGGAAATCTTGAAAAAATGTATCATGGAGAAAAACGAATTTAAAGTTTTAAATACAGGTGTTATTGCCAAGAGTGTTAGATTTTCAAAACAACGCACCACAAAAATTACTATATCTCTAGTTCTAATTAAGATAGAAACATGATTTAGACTTCATTTTAAGCAGAAAAACACAGAGAATTTCTTAAAATAATACTAAAAAAAAATTCGAAAATTTGACGATTTTTGTGTCTTGTATCCCCTTGAACGATTTATTTTAAACTGAGAGCACACATCACCTGAACTAAAGTTAATTGTGGTGACTGAATTGACAGTGTCAAATTTTCACAGAAATCATTTTTTCTTGTTTTGTTCTGACAATTCTTTTAAACAATAATTTGTATATGTTTTGACAATTTATGCTAATGATTTTTATTTGTGTTTTCAGGTATGTTTGTTTCTTTTGTGTCAGAAAATAACAGATCATCTGAAGGTATTTGTTTTTTTTATATATATTCATCTCGGCCACTGCACTTGCCAACTTATCTAATATCTTCTAAAATTCTATACCGTCGTTTGAATGTTAAACAACCATTTGAGATGTGAAAAAAGGTGATCCTCATTTGTTCAATTAAAAAATCTTTTTTTTTTTTTGTTATTCTCTTTTTTATTAACATTAAGAAAATTTTAATTCCTTTGGGCAGTCCAGTGATTTTAATGAATGATTCCAATGTTTGCAACCTGTCTTTATGTTGCCTACAGTTCAAAAATATAAATGCATTTCAACTGTTTCAGTTCTTTAATTATTGGCTTGAATAAAATCAGATTTAGTTTGTGCACATTAAAACTTTTTCGTCTTAAAGTATATCCTATGATTTGCTGCATGTTGGTTTAGTGTGACTGGACTAATAGTTCTTTAAGTTATCTTCGACTTATAAGTAAAACACCAATTCAAGAAACACAGTTCTGAGATAGCTAAAAGCTCGACTCGATATGATATAATTAAATATGTGTGTCAAGAAGAAAATTTACCTTCATGCAAGATAAAAATGACTTAAGACGTCACCAATCTAAAAATCACCGCAGTCTGTTGCAGAAAGTCTATAACGATTTTCCTTTGAGATGTTCAACATACAACATATATGCGCAAATGAGAGAGTTAAACAGCTGAGGAATTGTACTGTCAAACGGTTTAAGAGGGAAACAAATCCAGAAACATTATTCTGGAAAAACGAAATGGATGTTCCCTAGCCTAGTGAGTTTCAAAAACTAATCCTTACTGCAAGAAAAAAAAAATTAACGTATGAGAGAACACCCTTCACAAGTCTAAATATCACCACATTTTGGTCTAAGAAAAACTAAAATTACTCGTATATTGAAATTTTTGACTTGCGATTTGTGTGTTTAATTGTAAGCAGACAAAATTTACTTTGATTTAATCACTTAAAAATTTCTTTGACCCGTAAAATTTTAAGCTTTATCAGTCTATTTTATCGCAGGGAGTCTAGAAAGCTACTAACCAATTGCGAAACCGTGTGAGCTAATCTTCTAAATTAATCCCAAGTTCCTTTAGTAGTTTAGCTGCATTCCTGATTATGGTATGAAAAACCGTCTCACTTGTATGCCGGAGATATGTAGAGCATATGTATTTGAATAGTGGTTATAGTGTTGCACATATTTATAGCCATCGACTTTACTGTTGTGAATACAAAACACCATAACGCTAAAAGCACATTTCACCACAATACTTCCAAGCCTCTTGCTTTCGAATGCTTTAGCCGAACTTTTTCTTTGTTTTATGATAGGAGCAGCACCGCATCCTTGTTTCCTCGCCTGCTTGTCTTTATTCGTGGCAACGAGGAGAGCGCAAACGGTAGATTTTAGCGCCGAAACAAAGTGGAAGCGACAGAATATGCGAAAGGAGTTTTCCCCTCCCTATGGCCATGCAACATCGAACATAATGAAGAATCAGACGAATTAGGGGACAGTCTTGTAGCCAACCAATTTCACGGATGAATTCCATTTCTTCATTTCTCCCCTTCTTTTATTCCGCGCATTTTTCCAGCGCTACCCCCACTCTTTTAGGGATATGTATATACCCCTTTTATGTATATTTATGTATAATGTGCGTGAAAGGCTCATTTCCACGCATTCGCGTGAATTTTAGGGAGGGTGACCCGGTGCGGGGAATATCTTTAAGTTGGACTCATATATTTGAACATTGCCATACTTTGTAGTCGTGGAATATCAAAATGTACGACAGAAGGAAAGCACCATGGCAGTGACGAAAGATTCCCATTGATCATCAGAAGGCCTGATCTTTCATTTTAGTTCTAAGAGCCATTAACCCCCTGAGGGGCTAACAACCATAGTTCCACTTTACAACATGCAGTCGTCTTCTCTGCATGACTTTTAAACAGTTTTGACCTTCCTGACCAATAGATTATTCCCAAAGAATTATTATTTAAGGCATTAGCAGCAAAATTTTTTTATCTAAAGGATTATGTTCTAAGTGAAAAAAGGGACCAACAGGATCTTTCTATAGGATTCTTTATTAAGGAAATGACCAACACAATTTTTCTAGAGGATTGTATTCTAAGGAACGGACCAACAGTATCTATCCAAAGAATTATTTTATTATTAAAGGGCCAGTAGAATCTGTTCAAAGAATTCTACTTTAAGGAAGGAATTAACCTTTTGACAACGGCTATAGATATAACTTTCAAGGTACAACTGGTTGTGCCAGTCGTAGGTCTAAATGCTTTCTTGGCGCGATACGTACAACTTTCAAGGTACAACTGCTGAACTGGCCAGTCTAAATTCTTTCTTGGCGCGATTTTAATAACTTTCAAGGTACAACTGCTGTAGCGGCCACAGTCTAAATTCTTTCTTGGCGCGATTCGTATAACTTTCAAGGTACAGCTGATGAACGAGTATGTTGTCTAAATTATTTCTTTGCGATATCATGGTACAACTGCTGTATCTGCCGCTGTCTAAAAGTTAATGTAATGCTCTCAAATGTTGAAAGAATCCGTTGATTCTTCCAACTAATGTGTGATTATTAAATCATTTAGTTTGTTGTAGAGTAAAAACAATGCAACACTTCTTGGGAATCTTGTGACACTCAAAGGGTTAAGAACCTGAATTATGTTGAAAGTCCTAAGCTTCAATTTTTACAAGAACACTGCATATTTTGTTGCACCAGCATTCAAAAACCAAGATGACTGACTCATCGTCCATGGACAAGTGTCACCAAAAATCCATGGCCTAATATTTAGAGGTTAGCTAAAAATTGCTGTTTTAAAAGCGGTCTGTGTTATCCAAACCTAGTACTCGTGAAAGTTCATTCGCCTGAACACTCAGGGGGTTAATCTCTTGCGAGTTATGTGAAAAGTAACCTTAACCCTCGTGGTAAAAGTGGTTTCGATTAGATATCTCGTCTATCAAGGTCTGGATAATTTTTGTTACGTTGACAATATCAAGATCTAGTTAGTTTTGCAAAAGAAATTAAAAAAATGAAATATAACCTTTCTAATTTTGTTTTTGCTTGAAGAATTTGATCCCTTTCACGTGTTTAACTGGCAGGATGTAGTTCTGTGTGTACAATTCAATGCCTATTTTCGAAACAAGCATCCATTTCCCTAACAAAGGCAACAGTCAGATGAGAAGCTTCATGGCAGACATAAATTTTGTTTATAATAAAGTAAAAGTTTTTGAGACGGTTCCAATTTTATAGCTTCTGCACATTTATTCAGTGTTCTAAAAAAAAATAATAATAAAACTTGATTTGAAGGAAGATAACTGGTTTCTGAAAATCAGACCTTTAAGTTTAATGATATTTTTGTTCTTTCAGATAGATCTTGAATGTTATTACATTGAGGATGTGCGGTGATTTTTATCTTGACTTATTTTATGTTTACTTTATTCAGTAGATGAGTCTGTAACATCCACATGTAAAAAAAACCATGGCGAATTACCATGTTCCATTGGTTTGTTTTTGCAAAGAGTCTGAAAGTGAAGTTGAGGAGTGGGAAAAAGTAAACATTAGACAAAAATTTATAAGGCCATTTTCTGAGACTTCATACCATAGAGCAGTCGTAAAGCTAACAATATCGAATAAATTGCTTCGGAGTAAATTGTTGACCAATGGATCAAGGGTAAAAAGAAGTTTTCTAAACTTCAGAAATTATATCCTTTAACAGAGATCAAGGAGAAATTTCGTTGAACTTGTTTGTACAACGAAAGTTTTCAGCTTGTTATGAACTATGAGTACATTATTACTATCCCAATAAAAGAAAGTGCAAATCGAAATTTACCTTTTCCTCGGACTTGCTCGAATGACTTAGGGAGCCTAACAAAACATCTTTTCTGATGATGTTTGTATCTTACACTGAATTAACCTCGCACCTCCTGTGTTGTACGTGTATTCTGTCTTCCAATTTTAGAACCTCGTTTAAAGTATCAGCAAAAATAAAATAACAAACATGTGAGGACTTGTACACATAAAGCATATAATTTTAGGTCGCTTTTTTCTTTCCTAGCACTAGCCAATCTCGATTCTGTTGACACTGTCCTTTGCCATATTACTGTTTTGGAAACTGGACTACAGTACAATGTAACGCAGATAATGTTATTTTTCCAGCAACACTTCTCGTCCACCTCTTGTATAACTGGAGAAAAACTGTAGATGAGTTCCTTTAATTTAAGTCTAACTCATATTGGGCTCGGATGTGGATGGTGCATGTATCACTTTAAAGAGTGTCTATCTTCAATTGAATTAGTGTTTTGCTTATAAAACATTTTTGGACGACATATTTGTTTAACATTACATTGCCCCACTCTTTACCTCCTTCTTCCCTTAGTGACAGCATTCCACCGAAAGATGACTACAGCGCTCACTTTGAGAAACTATGCAGTAGATGTACCTCTCATACCTTTATTATAAGTTATTACTTCACATAGCACATTACGTGTTGCAGTTGCCGCTTTAGAGATCTCAACATTGGTGGTTTTATTTTATGTTTCCTTGTATGCATTTTGTCTTAGACTATATCTCACTCATTATGAGCGATTACACTGGGTTATGTCTTCCAAGTTGGGGTCCACATTGGCTAACTGCAACAAGTACATTACATGTTACAGTTAGCCAACGTGTATCTCAACATAGATGGTTTTCTTTCATTTCTCCGTGTAGACTTTTCGTCTTAGACTGCGGTTCACTCAGATTATTAGCGATTACGCCGGGTAATGTCTTCCAAGTTGACTTTTTTTTCTTCCCAAGTCCTCAAAAAGCGTCACCGGCTTCTCCTTTCTCACGCGGAAGTTGTCGAGAGGCATTTCCATTTTATGTACCCCTCTCAACTGCAGTTTTCACTTCCTCTCTTAAGCTCTGGTAATGGCGTGTTTTTTAAGAGCTGTTTTAGCCGGTTTATATTCTTTACACTTGCATAATCTGCGGAATTTCCAGTGCGGGGCATATCCGCTTTATTATGCCCTCCGATGCAGTATTTCTGCGCCTCGTCTTTCCCGGGGATACGGAAGGGGAAATTAATAACCTACGCCGTGCGGTACTTGAAGCTGAAGTGCCAATAAAACGTTGGCTTGAGAGGAAAAAAAAGAAGTCCAGGCAAAAGTATAAAGTTGCTCATACACACACGAAATGTTGGGTCTTTTGTTTCTGGTGGCGATGTCTCACTTACAAAAATAAATTTAACATGCTAACGATGAGTGGTTGAATATTTTGTCTGAGAATCACGAGCACTGGAGAAGCAACTGATTCACGGCTGTACTGCTTCCTTCAAACTATCATCGAATCGGAAACCGGTGTTTAATCCGAAGTTGAGGCACATGTATAAAGTTGCTCGTGCACATGCAAAATGTTGCTTTTTTCACAAATGGATATGTCACAGCTACAAAAATAAATTTGACATGTTAATGAGGACTTATAGAGTATTTTGTTGTAAAAAACAAGCAGTGGATCAAGTCTTAAACTCTAGTTGCTAATCTACTACCAACTGGGCTACCGTGGCCTCGTTATCCACGATCAGATAACGAGATCAACACCTGATATTGTGACGCAGAATGATGGGATTTCAATGATCAATTGGTTCAGTGGTATTCTTAAGTCTTTGACAAGTGCAAAAATGAAGATTGAAGAGATTCTTCAGTTAGATTAAAGTTTAATTGCTATTTTACACTATTTACAGTTGCATAAAAAGATTACATATTAATGTAAATCGAAGCATTAATCAAATTAAGACCGCTTAGGTTCTCATCAAATTCAAATCAAGATTCTAACTGACAAAAGGTGTGGGAGAGGAGGGTAGGGCGCGTGACGTCAGCGATGCTAGCGCCATCTAACATTCAAATAATTTCCACATATAGCACCCCACTCTCCAAACTTCTACTTCACGCCAACGTGAGAACATTTGAGGCCACGACAGATATAACTTGGACCGTCATGTACGGGGAAGCTGGTATTAGTTGGGTCTTGTTTCGATCTCGCAAACCCCCAGTTGCTGATCCGCGACTCTATAGTTTGAGCTACCCTTTAAAAGTATAAGATATTTTCCTAGAAGTATCACAACTTTTAAATGTATATTTTTGAACCATTCTTAGTTACCTCCGGTGAACCATTCTTAGCTACACTCCAGTTTGTCGTCGCATTGATATCCCATCGAAAGGTTATTCAAAAAGGGGCATCCAAATTTTCAATGTTGCAAGAAAAATGTTGGAAACTTTTAACTTTAGACATGGGAAATCTGCTCTTTAAAAAAAAAAGCGTTTGATTAGCTATTTATATCGAATTCTTTCGTAGTCCTCCCCCCTGCTCCGAATGATAATAACGCATTCCAACAGATGGAATGAACTCAAACTTCTTGTGACATGACGAGGAGAATTGTTGCCAGATGTAGAGCAGAGAGAGAGAGAGGACTCGCGCAAGAGACAATTCTTCCGCAAGACGGGAAAAAAACACAAATAAATAGAACCACCCCCTTCCTTCATATCACTCCCCCCGAGAAAAAGGCACGAAACAAAAGCGAGGAACACCCCGAAAAAAGGAATAATGTGGAGACGCGTGTCCCGCGCGATATCGTAAAGGAAAGATTATATTCTCTTTCTTGCGATGTGGGGTGGGTCGAGTGGGGGGGGGCAGGCAGGCAAGAAAACGAAACGAGCGATGGAAAGGAACGAATAGGGGGACCCATTTAGATTTTACACTACTGTGAACTCAAATTGCACAAGATGGCTAATGGCCTCCGTCCTCCCTGTTGTTTGCGAAAATTCCATCATACACTTCATTAATTTCTCATTCCCATGCAAATGAAGACAGGTCTTGTAATGACATTTTACGCTGGGAAACACCGACGAGATGGGGTCTGGGAATGGTGGGGGGGTCGCGTATAACCGATTCTTTTTCCCCGGGACCCGAAATGGATAGAAAAGTGGGATCGGGCTGAGAGGGAAAGTGGCACGGTGGGGGTTCCAGGAGCGATAGGATTGGGAACCGCTTCCCCGAGACCTGTGGTTTGAAGTTTGGGATTTTACCAGTCTGGAAATTTGTGGAAGAGGTGCATCGTAAGATTCGAGAGGTTACCAGCTAAATGTACCTCAACCTAAACGTACTCGCATTGATCCATGCGTCATCCATTGCGTGTGCTAATGGATTTGTGTAGTTTGAAATTTTGGGGTTTGCCTCAGACTAGAACTTTGTGTGAAGTCGGTACTTCATCAGATTAATTTGTTGCCAGCAAAATATAACTTGGTGTCATTCTAGTGTCTAAATATTATATACGCGTCAACCTCCACTACTTCTTCCCATAGTTTGGATGGTATTGGTACCTCTGTGGGACAGGAGTTGGATTTCATACAACAATGGTTATTCGTGGCGTGTCCTGATAGATGTCTGTTTTGGGATTTTGCAACTGACTGGTACTTTAGCAAATGGGTACGTCATAATATTCAAGCGTTTACCAGCAAATGTACTCGCATCTAACTATCCATGTGTCATCTAAGGCCTGTCTTTATATATGTTTGAAATTTGGGATTTTGCCTCGTATTGGAACTTTGTGAAACGGGTACTTCATAAGATCCAAGTGGTCACCAGCAAAATTTAACTTAGTAATGTACTCGCATCTATGTGTCCATACATGGCGCGACCCAATGGATGTCTGTAATTTGTTGCCACAAACCGGAACTGAAACGGCTACTTCATAAAAATCAAGTGGTTACCTGTAAAATGTATTTTAGTGGCGTACTCGTATCTATCCATGTGTCATCCTTTGCGTATCCTGATAGATGTCTATTTCGAAATGTGAAGTTTTCCACGGTTGGTACGAAAACCCTGACGGGGGCACTTCGTTACACTTCAAACAGTTTTCCTCAAAAATGGCTCAGTGACATGGATAACTTTTTGGACTCCAATTCCTACTAGGACATTGGGATGTCCTAGTAGGAATTGGGTCAGCGGGTTTGCTCACTGCTAGCAACCTGCGAGTTGTAGGCGGCAAAGGTCCGATTTCTGTAACTTATCCTGAATGTTTTTGTTTTCTGGGTCAGTAAACGTTTCCTAGCGTGTGTTCCTTACTTGACGTTCTCTGTCTATAGTTTGTCGCAGCTTGACTAAATATGGCCCTTGGTCTTCAAAACAAACCAACCATGAGTGACTCGTATTTATCCATGTGTCATCCATAGCTGATAGCCGACTGTATTTTAGAAATTTGGGATTTTGCCATGACTTGCATTATGCAATGGGCATTTCGTACTATTTCAAACAGTTGCTCGAAAGAATGACCGAGTGGTATGATAAATGAGATGTCCTAATAGAGGAATTAGGTGATACTACTATGATGCACAGACATCTAGTTAAGGCAGTTGGACTAAATGGAGGAAAAGGAAGGACTTACTAGGGAAGATTGTCTTATTATTTAATGATTGCTGTTGTAGTTTAATGATAGTTGTAGTAGATTGTTGTAGCCACAGTTGCAGTAGTTTCTAGCTTTTGAAACATAAAAATAAATATAATTTTAATGAATTAAAAAATAAATATGTAACTATGTTTTTGCTGAAAAACCCATGCTAAAGTCTATTAAAAGCTAAATGATCGTGTATTTACAGGCAGTATTTGCAGTCAACGTTATAATTTCAACTTGCAAAGAACTCGCTTTTGAATCAAAATGAACAAAAGGCCTTTTCAAATCAAAATCACTAGTTTAAAATTTTTTTTATAAAGTATCTCATAATTCCATGTTGATGAGAATATGTAATAGGGCACTTTTGATCCAAAGAGGAAAGAAGAAGGGGCTTGATGCTATGCAAGCAATAGCACGTCTGATTGAATCCATACGCTTTGAATCTAATCTAAGCCGTAGAAATTACTCAGTTTTTACTCTTGGAAAGAAATTACTCATTTCAAAACTCGCTGTACTCAGAACTTAAGTCCTCGGGAAATTGTTTCGGTTTCTTCTAAAGTAAGATGTATCAAGAATTAGCAACCTTAGGGTTGCGAGTTCTTCGAAACACAATCCAACCTCAGACTCTTGTGCTGGTCATTGTGCTTGTATGAGTGGGAGACCAATTCAGGTTTTAACTTTGTCATCTGACCGTGGTTCAAAATTGCGAGGTATTGTCCTCAGATCTTTCCAGGTCTGAATTGATCTCAGAACTTCGTCAATAGCTCGTTATATTGCTCTAGTCAATTGAACTGCCTACCTACCTACCTATATCTAAGAGTTTGTCACTTGAAAAGGGCTAGAATTGTCTGAAATGTTAATAACAAAATTTAAGCTACGGGGAGAAATTTGTTTTTGCAAAATCTCCCGACTTATTCAAAAGTATATGCGAAACATATTTTTGTAAAAGATGCCAACTTGCAGTGCAGAGTGCGTTACATGTCCAATATGTTAAAATAACAATAAATTACAATTTCGTTCTCCTATTTCTTTTGCTTAGAACATTCAGTATTATTTTTTCTGAATTAATTTATGAACCATTGGGGTTTGTTTTAATCAGGCGAATTTATTTCTTAGAGTGAACGGAAAAATTTCAAAACAATCTACCATCTTTGTATTAGGAACACGTGCTTCTTGTAATTTTCTTTCCTGTTAAATAGACAAGTAACACTGTGTCTATGTATTGTCGAAATGCCCTGTAATTTTCGCGGTTCAGATTAGATAAACAAAAGGTTCGGTAACCGCAACCTTGAATTTAAACATTTATACTGACAGCTAATATCTAGATCTTCAATATCTGATTTGTTGCTGTTATATTAATATTCAGACGGCTTTTTTATCTCTCACGTTTGAACACTAGGTAACTATTTTGTTACTTTATACGCTGTTTCAAAACAACTGAATTACTGTTATTATTACTGTATAATATTAATTTTTATTAGTAATGTTTTGGCGGTTTTACAATTTATGTATATTTTTATTTGCGTAAGGATATGCTGTTCGTATCTCTCATTGAAATGATTATCCATTACTCCTGCCAGTCTGCAATACTTTGTAAGAGTAGGAAATCAATCAGTACAACTGCTACCTGTTTTTGAGTATTAATAAAAATATTTGTGTCGACGTATTGAATACGTTTTGCAGACTGGAAGCGAATTTACAGTTAGAACAGAGTCGTTTGAGACGATCAGCATTTGGAATAACGTAAGCGGGATTAATCCAATCAGAGTTCCCACGGGTCATGAAAAAGCTGGAACTGTCAGGAAATTTAATGTTGTCCAAGAAATCAGGGAAAATTACGAACTTTTGTCTAAAAGCTGGAAAATTGCCTCAGTGACCTTGATAATGGCTTCTCGGATCCTTTGGAGAAAAGTAGCCAGTAAGATTCGTACACAGTTTCATATCACTTTATTTTATTAATTGAATTTTTCCAACTAATTTTTTTGAAAACAGATATTATTAAACAGGTAAAGAATTTTGTTTCGTCCACTGGCTTCAATTGAAGAATTGCATGCTTATGTTACATTAAATCACGAATTGATTTTAATCAAATATGTTGGGATTATTTGAATGAGTTATTTTAGTACAAAATTACTTGTGCTTGGTGCATTAATTTTTACAGTGTATAATTCTGAAATTAATTTTTGTTATTGGCTATGAATGTTAAATTATTTCTTGGTTTTTCATCTTAAAAATGTCGTGAATTGCTTAATTATGACCTGGAACTTGTAAAAATTTGTCTGGAAAACCTGGAAAAGTCAGGGAATTTTATTTCTGAAATAAGGTGGGAACCCTGTCCAATGAAGGATCTAGGGTTAAATTTGAGGTCGCACTCACACATCCATGTTTACTAACTGCTTCCGTTAACTAAGGATTACATTTTCTATTTTGGCTCATCAAATCACAATTATTTTATCGTTATAATAACTTAATCTCAATTTTGTTGATCATTCCTTTCATTGTGTTCTGTGAATCTTGTTTTTTCTTTTCGATTTCACCACATTTCATTACAAGCCTAAACAGATGAGTTGGTTGTTTTGGGGGTTTATGGCACAAGGGCCACACTTGGCAAAGCTACGCCAAGCATAAGACAGACTTCAAGCAAAAATGTCCTGCACTTGAAAAAAGGGGGTTTGGGAATAGGATAATGGGATGAAAGCAGGAAAAGATCACTTGGATATCTTGGGAGCGTTCAATAACTTTAAACTTTTTGGAAAGAGTATAACCCTATTAATACACTTTAGTATGAAAAAAGGTAATTCTGAATAAATGGCTTTTTGTTGAGGTGTTTACAATGCTATAGATCACGGGTCGAAATTTGCCCCTGAGTCCATATCAAAGAATTGACTGTTTATAATCCAAAATTCTGATCCAAAGTTAGATCTATGCCATCCATGAAAGAAAATACTGATTTAAAGAACTGGACCATTTTTATTCTCAAGTCTCCCTTCATGGCATTGCTACCACCACCGAGAGATTTTTTTTTTCACCGTCCTTGCTTTTCGAATTTTGTCGTGTTTAAAGCTGCGACCAAACAAGGCTGTTTTATTTTTTGGTATTTCCTCGTCCCCCCTCTTGTCGTTTTAATTTTATTATTTTATTCCACCCCGGATTAAAATCCTTGGCGACGGCAATTTGCCTGCATAATGGGAAATCCGGTCAACCCTGCGCATTTAAAAAGGAAGAGCGGAAAGAAAGTTTGTTTGATCTATCCGCGTCGATGTCTGGCTATTTTCCTTGCTTTTTTTCCCCACTCTCTCCCGAATTCCCTTTTAAATATATTTTTATTTATTTGTTTGTTTCGTAAAACAAGCAGTTGATTAAAATGCAGGGAATGCGAGGGGCTCTTATTTCTGGTTTTTAAAATCCCCGGCACAAAGTGCAGGCGGACTTGTTAATGGACAAGACTCGTATGGAGTAATCACCTTTTACCTCGTGCTGTAATTGCTTTGAATTTATCTGCGGGACAATTAAATTATTGATTAGCAGTATGAATACGCGAGTAATGGGGTACATCTATTGCGATTGTTTTGGTCTGTGCTCGGACTCCCTTGAAGTGTTTATTTATACAAAAACAGAATTTTTCTTTGGCATTTATTGTACAGGTTGTTTTATAGCATAGATGTAACTCTTGATCAGAATGTTTTATTAAAAACATTTTATTAGAATGGGCTCGGACTTCCCTTTCCCTTGAAGTGTTTATTTGTATAAAAACAAAATTTTGTTTGGCATTTGAGTAAACGAAATTATTAAGTAAAGGAAAACAATTTCAAAATATCTATCCTTGCTAAAGTGTGTAGTATGTACCAGCTTATTGCAATGTTTGGATTTTTATAGTGTGTTACCAAGTCTAAAAGTATTTCAAGCGGAAAATCTTTATTAATTACATCACTCCAAAACCATTTCGACAGAGCTGATAATACATTAAAACATCGATAAGTCGTCACCTGTGTAAATCGTCATTCCGGATAAGTCGTCAAATTTCTTCGGTCCCTTTTAGCTTTCACACAGAGGACAATGTGATTAAATCCTCGTTTACTCGTCGAGAATAAATTCATATGCTGCCTCGCATAACGCATCACTGTAGAAGTCTTTAATCATGTATGATTTTTGTCTGAAGGCAAACAAAATAAAGTCTAAAAAAAGGCCTGGCCTTGATTCTCTATTGAGTTTATTTGAAATCGTAAATGTAAATGCAAGTACTTTTATTGACATAAATGACTACATAGGCATTGATTACAACATTACAGTAAGAGTTCTATACGGATGTTCGTTACAGGCAAAATTTGTCTAGCCTTTAGCATTATAATGTGTATGTAACATGGTGGAAAAACTTGAAGAATATTTAAGTGAAACTTATAAAATTTTATATAATTTTTGTTGTACCTTCATTAATTCATATAGTTGGGAAATGACGTGCTAAATTTGAAATTCAGATGATAGTTACCTGCACAAGTCAAAATTTCTTGGTCCTTTGAGTGTCGGAAGTTTTACTGTATTTCCAATTTAAAAGAAATCAGTATTGTTATTTTCCAATTTACTGACAACTGTAAACTTTTATGCTATTGTTTTGTATTTGGTACAAAATTCTTCAACCGATTGCCTCAGATATTTTTTTGTGTGCAAGCGTGGTATGATGGTATTCTTGTTTCTGTATCCCTCTCACTTTGCGCCAGGGGGTCGAACCCTTTACTTCTTGATTACGTAATCGCCCACTCACCCCTCTGCAAAAGCGTCGCCTGCTGTAGGAATCAGCTCGCAATAGAATTACTCCCAAGTTACTATCATGTCGAACACGTTCATCTCCATCTAGTTAGCAACCCCCTTCCACCCCTCCAACCGTCCATTTGGGCCTAACCCTTTGCCACCGCTTATTGACCCCTTTGGCTGATTACTGCATTCCACCCCTTCCTTCCGATGACGTCACGCAGTTGGGGGGACGCCCTAATGCAGCCCCCGGGACAGCATCAATGTTCTGGGATGATGATTTGATGGGCTATCGACTCCTCCAGCCCTTGCCCCTGCCCTTGTCGTGGTTCTTAACCCCCAAAGGACGGGGATTGCACAAAAGTTTTTTGTTGTTGGAGCTGCATCTGAACTTTTTCGGGATGGCATTTTAGTGTTATCTCGATGCTGGTTTGGTAGATATTGATGGTGTTGGCCGTCTATTCTCCTGGAGCTGTTTTTGTGGTAATAGTATCCCTGATGCGATATCAGTGTAGTTGCTGTCTACCGTGCTCCTGTTTACTTACTGTCTTATCCCGTTATTCTGTGTGTAAATTCAATAGATGGATGGTCGGTACTCTAGTTTGGTTTATGCATTGTTTTACCGTATGTAATTATCCTATATTCAAGAGACTGTTCTAGTCTCTTCAGAATCTTAAACTGTAGTATACAAGCGATTTTCAACCTTTTTATGTCATGGCAGAAAAACAAATTAATTACTAATTTCGAGCTGTACACCAAATAATATTTTTTGCCGATCTTACAAAAAATAGATTTTGTGTTAATTTATTTGTAAAAAATGTTGAAAGCAATTATCTTCCTCCTTTTTGCTACAAAATAAATAGAATTTTTTTAACAGTTTATTTGTATAATTTTTAATATAAAAAAATAATACGTAACCTAAAAGTAAATTATTTTTCTGTACTTTAAATTATTTGTGAATCTACTCTTGTCAAAAGTTCAAACTAAACCGTTTAAATGAAATAAATCTTGTACAGTTCAAATATTTCCGCTTTCCATTCGGCATACCAATGTGCTGAGGTGCAATCGGTTAAAATTCGCCTAAATAGACCAAGAACATTATTAGTTGGAGGAAACATAGTGAATATGTATTTAAAACTATGTGTCCCTTTGAGATATTTTAGTCGCTGCTGGAATTTGGATACTAGTTACATCAAGAGGAATTCTTCTCCATCTCGGTATAATTAGTCATAATAAAAAAAAATTTTGGAGAGACCTACTTCAAGCTGAACTTAAATTGCAATTTTTTCGTGCAAAATTACTTTCGTTTATGTTTAATCTCATCATTTGGCTTCTAAATTTTTGCGATAATGTGTGGTTTTGATCATTGGATTTAGCGTTGTTTCACATGAAAAAAAGCATGCAATGACAACTGCACATTTAGACTCTGTAGGCACAGATGATATATTAAAATTTAACTCAAGACTCTCTTTGTTCACACAGAAGCTGATACTAATTAGTTACTGTAAGTTTTGTTTTACGTTTGTTGCAAATCCCTTTATTCTGTTTTGTGAGCTTATGAACAAAAACCTAGAGCAAAGATTATTAAATTATGGGTCTAGAAACTAATCTCTTTGAATCACTTTATTTTAAATTATCATCGAGAAATTGTAAAATTACATACGTCAGTTTTATTTTTACGAGAATGATAACCCAATTCTATGGGGACACACAGTTGAAACTTTAATCGAACTTGTAAAACTTAAGACTTTTGAAACTTCCAAATACGAGTAATTAAGATTGAGATATGTGAAAAATAGTCAATAGCGATTTCCTTTGGAGCTAATCGTCCACCATCGGGACTCAAGAGTCACTTCTGTCCGGGTGTTGATGGGCGTTTTGATCCATCCAAATAGCTATTGACCATTTCCCACCTGTTTTAACCTTTATTAGTATATTGTTTTATATTTTCGACTACAGCCCTGGTAATTGGGAATTTTTAATTAACGTCATATAAGAGCAACACAACGGGTTATCGACGACGGTCCGGGATCAATCCCTTAAGGGAAAGATCCGATGACAATACCACGCAATTTTGAACCACTGTCAGATGACGAGGCAACACTATGAGCCGGTACCCTATTCTCTCCAAACTTCCACGCCAACCCAACGTGAGGACTTTTGGTTACGACAGATTTAAGGTGCACCGCCCGCTAACAAACATCCATGCATTGGCACGGATTCGGACCAGAAACCTTCTAATCTAGAGGCTAACACAACCACCAGACCGGTTTGTCGGCCGACTACAGTCCTGTACTGTCCTCTCAATCTAAGTCACAACCCTAAGGGGCACGTCTCTAGTTGTGTACGAGCTTTGGAGTCCCGAGGTACCCAAGTGATATTTTTCTCCCGTGGGGTTCAATTCCGGGCTGTTCCCAAACGACTTTTTTCTGCTTACCATCGCACTATTTGCCTTATGGGGCACTAACTAACTAATTATCCTGAAGAACTCTAGTGATCTATTCTTTTCCCATGGTAAACATGGGAATCGCAACTTCAGGTTGCCCTAGTGATCTTTCTCCTCTCCATCCTTTCTTTTCGCAATTAGTTGACATTGTCTGCCTAGTGGTTTGCTCAGCCTGGCCAAGTATATCTCTTGCGCTTTAAATCCCAAAACCAACTAATCATCGCACTACTCTATTTCTCAATCCCTCTTTTATCCCTTTCACATGTTTTACTTGGCATTGTGTGCCTTGTGTTTGTGGCGCAATCCTATTCAAATAGGGTCCTTGCATCATTTCGTCATCTGACCGTGGTTCAAAATTACGAGGTGTTGTCCTCGGATCTTTCCCTTAAGGGTCTGATCCCGGACCGTCGTCAATAGCCCGTTGTGTTGCTCTAGTACGTCGTTAACTAAAAATTACCAATTACCTTGCATCGTTAAACATTATATCAATCCATCAACACATGTCGTGCAATCTGAAAAAATATTCTATGGGCGGCATGTGTGAATTGGGTCCAACTGATACCGACGCTCCCTAGTTGTAACCCAAAATAGACTACGTTTCTCTTATTTGATTTCGAAAGAACTTTAATGGTGTCCCAACTTCTATTAAGTCTCATTTTTTCCCCCTTCCTCCGGGTGGTGTGCAGGAAATCGAGGTTGTGCCAGCAAAAAGGCCGAAAACGACTGTTCCTCTAGCTCCTTACCCTCTTCCTCGAAATGTCCATTATCCGACTTGGAGAGAAACTCCGACAGACACGCAATTTAGACTGGGAAATCCGAACTTAAAGGAAGCCACTCTCTCGCTGGCCAACAAACTCGGACTGTTTTCTGCAGCAATTTCCTCCAGACCGTCCTCCTGGATGCTTTTAAAATCTTCCCTAATATCCAAATCGTTCTCAGAGTGCCATTAGGAACCCCCCCCCCCCCTCCCACACACCCGCCTCGTTTGTCCGTCCGTCCGACGCAGTTTACATTCCCATTAATTTCCTATCGGTCCGGTACAAAAGCTGCTTTCAATTAAATCGCAGAGGGTAAGATGCGATTTGGTGGTGCGTTCTGCCGAGTCCGTCCAGAATAAAGGGCTTAATACTTTTAAATGCCGATTCTCCGCCCCGGCCTCCTTCTGTTGGGGCTTTCTCTCTCTTGTTCTCGTTGGAATTGTGGTGATCGGGAGAGTCATGAAATTTAGTCCGTGTGTGCCGTTCCCAGCCCCGGTTTTGAAAATTTGGAATTCAAATTAAAACGGCCGTGATGGAGGTTGGGGTTCGTCTGCTGGATGACCCTTTTATGATCGGGTTGCATGAATTTATCTAGTTGTAATTTGTAAATATTTTAGTCTTCCTTGTAAGGATAAATGAAAATGGAGTGCGACTTTTTCCTATTTTTTCCAACCTTGGCGACATGGTAAAAGTATTACATGTACCTAAAAAGCTCCTATTTTAAAAAAAATGGCGATTTTTCTAAATTTGTGGCGATTTTTTTTAATTTTTTTACTGATTGTTGAAAATTTATTCTCCTTTTTTAACTAATGAGCGAAAAAAATAATTTTCGGATGATCTCTTTGGATGAAAAATTTTCCAATTGTCGCCAATTTGGGTTTTTGCCAAATCGCAGCAACCATGAAAGTCCTGAAAGAAAAACACCAGATTCTATAATTGCTAGCTAGTCATAAAAAAATTTAGAAAATATGTTGTTTTTAATCTTTAAATTAAAATTTTTTGGCGATATTTCCGACGTTTGTTTTATGCTTGATTAACACGTTTGGTGTTTTAGTCGATTCGTTTTGATGTGAACATCTAGAATTACTACTAAAAAAAGCTTTAAAAGAAGGGGTTTTTTGGGGGTACTATATGTTACTATTTTTTGTAAAAATATGTTACTATTTTAAAAGTGTTTTGGCTGTGGTTGCCCTGTTAGACGATTGGTAAGTAGGTAGTCAATTAACGTCATCTTGAACAACATTACTGGCTATTCCCGACTGTCTGGCATCAAATCTCAAAAGTAAAGATCCGAAGATAACGCATTGCAATTTTATACTACGTTCAGGGGAGGAGGCACCCCTCTTCAAAGCCTCGTGGATGGATTTATCCCGTTCTAAATGTACAAGATTTGCCTTGGGATAAAAATAATTTCCAGAATTCCAGGAACTGACCGTATGTCAAAACCAACCTCACTTTTGCGTGTCAGTAACCATTGTCTTCACAAGATACTCTAGTGATCTTTTCTTTTTGCATGAAGACTCGTCATCTGACCGTGGTTCAAAATTACATTTTGTCCTCGATCTTTCCCTTGATCCCGGACCGTCGTTAATAGCCCGTTGCTCCATTGCTACGATAATTAACTGCCTACCTATTCGCATGGAGTTTGCTGTCCTTAGCGAACACAGGGATCATGCTCCCTGGATTCCCAAGAGATCTTTTTCATCTTTCATCCCACTGCTCTGTTCTCCAATCCAGACTCTCCAACTGTTACGGATGTATAGTGAAAAACTACGGATCTCGTACAAAAAAACGCCGAAAATAATCTGAAATAATATAAAAGTGAATATGGAAGTTTGTTACGATGTCAAACTAAGCAATGAATACTTAAAAAAAAAAAGAAAAAAGTGCTTACTATTCAATGCAAAAATAAAATTTTTTAGATGAGATGTTAATAAATAGGCGTGTGACTTTTAAAATATGATTCATTCACTTATATATTTAGTCCATTATTTTCTTAAATAATTTTGAATATTGTTTAAAAATATTTGTTTTAATTAGGTATTCAATAATTTTATTATTTAGTAACTTTTTATTAATTTTAATATTTAATCAGTAATTTATTGATACTATGTCATATGTCGGTAAGAAGTGCTACTGATGTCTGGGTTACCAAAGTTGGAGAGTATGCCAAACCCTTTTTTGTTTATCGTTTCGTGCCATTTTTTATTTGACGTTTTCTTGTGTTTGACGCTGCTTTGCCGAATATGGCCCTTGCGCTATAAAATTAGAAAACAAACCAACCGACCTAATATCTAGATCAAATTGATGAAATAATTCCATCCTGAAGGATATTTTTTTAATACCCGACCACTGGCTTGTTCACCTTCGGGCTCTATCAAGTTCAAACCAGCTGCTATTTGTGTGGAGTACCCCTGTAGGTAAGCCGCCGATGTTCTCAATAATGACATTCACCAACATCCGTTCGCTTGTAAGCAGAGATTCGAACCCGGGATCTTTAGCGTTGCAGACAAATGCGATGACCTTTAAACTAGGTTTGAGATATTGTTTTTGGAAGTCGCTTATTCTCGGAAACTTTCAAGCTGCTGTTTTGTCAATTACATCAAATGCAATTTTAAATGTGCTGTCTATGTGTAGCATGAACGTACGTGAGTTGCCCTGTTTTTCCTTGAAAATAGCTGTGTTGAATGGCAGTGATATTAAAATTTGCATTTAATGTTTGTTTCAAGTGCTTCTTTTCGGTTCGTTGATAAATGCTGTTCTAGTTGTGCTTCCTATCAAATCTCCCGAATTTCCCTGGACATTTATTCCCTTGAAACCAAAAGTAACTAACGGCTGTCGAGGAGGGTTGCCGCCTCAGAGCATCCGCCAAATGATGGGCAGAATAACGCCAAGATCTGACACATTTGAATGATCAAGCTAAACATGAGTCTGGAATTCTATTCTGCATAACACACAGATCATACTGCACATATTTATGTGTAATCCTGTACTAGCCTCCGTGTTCTATTTTCCAGAATTTATATTTTAAGTTCTAGTTAGAAAATGTTAAAATTGATGTAAAACAAAATACTGTTTCACCCCTAAATGATTTTGTAGTTACTATAAACGATGCGTCATAATTGTTCATGTTTTAATATTATATTTACCTACAAAATACTACACTTTTTGAATTTCTAGAAAACTTGTTGAAATGTTGTACTTGTTGATACTTTTGTTTTTCAAATTAATTAGAAGGTAAAAAGTGAGCTATTCTTTTTTTATGTATAAAATTTTTTGCATTTGGATACTTATTTAACCTGCATGCATTCAATTAATTCATTGCCTAGGCATTGAAATGGATTTTCGTTGCGCTATGAGGTTGGTAGTTAATCAAAGCAGTTGAACCTCATTCGACTGTTTAAATGAGCAATTTCACTGTTTTCGTGTTCTACAAAAGCATTTTAATATTTTATTTACACCAATTACGGTGAGAAATTTAAACAGGGAGTGAAGAGATTGGGGTTCTGTTGATCCCTATTTTTCCCTCAGTTCATTTCTGATCATCGAATTCACTCTCGGCCACTTTGTGATTGAATATTTATTTGATATTTCAAATGTAATTCAAAGAAAACATGATAGAATGGATAGTTAAATTAACATGAGATAATGGAGGGCTAAACATGACAGAAAATGTTTTCAGGAGTGCTAAGTCATCTCCCCCATTTCCATCTCAGAATCGTAACAGCCTGAACAAGTACTGTTTTGGTGATTTCCTTTAACTGTTTACAGACATGTGCATCTATGTGGTTTACAAAACTTCAATTTAACCTGATTTAACTAGCGGTCGTATATATAGTTCGTCGGCTTCCAAGTGATAATTTGGTATTTTTTTTTATTAACGTTGTACTAGAGCAACACAACGGGCTATTGACGACGGCCCGGGATCAATCTCCTAAGGGAAAGATCTTAGGACAACCACGAAATTTTGAACCACGGTCAGATGACGAGGCAATACCTGAGCTGGCACCCCGCTCTCCAAACTTCCATACCAACCGAACGTGAGGATTTTCGGCCACGACTGGTTTAAGGTGCACCAACCGCCTCTACACCATACGCTTAGAAACATCCATGCCCTGACCCGGATTGGAACCAGGAACCTTTCGATCTAGAGGCTACCTTAACCACCAGACCGTCGGCGGCTTACAAGTGAAATACTAAATCAAAAGTTATACTTATGAAGAAAATAAGGGGACATTTCTACTCTCTAAGCAAAACTCCTTGATTGTGTTGCTTAGACGGTAATCTAACCTTCTGGTAAAGAAGAATAACTTAGGCTTTCACCAGACTAAATATCACCACATTCTGATCAAGAAAGCTAAGAACTTGAAATTTTTTGACGTGGTATAGTTTACTTTGATAGTTTTTAATATCGAATGATCTTTCGAATGTGGTGGTGCTGCAACACCGAAATCCTTACTCTCCCCCCTCGAATAAGTTTGATAGTAGCAGTTAATTGAAAATATCTTGGCTGTTATTTGTGGACCCTGATCGACTTATTCGACTTGGTTCCAATTTATGACGTTGAATGGAGTCAGCTCATTAGTAAGCGTTTACTAAATTGTTTTCTGTTGGGCACAAAATCCTGCGCAATGCTGTAAATCTGAGAAAGTAGCATCGAAACCCACGCATATATCCGTTTTGGAAAATATCTAGTCTTCAGCCCTGCGTGACTTATAACCAGTTTCGACCAACTTGTGACTGATGAAATATTTCCTCTTACAACCAATGGATATGGTTATTCAGTCATTATGTGTGTTGGGCATCAGCATTACAACACTGCTCGGAAATCGCTTCTGAGGGTTACGATGGCTATGAGCTGCACAAACCCATGCCCACTGTCCACAAAATGGTCATATTCTTCGCCAAAGCTCGTGATAACCCGTCCGAGTGTGGTAAACCCAGTGTCCGAGTGAGGGTTATCGCCCGCAGACAGACCACTGAATTCGGACCCAATCAGTTTCCGCGCTATCTCCCGCTGCAGCTGCACGTGACACGGCCCCCTCCCACCCCCGGGGCTCCCCCGGGAGAAGCCCCCCACCCCACCTCTTCTATTCCCCCCGTCCGTCCACCAGGAAACGGGAAGAAGGAATGCTACATTTCCTTCGAGAAAATCTTCGGGACTTGTTATCCTCTTCAATTTTTATCTTTTCACTTCTTTTAATCCGGCACAAAACTTGGGGCTGAAAATTAGTTCTTTTTCTGGATCGACGATGTTTTTTTTTTTTTCTTCTTATGCGCGGGGGTGTTTGTCCAAAACTTTGTTGGTGCTTGTGGGAAAGTAATGTCGAGAAACGTGAAAACTTCGTTTCTTTTTCCGTGTATGCAAGTTGTATGTAGTGCAGGTCTTAAGAAGTGCGTGACCCCCGATTCGATCCTTATCTAAAAGGCCCTACAAAATCATAAAACCAGACAAAAATTTATATGGTGTTCTTTGAAATGTAGGGAAATGAGTAGTTGACAGTTGAAAACATTTTTAAAGTAAAAACAGTCGTTCAAGTGTGTCGCTAGTGTTTAGGGAGAAAAGTGAATACACCTCAGCTCATCCCATTCGCGATGGAGCTACATTTGAGACAATAGATTTAAGGCCGACCCTGGTTGTGGCGCAGGTTTGATTTCTCCCTGGATGCATTTCTGTCTTCTGCCAGCAAAGCTTTCCGCGTTGGGTGTATGTCCAACCATCTACTTAACGCAGCTTTGCCAAAATGGCCCTTGATATATAAACCCCAATCAACCAATCCCTCAAGAGCATACGTTTTACTAGACTTCTGAATGAAAATCTCGCGGCGTTTATTAATGGTTAATTCCTTAATAGAATATTAACCACGGAGTCGATCAAAAGCACTGAAAGCTGCTTTCTTCCAAGCCTGCCTCTATTCTGCTTAGGTTTAAGAGGTGGTTTTCGCATAGGTTAGAAGAGTATTTGATTAGCAACCGGTGGGTTACCAGTTCGAAACTCGATCCGTCCTAAGACCGTCGTAAGGGTTGGTATATGTAAAATGTGTCGTTATCCCAAATGTCCTTACGTTGGCGTGGTGTGGAAGTTTGGAGATTGAGTGACAGCTCAGGTGTCGACCTTGGTTCGAAATGACGAGGTGTTTGTTGCCTTCGATCTTTCCCTTCGGGATTGATCTCATACCGTCCCCAATATCCTGCTGTGTGTTGCTCCAGTACGACGTTAATTCAACTACCTACTCTCCCATAGTCAATATGCTCAGACATCTAGCCTGACAATGGCTGTTTTGTGGAATAGTAAAAAAAAAACTCTCAGACTGGATGGGGGAATATTATAGCATCCAAATTCAAGTAAAAATATTCAAGGAAGGAGGGGAGGGGTTTTTTTTTCTTTCCACAGACGGCATTCACCCTTTGAATTTATAGGTATATTCCACGACTCTCGCCAATTTCAATACATTGAATGATTCTCTTTTTCTTTTTGCCCCGTCTCCTGTTTAGCCTATCATCTTCCCCACACACCCCCCCAGCCCCCTTAAGTGCGTAAGCCTTTTTATATTTATAATAGAAGGTCTTTAAGAAGCATATATAGGAGCTGAATTTTATAGGGGGCTGTCTTTCTTTCCGTCGAGTCGACTGCCCCATTACTCTGTGAAGGGGGAGGGATCCGGGATCGTCTGTGAGATCTTCCTGGTGGCCTGCGAAATTTATTGGGTGGGGAGAGGGTTTTAAAGCTGTCACGTGATGATGGTGCGATTTGCATGCAATGACAGTGGGTTGATATTTATTTTTGCCATTTCTTTTCTTTTTCGTGACAGCTAGGGTTGGCACCCACAAATGGCACCGCTCCTCCAAGTGCTGCGTGTAATGTTGGAGCAGTTGTGCAGTTATTATAAGGGTTCCTGGAAAGTGGCACCTGAGCTCGGTATTACTGTGGGGGTGTTGGATGTCGCCGGTTTTGCTCGTAGGCGAGTTCAGGGGTCTCGGGCCTTCGCGAACATTGGGTTTTGCCCCGAAGCTGCCTGGTTTTGTGATGCTGCTCTGTTTACTACGTGGTTGTTGCGCATGGCTATACGTTGGTTCAAGTCTTTGTCCGACATGTTCCACACGGTGTTGAAATTACATACCACTCGTGTAATGTTGGTTTGTTAATACGATATTTTTTCGGCTTTGTGGGATTCTCCTGATCCCTTTGGAACCCCAGGGGCGCATCTCGTTTTGGTGTATATGGGCTTGAAGGAGATACTCTGGTGATATTTTTTTCCCTTTAACCAATGGGGTGTACTGTCTTTACTGAACCTCCCAGAATACACAAGCGATCTTTTACTGCTTTCATCTCCTTATTATATTCCCCGATCTGTTTTTTCCTCTTTCATTTTTACTTGGAGTTGTCTTGTGTTAGGCACAGCTTGGCCAAACATGTTCATTGCGCCTCAAACCCACCCACCCCTCCCAAACAACGCGATTCCTTTAGCTGTTGTTTGGTCGACCTGGCTCGACGAGTTTATCCATTGCCTTACCAACGTTCGAGTTGTATGCGGCGTAGCCTCGATAGTTGTAACTTACCATGTGTGTATTTCTCTCTTTTTTGTCAGTAAAACGTTCTTTGTGTTTTCATTTACTTGACTTGTTTGGCGTAGCTTGGGCAAATAGACCTATAAAGTCTCAAAATTACGAGGTGCAGTCATCGGTTCTTTCCCTTCAGGATTCATTCCGTACCGATGTCGAAAGCCCGCAATGCTCTATTGCTCCTGTGCGATTTTAACTCGACTACCTACCTTAAATAATGTTGCCACCACTCGTTTTCTTAATTAATCGCATCCGGGTCACGTTCACAACGGCTGGGAAACAGTAGCATCATCATTCAATTGTGTCTTTATTAGTTCTTTTTAAGTTTTCATCCGTTGACTCCCTGTTTGATTAAGGTTTTCGTCTTCGATTTATTTGTAGCTCTCATTTCTCTGTAGGTACCATTCCCTCTGGGTGTATTTCTCACTTTTGTGTCAGTTAAACTTTCCTCGTATTTGTATACCCATTACTCGTCGTTGTCTATCTCGTGTTTGACGCAACTTGGCAAAGTATGGCCCTTGCGCCAAAAAAAAAAAAAAAAAAAAACACCGACCATTTTTGTCTTTTTTTTTTAATGAAAGAAAACCGCGTACCCGAACAGAATATACACGAAAGAAGGTAAACGACTTATTGTTTTGGTATTTAATGAAGTTACAAGATGGCTACTTACCTGTACAGCAGCAAATAAACAGTAGAATTTAAAAATGAAACGAAACAAGTAATTTAACTTTTAAAGATAAACGGTTTATTACCCATTTCCGCTAATATAAACCCCTCAAAATTATCCATAAAATTCATAGAAGCGACCGTGGAAACTAGCGTGATCATTAACTGTAATCATAAATACAATAGAATAATTCAACAGGCACGAATTGTATATCTAAATTTCACCGAAGCTATATATATGAATATTTATGCACTAATTTTAGTGTTCTCGTTTTTATAGCGCTTATTGTTGGAAGGACGCACTTCAAAAAGCCGTTTTCTTCTTGGATGTGCTTCGCTTTATTTATTTGGCCTCTTATTTAGACGTTCTTTTTAAAGGAAGTGTCACAAATCACGTATTTGCGTGCCGGTTCCCTTTGTTATTTTCATTGTTGAAAGAGAACCCTAGCCGTTCTATTTTGTCTCTTTATATACTTTTTTTATTGTTATTATTATTCGTCTCGTTTTTATTTTCTTCTCCCAAAGTCCTCTCCTCCTAAAGCAGCTATCGCATTACAATATATTACATTTTGGAGAGGGGGGGGAGATGACTGCGCTCTTGCTTTTGAAGTGAAAAATTGGCTCTTACTTAAATTCGGTCTTGGGTTACCGATTTCGATGCGGGGATGGAGATATATTTGTATATTTAGATGGTGTTATTCCCGCGCATATATATACCTGGTGAAAATATATTTTATTTTTCATGGCCTATTTGTCTCATTTACGTCCCTCTCTCGATACAGTGCAGAAAAATTTCGAAATGCACAAATCTTCCCTTATTGCCTTCCCATAAAGGAAACGGATTCCGTGGGTAATAGCACCCCTTATTAAAGGGAAGTTTTAAGTACTCTTTTTGTGTTTTAAGTGTGAATCGAACCCACACCTGCATGCTACTAGTTTAGATCTTTGGATGGCTATTTATTTGTTTTTGTTAAACTATTTTTAACTGCCTCAGTCCCCGATCGAGGTGGATTCCAGACCGCCGCCCGTTGTGTGGTACTCCAGCGCAACGTTAATTCAACCACCTGCCCCTCTTCAGACCCTGGCTTTGAATCCCTTCTATGTTATGGCAATTCGCAATAAAGTATGTGGGGGGAAAAAACTAGAATTTTATACATGCAAATTAGTGTCCACCGCCTAATTTGTAAGGTGGTCGTAGCATTTGTTTGTACCCCGGTAGGTTCTGGGTTCGAATGCCGGTTTGTAAACGCATGATGTGGTGATTGTCCCTGATGGTTGTAACGGCTGCCTATCCGCTGTTTGGTCAGTCACAAATTGCCCGTTGTAGTGCCGATGACCAAAATGGTCAGTGGCAAGTTTTGGAAAAAATATTGTGTTCAATTCAGAGGGTCATCCGGCCTTAAACCTCCTGATGGTTGTCTAGTCAAGGTATCTCGTCATTAGCTAAACATACCAGATCTTGATGGTCAAGATATCCAGTTAATAGAAGAAAACTGGCCAGAACCTGATGGTCGAGATATCCAGTCAATAGAAGAAAACTGGCTAGACCTTGTCATCTTAAAAAAGATCGGAAATGTTATGATGACGTGGTATTTTGTCATTATCAAAATTGATGCGATATTGATGTATATCTCATAGAAACCCCTTTGAGGGTTAAAAACCTAAATACATGATTTTTCAAATTTTAAGTTCGTTAAAAAAAAGTTTAATATTTGCTTGAAAGTTCTTACAATTTTTTTAAAAGCTCTAATGCAAACAATAGTACTGTATATTTTCTCCCTGTATTAAGAAAACCATGGTCAATTGTACTCATCTAAGGTCAAGTGGTGTCAAAAATCGGGCATAATATTTATAGATTTTTTTAAAACTCGGTCTGTGAGACCCAAACCTAGCACTCGTGAAAGTTTCATCACGTTCTTACTCGCGGTTTAATCTATTGCAATCTATCTGAAACATAAGTGTTTAAAAAAATGAAAAATAGGCATGATAAGACCCTAATTTTTGTTTTGCTTGAAAAATAGGAACCCTAGATTAAATCTATAATTTAAAAAAATATCACATTTGTTTAATTTATGACTTAAATGCTGTTGTAGAAAATATTAATTCAATCGGGGACCTTTTAATTACATCACAATAAAATTGCTCTATGATCAGAACCAAAATATGGAATTTAGTACCTTGAGATAGCAACACATTTTGAAGTAGTTTAAGTGAGCAGTTGGAGAGGAAAATAATCTTACGTGTTTTTCTTCATTTTCAAAAAGTTTCTTCCTTTCACTTGCGACACTGTCCGTAATTTTTAAGAATGAATCCACATATTGGAGTCGTAAGGTCAGGTGAAGTCTAAATTGAACTTATAAATTTTCCATTTGAAGAAGTTCAAACCCGAGTCTGGTTCTCGCAACCTTGATTTCTGGTGGATAAAGCAATCAACACCTTTACCTTTTAACAGGGAATAACCAGCGAACGCAAACAATTAGTTATAATTTCTGTTCAACGTTTGACATGATTGTCAGAAACGGCGCGTAAATACTATTAATCTACGTTATTTTGTGAACCATCAAAACAAAACTGACCATCTGTTAATGAATTGATTTAAATATTATTTTGTGTGCCTTGTAATTCGGTTTAATTTTACATTCATTGTGGTGGAACTTCAGAGATAATTTTAAATTGAATTTGAATTGTGTGTACGTTGTTTCTAAAGCATTTAATGTCTAAAATATTTTCTTCAAATTCTCGAAAATGATAGCTACAAATGCGCACTGAATTGGCTGAAATAAGGATGCGTCCCGACATGTTTTCTGTACAGAAATGAAGTACGCATGCGCATGTATGTTTTCCCTCTTGCTGCTCTAGTGTATGAACTGGTAATTGGTAATTTTAGTTAACGTCGTACTAGAGCAACACAACGGGCTATTGACGACGGTCCGGGATCAGTCCCTTAAGGGAAAGATCCGAGGACAACACTTCGTAATTTTGAACCCCGGTTAGATGACGAAGCAACACCTGAGCTGGCACCCCACTCTCCAAACTTCCACGCCAACCCAACGTGAGGACTTTCGGCCACGACAGATTTAAGCCGCCTCTACACCATAAGCTTACAAACAACCATGCCCGAACCCGGATTCGAACCAGGAACCTTCCAATCTAGAAGTGTATGAACTGACTTACCCCATTGTGTAGACAGAGGCCTAACATCTTTTTGCTGTGTTTCACTACGAATCGTCGACAATCTTGCTGTCCTTTATGCTGCTGAAAAAAATGTAATTGTAATACATTCAATAGAATTTGATTATATGCCATTAGTTAAAGACGAACATCGGGATTTGTATTTTAATACGTTAGCTTGCCACACTTTTTAGCCTGGACACGCGAACTTTATGTTTATATTTTAAACAAACTTCATTTACCGCTTTATTCGTTACATATGATTTTATTTCGTCATGCATAAAATTACCTGAATAGCAGTTATAACAACCAATGATACGTTTTGGTGATGAGCTAGTTTTACTACAACGAGCATTCGTCTTTGAACTGATTAAACTATCCTGTCCAATACAATTTTGTATTGTGCATCTCAAGAGCAGCCAATGATTCATAATAAGCTAACCTGACTAAAACTTTCATTCTTGGAGTCATCAAACCATCTTACCCAATGATAATCTTAAAAACAATTATATCGAAATGTGATTCACTTTGCATTGTTTCAATTTCACCCAATTCCTCACAACTTGGTGTTTTGTAAACAAACGGTCGATGCAAATACCCTTGTTACAAGTGTCGCTTGATGCATATTTTTTACCATTGATAAGTTGGCGTCACCTATGATCTCATACGTATTGCTTGTCGCGATAAAAAGTTTGGGATACATATTGACATATTATATAATCTGCTGATTTGCATGTGAATCATCTCGTCAGCTTCTGGGTGTCTGAGCTGTGTAGGAGTGCCGGTGCATGCGTTATCTCTTTCCTCCTTAGTCCATATTGTCCCGGGTGTTTAAAGAGGCATTTATATTCAAGTGAATAAGCCTGGCGTAAAATCCATGAAGTCGTAAATCCTGTGGTCCAGTGAGATGATATAAATCAATAGGAACAAGGTCGACCGGTGACGGCTTTCAAAGAAACCAGTTATAGGTGACAGTGTGGTGCATACATTGTACTAATTGTGAAGCACATGTGAAATATTTAGTGTATGATTTGGTTTTTATAGAACCCGTGAACGTGAGGTGCCTGTTGTATTTAAAAAAATTTAGTCTATTTTATTTTTCTGTTGAAAGGATACCTACAGACATTTCGTATGTTAGCCATTACGGGTGATTACCTCACCTGGAGGTTCATTTCAATACGTTAATCTTATTGAGTAGCAATCTTCAATTAGTAGCAATTTTCTTCTTGGAATACTCAAGAAACGGGATGTATTGGGTATTAATAATATAGAAACAACAGTTTAGTCCAATCTAGAATGTTTTCAGAAAGGTCTGGATATTTATGGATAGTTATTATTATTTTTGTTAATGGTGCTATTTCAGATTTTAATCAATGCCAAAGAGAAATTCCCTTATCTAGTTACTTATTTATGTAAAGTTATTTCTTTACTCATCAAAATTCAGTATTTTCTTAATACTTATGATTTTTTCTAGAAGTCTTCTAGAAAACGAAGAATGTTTCGTTTCAAATTTATGTGAACGTCGAAATCGTCATCGATTTCTTTCCCTATTTCCCCTTAATTTTCACAAATTAATTCAATTTTCTAAGATAAAAAAATTAATTGCTATGAAGCGCATTTTTCCAATATTGTGGTTAAATTGCTAAACTAGATTAAGTCTGTAAAACAATAATGTCCTATCTTTTTATGTAATCACGCCTGTGCGTTCACAGGCTTATGCTTAACTCAATAGAGGTTGACTTTTCTGTCGATTGATTGGTTTTCAGGGTTTTATGGCGCAGTGATTATATTTTGATAAGCTGTACCAAACAACGTCAAGTAAATCGACATACACACAGTTTTTACTGACACAAATAGAGAAATGCACCCAGTCTTATCTGGATTTAATTTGACTATTTTTATACTTCCTACAAGTGCTCACTGTTAATTTTAAATCCAATGTATTGAAGTAATATATTTTGATATTTTATTCTGAAAATTTTATCATTATTATATGGTATACAATAAAAAAGTTAATACAAGACATTGTAAATGTAAAAAGTTAATTCCCGTGTCTAATTCCTAGATTAGATGTGCTACTTTTATATTTTATCATAATTCTACGTTGTTAAATATGAAATCCGGTTAAATATAATTTTTTATCCATTTCTTTCGAACCATTTTCCGTAACATACTTCATAGGCATTCAAAAATTCATCATAACTGTCATAAATAATCCTTTATCAATGCTGTATTTTTAATACTCATCACCAATCCCGGAATAGCGTTAACAGCAGTTTTCCTTTCCCAAGTACCAGACCGGCGATGATAGATTCTCCAAAGGGCCAAAACTCGCCCTCATTCAAATCCGATATCTTCTTAACAATGGAATACGATCAAGGGAAAATGAGCTTTTATTTAATTAAATGGAAGAAATTTCGGGACTTTAGCCGAAGTTCTCCGGGAACATATCATTTCACTCCTTCCCTCCGCGTTCATTTGCGGGATTCATG
Organism: Metellina segmentata; assembly: GCA_947359465.1. Taxonomy (NCBI): domain Eukaryota; kingdom Metazoa; phylum Arthropoda; class Arachnida; order Araneae; family Tetragnathidae; genus Metellina; species Metellina segmentata. The sequence continues at coordinate 29,853,495 of OX375881.1, forward strand.
AAATATTACCCCACCAGTGATGGAGGACAGACTGGGCTAATAAAAAAATAAGTCATAAAAAATTAAGGGGCCAGGGCGGGGGAGATCAATTGAGTGAATTTCGAGAGGAGCTGTTTAACAGATTTTTTCCCCCGAAGTGCCCCTAACCCTTTCCCCCACCCCTATACACCTTCCGGGTACCCTTCTTGAAGCTTAATGATATCCAGCTGCCTCAGCCATTATGAATACATTAACACTGTTTCTAATGATTTCGGTTCGGTATTTAGAAGGGGAAAAAAGGATAGGGAAAAAAACCTGATTCATAGTGAAGTGCTTTTTTCCCTTTTTTTTTCCGTCCGCTCTTGATAATTTTTTTTTAATATTTGTATATAATAGGGGGATATAAAAAAATCGTCATTTGCTTATATGATTGATGCTAACTCCTTGATAGAAGAAAGACGATCTTAGTCAATTTTTTTGTTGTTATTTTACCACCGTGTAATGAATATTTTTTTACATGTATATTTTAGCGCCTGCTGTTTTTCACTTTTTCACCCTTCTCTGTGTTGGGGTGTAAGGGAATTTTTTTTTTTTTTTGGCCCAGAAACTTTTTTTGTCTGCCCCCGTATTGATGGATAGAGATATGCCTTGACTGCATTATAAGTTTGCGGAATTTTTCTTTTGAAAGTGGATATAACCATTTGTCAAAGCGTTGAATGAAGTTGTTTTCTGTGGGCAACTTAATGAATTTTAAGTTTTTAAGGTTTTTTTTTGTTCTCCGTTCTTTTCCTGTCCTTAGTCTTTTTTTTTTAAACGTTAAAGGTATTTATGTTTTTCTTTAAATAGTTTAAAAGTTTTTTTTTAGTGTTTATACTGCATTTTATTTTTATATAAAAGCCCTAAAATTTTTGACGTTGGTATTTATTGTTACCTTAATTTTTATAATTACTTCGCAGTTATGTCAGTAATTCTCAGCGGCGCGTGTATAGGAGCTCCTCCAAATTGTTTTACTTGATAGTTTACCTGCTGTAGTATGCCTAATTCGTTTATTACATTCGGGGTTTTTTGTATACATTATCTGAACTAAATTTTAGGTAAATTATAGGGTAATTCCAAAGTGGCTATTTTAATACATGTTTTACATCTTAATTCATTGTCTTTAAATAGCCCCTGTGCCATAAAATACAAATCAACCAATTAATCTTTGCCTTCAATTTGGTCTACTTAATATTGCAATTATCAATACAATTGCCTACTTATTATTTATGTGTTTATTGACCATCATATCAATTATAAATGTTGTATACATTTTTTTGCCTCACTTACGAGTTATCGTTTCACTGTGAAATTGAATTTGCTCAAAAATATTTTGAAAAACAAAATCAAGGATACTCGTTCCAGACCAAATGTCATAAAAATGAATGATGATTAAAGCTGGGTCTGTGAAACCGAAAATTACTCGTGACAGTTCCCTCCGCTGTACACTCACAGATCCATCTTTTGCGATTGATATAAAATGCATCCTTAAAAAAAAATTAAAAAAAATAGCCCTTGTAAAGCCTTAACCCTCTTTGTTGCACTCTCCACAATGTATCTCGTTTAACAGCGACGTTTAAGATAGAAAATTTTGCAGACAGATTAAAGACAATTACAAACCTGACCAGATCTGATCTCGTCATTAGCAAGATAGTCGGATCTCTTGATGGGCAAGATAACTCGTTAAAACCACTTAGAGGGTTAAAAAGCCTCAATATTATTTTGCTTTAAGAGTAGAAATCATGAATAATGCTTCCCTTCAATAGAAAGTAGATAAGTTCGTACGGCACGCACTGAAAAAATTGATTTGTCAGCTTGGCAGATCTTCGACATCCATGTTTCAATGATTATTAAAATGTTGCCACCAGGACGTTTACTTCATTTCACCATTTCGATCGGGATTCAAACACAAACCTATAGCCCGATCCGCTTTCATCACAATAATCTGCTCATAATCGAAATCAGTGCAATCTCCGGCGTATTTTAAAGCGATCTAATGAGTGTGTTGAGTATTAGCCTCTATAATCGAAGAACATTAAGGAAAACCCTGAAAATGCTTCCCTTCAATAAGATGTAGATCAATTCTGACGCTCTGAAAAATTTGGTTGTCATCTTGGCAGGTTTTCAACATTCATTATCAAAAAGTCACCTCCGGAACGTTTCCTTCATTGCACCATTTCGATCGGGATTCAGACGCAAGCCTATAGCCCGGTTTTTATTTAAAAAAATAATTTGCTCATAATCGAAATCAATACCATCTACGGCGTATTTTAAAGGGACCTAATAAAGGTGTTGCGTATCAACCTCTGTGAGCGAGAAACATTAAGGAAAACCCTGAAAATGCTTCCTTTCAATAAGATGTAGATCAGTTCTGACGCACTGAAAAATTTGGTTTGTCATCTTGGCAGGTTTTCAACATTCATGATTAAAAAGTCACCTCCGGAACGGTTTCTTCATTGCACCATTTCGATCGGGATCCAAACGCAAACCTATAGCCGATCCGCTTCCATCACAATAATCTGTTCATAATCGAAATCAGTACCATCTCCGGCGTATTTTAAAGCGACCAAATGAGGGTGTTGCGTATCAGCCTCTGTGATCTTGGAAACATTGTGCAACTCGCTGGCAGCGTTGGGGAGCCCCGAACCGCTTTTCTTGCACAAGGGCTGTTTCTATAGATAACATGTTCCTGTGTAGCGGAGCAGGGCTTCACGGGGGGCATTCATGCAAAACTAGTTAGCGATCGGGGGAGGAGGTTGCCAGGGCGTTAGGCCCCTTGCCGAGCACACAATCCTATGCGGTCGATAATACCAGATGTCTCTTTTGGAGCAAAATACAACACCCCCTCTCTTTCCGTGCTGTCTAGTTTTAAACAGCACCGATAGAAGAAGCTGGGGGTGGAAGTTATTTCGCGTTGTAGTTCCACTGTTGCAGTGTCCCCCCCCCACCTTCTGGTGCTTTCATTTTTTTCATTGTTATTAAGGTTATTGTTGTAATCTCGATAAGATGCTACTGACTTTTGTCTTCACCATCCCATTAGGGCTGTTTGCTTTCTTTTACTTTGCGGTGGCTTTCTTTCTTTTCCCTGGGCTTGTATTTACCCTTTGGTTTTTCTTTCTCTTCGTCGAGTTACCTCCAGTTGAGTTTTGGGATGTTGCTGCTTGCTCTGTCCGACGGTCCTTTGTGAATGGAGGTTTTTGCCGGAGTCGATTTCGGCGGTTGAAGTCGGGGGACGTGGGACAATTGGAGTTATTTGTCCTTTCCCTTTCCGTGAAAAAAAATAGGGTCACCATTGACTGCTTCAGATTCAAAAGTTTTTTTTTTTTTTTACTTCCTGTTGGTTTAAAAAAAAAATTATGAATATGTAAGTGGATATCGATATTTATTTGCGATTTTCCAAGTTTATGATTCATTCGTGTATTTCTATCTTGTGTGACTTTCTTTGTGTTGTGCTCGTCCTGTTTGGCGCAGCTTGGCTAAATATGGCCTCTGTGCCTTAAAACCCAACCAACCGATATTTATATTTGTTCAGTTTTTATATTCATTCAAATTTGTTCTCTAAGCACATACTCAAGATCATACCAAGTGATTCAAGCGTTTTCCAAATAAAAATTTATAAATCAAGAGTGATACCATTTCCTTTGTTATTTTCTATCAATCTAGATTAAGGATTTTATGTTCACTAAACGAGCTACTTACACCATATCTCAAGTGTCCCTTTTTCGAAGGGTTAATATTTTTTTTAATGAAATACACGTAGGCCTAAATTTTATTTTATTCAAATAAATGAATGACTCCGGCAAACATAGTGATAAACCTCTTAAATAGTCTCTTATGTATAAAAAAAAAATTATTCAGGAAATATTCAAGAGAATCAAAATAATTTCTGATTGCTTTAATGAGTACCTTTTACTTCAAAGCTGAATTCTGGATATATCATTCTGATTTTGGAAAAATTTGACAATTGCTATGTTGCCCGAAGCCCTTCAATTTACTGGATTTCTTCACTGCGACAGCAACCTACGAGTTGTAAATGGCAGGTTCCTGTCTGTATATATTTCTATCTTCCAAGTCACTAAAATTATGTGTTCGTATGTCAATTACACTGCATTGTATGTCTTGTGTTTTACACAGAGCTTACCCAAATACGGCTCTTACGCCACAAAACCCAGCCAGCCAATCAAACCAATTCATTAAAACTCTATTCAGTAATAATTTCTGAAATATCAGTAAGAAATCTTTTCCACTTAACCCTCAGGGGCACATCTCCTTCAGGTGTGTACGTATTTCACTGAACGGAAGTATTCTTTCTTTTCTTCCCCCAAGGGTTTACATTCTTTAGTAAACACGTGGTTCGTGCTCCCTCGATACCCAAGCTACCCTTTTCTACTTTTATCGCACTTCTATATTCCTCTACCCCCTCTATTTGTTCCTTTCATTTCCTATTTCTATTTGACGTTGTTTTAAGTTTGGCTCAGCTGGTCCAAAATATGGCACTTGCGCCATAAAACCTTGAAAGTGCCGACCAACTTTTCCGTAGGAGTTTCTAGTACAAGTATGCTGGTTATATCTGCTACAACAGCGAACTTGTAAATGAAGCCGGAATTAAAAGTAGTTTAACCTTCCAATGGGATTTTGACCTTTCGTGCCTATTTCTATTTAACGTTGTTTTGAGTTTGGCTCAGCTTGGCCAAAATATGGCTTTTGCGTCAAAACCTTACAACTGTCGACCAATTTTATCGTAGGAGTTTCTAAGTTCAAGTATGCTGGTTATATCTTCTACAAAAGTGAACTTGCAAATGAAGCCGGAATTAAAAGTAGTTTAACGATCCAAGTGATTTTGACGAGATATCTCTCCCATCAAGATGTGACCGATTTTAATGACGACTATATCGTCATCAAGATATTTCCGGTTTTTTAAATGGTGACACGGTCAAGATAGGGTCAATGTTTTTTCTTATGGCAAGGTATCTCGACCATCAAAGTCTGGTCAGCTTTGCTAATACCGAGACGTCTTGTTGAGATAGCCACCAGGAGGATTAACATTTAGAAAACGGGGCTCGAATCATACCATGCTGCCTCGGACATTCAAGCGCACGCAGAAATTTAAATCATTCCACTTCCTTCGATCTTTAAATCGGATATACCCCCTGATCTAATCACATTTAATGCCCAAATGAATTTCGCATCTTGCATCACATCTGTTTAGATATTAATGACGAAAAGCGACCATTAATACTGCCTGCGCCGTGTTCGCGCGGTCCGCCTTTCATTCCAGGACGGAGGGAAATGCGATTTTGATAGAATATTCCACGCAACGGATTCCGCAAAATGCATTAGTGGAGAATGTTTATTTTTTTCCCTTCTCCATCCTACTCCGCTTCCCCAAATAAAGAACTGAGAGAACAATAACTTTTGAACAAACAAGAAAGAGAAGTAACCACTTAGATCAGCATTATAAAATAAATGCGTACACCGCCGACTGGCCCAGATAAGCTTTTGTTCATTATCTACTCGAGAAAATGACATTCCTGTATGCAATCATATATGCATATACGCGCGCTTGCATATCTCTGCGGCTCTCCCCCCATTCTATTCCTTCTCCTTTGAAATCAAATAATGCCTTAAGCTCTTCCTATATTGAAAGCTATAAACTTCTGCGGGCATTATGTAGCTAAATAAATAAAAAGTGGAATAACGTGGGTGGAAAAGGGGGTTTGGGAATAATAACCCTACGCGGCTAAGGGGGTTGAGGAAACGTAACGAAGCAGCCCCGATGTGGTTAAACCCCCCCCCCCCTGTTATTATTTTTGTTTTATTTAGCCATATGCCTTCGTTCACAGCGTTTGCCTTTGCCTCTCCCTTGCGCCCGCAAGAGATGTAGATAAAAAATAATAATAAACAAAAAGCTTATTGGAAAAAGATCGACCGTATTAACATTGGCAGGAGGAGAGAATATCTGAATGCTTATTTGTTTGTTTATGTTCTTCTACCGAAGCACCCCCTTTCCTTCTACAACTTGTTGGCCCTCGGAAAACGTTAATGCTTCAAAAGTCCCGCTGAGGCGTGATTATCTTTTTTTGTTTGTTCCCCCGGTTTCCCCAAAAAGCGTAGGCAAAAAAAGTATTGTTGTATGTAAATATCCCCCTCCCCCGGGCGGTTGGAGTTTTCATTTGTGTTTGTTTTATGCGAGAGGAAAAACTCCTGATGTGTGTGTGCGCGGCTCTTGGTGCGGAGGTAGCGAAAGGTTTATTTAAAATGCAAAAGAAATTTGCATGCAAATGATTTCGAAGAGCGGGGAGCAGCGGCGGAGATTCGGTCGTTGGTTGTTTCTGCCATTAAAATCTAATCAGCAAACCGACCGTTGCATGCAGATGATTTTTAAACAGGCAAAAAGTGGATCATCAATAGTTCTCCGTACCGAAACGTTGTTGTGTTGTGTGTGGAAAGGGCCGGCTGTAATGGCGTTCGTCCGTCCGTCAGTAGCGATGTTTCACGCATCTTGTAATGGCAAACGTACGTTCTGTTGTTCCGAGTTTCTTCTTGTGAGGAGGTTTTGTGCCAGGAATCTCTTAAGACCATCACGTTTTGAGTACGTTCACATAATAGGAGCAGACTGGTGGCACGATATGTGATGCGTACGATTGATGAAAATTCGCTAAGTCTTTCTTGTGGCACTAACTTTGAAAGGGTATGCAATGTTCTTTGTCTCGTCAAGGCCTTGTACACATATGGCACGTAATGCAAAAGTGCAATCATCAATATTTCTCTGTACCGAAACGGTCTGTGTGGGAAAACATCGGCTGAAATGTCGTTCGTACGTTTGTGTACACCAGTAGAGATGCAGGACATCATTTACTAACGCTCAAAAGTGAAGTAGTATCTAGAATTCTGGTGCGTACACATGTTAACTCTTTAAGGCCTTGTACACATGGAAGCGTTATCTAAGGTTCGTTGGAAGTCATTAGCTTACGCTCATTAGTGAAGCATATAGATTTTTTTTTCTGGCGCGTTCACATGCTAACGAACCTGAACATTTACTAACCATCGACCTTCTAATGAAACATGAGTCTGTAGACCGAGTTTCTGCGGTGAGATTTCAGCTCGGGAATCGACTTGAGCCGATTGACCATCGAAGTTTCATCAATTCGTGCTTTCTTCCAATACCATTTGACCTTCACTTACATAGTTTGGCTAGATCTGGTCTTTGCGTCGTTAAAAATACCGAACCATTCATCACACTTGTGGGTTGCATTGAAAAATAGATGGACCAACATTTTCATCAGTTACAATTTAATCGTAACACTGGTTGGTTCGACGAGATATCTCGTCTTTAAGAAAACTTACCAGATCTTAATGCATGAAATTCTCGGTCACCGTGATCTCGTCGTCTTTTATCATTCAAAGAAAACTCAACAGATCGTGATGTCGTCGTCATAAAAAAATCGGCAATGAAGAGATCTGATCATTTTCAAAGTTAATCAGGTTTTGATGGACTCGATAATTCACTGAAATCAATTGTTGGGCTAACAAACCATTGTTTTGGAACAAGAAAAATAATATTATTTTACCATCGCATACTTGTGGGCCTTGGGGCTTGATGGTTTCTTCCTTCGATATGTTTCGCAGAATAGTCTCTTTCAATTGGAAAGATGTTCCGTTTTGAATTTTTCGAGCTCGAGTTTCTCTGAGCTTAATTTCATTCCGTGGCAGAACTCCCTTGCTACGATCGGCACTCATAAAAGCCGAAAACACACAGATGTATGAAGGATGGAAGCGAAAACCCTATTCGCCGACCTTCCGAAAGTCCTCGGAAAGAGTTTTGTGCCTAGCCACATAATCACTCCTCGCCACGATACGCAGAAGGATGGTAAAACCCCACAACCTCTTCCACTGTGCGTGTCATTATACAAGCACAGAAAGGGACCGACCTATTCCCACCAACGCAGTTAAAACCTTCCAGTCCTCCTGCTGCAGCAGCAGCACATTAAAACTTCATTCCAGGGGGAAATATTTTGCTCTTGCTCTTGAACTTACTTCCCTTCGCTCGCCTGCATTTTGCATGCTAAATTCCAACCCCGTGTCTGTTATGCGATACCCACACACATGCATGGAAGAATTTTCGACTTTTCGGGTCAGAATGCCGAGGCTCTAAATGACTGATACCTTTCCAGTTAGTGTGTGGTTCCATGCCATTATGGATGCTATGCGCAGTTATGGAAAAGTAAAGGGCGCACATATTGCAAGGAGGGAAGGTTCGGATGATGATACTTAAGAAATGTTTAGATATCAGAAGAACTTTCTGGGAAGTTCTGGGACAGATATAAATGGATTACGAATTCGGAAACAATCGCATTCTTCTGTGTATTGTGTTCGTTTCCCCCATTTTGCCAGCTACTAATAGTGGGAGAGGAAGCCAGCTTTGGCTGAGTAAACACGAGAGCCCGTGAACCCCATTTACTGCAAAGGTAAACCCCCAGGGTGTCGTTTGGGTTTTCCCAGGGTGGCCCCGGGCAGAGCCCAGACCGCGACTGTAATTAGAAAAGAGATTGTGTCCAACCTCTCTCCACTCTGCCTTCCATCCATAGCTGCGCTCTCGCAGAAGTTAGGCCTAGTTTTCCGCTGCGAGAAATGAGGTTTTCTTTTGTAGAATTGGGATGCGCCTTCCTCTTCTATATTTGGCGCACTTATTGCCTATTGCAGATCGTCTTTTCAGGTTGCAAACCACAGCGTTTGGAGACTTGTAATGAGATGAGGTTGTACTTTTGGATGAGTTTTTTTTATGTTCGTTTTGAATTTGAGACTAATGTTAATCTCAAGTCTTGTGAGATGTTTTGGAGTCTTAATTAATTGATTTATCATCTAAATGTTTTGTGTGATAATTTGTTTTGATAAATTGTTTGAGGCGTGAGTACAAGTTTTTTTAAATTTCTTTTGATTCTTACGAAAGTTCTAAAATATAACCTTTTTGGGAAAAGTGAAGACTAAATTATATTTAGTACATTTATCTGTCATTAATTCGAATAAAACCCTTTAAAGTATCATGTTTTATAAATAAATCAACATGTATGGATTTTCAAACTTACAAAATTTAGTAGCTTAAGCTTAAATTGTTATAGTTTTTAATTCGCCTGTAGAGAGTAGAAAACTAACGAATCTACAAAACTTTGTTATTTGCCCCTGGTACTTCACTTTCCAGCTATGCGAGTATAACCGCAGGAAAGCAACTTCTTCAGGGAAGAAAGGGAGATGCTAATATTTAAAAATTTTGTTGCCCTCTTTCGAAATATATCTGAATACATTAATAAAGCTTCAGGTTTAAAATACAAAAGATGCAGTTTTTTCTGAGAGGTATTCCATGTAACATTAAAATATTAATATCTCAAGTATACAATAATTTCTGAAGTAGTAGTGGACAATTCGATTTTATTTTCCACCTTGCACCAAAAGCACTTCTCCGAAGCAACTTCTTTCGTGTCTGGATTCGATACGGAGGATATCTTAACAGTTCATGTGCTGTCTCTCGATGAACTCAAGGTGAATGTAAATTAAGACATAAGGATTGACTGAAAATATATTTGTATCGGATTGTTGTCCTTTTTCTTGTTGCATTTCAAAATATTTTTTTTATCATTGCAAGTTTTATTTTTTTTAAATGTGCAATTTTTGAAAAATTGTATTCATTGCTTGAATATTTTCTATCTTTTTTTGCGTGAGGAACACTTAAGTGAGGTTTTTGAGTGTAGATTTATAGTTTTGTATGTAGAAGATTGTAAATGATGCTCACCAAGGTTGATCTGTTGTTTTTTCCTGCATATCGGATGAGGGCTTTCATTGTATTTATTGTGGGCGGTGTCGGTGTATCAAACTAATAAAAAAGTATTTAAAAACATTTTTTGTGAAGATTTTCTTGTATACATTACATTCTTCAAGTTGTTAATGATATTCTAATTGTCTATTTTTTTTTAAATGTTGGATGAAGTCTTTCATTGTATTGCGATGTCGATGAATCAAGCTGTTAAAAAGCACCGTCGGTACAATGTCGCTTGAACATGTCGCCGAGCCAGCATTTTGTCGCCAGTGTGATTGACATGAGCGTCGCCAAAACTTCCTCCCTGGGCCTTTTAAATCAAAAAGGGAGTGGGGGGTGCAGCGCGGGGAAAACGTGAAAGGATTGAGGAAGAATAGGACGAGGGATCTGTCCATTAAACATGATTGGTTGCTTTTAAATCCCCCGATGTCCTGAAGGGGTGACACGATAATGCATCTGCATACAGGTGCCTTAATTAACTCTTTCATGAATGAAAATTCACGGTCCGCGCGTATTTATATTTTATGAATGAAATATTGAGCTTGTTATTGGATTAGCCGCCCTCTGTCTTAATGCCCATTGTAAAATGCATGATGCCGGCCGCTAAGGCAAGGTTCTGCAGCGCTCGCACGGTGATTTGTCATCCGTCTTAATTCTCTGCTTTGCTCTCCGTGCGGGTTCCGGAATTCGAGGGAAAAGAAGTTTAGTTTGGAACGGGGGGAGGTTGGAAGTGTTGATTCCGAAGGGTTTTTCTGTTTTGGAAAAAGTGGTGAATGTTTAATTACGAGAATCTTCTGCAAAATGATTTATGATCGCAATGAAAAAAATTTTTTTGTATGTTTATGAAACATGCGAAATGATACCGGCTCCGTTTCTTTGTGTAATAACTTGAATCCATAGAAACCTTGAATCTGAAACACGTTCAAGTGATAAGTAAGTGACAACGAAAATGATTTAAGTTACTGAAAAAGTTACTGTTTGAAATGATTAAGACTATGTTGTTTAGGTATTTCATTTTAAGGAAGTGGACAGTGAAAGTACTGAAACAAGAAATGAGAATTAACTAAAACGACTAAGCTGTATTTACAACCCCTTTTCTCTTTTATTTTTCTCAATTTAGATACCGCGTGTTTCGCGCTCTTGGATAACCTATTTTTCTGCTGTTATCCCACTATGTTTTCCTATCCTTATTTTTTTCCCATCCCAGGCATATTTTACTCGACATTGCCTTTACTTGTTTGGCCCAATATGTCCCTTGCGCTGTTCAAAACAACCAACCTTTTTCACTCAAAGAATGGAACAAGCTCTTTCTCTTTTCATCTAGCACGTTCCAAACTTCGCCATGATCACCAAGCCAACCGCATTCAAACTGGACAATGTGCGTTGAGGTCGCTGCGACAAGGTGCGTTGAGATGGCTTCAAAATCATTGTCGAATTCGCCTCTATTGTTCAACTACACGTTTCTTTCACACTCAATATGCATACTTCAAATTTGCTTCCATGTCACATTTCTGGAGCAATTTATTCGTGTTTTCAAAATTTCGTTCAGTTTCAAAGATATGTTCGATGTCATATACATTTTTAAAACTATCGCAGAAGTTTTTTTAAATACAGCCTCATTTTCAAAGTAAATTAATATTGTGTATTAGGTGTTCCGATATTTCTGTTTTTATAACAAGTGTTTGGCGCAAACTGACCAGAAATGCCAAGCTGCTTGTCCAAGAAAATGTTTGCATATTTATTTACTTTTTTTTTTCGATTATATTCTCACATTTTAAAGAATTAAATTAAATTTTGTACCCAGTAAATTCTGTAAGAAATTAATATCAGTGACTTTTCTATTCAACCTTAGAAATTTCGGTTCTCAATTTTCACCAACGTATATAAAATATTCTAAGCATTTAATCACATAAAGCACTATTATATTACGCGTAATTTGCGAGCATAAATCTACATAATTCAATTCGGAAAATATATCTCCTCCGGTCTTGCAATTCTTGTCGGACGTTCCCTTCCTTTAAGTAAGGCAAAATAAAAAAAAAAGAATTAAAACTCTTTAATCGACCAAATTCATTTAAGGAGAGGCATTTTTTTTTCCACTTCAGAAAATAACAATAACCGGTGGCTTGCAAAAAAAATAATTTCTGGTATTTTTTTTACTCCTCTTCACTCCTCCCTAAACGTTTTTTTCCCCTTATAGGTGTATTATTTCTAAAAGCACAAATTACTTTGACTCCTTTTCATTGCTGGATCATTAATGTGGCGGCTGTTTTTTCTTTTCCTTTTTTTCCCTTCCTTCATTTCTTTTCTTTTTAATTTTTATAATTCTCCACACTCGTAAGGATCCTTTTCTTATTAATAATAAACATTAAGGAGAAAAAATGCAATTTCCCCCCTCACGGGCATTTTCGTTTTTTTTTTTTTTTTTTTTTATAATTTTTATTATTATTATTTCTTTCCTTCAGTAATGACTGAAGGCGATTGTAATGTTAATAAAGAAAACTAAAGGGGAGTCGAGTTTTTTTTCTTCCCACCCCGGGTAGATTGTAATTTCTCTCCTCCACCCTATTGATATGATGATAGTGTTAATTGCTTTCCCAACAACCCCTAACACGAATGCCCTTACCCCTAAGGGGGCTACGGGGAGTGTCGAAATGTAAATGAATTGAGGAGAAATTGAGAAATATGTGATGGAAGGTGAGCCGGCGTAATAATAATCATAATAATAATAATAATAAAAGATAGAAGTGGAGTGGTATTTGTCTGAAACTGATATAAGTTTCCCTTTTGGGGTAGGTTTATTATCATTATTATTATTTTGCTGATTTTCTTTTACGGTTCTCAATATGCCCCCTTGTGGAGTTTCTTTATGCGGAGAACGAAAATCGCCTTGGTATTTTTATTTCTTAAGTGTTTAGTTGGAGTGTAGGAGTAATTCCTCGTGGGTGCTTCTGTTAAGGGTCGTAGTTAACATGTGGAGTGTTGAGTTTTTGTTTTGTTTCGTGCTTCGTTTTTTTTTTTTTTTTTAAAGGGTTTTTATTGTTGGAAGGTGTCTGGTCGTTGAGAATGCCTTTAAAACGCATTGATTTCTGTCGCCTGGCCTTTACTCGCCAGTTGTTGCTTTTTTTCCCACGGATAATTTCACTCCTTGGGTAATTGATAAAAGATCGTTGTTCAGTAAAATGTCAGTTTTATTATGGGCAACAGCCTACGACGAAGACTTCAGTGAGACTTTATACCTCGACTAATTTCAGTTTGAAATGGTAAACTGTCAAATCTTTGTTCAGTCTTTGACTTTGCTTAACACGTTCGTTGCCAAAGCTGATATGGTGCGTTGATAGTTATTGCCCCGACGTAGAAATGTTTTTTTTTGTTTTTTCAGAAGCAAATACCAGCCACGCCAATACCAGAATAGATTGGCGAAAGCTTAGCCAACAAATTTGCAATTTCATCATCTGTTAAAGGCTTATTAGATTGCATTTTTCTTTTTGGGGGCGTGAAGGCCCTGCAGAACTATCGTCTATATACAACTCATATTACAAGATTTTTCTTTAATAACTAATAAAGCTATAAATTCGAAACCACGTACTTTTACAACTAGCTTCTAAACTTTACTCCATTCTAATACTTAACATATAGTACCGATTGAAGCGAATAATAAATGATGAGGCGTAGCTCTTCCCGTGCGAACCCGTGACTGGCTACTGAGACACCACACCACGCGCTGGCGCGTGATCGGACACTGAACTTTGTCGGCGTACCACGCGCTGGCGCGTGATTGGCTCTTGAACTTTACCACCACATCACGTGCTTGCATGGAGATCGGCAGCGAAAGTGTTAAAAAGCAGTTTTCTCTTGTGTGTTTGGTGCAGCTTTGCCAAGTTTGGAACCCAACCAACTCCTCTCATTTAAATGTGTACGAACATCACTACCCAGATGTACACGGGTGATCTGGTCCTCTCTTCTGTTTAACCCTCGCCTACTCGTCTGCCTTTTGCTATTTTTTTCATTCCTCGTTCATGTATTGTGTCTGGCGCAGCTTAGCCAAATATGGTCCTTCTGCCATGAAACCCCAACCCAATTTTACTCCTCGGAGAATTTATAAAAAAATTAGGTAATCAAGTGTCAGTTTATTATGGACAACCGCCTTCATTTTACACCTTAGAATTTTTGCTTTGACTAACTTCAATTTGCCAAACCTTAAACTGCCAAACCTTATATTTGTTTTTGGAAGCTATTTACAAATCTGCAAACTAATATCATGCTATTTTTTGACGGATTATGCAATGCACTACACATGCCTTGTTATTGCATTGCATAATCTGTAGTAAGTTTTCACTACAAATATTCTCGTTGGAACTGATCCGTTCCATTATGCTCAGCTAACGGCTGCAGGCGAACTCAGAGGTCAAGTCAGTCTTCTGCCCTAGTGGTTCCTCGAAATAAAAAGAAGCTGCAAATCACCCCTTAGCCAGATGGATGGAGCCATATGGACTGATCAAGTAGTTGGTTTAATCAACAGTACTTTACATTTTTGTTTAGCCTTAACCTTCCTTGTGGTGGTTTCGACGATTTATCTCGTTATTAGAAAAACTGACCAAATATTTATAGACGAGGTATCTCATCATTAGAAACAATTTACTACATTATCGGCAGTACCTTGACGAGATATCTCGTCGTCAGCGAAATTAGCTAGGTCTTGATGTACTATATATATCGTTGAATCGGCTTCTGTTCGTTCCATACAGTGCCAAATAACGAAAAGGTCAGTTGTCGGGCATTAGAAGTAAATGATACCTGTCAGAGATCAAGTGTCATCAAAAATCGATGGCCTAATTTTTTTTTGGTTAGTTAAAAATTGATTTATTTGAAACTATACTCGGGAAACCCCAAACATAGCTGTCGTGAAAATTTCTCACGGGTTAATCTATTGCAATCTATGTGAAATGTAGGCTTAATCCTCCAAGTGATGCGAGTTCTACAGCATATCTAGTCCGTCGAGATCTGATCTATTTTGCTAGTCCAGGAAGCCGTCCAGCGAGTTGACTAGTTAGGTTTTATGGCGCAAGGGCGTTATTGAACCAAGCTGCGCCAAACACAAGACATAACAACGTCAAGTAATGGACACACACAATGAAGGAGTTGGCACTCGTCCCGAGGTTTTGAACGAGTCTACTCGTCAGAATAGAAAACAAGTTGAACGTGAACTGATCGCATAATTGGGACAGCCCTGGTTAGCTCAACCCTCCATGTGGTATAGACGAGATATCTCGTCCATTAAAATCTGACCAATTTTGTTAATGACAATATATCTCGTCATCAAGATGTCGCCGATATTTTGGTGATGACGAGGTCAAGATCTGGTCAGTTTTTTTCTAATGACAAGATATATCTTCCATCCAGATCCGGCCAGTTTTGTTAATGACGAGATTTCTCGTTGGTATAATCACCAGGGGGGTTTAAAAAGGCTTTAATTTTTCTTTTGCTTGAACAGTTCGAACTCCTAGGTGCTGCTCGACAATTGCTTCCTACAATAAATTTAATAGAATCATACTTTTTGTGTGTAGGATAAATGTCTCTTAAAAAAAGACCAGCTCTGTGAGAAAAAAGTATGTTGAGGGTTTTCTGTTATTTTAAATCTTGTCCCGCCATTTTTTAAACGAATAATCTCCGAAGTCCAAGTTGGAGTGCATAGGGGTCTTCCTATCTCAGACCCCCACCTTCCATCGGGCGTTCCTTTTGGAGTGGTCCATTAAAATTGTAATAGATGACCGCTTGGGGGGCCATACATCCCCAACTTTTCGACCACGGTGTGCAGTTGCGCTTATCGTCAGCTTCACATGTTCCACTCCGTTTTTACTCGCCCAGGAACTCGTGACTGTGGAGTATTGGAAGAAAAGGTGTGTTCGATTCCATAAATTTTATTTCTTTTTTCGGCCCCCCTTTTTGCGTACGTAACGAATTCGAGAACTTGCCGTTCTTCCGGAGTTTCTGCATTCGAAGAGTGGAAAGGTATTCTCTGATATGTTTCGACTTTATTTGAGGTTCTCCCTGGTCCTTCAAACTCTTTTAAAAGTATTTGAAAAGTACCAAATTTTCGCGCAGTCCTTGAATTTTGCCCCTATTTTTTTTTAACAAAATTTTACAACTCAAAGCATTTTATCTTTTTTATTGACAGTTGCTAAATTTTTTGTTGATTTAATTTTACTCAAATTATTGGGAGGAAAGCTATGGTGTATGCAACCTTTTACAGCAATTTTTAAATGCATAAGACTCACTGTGTGTTTAGAACGTGGTCGCTAATGCTCTTGCAATCTTAAAGTTGTAGGCAGAGCAGGTTTAATTCCTCCATGGCTGTATTTTTCTCTTCCGTGTCATTAAAACTTGTGTACATGCCAATTTGCTTGACGTTGTTTGTCCATATTTGAGCGTAGCTTGACCAAATATGGCTCCTTGCTCTAAAAAACCCAACACTAGCCAATTTCACTGGAGTTTGCAGTTGTGTTTTGCGTTGTGTAGCTGATGCGGTTACTACGCTATACACCTACACCCAAGCCAAAGTAACTAGATGTTGTCATGTTTTATTACGCTGCGATTTGAATAAATTTATGTGTTTATTTACTTGTATGTTGAACGACTTAGGCCCGGTGCACACATCCGGTTTTTCAACGTGCTGTCCCGCTGCCGCAACGCAAGTGTGGTCTGAGATACACTAGATCCAATGGAGCAGTGCACACATGCCTCCAGCACCGCTGGGGCGACGCACGTCCAACTTGCTTGCAATTTGTACCGCAGTTCCTCATGGCGCCGCACTTGAGTTTCATTCTGAAGTACCTTGTTTTTATAAACAAATGGGAATATAAATAATAATTAATAAATGGTTGTATCCAGTAACTTCTATTTTGTTTCAAAATATACTTTATTTTACACCAAGTAAGCGAAACAAACACGTTTTTTCTTTGATAGAATATTTATCGCAAATGGCGAGAAATGAGTTCGTGCGTCATTTCACGGTTATGTCTGCATAGTTGGGCTTCGGTGCCGCAGTGGCGCCGCACGTTGAAAAACCGGATGTGTGCACCTGGCCTTATATAGACAGGATTTACGACGTCGAGACACACCAGGAGGGTTAAGACTAATTTTTACTACTTTTTTTAAGAATTTATACCATTGTTTTCACAAGTGCTTTGAATATAGCACAGTCCTGTGAATAGATTAATTGCGTTCTTTCTATTTTTGAACTTGCTAAAGGTTTTTATGAATATACTTCGCATCCTTTTTTTTTTTTTTGTCTAAGTGTATGAATTTACTTCGCAACTACTTTTTTTTTTTTTTTGTCTTGGTGTATGTGCGTGCTTTATTTGATAGTACTAGTAATATGATATCGTTATCCGCGTGTAACGCAAGAACTTCAAATTTGAACTACATTTTTGCCGTGTTCGCTTGATTGAATATTAAAAGAATGCTGAAAACTAAAAAATAATTGTTCTCTGTCAGGGAAAAAAAACGAAACCACAAAACTTATCGTGCTGCTCATAAAAAATTTCGTTAACGTATAAAACTAAAAAAAAAAAAAAAAAACTTAAATAACTTTAAATTTTGAATTACACTCTGAGAAAGATGAATGTCTGAAAAACTCGAGATTTTTCTGGTGTTTTTAGTTACTTTTTCTAAGTTCGTTAGAAAGCAGCACTGACTGTGGAACGACATTTTTTCTGTTTACTTTTCCTCCTTTGTGCACCACAAAAAGATGTGGAAAAAATCCCCACAACGGAAAAAAAAACTTTAATTTTATCTTATTAACTTGGTGGCAGAAATTAATGGAAAAATTAATGTTAGTATTTTCGGAAGTGCGTTCCTGCGGAAAAACCGCAAGTTAGGTACACTTTTGCTTCATTTATGTATGGAGATTAAAAAGAAAATTTCATATTAAAAAATCCTTTTTTTTTTTTATAATTCCATCCCAGGTATATTCATTTTTTTATTTCTAACATTTTTTAACCATCATATCATCCGAGCTTTGTAGAAATTAAATCTAACACACAAGGTAGATGGGATAAAAGTGAGAGGTTTTTTCCTCTCTCTTCTTAAGTTTTTAACAGTTGGAATCAACGGCATGGAATTAACACAATTTTTTTCCTCTTCCTTGAAAAAAAAATTTTTGTAACGCAAGCGGGAAGAACCTCCCCGATGAAAAAAATCTTATTAATGATAGGTGGTTTTATGTCGGAGGAGAGAAGAGAGAAAGAAAAAAAAAAGTTTTTTTAAGCACATTTAAAAAAATTGATTATGTTCTTGAGCTCAGGTAGCTAAGGTATAATTTTTTTTCTTAATGAAAGTAGCGTTTATTAAAAAAAGTTCCTAATATTTTTTCAGTTGCTTTTCCCTCCCCCTGCCGCGCGCTCAAAGAGATTAAAAACTGAGGCAGATCCCCGAAACGCGTAGTAATGAAGTATTATTATAATTAGTGGTCCTTGCGCCCGAAATTACATCCGAAATTAAAATTTAAACGCATTGTTCACAAGGCTTAGCATTTTTTCCCACAGCCTCCGACGTTGTTTGTCGCTTAAACTCTCCGGGAAATTTCTCCCGTAACATAATGGCGCGGCGAAGGAGCATTCTCCCCCTGTATATTAAACTTCTCTCGAGAGCTCCTAAAAGAGTCAGCTTCTTTTAATTTACTCGCTTATAACTTCGCTGCGTGGAAATGAGGGGAAGAAAGGCAGGATTTGGGTTTTTGTAGCATTCTGGCGAGTGCTTTGCATGTTGAGTTTCGTGCTGTACCGAGGTCTTGCATTGGGGTAGGTATCATTGGGAAAGTGATGGTAATCCGATTCCACTGACAAAAGTTGAGGTCATGAATTTGTCAGGAGTGTTCTTTTTTTTGTTGAGCCAAGCATTTAGGATATACCAGTTCACATGCAAATGGGTGTGCACCCAAATAGTGTTTCAGAATATGGAGACTTTGTTTTTGTATGTTCAGGACAGGCCTCATGGGCGACTAAAAGGTAACTTTTTACAGCTATTTTTTCAACCTCTAGGGACTAGGAGTGTTTTTAAGCTGAATCGTCTTAGAAGCTAATTTTAAAATCTCGGTGAATTTCCGAAATTTTTGGACATTTTTTTTTTAATTCACTAAACGGTCGATGAAAGTTTAGTTAGTCCCTTTTTTAAACTCAACGGACAAAAAAAAAATCGGATTTTTCTTAAGGGGGAAAATTTTCCAAGGTACAACAGATTCTAAGTTTTGGAACCAAGCGTGGCAACCATGAAAAAGATTAGGTGTTTGCTAAGTAATTCGTCGAATTTTTTTTGTTTTCGAGGGTAATTTGGAACGACTGAAATGTCAATATCTTGCCTATTGTTTATGACGCGGAGTTCAGTCACATCGGGTCGTGTGGCTTTTATAATGTGTTTATTTTTAGAGGTATGTTAATGTTTCCAGATGTGCATGGGGGGGGGGAGTGATGCTTCGTTGTTGGCAGTTCCAGTTCCATCGACTGTGGGAGCTGTATGTTCTGCCATTTCTAATTAAGTTATTGAATTATAGATTGACATTGAAATTCTGTGCTTTGTTCGTTCTTGCTAAGTTGAGTGTTTTTCTTTGTTTCAGTTCTAAGTCTTCGGAACACGCAAGAAGACGAGCCGCCCGACCCCCAGCTGATGCGGTTGGACAACATGCTGATCGCGGAGGGCGTGGCGGGCCCCGAGAAGGGTGGCGGTGCTGGGGCGGCGGCTAACGCGTCCGCAGCGGCGGCCTCACAGAGCCCTGGCGGCGGGCCCCAGGGCGAAAATGCAATCGAACATTCGGACTATCGGGCGAAACTCGCCCAGATACGACAGATCTACCACCAAGAGCTCGAGAAGTACGAACAGGTGAGTCTCTGCGAGAAACAGTGCTTGTTGAATGGGACCCTTCGACTGTGGTGTCAATATCTAAAAGTTATTTGTAAGAGGACGAGGGGAAAAGATGACCAATTAGCAGGGCTACCACTTTTGACTTTCTTCTGCTACATTACAATTTTGGCGACAAGTGGTATCTTTTTAAAGCAAAATTTCCTATTTTCAAAATTGATGCGATTTTTCTTTTAAATGTACTTAACGTTAACCAAAATGTAATCCGCTTTTTTAAGCGAAAATTGTTTAAAAAAGCGGAAGAGAACATGACGAAAGAATTATTTTCGGAAGAAGACGACAAAAGAAGCGGACAGACGAAAAAATTATTTTTCGGAATTTTCTTTTGGCGGAAAATGCTCTAAGAGACGCCAGTATCTAAGTTTTGGTTTCAAGCCGTGACAGTCATGAAAGGAAATCATCGAAATCTATAATTGCTATATTAACTTGGAAACCTATTGAGAAAATTTTTTATTTTAAAATTTGAATTTTTTGGTCAACTTTTCATCTTTTTTTCATATTTAATACATTTTGTGCTTTAACCAATTCCTTCGGTATCCGAGCTACTAAATTGCTACTAAAATAGGGTTCAAGATGATACTTTTTTTGCCTACAATTTTTAAAATTTATGCTACTATTTTACAAGTGATAGCACTGTTTTAGCCTTCAGCCCTATGATGGGAGAGTTCGCATTATAATATAGCAGTCACTTACAGCTTGTTTCTGTAATGTTTCTTGAGAAATTCGCCTTAACTCGCATTAGAGTCATTGGGTAACTTTTAAGATACATCCTATGCAAGTAAGCCATCGATTTGTGAGTAACCTAATATATAAAATTGAAAACCAACTGGATAGCCATATGTTGAGAAAATTATCGTTGGTGCCAGTCATCTAAAACTGATATAGTTGGTATACTGCATTTCTTTTTATTCGATTAATACCAAAGCTATTTCAGTGTGTTTGGTTCGGTTTGAGTTAAATCCTCACCTTCGAGCGCCCTTCTGAAAGTTACCCTCTCAAACTGATCGAAAATATGCAATGGCCTAATGTTTAATTCATTAGGAACGGATTTTCAGTGTAAACGAGCTAACCAGACTGCGAAGATTTCATTTATGCTGTTCATATTCCGTATGATGCGTATCACAGTTACTTTAAAATGTAGTTTATTGGCTGTTTTGACAACATTTAACGTTTGATCTCATTGGTGTGGGCCAATCAACTACTATCAATTTGGAATTAATTGAAAATGTTCTTGTTGAGGGGGGGGGGTCTAAATTCATATTCGAAAAACTGGCCAACAGACGTCACGTTTGTAATTCATACAGGAAAACACGTATCGCCGCAGAAACACTAGCAACACTTAAATTTAGAACAAAAAATGTCTCTCATATAACAGTGCAACCTTTATACAGCTTATTTTGAAAATAGCCATAGAAAGCATAGACTTGGGAGTCATTGGTATAAATTCTAGTTTGCGTTGACCCAAGTTTGTCAAGTTGGAGTCTTATCAGCAATGACAGCCATCACCATTTGACATTAGCTTGGCGATAAAAAAAAATTGAAATCTCATCAAGGTCGCTTCATTAACTAGGGTTTAATCAGTCATTGTTCTAGCGAATCGAATGAAGAATATATCTCTAGCTTGTGAGCACGTCCATTAAATGATTGCTGTCGATTTTAATAACTTGGAATTTAGTTCCTGTCTAAGATTTAGGTTTATTTTAGTTAGTCTTCAAAACAAATTTTCAAGCAATTCCCTTCTGTTTTTAAGAAAATGTATGTAGAAATAATTGCGTTTTTGTGTGCGGAAATTTGTTGTTAAGGACACCACGGTCAATAAGGTGGAAAATGTGTGTCGCAATAAAATAATCTCACCAAGTCTATTAATTTATCATCAAAATATTCTTCTAAAACATTCGAGTACTTCTGAATAATTTGGTTAACGATTCTATCCAGCAGACAAACAGCCTGCCGTTTCGAAGATCCTGTATTGCCCACCCCTAGCCAATTGAGTTTCCATAAGGGCAAATTCCCGATGCATTTAAAAACGCATTCAATGTCAGACGTTATTAGGCAAACAAGGTCAGATGAGTCAAAACAAAATCGACTCGTAGACGTCCTGCGGAGTTTTACATTATCTCGAGCCTGATGGCTGCCATACAAGGATTCCTTTAATCTCCGCTGAAGACTAACCCAGCGTAGCCTTTTCATTAGTGCCAACACTCCCTCGTATTAGCATACAAATTGGACCAGTTTATGACAAGCTGGCCAGGAGAGGGGCTTGCTTCAAGAGGTGTGGTTGCGATTGCAGATGTTCATAATATTGCCTACGAAACCTCGCCCATTCGATTATAACGGCTTGACAACGCACCAAATGTGGGAATATGCGAATATTAGAATCTGTTCCTGATGTGATTGGGAGTCGCCTTGGCTCAGTGGGTTTGTCCACTGCGCTAGCAACCTGTGAGCTGTAGGCGGGGCATGTTTGATTCTACCCGGGGTTTATTTCTCTCTTCTGTGTCAGTAAAAATTTCATTGTATGTCTGTCCTAAACTTAACTTGTGTTTGGCGCAGCTTGGCCATATGGCCCTTGCGCCATAAAAAAAAACCTCAATACAACCAACCTGATGTAATTGGCAAACTTGGTGATATCCTTTGGGATTTTGAAACTTACTTTGCACCATGAAAACACACCCAATTCCTCTCTTCTCTTCAACAACATTTGATGATCCAAATAATTTCCTCTGACATAATGCTTTTATTGAAAATTAAGACAAAATTCTCAGTATCTCATAGGCACCTTTTTCAATCAGATGGCAAAGATAAGTTTAAAAATTTTATCAGGGATGTTTGCTTTGACTCTAAGCCCGTGAATTGTTAAATCATGTACTAATATTTGAGTTTTATATCTTTTAAGTTTTCGCAGACGTTATAATTTTGTTATTGAAGATTAGTTGGGGATGAGGAGGCGAATCCTATTTTTCCTGGTGACGTGCAAGTGCATTTGCATCGATGAGGAACAGCAATGGTTGATGTAAAACTCGACATGCTATTAATACCTAGCTGTTATTCTGAATCTCAATAACACTGGACTCTGTTATCCTAAACTAGCAGTAACCGTTTTGGCCATCTCTAAGTCGATAATTGAACCGTTATTTTTGAAGGTGGTACAAGTCCATTTTTTCATGCATCGAGATATTTAACGGTTTGCTTTTAAATTAATTTTAAAATGTTGGCAAACGTTACTCAATTGGGATGATGTTTTCAACACTATAAACCTGTTAAATTTTATCTATTAAAATTGTTAAAGAAACTAAACTAATTTTTTTTCAAAGTGGAATGAAACCACTTTCAAAAATAACGTCTTATGTTGAATATAATTGCTAACATCGAGATAAAAGAATGGGTTTATACCAGAATTTCGGCCAGCGACCTCAGACGTACACTGGATTCGCCTCCTATATCGCGAAAATCTACCAAATTTACATAGCCTTAAATTGAAGAGGCTTTCTCCCCGGTGATAAATGTTGGCCACCCCATGTAAACACACATCCCCCGGATTTCTTATTGAATTCTGGCAACACCTGATCTCGGTAATCCGAGTCGCGCGGACGCGATGTTATCCGCTTTGCTTGTCTTGCTATTGAATTCGTTTTTTATTATTACCATCGCTGAACCGGCGACCAACACCGAAAATACATTTGCTGAAACCAGCAAAAGCCAGGAAACATTCCTTCTATTCTTCTTCGATTCCAACCCTCCCTATATCCATTTGTGGAAGATGGAGGGGGGGAAAGGCTGGAAACAATGATGGGGCAGCTGGTCATCTCGTGGTATTAGATATCCTCCCTTTTTTGCAAAACTGCTGAGACATCTAATGATCAGTGTAAAACGATACGGAAAACTCCAGGCCCCGCCTTCCCTCGCTGCCTATTTATCAATCCCTACCACAAAACTTGCCCAAAAGACAAGTCCCCTGGGGGAGCCTGCACAAAGTGAACTTTCGCCTACCTGCCAGAAGCGGGATCGGGTAGGCGTACGGGAGGCAGCACTGTCCCCCTTCTGTAGGCCGCCACAGATGGGGATTTTTAAAAAAATTCTCGCTTTATCTCATTATGTGCACTCAAACGGGGTGACGTTTTGTCTCTGGTTGTGGTTGGGTTGAAATTGGACGCTTTGGATAGAAGATCATCCTGATATAAGTGATCAGAGAACGGCTTGTATGCAGTGGATAGAAATTTGTACCTTTCAAAATAATTAGTGACAATGCATAATATGGATCGATATTAATGTATGAAAATTCTTGTTATGCATTATTTTTTACTTGTATTGAAAATATATTACTGTAAAATATAGGAATTTATATTTCCTGTTTTATTCATTGTGGGCACTCGGGGGGTATATTTTAAGATGTGTATTTGCTTCACGAAACTGAGGTACCGTAGTGATGTATTTTTGTCCCCATGAGGTTGACTGCCTCTGGTTAACACGGGGGTCACGACATAAGGGATGCCCAAGCGATCTTTCTCTGTTCTCGCCACTCTTCATCCTTTTCATAATTTTTTGTGTCTTGTATTTGGTGTAGCTTGGCCAAATATGGCAATTCATCATTAAACCCAAAATCCACAAAACTCATTTTAGGTGTGTACAAGCTTTACAGACCCGAGGTACGGTAATGATTTATTTTCAAAAGTTTACTGTCTAATTTACACGGGGGTTGTGCTCTCGGGATGTACCCAAACGATCTTTAGCTTTCATCCCCACCTCTCAGCTCTCTAAACATGTTCTTCCCCTTTCTTGACCCGTCGTCTGAAAGTGGTTGAAAGTTACGTGGTGTTTCCCTAGGATTTTTCCCATAAGAGATTGATCCCGGACCGTCGTCAATGCCCGTTGTGCTACTCTAGTACGACGCTAATTAAAAATTAAAAAATTAGCCCTTTTGTGACATCCCTTACGGCCTGGTGTGGAAGTTTAGAGGAGTCAGCTCAGTTGTTGACATCGTCACCTGACTGTTTTTCAAAATTACCGTGTTGTACTGATCTTTCTCTTCGGGATTGATCCCGGACCGTCGCCAATAGTCCGTTGTGTTGCTCCAGTGCGACGTTAATTAATTTACCCAACTACCTTATTATGGAATGGATTTATGCAGCTTGTTGCCCAGAGTGCTTTTATTCATTATTCGTTAAACTTTTTAGAGTCTTCGAAAAATATTCACACTTCAGAAAAGGCAGAAAATTCCTCTGTTTATTACTATACAGAATGTGTTGGGTAGCAATTAAAATACTCGGTGTAGTAACTTTAAATAGTTCAATTTTAAACAGCATAAATAAATTAGTGGCTCTTAAATCTAACGCCTCATAAGTTCCAAGGTAGAGAAAAATCTTCAAAACTTTTTTTTTCTACTGATTTCAATAAAAAATTTTAATTTTAAATTTAGACTCAGCATCAATTACATCGGAAACGTTTTATCCAAATTTGTCTACATTTCACTACACCAATCCAAGCAATAAATTCTGAAATCAAATTTATTAAATTAAACTGTTTTGACAGTTAATTTTGAAAATCCAATTCGATTGTTTTTATCCCCAATTATTTCTAAACAACTTGTCTTCTATTCTGAAAACATTTTTAATTGACTAATTGTTTCGGCAGCTATTTTTAAACCGATAATCTAACTAACTATTTGCATCAATTATTCCTAAACTGTTTAGTTGTGAGAATTCGTGTCGGTTTAAATTGTTTTGTCGGTTATTTTTAAGCGGCCAATTCAGTTTACATTCTTAGAAACGTTTGTTAATATTCAAAATGTTGGTAAAACGTACGAATTTCTCCTATTCTTTACTAGATTTGGTTGAGATGGTAAATACGATTTCTCTAAACTCCTATCAGTTTTTAGAATGAAATTACTCTTAATTGAAAGCATTACGGTGTGATGGACTGTTATTTGAATAACAGTTTAAATAACAGTGTTATTTTAAAATAACAACTGTTATCGAAATATTAATAACTTCCTCTAAATGTTATTGAGATAGCAGTGATGGGTTTGTTAGAGTTTTATGGCGCAACAATAATATTTGGCTATGCTTCCCCAGACACAAAACCTACAATATCAAGTAACAGACATACACACCGTGAAAGTTAAACTTACGCAGAAGAGAGAAATACTCCCATGAAGGCATGCACCTTACAGGAATCGAACCTTCAACGTCTACAACTCGCATAAAGCAAGCGCAGTGGACATACCCACTGATCCACGACACCTCAGATAGCAGTGAAGCAATTTAAATCAAATAAAATCTATATTGAAATTTCCTAAACTGGACTAAAATAAAAAAGTTGTATAAACTAATTTTTTACAAATTACTGTTTGGCCAAATTAATATCTGGTGAAAATAACCTCTAATGTCGACTTCTAAAAGTTAATAACTGTTAAATATAGTTACCTAGCATTTGTAATTAACTGAAACAATAATTTTTGTTGTTAATTGTAACCTATTGGAAATAATACTTAAACACTGTTGTCGTAAAATAGCAGTAAACAGTAACATTTTTGCATATCTTTAATCGATAAATATAGTTGCACAATTAGTGTAAGCAGTTAGCTGAAACAAAACTGTTCACTATTTGTAATAACTGTTTTTATAAATTAGCAATTGCACTTACCTCGACTATTGTAAAATAAGAGTAACAGTTTTTCCCATCTGTAATGAATAATCGTTAAAAATAGTTTCTAATTTAATCTTAGCAAGTTAACTGAAACAAAACTGTCGTATTACCTGTTAACTGTTCTGGAAAATTAGCAATAGCTGGTATCGCTGTTGTAAAGTAACAGTATTGTCCGTCTATTTTATTCCCACCCATGCACCTCGCTTTGTGAACGGTTCCCCGGGACCTTAAGAAGATATTCTTTGCTTCCTCCGAAAAAGGCTTATCATAAGGAGAAATGTACGTTGAGGGCAGGGGAAAAGGGAAAAAAATTCAAACAGGTCGTATTCTACATTTGTTTTGTTTTCTTTCTACATATATATATTTTGTACTTTCTATCTAAAGGCCCCGTATCACGTGTTACTATGACAAGCTGTCCTGCTAGCCAGCACAGCGAATTTTCATTTCAACCATTCCACCCTCCCCGCTCTTTGCAGGGGGAAGGCCTAAAAAATACATCAAATAAAAAGAATTGAAATAGCTGGCGGTGCCCATATAGCTATATCTAGCCGGGGCAGCGAAAAAATATTATATAAAATAGGAACGTAAGAAAAACAGTAAGGCATTTTGAAAGCTTTGTGAAGGAATAATGGTTTTTAGGGGAACATTGTGTTGGGGGGGGGGGCGTTTGGAGATTTAAAGGTGAAATAGTACTTGGAGAAGGGAGCGGATGGCCTAGGTAATGCATTCCCCCTTCCTTCTTTGATACCAGATGTGTCCAGTTCTGTGTATGACCAACAGGAGGTTTCTGGAATTTAGGAACTTGAATCCATGTGATCTGTTTAAATTTTTCATTTCCCCTTTCCTGCGGGGGGATTTTTTCTCCCGTATCCCTTTTTTGCGTGCTGTCCCCCCGCACCACTTTATTTTATACATTTTATCATCACCAGGATTTGGCAAATGCGATGTTCTGCCGTATATTTTCCTGACTTTTCTACAACTGTTTCAGATGTGCCGGCTCTTGTGTGCCGCGCAGGTTTTCTTTGGGTGCCGTTTTAGGACTGCGCAGGCGTGCTGGTTTTTTTTTTGTGTGTGTGGTACCTTGAATAAAATCCAATTCTTTTTTGTGGACCGTTTGGGCTGTTTAAACTCCAAGACATTGCTATGTAGGCTATTCTTCAGTTAAGGGTGGCGAGCTCGAAACTGTCCAACCATAGACCTTCGTGTACGCGGAGGCTGGTGCAAGATAAATCTGCCGTGGCTTTAAATGTTCTCATGTTGCTGTAGTGTGGAAGTTTAATGTGGCCTGCCAGCTCTGGTGTTGACCTCGTCATCTAACCGGGTTTCAAAATTACGACTTTTTGTCCTCGGATTGATCCCTCAGGGAATTGATCCAGGACCGTCGTCAATAGCCCGTTGTGTTGCTCTGGTACGACGTTAATTAAAATTACCTTACCTCTATTCTTTCCCTTCGCTATTAATTCCTGACAATCGCCAGTAGTCCGTTGTGTTGCTCCAGTGCGACATACAGTCGAAGAATTAAGATTAAGTATTCGACTGGTTCTTCTCTGAATAGTCTAGTCAAAATTCTTCGATAAGGTGTCGAAACTTTACTTGATTAATAAAGATCGACAAGTTGGTGATTTTTTTTTTAATTATTGAAAGGGGATCTTTTCATTCATAGAATATGGTGAATGTCGTGAAGTCAAGTGCCTGGTATTTGTTACATTCTTCGAAAGTGTAACTTAGTGGGTTATTTAAGTTAAATTATTCCGCACATTTAGCAGACATTTCAGTAGAATTCTTATGATAATTCATTTCTTAGTGGTATGATTTTAGAAGACACGAAAACCGAGCCCCGAATAAAAACATCGGTTTTGATACTCCTATGAAGGATAGTTCCGTATTCAATTGCCATTTCCACGCTATCTCTCAAACAGAAGAAGGGGTTTTAAAAACGACCCGTGTTGGGATACCCCCCCCCACTCCCGTGGTTGGTGCATTTAATGCGTGCGATGTTTTATCACCAAACCCAAAAAGAATCGGTCGATCTTTAAAATTCCGCGCTGCCAAGATTCGCGATCACAATTTAAATCGCCGCCGCATTTTATACGGGAGTGCTTTAATACCGCATATGTGTTTGGTAATTGAGTTGAAAAGGGACGTAAATAATAAATGACGCCTGAGTGCCGATCTTGAGGGTCTTCCCTTCCGATGGTGTGGGGGGAGGGACGGAATAAGTTTCAATTAAATCGGGCTTTTAGGAGCCACAGCGGCAAGTCACTCTGCGAGTCGCCTTTTAAAATTTTCAATAAACTTGAAATGAATCCATTGTAAGGTGCAAGCGACTACCCAGTTAACCTAATATGTGTAATATCTGAAAGAGGGACTTGTTTTTGCTGGCTTTTCTGCGGAGGCATAAAATCAACTATGAAATATTCACGCCTTTTCTTATTTCGCGCCACTCCGTTCTCTCTCTCTCTGCCACCCCTTTCCCACTCGAATCGCTACCCCCCCCCCTCCCGGACTCCTCTCCATCCTCCTTCCGAAGCCTTTTGCGACCGAACATAATGACATTAAGTCGAGTTTAAGATTGATGAGCCTACCTTACGCTTTGGGAAAAGAGCTAGGTGGAGTGGGTGCCCGAGTTGGCGATACATCGCTCCCGGCGGCGACTTTTTTGGGGTGGTGTTTTTCCATTGCGAATGGAGTGCATAGAGTTTGTATATTGTTTGTATTCTGAATGGTGTTTAGTCGTTTTTTTGTTAATTACCTTGGAAGGAGGTCGTGATGTTACTGTTTCAGTGTTTTTTTTTTTCAATGTATGTCTAAAGTCTACAGGTTATCTACTCCAGAGATTTCCAACCTTTTTCAATCTCATGGCATACCTTGAGGTATTCAGTCTTTTGTAAACAGGTGTCCGCACCCGAGGTATCCAAGCGATCTTTTTCTGTTTCTATCCCATTTTTCTATTCCCCAATCCCTTTTTTTTCCCCCTTTCGGCGATATTTTTTACCGGGAGTTGTCTGCCTTGTGTTTGGCGCACCTTTGCCCTTGCGTCATAAAGCCGCAAAACAGCCAACCATGGTACACGTAAACGAATTACTAAAATTATGCGCACACCAAGAAATGTTACATTCTTTGTCAATCTGACAAAAAAAAAGTATAATTTCGATTAATTTATAAAATGCAATCCAAGAAATGATCCTATCCCTTTTGTCTAAAACGAATTTCAAGCAAAATATTTTTGAAACAATATGTTACTATGTAATAAAAAAATAATACTCAAAATGATTTATGTGGTTACTTCTTGAAACTAATTATGAACGCGTGTATCAAAAATCCTTTGAAACGGAATACATTTATAACCGTTTCGCCATCTCCATGAAACACAACGGTTGAAAATCGCTGCTAGCTCCAATTCAAATTGCCGTAATGTTGAATGCGTCCAATGATTTTTTAGACTGTTTTCAGACCTGTCTACTTATACTTTACCTTCGCGAAGTTCCGGTTTATGCGAATAAAATTAGATTAAAAAAGACTCGAACCTCTTGTCCCTGGTTTCTTATGCTTTCGAAAGTGTATTTTATTAACCATATCATTTCAAGACTTTCGAATCCATAATGATTGTTTAAATATTAATTTAAGATCGTTTTATCCCCGTTTATTTCTTTTGTATAAATCAATGTTTGGTCTCGGGAAATCTAGAAAAATATTCAAAGATTTGGTAACTTCTTATTTTTTTTAAATGACACTTTCAAAATTCGTAAAACACCATAAATATCCTTAGTTTATCTTTAAAACATTCTGATGAGTGCGTACAATTTCTTTGTCATTTATATTTTGTTTAAATAAAAGAAGTAACTAAGAAAAAGAGATTTTTTTAAACTTAAATAATTTTAACAATTCCTAAAATTATTCTTTTAATCATTTTGAGTTATTGTCTATATCCAGAAACCTCTCAGGTCTGAAGCAAAAATTATAATTTTCAAGATAATGGTATACATTTTCTTCCAATAATTTGAACCTTATTGCAAGTTGCAACATGTTTTCAGGTTTATGTGGATATGAATGAAAATTATTTGTGAGCACACTTGTCAAAAGCTCAAAACTTCAAAGTTCAACAAAAAAATGTCCAAAGTTCAAATGAAAGAAATCCTGCAACATTTTAAACCTTTTCACTCCCCGTAAGCCACATTAGTGAATCCTTCAAAATTTAGTCAGACCTGCTAATTTTTCGCTGGCTGAAATCTGATTACAATCAAAAGTTACAAACGAAACCGTCGAAATTAAATCTTACCCATTTTAAACCGCTTCGCCATACGTTAGACACCATCTTAGAGATCAGTGTACTATAAGTACAAAATTTGCTTTTAGTAAGTACCATACCTTTTTTAATAGTTTGTGTCTCACTACAGTCAAGCTTATTTTATGCATATTTTCCACCGCCAAATTGCATCGAGTCCTCGATCACCATCATCTTAACCCAAACTCTAGCGCGAGCACGCAGAAGAGCTGTTCCGAATTGGCTGCGAAGTTGGCGTCGGCAACCGAACCCACCGTCGGCAACCCTCCCATCCCAATTGAGGTTCTTTATAAGCGCGCGTAAGGCGATACAGAAGAACGAGAGAGAAGAGAGCCCAACAGGAGAGAGAGAGAGCCTGATTATTATTATAGCCCCCTCCGCAAAAAGGTAGCCCTCCCCTCTCTCGGTGGTCCTCGAATATCATTTTTAATGAATTAGGCCACCGTCCTCACTTAGAGGGGTGGAAAAATTTCTCCTCCATCTATCCGAAAACTGATGAAGGTATAAAGATGTAAAACAAGAATATGATTAGCCGGCGCGCAGAGCTAGTTAGGGAAATTACTTCCACACACGGCATGAGATATAGGCTTCGCTCTCGAGGAAGGGGGAGGCCTGTATTAACGGTGCTTGATGATACTAAGTAAAGGCGGAGGAAGTTTTTTGGGGCTCTGCAATGTGATAATCTTTATGAGATTTGCAAACTCCATGTGTCGCGTCCTTCCTTCTTCCAGCGTGTCTCTTCCCGCTCGCTCGCTTCTCATTAATAATGAGGTGTCTTGCGAGATGAGGGGAAAGTTTTAAAGGGGTGCCTTGCTTTCTGAAGGAGATATCTGGTTCGAGGTGATTATTTTGGCGGATTTGGTTTTTTTTTATCCTCTCTTCCTTTTCTGGTTGATGGGTCTGGGTGGGAATTGTGGTAAAAAGTTTTGGTTGTTTTCCTGTGGTGATGGAAGGGAATGCTGTTTCTGGGAGAGAGAAAAAAAATTTGGTTCTTTTTGAGTTGGAGGATGGTTTCTCAGAATGCCCGTTGGTGAGACGGTGGGTGTGGTGTGATTGGTGTTTCTTGTTTGGAGATCGGGAACTGTTGTTAGTGTCTGGGTATCGTGGTGACTTTTACTGGAGATAAAACTCGGGAATTGGTGGTTCTCGGCGTGGAAAGATTGTAACGAATGGTGTCGCGAGGTGAAATATTTCGGTGGATCATCGTTTTTCGTTTTTATATTTTAAGAAATCGTGTTGGTTTCTGCTTGAGGTTTTGCCTTCTTTTTCGAGTGAAGGAGATATGCTAGTTGAATCGCTGTGTGTAGCCCGTTGATTAGAATTTTGCTGGAGAGAAGTTTTATTTGTGACCAATATATATATATATATATATTTCCGAAAAAGTTGTCTTAATATTCATTAAAAGAATAAATAATGTTCATTAAAATAATAAATAATATTCTTTAAAAGAATAAATAATATTCTTCAAAAGAATAAATAATATTCATTAAAATAAAAAATAATATTCATTAAAATAATAAGTAATATTCATTAAAAGAATAAATAATATTCATTAAAATAATAAATAATATTCTTTAAAGGAATAAATAATATTCATTAAAGGAATAAATAATATTCATTAAAAAATAATATTCATTAAAAAAATAATATTCATTTAAAGAATAAATAATATTCTTTAAAAGAATAAATAATATCCATTAAAAAAATAATATTCATTCAAAGAATGAAATATTTTTGAAAAGTTGTTTTGTAAAGAGCGACTGTGGAGGAGAAATGTTTTTGGGTTGTTTTTCCTGAAACGATAAAAGCAGAGACTGTTTATGGGAAAAATTAGTTTGACTCTTTTTTGAGTTGGAGGATGGTTCATTGGAATGCCCATTGATAAATCGATGGGTGTGGTGTGATTGGTGTTCCTTGTTTGGAGATCAGACACGTGTTGGTGTCTGGGTCACTGATGGAAGATTGAAGAACTGATGTTTCTCAATCTATAAAGTCGTAACAGAATAATGTTGATCTCTAATATTTTAGTGGTTCGTCTCTTGTTTTGCGTTTGAAGAAATCGTTGTTGTATTTTAAATTACGCATAAATTTGTCATGAAAGCATTGGCTTCCGTTGACATTCTTCTTCGGTATAAAGAGATATACTAGTTGGATCGCTCTGTACTCTTACGTTCTATATGTGTATGAGCCATTCCCAAGAATTTTGTAGAGGGAAACCTGATTTATGTAAAATTTCCGCGTTTTAACCTTTAGTCTATGGCTGGTACAACAGTTGTACCTTGTTCGTGCCAAGAAGGAATTGAGACTACGGCCAGTACATCAGTTGTACCTTGAAAGTTATAGGAATCGCGCCAGTTATATCTATAGCTGTAGTCAAGAGATTAATACTCATTTGTTAAATTAATAACAAAAAATAGTTGTAATTTAAATAATTGTGGTAAAAACGAGTTTATTTTGATGCTGTTCTGAAAAGGATGAAGACTAAAAAGGGGCGAATCAAGAAAAAATATTAGTGGGGATTCTGTATGTGTGTTCGTTTTGATCTGTGTGTGGCTTTTTCAATTGTAATGTCGATGAAGTTCGTATTGGAGGTGGTTCTTGCTGGGAAACTTATCACATGCGATTTGTTAACTGTCACGAGGGGAGGAATTTCATTTGAAGGTGGTTGGTTGAGTTTTTATCCCTATCAAGTAATATTTTTGAATGGGTCGTTTTTCTTAGTTTGAAATTCACAAATTTTTCCTCAAGAATGCTTATTATTTCAATACGTTTTTATCGTAAACCCCGCTAATAGTTCATTTTGCTTTTTTGAAGTACAGGTAGATAGTCTATGGGGACAAGACTGTTATTTTTCCCTCCAGGAAAGCTTTTTTTCTCATGCATCAATTTCTGCAAAACAAATTACTTAACACTTTATGCTTTTACCTAATGATTTTCTAATGTGAAAAGGATTTAAAAATCGTTTGATTTTTTGTGAGTTTATTATGTTGAAATAAATTTGTATTTAGTTACAATAAAAGGAATTTTAGCTTGAAAATTAATAAATTCAAAAGAATAAATTTTAAATCTGACCTCATTTGGGGTAGAGGAACGTTTGTTTTGTTTCCATTAATTTTTCTATTAAAAAATTCTGAACAGATATAACACTTTTGCTGAAATTATCTATGCACACTCAGGTGAGACATTTTATTTTAGTAAGTTTATTTGTTATCTTTTTGAAAATTAAGCATAAATTTGTTTGTCGGATCAGCAATTTTTTTTTTTTTTTTTTTGATGCACCGAAGAATTATAACTATAAATTTGTTTTCCAAAATATGAAGAGGGTTCTATGCTAAATGTTATAATATAGGTTATAATATGTGGTAAATAAAAAAAACTACCATTACAATTTAAAATAGGTGACATTACATTTTCGATTTAAGTTCATGAACTTAAACCCGCACTTTATTAACAGCTTTAACTGGACATTTGTTATTTGAAGTTTTTAATTTTCACGTATCTTTTCAAAATTAAAATTTAATTCTATTTAAATT
The DNA here is from genome assembly GCA_947359465.1 of Metellina segmentata. NCBI lineage: Eukaryota > Metazoa > Arthropoda > Arachnida > Araneae > Tetragnathidae > Metellina > Metellina segmentata. The sequence goes on from OX375881.1 coordinate 29,887,699, forward strand.
GCTTCACTGCTATCCCGAATAACACTTCATTTTTATTATCGATAACAGTTGCTATCTGTTATTTTGAAATAACTGCTATTTAAGCTGCCATCGGGAACAACAGCCCGTCTCATTTGCATGACGACAACCCAAGAAGTGGCACCTTTCATCTCTCAATGCTCCCGGGCAGAAATCGGCGGCTTCTTCCCTTTCCGCGGCGGTTTTAACGCGTTTTTTATTCACTCTCCGAATGAAGAGCGAACATTCTTCTCGGCCCTAATAAACAGAAAGGGAACAGCACCAGGACGGGCGCTATTTACGACCGTCATGCCGCTTTATGGTCGCAGATAAGATGAAATCTGGAAGACAGTGATAAAACGATAAGATTTATTGAACCTACTGCGACAGATAACAACAAGTCATTTTCGAACCGCCCCTCTCGCCCTCCCCCCGCGTTTTGTTTTTGTTTTGGGAACACAGTTTTCGTGAACGGAAAGTTAATGCGGAAATAAATAATAACAATAAAAACGGACGGGTTGAAAGTGGTTGCAGAGTGATGGATAAACGATTCATTTCATTACGGAGGGGAATCTTAATTTTTCACGGATCGTCTGGTCCATTCCGATTGTTCGTTCCTGAGTTAGGAAGGTATCAGTTGCATTTATATGGCTGTTAAATTCCATTTGCTCCGGTGGTGGGTTCGTTTCGTTATGATATAGCCGATGATAATGAGTCCATTCTTAAGTAAATGGCTGGTATTAACGAGATTTAGCGTCGGTTAACTCATTACGGAGTTTGAGAGGCATTCGTGGCGTGATTACGAATGCTTATGGTGGTGGGTTTTTGTTGTTGTGTGTGTGTGCTTGATGCTGTCTGAATTGTTAGAGAGGAATTTAGTTTTCGTGAACAGGTTTCACTACCCTTTTGTACTTGACTAGTCGAAGAAAAACTTTGGGTTGGTGAATTTTGTATTCAAAATTTGGTTAATTGCACTGGACTCGACCGGCCATTTCCTACAAAAAGGACTGTCTGAAAAGTGCGGATTACTGAGAGCGCATACATTATCACTCTCAGTAATCCGCGTTTTTCAGACAGTTCTCTTTGTTGGAAATGGCCGGTTGAGTCCAGTGCAATTAACCACATTTTGAATGTAAAATGCCGCTCTAAATATAATTAATATCTATTCAAAATGTGGTTAATTGCACTGGGCTCAACCGGCCATTTCCCACAAAGAGGACTGTCTGAAAAGTGCGGATTACTGAGAGTGCATACATTATCACTCTCAGTAATCCGCGTTTTTGTTAATTCTGTAACATACGCGGGACATAAATCGGTTTATATATTCGCAGATAGCAATGCATGAACAATTTAAAATCAACCACTACATTAAATCGCCAATTTTGACGCTAAGTTTAAATATACTTGATTTTAGTTGGGAGCTGCATATATAATATTACTAGAGCTAAATATATATTACTAGAGCTAAATATATGTTACTAGAGCTGAATATATTTTACTAGAGCTGAATATATATTACTAGGGCTGAATATATATTACTAGAGCTAAATATATATTACTAGAGCTAAATATATATTACTAGAGCTAAATATATATTACTATAGCTAAATATGTATTACTGGACCTAAATATGTATTACTAGAGAGCTGCGCAAAAGACATCTTGCCGCTCTAATAAAATTCTTTAGCAGTCTGATTACAGAAGGCAATCCGCGAAATCTACAAAATAGAAAAGGAAATCGGAACCAGCCCTAAAAATATATTAGAGCTAAATATATATTATTAGAGCTAAATATGTATTACTGGAGCAAAATATTTTTTACTGGAGCTAAATAAATATTACTAGAGCTAAATATAAATTACTGGAGATGAATATATATTACTAGAACTGCGCAAAAGACATCTTGCCGCTGTAATAAAATTCTTTAGCAGTCTGATTACAGAAGGCAATCCGAAATCTACAGAATAGAAATAAGCACAGAAATGGAAATCGGAGTCAACCTTAAAATAGATTTAGAGGTAAAATTATCGAATTGTCTCTGAACAAGTGAATGAGATGCGGTTGAAGTTGACGTTCAGAAGCGAATTGTGGTAACATGACCGAGATGTGAACTTTTCCCCCCACTTTATAGTACCAGTCCCTTTAAAGTAACAGTACCTTTAAAGTGCGAGTACATTTGAAAAATGTAAACTCCTAGCTATATTATATTTTTGACTAATTTTATTTTATTTGGACGTATGAAATCAACGCATCCATGCTTACATTCATTATAAATGCATTTAAATAGGGCTTGAAATCTGATTGACGACACTCGTCAATAGATATTGACAATTAAGAAACTTTAGCGCAGATGCAAGTCCGCTAGTTTTTGTTAAATTTAACTATAATCTGATTATATATGTAGCATTTAAACAAAACACACGCGAGATATAATAGATGGCGAGAGTAAGAATCACGATAAGTCGTACTCTACCGTACCATCTCAGGTACTTCAAAACGTGTCACGAATTTTTGTCTGCTTAATGGGGCCCACCTCTTTTCCGTCACGGCCGGATAATTGAGAGGGCAGATTAAGGCTTGGATTAGCAAGAGTATTGTATCTATCGTCGGTACCACACCGAAGACATTAACCTGCTAAACCATTGTCTAGAGAAAAACGTGTTCAACTATTACAGAAGTCGGAGCTCTGAAAGGGTTAAGGCTGGTGTAAATAAATAGTCTGGAACATAAGAAAAATATCCTTTCATTTGATAATGTGTTATTCGGATGTCTAAGAGTGCTCTAAATGAGAGGGGTAATATGCGGTGTCCCACTTTACCTGGAAAAATGTAAAAGAACAAAACTTTTGTGCAAAATGCATTCTTTAAAAACATTTGGTCTTTGTCTAACTTTAGTCCCCCCCCCCCAAAAAAAAATACCCTCGAAAGTACATCTGCTTAAGGTGTGTACGGGCTTCATGATCTGGGATATTTCAAATCTTCAAATGAAACTCTGGGGGCCGCGCGGTAAACCAGCTCATAGTCTCTGGTTAGCAACCGGAGATTTGGTTGAGTGTGTACATGTGGGGCTCGTTCACGTTAAATCTGACTTGACCTGAAATATCCGCACGCTGACGTGCTGTGGAAGTTTGAAGAGTTGGGGCCAGCTCAGGTGTTGACCTCTTCATCTATCCGTGGTTCCAAATTACATGGTGTTGTCTCGGGTCTTTCCCTTCGGTACTTGTTCCCGAACGCCGCCAATAGACCGTTGCTCCAATGTGACGTAAAATCCAACTACCAAATAAGTACTACTGTTATTTGAGGTGACGTAAATACTGTTAAATGTAGATTCGTGTTTGTCGTGATCTTTATTATACGAGTTTTCCCAAGATCTCGAGTACATCATGCCATTCGAACTTTTGATGCTTCCGAATAAATTTAAATAGCCCTGTATAAAATGATATAAATAGCAATGTATAAAAAAATTTAAATAGCATAAATACGAAATAGCATTGTATAAACTGATTTAAACAAATGTGAACTTTTAATTCCACACACATGTAAGACATATGGGGTGATGAAATAATTAGCGATTTAAAAGTCTCTATTTCTGGGCGTTAAATCTTCGTTAATTATGATACAACTGATGGGGTGAACTAAACGCTTAAAATTTATACTGTTATAAATGATTCACACTAAAGTATTATCGATTTCTTTTCTACGTTTGCCAATCACCATTGACGGCTTATGTACGGCTAAATTGTTATTCAAACATCGCTTTCAAAACTATTTTTTGTTATGCACGCAAAAGGCGTCAGATTAGTGGAAATTCTGATCAGAAATTATTAATAAATGGGCGGTCTCCGTGAAGGAGGGGGGGAGAGACGTCATTTTTAGCATGAGTTAAGTGCTGCCAATTTCAGAAATGAATTGTATCGATTATTCCAAACTTCCAATCAGACGGGCGATTTTAAAAGAGCCAGACTTGTTTCCCTGCGCTTTTAACAGGGTAGATTTGGCGCCATTACGCCTATTATGTTTCTCAAAACGATTGCCCGGTCTTTGTTGCTTCTTTTTTCTGCTAATCGCCAGGAACTGTTCCCATGGCCAAAAAAAGCGACCCCAGAAGAAAATCTCCTCGAAATTACAAGTATGGAAAAGGCGGTTAAAACGTGTAATTTCGATAACTTTTTTTTCTCCTTCTTTTTTGCTGTTGCATTTAATACGTATCCGTCGTTATTATTGTTACTGTTGGCCCGGTGCTGGCCTTGGCCATTGCCAGATAAGATGGCGACCAGTCCGCAATCCGTTTAATTTCAGTGTTTAGGGCGGGATAATTGGCTTTAATTTTCTCCGACTGTGATTGGTTTATTATATTCGATCACGATAAACTCGAGCCCTTGTGTATGCGTCTCGGTCTATATATTTATAGAGTGTATGTTTCTATAAAAGAGCTGGCGAAGAAATGATTACACCAAATTGTGCTTCGGAGTCAGGGGGGATAATTTCCAGGTTTCATTATCGGAGCATGCATTGCTTCTTTTTTCCCATCGTACACTCTCTTTTGGAGACGGTAGTAGCTCGTGCGTTTGGGAAATTACTTGCTTTAACGCTTAAGTGGGAAGTTTAACCATTGGTTGGTTGCTTTTGATGCCTGCGATGTGTGATTGGAAGATTAGAAGTCTCTGCCTGCGCTTTTTTGTGACTGGGCTTTTTCGGAGTATTGGAATCGGAACAAGCGGATTTCTGATGTGCTGCTTTAGGTCTATTGTCGGGAGGATTGGTATCCTGGCCGTGAATGTGTCTGCTGCGGGTTTTTTGGTGTGGGGTTTGTGGTCTCATTTTTGATTTGAATGCGGCGAAACACAAAAGGAGTTGAAGCTTTTCGAGTGGAAGCTTGTTGAGGTGAACAATGCATCTGGTTTTACTTGCGTGCTGAGTTCCTGCGAAGTTTTTCGTATTTAATCACACCACTTTTCTGGGTTAATCAATCTGCCAGAAGACTCACGAAAAATGTGTTTCGCTTCCCTTCACTGAAAGGTTGGTTTGGTTTCGATGGTGTAAATCCAAAAAAAGATTGGCTGCAACAAACCAATAAAAGCTAGATTATAATCGTATATAAGTGAACGGTACACAACATAAAAAAGCAGTTTAGATCAAGATACGAATTCAAAAGAATAAAAATGTGTGGAGACATAAAAATTGACAGTGTGAACATAAAAATTGTGAAATAGCTTTGAAAAAATGACGATACTTTTTGTAAAAATAAAAATATATCGTCACAAAAAAATGTTATTTTAATCAGCAAGAATTAAAACTTAGGCCGAAATGTACCAAAGATAGATTTTTTTTGTGAATATGTTTAATGAATAATTTTCCCTACCAAAATGAATTATTTTTTATTTACATTTTCTTGTTTCTAGGTGTAACTTACCTTGGGTGTATTTCCTTGTTCTATGTCAATAAAACTTTCTTTGTGTATAAGTATACACTTTACTTAGACCTAATCTGTCTTGTTTGGCTGAGCTTGGCCAAATATGGCCCTTGTGCTATAAAACCCTAACACGTGGAGAAAAGCAAGCTTCATAAAGTGTCTCATACCTTAGTATCATTCCTAAATTGCAATTCCTACGAAAAGGTTCAGTGCAATGATGTGAGAATTTGGTTTCCCCCTTCTCTTGAAAACTGTTCTATTCCTTATGGTGTATTTCACTCTTCCATGTCAGTAAGGTTTCCTCGTGTGCATATTACCATTTCTTGACGCTAGGTGGACCAATGTGGTCCTTTCACCATAAGACCCAACCCAGATCCCCTGGACACTTGCATCGTCTGGATTGAGTGTCCATCCAGGATTCGATCACAGAACATTCGAGAACAGCATTTTAATTTGTTTTTCGCTACGAGGAAGCCCGATTCTTCAGTAGACATTATATTCCTTTTCTAAATTTAACTTCCCATCGTCGCAGAAATGCAGCATGACCCTTCAGAAGCTTCCCATCTCCCCTTTCTTCCACGAGTTCTCTCTCTCTCTCGTCCTGACACTCCCATTGACATAATCATCCATTCCCTTTCTTCCAAACCCTCTCATTTTTTTCCCTCGCACCACATGACTCGTCTCATCACCACCAAAACCGAAGTGTCAGCTCCCGAGACTGATAGCAACCCCCTTCCCAATAGTTATCATTTGCCTCCGAGATATTATATGGATTCCTTTCGGACACACTGCCCCTTTAGGAATAAGACATTGCTGAATGGCGGGTGGGCCGAAATAGTTCTCCCCCCCCCCTTCATTCGAGCCTCCCACGTCTTAATTAACCCCTCCGTCCCCCCCGGCCCCCGGTCTCCTTGGTAACCCATTGAGGCGGCTGCCATTAATTACGATACTGCGCGCAGAGAGACACAGAGACCTTGTAATTTTGTCGCTACCGATTCCAGTGCCCCTTCTGCCATGACGACAGAATTTATATCTATATATCCCCGCTGGAACGAGGCTGACTACCCGATGAACAGTGGTTTCAGTCTGCCCCTTTGCAGAATCAACGAGGTTGGATGATTGAGAGCGTTGTTCTGTGTTGCCTTGCTGCCGCTTGGACGTTTATAAGAAATACACTGTGGCATGGAAAAGATGAGATTGATTCTATGACTTAAATTGTCCAAGTTTCTTGGGGATATCAATTTACTGTGTTTTGGATGTCTCAAATCACAGTTGTGCCCAGGTTGAGTGTTTGAAAATATTCTTGCATGTTGAAGTTCAGCATTTGTAGAATAACGGGTTGACTCGCTGAACGTGTTCTGTGCTGGAAAGTACCTCTTACTGGTGTTGGACAATTAGATATATACATTTTTCAATGATAAAAATGAACTTGAATTGTCCCAAGTTTGTGGTGTCAATTTAGTGTATTTTGGTATGTCTCAGATGCGGTTGGTGTCTAGGTTAGAAAGCGTTGTTGTATGATGAAATACACCTTTTAACATCGCTTTAACGTTTAGAATTTCTTATTGGAAGACAAGATTATCCGATTTTTTTTACTGTCCCTAAGCCTTTTAAATGTAGTATATTTGGGTTGAGTGTTTGAAAACGTTGTGTATTAATGAAAGTAGTGATCGAATCGAACGTTGGGGAAAGTGTTGGTGAAACTTATCACTTATTACAAAGTGAGAATTTCAGGCAATACATTCTACGTAGTTCTCTGAAAAAGAAAACAAATTCTATGATTTTTGGGGTTGCCCAAAATTATATTGATATCTGTTCTATTTAAATGTGTCTCAAATCACAATAGTATTTTTTCTTATTTTGATACTAACTGAGTGTTTTGGATTTATTATAATTTCTGTGGTTTTAACCATATAAATTGCTTCATGAACCTCAGAAATTGAAAATTTCGTTACTTTTAAGTTATGTTTATTAATTGCTAAAATGCTGCTACCATTTCTTGTGCTTCCTAACTTGCAACATCACACTCTTTGGAGAGTTCAATCTTCATGCTCAAATTCCTTAGTTGTTAAAAATATATATTAATTTGCCAGTTTAGTTTATGTATGCAAAATCTGCTCCATCAAAAGTTTTTAAATAGGAACATGAATAATTAAAACCTGTAATTTACCATAACTTTGTATTTAAATCTCGCCTACATATGGCATGAAACTTACGTCTAAAAGTGACTGAGCAAAGTATTCTGAAAAATACGAAAGTATTAAAACAAAAAAGAAAACTGAATAAGTTATATTTTTGTTTCGGTATTGAAAAAGCATGCAACTTTTCTTTTTTTTTTCTACCCCAAGTGCAACTTAAAACCTTAACTTTAACCTTTCAAAATATATATTTAAAAGAACCGTGATATTGATTGCTTGTCAATGTTTGGGAGTCACATATAAGGTATAGTTTGACACATCATCCGCTTATTTCTCATCTTAAAAAAAGTGTATTTCAAGTATATTGTTTCTTTATTAATGAACTGTATAAACCTATGGTCACAAATATCCTCAAATGTTTAAAGTGTTTTATATCCTATTAAGAATTAAATCGCCAGATCACATTTCACAAATGGTGTTTCCTTAGTGAGCTTTCTTGCTTCTGCATTAAACCCTCTTGTATTTGAGTTTCTAATTTGAGTTTGCTAAATTTCTATCAAGTTCATTGCCCAAGTCCATGGGTTAGATCAAAGCTATATCGTTAACATTTTTCATGCAGTACCAGCCTAAGAATCAGTCACCAAACGTTTCGAGCTCGCATTTTAAGACGTTGATGGAATGATTTCATGAAACGTAATGGCACTTCGGAGCTTTTAGCCCACTGTCTCTCTGAACTGTCCCCCTGTTGTAAGTCCTACGGTGTCACAGAGCCTGAAAATTCTATGACGTATGTGCGACTGGGAGGGGATGCAGTATCCAGCGAGAGTCTTTAAATCATACAAGATTTCAGTGGACGGCGTTAACTGCCTTAATGACAGCTTGCGTTGAGCTTTAAGTGATGTCCTTGTCTCTGACATCTAATATATATATTATATCTTTTAACCCTAAGACCTGGCTCTACTTGCTCTCCTCTGGAGGTCAGGCCACCAGGACCATTATTAATTTTTGGCCTTCCGCGAGAGACAAATTGGACGGTACTGCTTTGCTGGCTGGTCCTTAATGGGTTTTGAAAGAGACGTAAAGGGGAGGTTTTCGGACCCACCGAAAAACCGAACAACGGCTAGAGGTAATTAACGCCTTCGAGACTCGGATCTGTCTCGCTAGTGACTGATAGGAATTTCGTTTTTTTTTTCCCCTTTCTCTGCGAGAATGTCAGTCGAGTATCATTGGGAATTAAGGACAGATAGTTTGGAAAATTGTAGTAATTGTATGGTTGGCATGAAGGAGTGGGGGTCGTAGTAGCCAAGTTGTGAGTTCGAAATTCGATCCAAGCAAAGTCTCAGTGTTTAATCAGATCCCTATGAACAATTTCAAATGTCTTGGACAAAAATTTGAAGTGGAAATGCATCACTCCCCTGAAATGAAGTTCTGTATATTATGGTGCCGTTGCATGCCAGTTTCGCTTTTAAAGATCTTAAATGTTTGGGACTTGTTTGGGAGCATTTCAAAACTTGAACCAACCAAACACCAGCGTGTAGGTGGGGCTGGTGCACGTTAAATGTATCAACTGTCCTTACGTTGGGGTGGGGTAGAAGTTGGGAGATTGGGTGCAAGCTCAGGTGTTGTCCCCGGTCTTTTACTAGCCTGTTTTGTTGCTCCAGTACGGCATAAATTGAACTACCGATTTAATTTCAGTGACGCACTATTTCTTGAGTTATGGATAGTTTATTTTCTATACTAAATATACCTTGCATGGATCAAAATTTTTACGAGTGCACTTTTCCGACCTACATATTTAAGTAAATTGTAAACTGAAATTAGCACTTTTACTATTGGATTTATTGCAAGGGATATTGTGCTTTTAATGCTGATTTCGCAGAATCACGGTGGAACGTGAATTTATGGGAAAAAATCGTTGTCATCTATCAAAATTTCCTAACTTGCTTTTTTTTATGATCAATGTAGTTGAAATGTTAATAGCTGAATAATGAACACTTCCTGTCGTTTTTCTAAGCCGCATCCATTTATTAAAAACGCAAGGTGCACACTTTTCCGAGTTTTGGTATTTTCATTCAACTGCAATTTTATTAAACAGCACTTTTAAGCAAAGCATGTTTTTAATGGTGAAACAACACTATTCAGGATCAAATGGTTTTTGTTTGCATGACATCGACGTTATTTTCAACATAAATCATTACATGATTATTATCACAATTGTGGTGCACTTTATTTCGATTTCTAGTTACCCTTGAAAGACGAGTACAATAATGGTTCCTCTCTAATGTTAAACATTGATCTTTGAACTAAACGTTAACAAATCGCTTCCACAATTGACGTCTTTAATGCGCGGATTCTGGTTCCAAGACTTCGAATCTAACCAGTTTAACCTTTTAACTACGGCTATAGGTATAACAAGTGCGATTCTTTCTTGAAGAATTCTTATGGCTTTCAAGGAACAACTGCCCCTAGTTTAACCTATAGACTATGGCCGGTGCAGCAGTTGTACCATGATCGCGTCAAGAAAGAATTTAAGCAACGGCCAGTAGTACATCAGTTGTGCCTTGAAAGTTATAAGAATGACGTCAATAAAAAATTTAGACTGCGGCCGTTACAACAGCTGTACATTGAAAGCTATAAGAATCGCGCTTGTAATATCTATAGCCGTAGTCAAAAGGTTAAAAAAAAATTTCGCGATTCTTACAACTTTCAAGGTAAGACTGATGCACTGGCCTTTGTCAAATTCTTACTTTGCGCCAAGGAAGTTTTAACACTCAGAGTGGCTCCGACGAGATATCTCGTCCATCAAGGTATGACCAATTTTCCAATGACGAAATATCTCGCTCATCAAGATCTCATCAGTTTTGCTAATGTCTAGACACGTCGTCAAGGCAACCACCAGGAGGGTTGAAGAGACGAGTTAAAATTTCCTTTGCTGTTCGCAAACGTAACCCTTCTGGTTATTGTCTTGAAGAGTTCATCAGAGTTAGTGTCTCGGCATTAGCTAAACTGACTTGGATGTTCAACATGTTCAACTCATCAAAAACGAAATCGGCCACATCTTGATGACGAAGTTATAGTGTCGAAACCACCTGGAGTATTAAAATCCACATGGGCACAAGTAAAAAAGACTTGTATAACGGAAGTTTTCTGTTTTTTCAAGTTGACCAGGGTAGTTTTTTTAATGCAGGGGCTCGGAATTAAGTCTACTGATCTCAAACTTTATCCTCCGTGGTTGTCTCGGAGAAGTGTTTCATCATAAACAAACCTGCCAGATCTTGATCTTGTAATTGTCAACATCTTGATGACGCGTCGTTAGCGAAATTGGTCGGATCTTGATAGACGAGATATCTCGTCGAATCCACTTGGATGAATCGGAGCCACTTGGATAGGGATCCATCAGGGTGCAAGTAAAAAAAAAAGGCCAATTTTTAAGAGGGTTTTCTGTTTTCTCAAATTGGCCAAAGTATTTTTTTTTATGCGGTGAGCCATTCCTCCGTTGTAGATTGAGTTTAGAATCCTAATTTAATTTGGCTTCTCCAGGAACACCGCACGCGCCTGAGTCTCCTCCGGAGGTTGTCGAAAGCAAGAAGCGGGGGGCATTACCATGAAAAATGATCTCTCGGAGATCTCACTTCTTAACCACCCCGGCTACCGTTGTGTACGCGAGAAGCCCGGAATTAAGTTCTTTTAAAAGGAGGCGCACGAAAAAGCACTCAGCTTAAGAAACGCCATAAATCAGGACTCGTTTAAGGGATCCCCGCAATGACACTGCGCCACCATTATTTTACTTACCATTACCACTACTTACTCCGCCATTAAACAAAAGTAATGCTCTTGCAACCCCCCCCCCTTTTCCAAAATGAAGGCGGACAAAAAAATCATTATTAATCATTCGGGTTTTCTTATCACTTGCCTCCGAAGAATGACACCTCTTAAGACGTAATCAGTATCATTGTGCTATTAAACTAAACACATAATGTGCCAGGGGGTACCGAAGATCGGGAATGTCCATTCCTATTATTAGAGGGTGCCCGCAGAACTTAATGTTTTGCCTCGGAGTGACAAATGATCTTTCGTGCAATTGAGTTTCAAATGGTAGGTAGGGGTGGGCAAAAACCTTCTGTGACGGTTTTTCGTGTGTGTTTTTTCGAGCGCTGCGCAAAGTGGAGGGGTCGAACCTTACTCGGAAAGGGAGAGTGAAATTACACCTAATATTGTGTCAAAACATCAGTCAATGCATTGAGATCATTGGACAGAGGGTTTCCTACATTTGGCGTTTCAGCTTTTGAATTCGGAGAGAAGGCCTCTTGTACTACTTTTCGGGGTCTTTTTTATGCGTCGTATGTTTTAGCTAGTGAATAGGGTTGTGTTTTATAAGTCTATGGATGAAATTCTAAGTAACTTCGGATCTCGAAAAGCGTCGAGGCCTGATCGTTATGATCTTCATGAACGGGAAAATCGGAAAACTCGCGACTTGAAAAAATGTTTCTTTACAATCCTCTTTTCTTGCTTGTTTGGGGTTTTTTTTGCGTGTATTACATGCATTTTTTTTTGTATAAAATGTATTTGTTTTTTATTTGTATTTGGCTCGGTGAATCTTTTCATGTTTAAATTCAAGATTGCACAAGATTCAAGATGTTTCTAAAGTTGCGATCCATTTATTTCAGGAATCGTTTTATTGCTTCTTTCTGTGTTATACGAATGCATTAGACCACTTGAAAAGAAACATTAATACCATTCGACATGCCCCCCTCCCTGCATACCAACACATAAATGGCAACATTCAGCGGTTAGCGCAGAAAATCCTTTCGGAGTGGAAAGTGCAATATTAGCCACACCTGGTCAAATATGGCCCTTGTGCCATAAAACGCCAACCAACCAACTTAGCCACACCATGCTATACTTCATATATACTCTACGCTATGCTTTATATATACTCTACGCTATACTTTATATAAAGTATAGCGTAGAGTATATATATACTCTACGCTATACTTTATATACAGGGTGGTCCCGAATTCATGGTACAAACTTTAATGGTAGGTACAGGACATTGTAACAATGATTTATTGTATAGGAATGTATAGTCGCAAGTGACGCGGTGAGGCGAAAACAGGGGAAATAACGGCCGAAAGGAAAAACAAAGATTTTATTGAAAGCGTTGTTGACAAGTGTCATGTTTACAGTAATTGTTCAAAATTGCGTCCACCAGTATCGATACATGCTTGACAGCGTCGGTGGAGCGATTGGCGTACACGTTCAAAGATGCCTGGTATTTCACGCACACCTGCAGCAGCTACAGATAAGCGAGCGACGAGATCCTCATCTGAGTCAACTGGAGTCTCATAAACAAGATGCTTTAGATGTCCCCATAAAAAGTAATCGAGGCTCGATAAATCGGGAGATCGGGGTGGCCAAGGGACTGGTCCACCACGCCCAATCCATCGAGTACCAAACGTGGCATTCAGGTAATTCCGTACATCAATGCTGAAGTGTGCTGGCGCCCCATCGTGCTGAAACCACATGCGGTTACGAATGGCGATCGGAACATCATGCAGCAGTTATGGTAACACTTCTTTCAGAAAAATAAGATAGCTTCCGCCAGTGAGCCGCGTGGGTAGTAAGTATGGGCCAATCAAAAAGTCGTTCACAATACCAGTTCAACAGCGGCTAGACATCTACTGCCCTCTACCGGCAATGATACCAACCGATCACTCCATTTCTCTTTCCTTTTATTTCCCCTGTTTACGCCTCACCGCGTCACTTGCGACTATACATTCCTATACAATAAATCATTGTTACAATGTCCTGTACCTACCATTAAAGTTTGTACCATGAATTCGGGACCACCCTGTATACTCTACGCTATACTTCATATATATACGCTATACTTCATATATATTCTAAGCTATACTTCATATATACTCTACGCTATATTCTATATATACCTCTACGCCATACTCTATGTATAACTACGCTATACCAGGGCTCGAAATACTCGAGTGCACTGTGCACATGAAAATAAAATTGTGCACTTAACTTTTCCCAACCAGGTGCACGCAGTGCACCTAACGGTAAAAAAAGTGAGGGGAACGTGTTTTATGTCATTTTGACGTCTGAACAAAATATTAGTGTCGACCTCTCTCGCTCTAAGAGAACGTAGTTAAAATTCCTAAATACACACTATGCAAAAAAAATCACTGGGCCGTAACGGGTTTATACAGGAGGAAGGTTTACTTGTGCCACTGCCACCAGAACTTTCCGATGATCGAAACTTTTTCCAGAAGCAACTGTCGCAACAGCCCTAGAAGGGAAAATTTAGATTACTTGACCACCCGCCAACAATAAGCATCTCACATTTCTGTAAACACCTCGTGTTTCAATAAAGTGTAAAGCCGTAGGAATTCCTGAGAATTGTCTGGTCACTGCGTATCGTAAACAAATATTTTCATTATTTATCCTAAAATTCAGATTTTATCTTCTTAAAATATAGTGTATTTTTTATGTGTTTTTTGTCCACCAATGTCTGATAATGACTCAATATTTGTAAGTAATAATTTCGCTGATAAATAAAATTGCTTAAATATTTTTATTTACTATCCACTACTAACCTATCTAGACATACCCAATTAATGAAGTAGTTTACTTTACATTAATGCTCTTACATCACGTTTTTTTAAATGTGCACCTAAAATATAATCTGTGCACCTAATTTAAAAACTTAGGTGCACCTGTATTAAAAAATCTATTTCGAGGCCTGCGCTATACTTCATATATACTCTACGCTATATTCTATATATACTCTATGTATACCTCTACGCCATACTCTATGTATAACTCTACGCCATACTCTATGTATAACTCTACGCTATACTCTATGTATAACTCTACGCCATATACTCTATGTATAACTCTACGCTATACTCTACGTATAACTTTACGCCATACTGAGCTTTGTATGCCACTCTCTTGATTATTTTTTGATATGAATGAAGACAAAGCTGATTTCGTGTGTGTTTTCAGGCGTGCAACGAGTTCACGACGCACGTGATGAACCTCCTGCGGGAGCAGAGTCGCACGCGGCCCATCACCCCCAAAGAAATCGAGCGCATGGTGCAAATCATCCACAAGAAGTTCAACTCCATCCAAGTCCAACTCAAGCAGAGCACGTGCGAAGCCGTCATGATCCTGAGGTCGAGGTTTCTCGACGCAAGGTAAGAGCTCTCTCTCTCTTCTTTGGTACCACATGCCCTCTATCTATGTCTGAGTGTATGAACTTTCAGGATTCTTGCTCAAGCTTTCATTACACTGGCGGGCAATACATACAGAACGGCACTATTTTTAAAAGTTACAACTTACAAAAATTCATCGAAACAGCCTCTGGGGATTTTAGAACTTTCACAGGCGACTTCTTTGCTACTATTTTCCAACTTTGGTGACTAGGGGTACCTTTTTAACCTTTTGACTACGGCTATTATATAACAAGAGCGCAATTCTTTCTTGGCGCGATTGTTATACCTTTTAAGGTACAACTGCTGGACCGGTCGTTGCCTAATGTCTTGGCGCGATCATGGTACAACGATACACCAACTGCTGCACCTACCGTAATCTAAAGGTTAAAACATTCGTTGTCGGTCACGTAGAAATGGGTTTTTTCCCAGAAGCCTACTTACTTTTTATAACAAATATGATTGAAAAGTGCGCCAATACCAGAATAACTTGGCGAAAGCTCAGCCAACGAATAAATTAAAGCTAAAAATTCGAAACCACATACCTTTACAACTAGCTTCTAACCTTTACTCCACTCCAACACTTAACATATAGTGTCGATTGAAGCGGAGAATAAATGTTGAGGCGTAGGTCTTCCCGCGCGAACGCGTGACTGGCTACTGATAAATCATTCCACACCACACGCTGCCGCGAGATCGGCAGCAAATGTGTTAAAGCCAAATCGTCTCCGTTAAAAAAATAAATTGTGACTTTTTGAAAGTTTTTGTGAGTTGAAAATTTTTGTGATTTTTTTTTTTCGAATATTCAGCAAAAGTCAACGAAAATTCTTCACGTTATATCTTCTATCTTGAGACTAAACATTTCCTTTTAAAGCTTTTATATATACATAATTTTTATTGTTTTATCTTGCGCTTGGCGCAGCTTGTCCGTATTTGGACCTTGCGCCATAAAACCTCAATATCCAATCCAATCTTGATACCAATACGACGTAAATGTTTCGATAGGCAATCATGATCAAAGGCAAGACGAAATTCAGCTATAGATCTACGCCTTAGCATTTCTCCCTGGTTGTATTTCTCTCCTATATCAGTAAAACTTTTTGTGTGTGTTTGTGTCTATTCCTTGATATTGTATGGCGCCGCTTGGCCCTTGCGCCCAATCCCCTCCAAGCCAAACAACATCTACGATTTGGCCACTTGAGATGTCAATTCACTACGACAGCAACCTGCGAGTTATAGACGGCACATGTTCAATTCCATCCTGGGTGTATATTTTTTGTCAGTAAAACTTGCGTAGTGAGTGTATATGTCCATTTACGTGTCGTCTTTAGGTGTCTACGGGCACCACAACCTCGAGGTACCCAAGTTATCTTTTCAATTTTCCCATGGGGTTCGATGTCTATCCCGGGGGCGAGCTGCCTTGGATACCCAAGCGATCTTTTTTTGCTTTCATCCCACTACTCTTGCAGCTTGGCAAAATATAGCTCTAATGCAGCATAAAACTCAGCCAACCTGGAATTCTGCGATTTAACCTGACTACAGCTGCAGATATAATAAGCGTGTTTCTTTCTTGGAGCGATTCGTATAAATTTCAAAGTACAACTGATGTACTGGCCGTTATCTAAATTCTTCCTTGGTGCGATCATGGTACACAACTGCTGTACCGGCTAAAGATTAAATAGCTGTTTTCGAGCCGCAAGTACCTGTTTGTCGCAAAGCCCACTTCACAAGGCCGACCAACCGGTCTGGTGGTTAAGGTGTTAGGCTCTAGATAGGAAGGTTACAGGTTCGAATCCGGGTGAGTGTATGGATCTATGCAAGCGTATGGTGTAGAGGCGATTGGTGCACCTTAAATCTGTCGTGGCCCAAAGTCCTCATGTTGGGTCGGTGTGGAAGTTTGGAGAGTGGGGTGCCAGCCCAGGTGTTGCCTCGTCATCTGACCGTGGTTCAGAATTATGTGGTGTTGTCCTCGTATCTATCCCTTATGGATATGTTCCCGGACCGTCGTTAATAACCCGTTGTGTCGCCCTAGTTCGTCGTTAATTAAAAGTTACCAAATTACCCACTTCGCAAGACCGTTATGTGTAGGTTTGTGCTCCACCAATACGAAACCGTGTCCCGTTTTGCTTCTTCAAAAACCGTTCTGTCTCGCCAGCTTCTCTGGCGTCGCCATCACCTGATATTTGATTCGGGGCTATTCTGTCGGAGACAGAGGATCCCCCAAGATTACGGCCCTAACAATTCTAAGCGGAATGGAAATGGAGCAACCGATTTCCCGTTTTCCCGGCTTATTATTTTGCTCCCCGAGTCTAGGGGGATACATAAGCCGGAATAACATCGCGACGAGTAGCCTGTTTCATTTTCTTAGGGAGGGTTTTTATTTTTGAGTAATCGCCAGCGAATAAGAGAAAGACAGAGCACCACTTTTGGATGTCGAGAGTGCCGGCTGACTGTAGATGTTAGTAAAAAGATGAAGGGGGGATTTTTTTTTTGCGTGTGTGTGGATAAAAAGGAAAGGTTTTCTGGATGGACCTCCCCTCTTCCCCCCTCTTATACAGCATCGAATTTCGCCACTTCTTTTTTCCATTTTTCGTTGATTTTTTTTTTTTTGCCCCTTTGAAAAATGTTTCGCTGAAATGTCTCATTTTTTCCCCTGCTCCTTCCTTTTTAACTGGAGATGAAATTTCGTAGAGGTTGACAGAAACAACGTGAAGACGAATTAGGTTAATGTTTGAGTGTTAAATTCGTCGCCGTATAATCCCTCGTGGAAGGAGAATCGGAATTCAAGATAGGACCCCTCCTCCCGTTTTTTAGGTTTTTTGCTCTGGCCTTGGATGAGTTATGGCGGCGTTCTTGGTGCTGATACATGATGGCGATTTCGTTCTGTCAATTAGGAACGGGTTCTTTTTTCAGTACAGGCTTGGGAAAATTGTCGATCGTGGACCACCGGTAGACCGGGGTTACCTACTGATAATTACGTGTTATTTTGAATGTGTTTTCACCAAATTCAAATTTCGGAAAAGGGGCTGTTCGATTCCCCTTGTTGAAAATTTAGTAATTTTCATGAATGCTTACTGGGTTGTTGTGGTTCAGTGGTGTTTGCCCTATGTGTTGGTGACCTGGATGTTGTAGGTAGCGCATGTACGGTTCCTCTCTAGGTGCATTTCTCTCCGCTGTGTCAGTAACTTTCCTTGTGTGTGTATATGTCTATTTACTTGACGTTTTTGGGCGTAACTTGGCCCTATATGGTTCCTACTCCTAAAACTCAACCCTACCAACCAACAATACAAACATTTTTGTATCCTTTTGCATTCAATTTTTTTTTTTGGCAAATGCTGGTAATTTTTACGCTATTTATTCGCATATTGTGTCACAACAGTTAGAAGTCAAGTACTGGGGTATGAAAAACATAAAATCTCTCTCTTGTGGGCATTTTATTAATTCTGCTACTAAAACGATTTCTGGTACGATTATCTGTTATTCTATTTAGAACTTATAAATACTCTAGATCTCAAAATTCTTTTCCTGACCTAATATGCGTGAATCATTTTTATTGAAATGTTCTCTAAACTGAACAGCGAAATATAATAGAATACAAACCTAAGATTAAAATGTGTGTGTGTGGGGGGGGGTTTAAATGGGTTATTTAACTACGTTTAAAAAGATAATCAGGAACTTTGTAGGCTTTTTTTTATTTCATTACCAACTCTTTTAATTTCAAAAATCACTGCTATTTGGCATTTTTTTGCTTACAAAATGATTGCTTGGTTGCTGTGATGTTTTTTAACTCGTTGTTTTTAATCTCGATTTGAGTCGGTAAAGCGTGCGCTGATGTGCACCGTGTTGAAAAAAAATGAAATAAAGAACTTCTGTGGAATTCTACGTTTTTCAAAAGAACTAGGTTAACTGGGGATTTGACTCTTCCAAATCAATTACTACTTGACGCGTCGCAGAGTTGGAACTGGAATTTAGTTATAAAAAGCTTCTCGCGTTTTTGTTTATTCTAGGTAGCCGCCAGTAACGAATGAAAGAAATTATTGACTTCGATAAAATAGCATCTTTTTTAAAGTTCTCGTTATTAGCAGAATCTGATGCAGTTTTTCTTTCTCTTCGATGCATTGAAAAAAAAAAAAAAAATTCTCGTTCAAAGAAAATGGCTGAAATTTCGTATACAAAAACCGATGCTAAACATGAATGATTCCGAAATAAGTAAACTAGATGCGGTGTAGAGAGTAAAAGTAAACAAGAACACGAGCGAGGAAAAGTTTAAAAAAAACTGGGAAGTTTTAGGATTTCTTGGGTTTAATTAACATGACAAGCATTCACCAAGTGAGACTTATTTTAAAGTAACGGTCTTTTTAAACACCTATAGCATTTTACCCATTCATTTTCTTTTCTAATGATTCTGCTATTCAGAGTAATTTTTTTCTATCTTTGATTAGAAGATTAGGGAAAGTAGCATTTTTCGAAGGATTTTCATCAGATCGAAAAAATAAAATAGTAGTCAAATAGCTAGTTTCTCAAAAAAATTCATGTAAAACCTACACAATTTAGCGAATTTCTTGATTCAGTCACTCCAGTTTTTTTTTTTTTTTTTTTTTTTTTTTTTTTTTTTTTGCGACATGGCTTGCAGACAGATTTGTGAAATAAGCCACCTAACGCAATCCGATGTCGCGCCATCTCATCACCCAAGAGTTTCTTGAGAGATTTTTGAGTCGGAAAGAAATCATTGAAATACAAGGTGCAGCATTAAACATTTGCCACTCTGTACGTGGCTTTATTTTGTATCTCGCTCACTCCTTTCAACAACGTCATAACTCAAAAAACGTGATTTTTCAGTAGAGTGATTTTAAAGTTTAAAAGTAGATTGAACTGTATTAAAAATAATTATTACCTCTGCTCTCTAGCGGTTAAATATTGAGGGGTGAGATATGACGATCTTGAAGGGATATACTACTCTTTCAAGGCATTCTGAAACCAGGCAGAACTAAAATTCGCCGGTTTTTTTTAATGTGACGTTGTTGAAAAGAGTGAGCGATATGTGGTTGTTCATTCTAAAATTCTTGTCTGTTCCGGTAATATTATTTGCTTTCTCTTCTCAACCCTGAGATTATCTAGTAGTCATGAGATTATCTAGTAGTGTAGTATTGCTTTTGCGCCATAACATCCAGTGACTAAATAGCCACATAGATTAATTGATAGAATCCTAGAAAAGATGGGTAGCGGTAGTCCGGTTGGTCGAGTAATGGATTAGCAAACGTTAGTTCGATACTCCGTCCAACCAAAGGCCTCATGTTGGCGTGGTGTGGGAGTTTGAAGAGTGGGGCGCCAGCTCGGGTGTTGTCCTCGTCACCTGACCGTGGTACAAAATTACGTGGTGTTGTCCTCGGATCTTTCACTTGGAGATGGATCTCGGACCGTCGCCAAGCGGACACATTTTTAGGTGTGTACAGACACCACAACCCTTTTTTTGTTTTTTTCCTCTCTGTTTTGTGTTTGGACAGTTTGGCCAAATATGGCCCTTGCCCAATAATACCCTAAACCAGCCAAACTAGAAATGATTCTACTGAAGGTCGAAACTGGTTAGAGCAGTTATGTAGGTTACATCCTGGATATGCTTAAGAACCCTCAGGAAACCTTCTGAGGTTTGTTACGTTACGTTTGTCGGGTTGATGAGGGAACGACAGATGTAATTACTGGGGTCAAGACTTATTTTAGTCGAATAGTAGTTCCTAGTTTTTTCCATTAGAGTTAATGATTTAAAATATCTCTTCCCGATTCTTCTCTAGATACAGTATGTAATGCATCGGTTTAGTTAATTTTGCGGTTTGCTGAGCTTTGAATGCACTTTTTCGCTTTTGATTTAACCAAGTGCTAAGGTTAGTCTCATTTCCAAGCTGTCGACTAGGATTCATCAAGGAAATTTTCAATCGTTGGTGACTTTTTCTGTAGATTGAGTGTGAAGGCTTCGGCTTATTTAATTTTCGATTCGCTCTTTTTCACTTGTTTGAATGCACTTGTTCGCTTTTGAGTTTACCAACTGTTTTAGTCTCATTTCGAAGTTGTCGACTTTGATTCATCAAGAAAATGTTTCAATCTATAGGTTTCGCTTAGGCCGTGCGTGGGTTGTATCTATTTTTTTTTTAAACACGAAATGGTGGATAGCGTGTCAGCCGAGAACTCTATTAAAAATCGGGGCAAATTTCGCACGTCGCCCATTATCTGGGTGTTCCATTCCCGTGTAAAACTTAACGAACAAATATCCTAAAAATTCCTGCGAGCACTTTCAAGAGTTTTCCCCGACGGAAAATTTATCCGGCGTACTTATTTCCAACCCCATATTTCTCCCGAATTCCCCATCACAAGGCGATTTTAAGCGTACTCCTGGAGAACCATTTAAACGACATTTTTCAGGGGAAAACTTTTACACGCGACTGCGGGGAAAAGTTTTCCCCTGTTTTAAAAGTGCTGCGTATTCCTTCAATGAAAATGTAAAAGCGGAGGGAGGGAGGATAGGCTTGGCACCCTGGGTTCATTCACGCGTTAGGCCGCAAAACTAATCCTTTACCTGCCATAAACGGGCCATTAATTAGAATTCAGATGTCATGCGCTGAGCTGCTAAGCTAATTAGTCCTCACGTTTCTTAAAACCCGAGCTTACGATTTTTGGTTTTACTGCTGGAAAGTTTTCGGCAGCTTTTAAGTTCCGCCGAAGCCCACTTTTCACTCCTGGTGGTAATAGTGGATCCCGCGAGGGTATGTGTGGCATGAATGTCATCGTTTGGGGGTTCCGCTTCTATTATTATTATTTTCCTTTTTGGGGTATCACGCCTCTCGCGCACTAATTGGTTCGGGCCCGCTAAAAGACCCATTCGCTTTATGGCTGATAGACGAATTTGATCGTTAGGTTTATGATCCGTCTGCCAGGTTTTCGCTCCCGGTCGCATTGCTTCCGTAATGGTTCCTCAAGTTGACCCCGGATTGGACAGGAATACGACACTGGGATGCGACCTTCCTTAAGACTAAGGAGATGGTACCGATGTATCATCAGTCACTAATATAAATGGGATTTTTTTTTTTTTTTTTTGCGTAAAGGTCAGATTGGTCCAAGCTGCTCCATCGATATCTGCAGATAATGTATTTAAAATTTTATTTGTAGTGCAGTTGGCATTTTTGAATGCGTTGTGCTAGCTAAGATGACAGTATTGCAAGTTTAATTGAAATTAGTTTTTTGATCCGTCTGCCTGATTTTCACTCCCTGTCAGAATGTTTGCCGGAGGTGGAGGACATTGGGCTCGGGTTTCCCGACCTTCGGCCAGGTCTACTAGTCCCTGTCAGAATGCGGACTCATTGCTATTCCATAATGGTTCGTGAAGTTGACCCCGAATTGATCCGCTCTTCGACATCAATATGAACCTGCTCGCCAAGTGGGATACGATCTTTCTTATACCAGGGGTGGTACCAGTGTACTATCTGTTTATAGTTTCACTCCCTGTCGGAATATTTGCCGGAGATGGAGGGCCTTGTACCCAGGTTTTCCAATCAAAAGTCTACAAGAACTTGTCAGAACTCGGCCCCATTGCTATTCTATAATGGTTCGTGAAGTTGACCCCGAATTGATCCGCTCTTCGACACCAATACGAACTTGCTCGCCTAGTGGGATACGATATTTCTTATACCAGGGTGCTGCCAGTGGACTATCTGACAATCGTCACTGATGGCAGCAGATACGTATTTACAATTTTATTTATTGAAATTGCATTTTTGATACTGTTGTGCTTGTTTAAGAAGGCAGTTTCTCCACGTTTAATTGAAAGTAGGATTATGTTCCGTCTTCCAGATTTTCACTCCCTCAGGAAGTCGAGCCTCGATCGTATTGTTTCATAATCACCCCGGACTGATCCGCTCTTATGATTCCATTGTATTCTTATATGGTCCCATTGCATTCTTATATGGTTCCATTCCATTCTTATATGGTCCCATTGCATTCTTATATGGTCCCATTGCATTCTTATATGGTCCCATTGCATTCTTATATGGTCCCATTGCATTCTTATATGGTCCCATTGCATTCTTATACGGTCCCATTGCATTCTTATATGGTTCCATTGCATTCTTATATGGTTCCATTGCATTCTTATATGGTTCCATTCTTATATGGTTCCATTGCATTCTTATATGGTTCCATTGCATTCTTATATGGTCCCATTGCATTCTTATATGGTCCCATTGCATTCTTATATGGTTCCATTGCATTCTTATATGGTCCCATTCCATTCTTATATGGTTCCATTGCATTCTTATATAGTCCCATTCCATTCTTATATGGTTCCATTGCATTCTTATATGGTCCCATTCCATTCTTATATGGTTCCATTGCATTCTTATATAGTCCCATTGCATTCTTATATGGTCCCATTGCATTCTTATATGGTTCCATTCCATTCTTATATGGTTCCATTGAATTCCTATATGGTTCCATTCCATTCTTATATGGTTACATTCTTATATGGTTCCATTCTATTCTTATACATGAATACATACCTGCTTTCTGAACGAGTGTGGGGAAAGGGTTATCATGTAATGGCTCAGTGGGTTTGCCCACTGCGTCAGCGACCTGCTTCTTCTGTGTTAGTAAAACCTTCCCTATGTGTGTACTCGTATATCCATTTGATGTTTGGCGCAGCTTGACCAAATGTTTTTTTTGAGCCATAAAATCCAAAGATAGTGAATAATTGCAAATTATTAGAAAAGTTTTTTTTTTTTCTTTATTAACTTATGGTGAGTTGTGTTTTGAAAATTTTCAATCTCCATTTCAGGAGGAAGCGGCGGAACTTTAGTAAACAGGCGACGGAGATCCTGAACGAATATTTTTATTCTCATCTCAGCAATCCATATCCTAGTGAAGAAGCGAAAGAAGAACTGGCCAGGAAGTGTGGCATCACAGTCTCTCAGGTGAGTCTTTCTCTTACCCGGCTTCTTATTTACCGACTTTCGATACCAAGAAACATTTTTTTTCTTCTATCTGATGATCTTGGGGATCTGACGAAACTCTACGAAAGGAGAAGTAAAGTATGAATAGGCTGCCTGTGCATCAATAAATACATATTTAGCTAAGTTTTGAGTCGTAACTATGACCGGGTAAACCATCCGAAATGTCAATTGACAGTTTTTTTAATAGTTTATCGTGTTTTTTAAAGATTTTGTCTATTAACTGCTATTTTAATTAAATTTTTACACTTCAACGCACTCAATTGCTGAAGCCTTAACTTCAACGTTAGGTGGTCTAATATAGGAGTGCATGAAGTGTCAGCAGCGGTCTAAAAAAGCTATATGTAAATTAGGTTTAGGTACATTCGTACTCTTAACCACTCCAGGGGGTTTTGACGAGATATCTCGTCTATCAAGATCTGACTAATTTTACTAATTACAAGATATCTCGTCCATAAAGATCTAACCATATTAGCTAATAACGAGGTATCACATCTTAAATATAGTGCGGATATTTTGATGAAGAGATCGAAATATGGTATAGATATTTTTATAATGACGAAATATGTCATTCATCAAGGCCTGGTCAGTTTTGTTAATGGTGATGTTCCTCGTCGAGATGACCACTAGGAGGGGTAAGTTCATTGTGGAAAGTTTTCAACAATTTGTTCTTCTGTTTGGCTCTTCATTCTTGGAAGTTTTCGAGGATCGACAAAACCTCTCGTCCTTAGCAAAGTTGACAAGATTTGGGACGAGATGCCTGGTCGAAACACTTGGAAGGCTTTCCAGAGGTCATTAAACCAGATCGGGGTTATGACGGCAAAACACATTTCAGTCATGCCACCATTACATTAGAATGCGAGGATTCGATCCAGCGTCCAAAAATGCAAATCCCGAACCAAGTCAAAACCCAAAAGTTTTTGGCTCGCGTTTAAAAAGCAAAATGCTCACCCAACAATCCTCAGTCGGAAAGGGAGAAAATATGCAGACGAGGGGAGAGAGGGAACTCTCTCTTTTTCCCTCTCTCCCAGGTAAGAAAGACACGAAAGGCTCAAAATTTACGGAGTCCATCCGCGACAGGTTATTAATATTTATAACCTCATCGCCTCCCGCGAACGACAAACTCATTAAATTATAATGAATCAGGACTCGGGGAGAACCGCGTTACGTTGCCTTCGAATAAAGAACATGCTCGGGAAGAAGCGTCTATCTATTCATGTGGGCACGCTTTTTCGTATTCGGTCGGACGCGGATCCTTCCTGACGTCACATCGGTCACGTGATCGCTTTTGTTTACGCCCTCGCGTTGGTAACATCGTCCTTTTTTTTTTCGGGTGGGTTGCTTATCGATGTATCTACATTCAATTATCTAGCTGCTGTAGCAATTTGCTTTCATTACACTATACGACATGTTCTTGCCTTTTTAACTCAATTATTGAGCGTGTGAAAATCTATTGGGTTCTGGGATATGCTCTTATAGTTGTTAATCTTCTGAGCGCCATAATGTTTTTGAGTATAGTAGGTGTTCCAAATATCGCCTATGTATTTCTCTGTATCTCAGCCTCCTGGGGTGAGAAATCTAGCTGGAAACTACATGAATGTCACTAGGAACTATTCTCCTTTGGTTTCCTGAGATCCTATCACACCCCGGCAAGAAAAGTGAAGCAACTTAAAAAATAAAAAAAGGATGTTATCATAGAAAAATATGTATGAGGTGCCCCAGCGTCTTATATTACTATTCTATAGAATATAATAGAATTTAAAGACATAAACACTTACCTAAAATTTTAAAGAAGCTTATACTATTTCAAAAAAAGTTTAGTAACACTGACTTGTTGCTTTTAATTATAGGTATCAAATTGGTTCGGCAATAAAAGGATACGATATAAAAAGAACATAGGCAAAGCTCAAGAAGAAGCCAATCTGTACGCTGCGAAAAAAGCGGGTAAGTATTTCCTATAGACTCGATTGCTATTTCATAATGCTTTAACATTAAAAGCTTCTAACTTACACACATTATGCAGCATATGGGACTAAGTGCGTACCTTCAAAAGTAATGTTAACGGTGTTTTCCTCAATTTAACACATAGTATTATATTTCATTTAATAGCTATGTTTCTATTGCACAATCGAGATAAATAAACAATTGGTGTTAACCTGTACGATGTACTCAAGTAGTTCCTTGAGAAACTATTGACAGTTCGAGATGACTATTGACAGTTAGAGATGACTAAATGATTATAGAGATCGTTAGGGTTTCGAGATTTGTGCCCCAAGTAAGAATTAAAGTAAAGAATTGTCTCTTCAACAGATTTGGTCCCAATTTTAAAATTTGTCAAGGGGTCGATGATTTTGTTACGACGAACCCTTGTAAAAGTTATGTAATCCACTCACCCAATTTTACTTAGCGACATTCAGATCCAACCTATATCCCACTGCAAGCGTAGTGTAGTTTTTAGTAAAATGCTAGTATTTCGATCCCTCCTAGATAACTTCGCTATTTCTATAATTTTGTTCAAAGGCTTGACAAGTGCATCGACAGGCCAATTTTAAGTCAACGTTCGCATCTGTTTTATTCTAGGTTTTACTTTCTACGTTGATTAGAGCATATTTTACTGTTTACTGTAAAAAGGGCTCAGTGGGTTTTTACCCCATGAACTAGCAACCTGCGAGTTGGCAGTACAGATTCAATTCCTCCCTAGATGCACCTCTCTTCCCATATCAGCAAACACTTTCTATGTGTATGTCCATATACTTTTGCGCCGTAAAAACACAACAAAAACCTTAGTTTTGATTGAAGTATGTTACTTTGATTGTTGACCTACATAGTTCTAACACCTTTTAATGGTTGGGTTGCATGCTCGATTTTTCATCCGTTTTTATAATCCATTTATTTTTTTAACCTTACGCTATGAAACCGAAACCAACCAACTATGTAAGCTGCAAAAACATTAGAAAATCCTGCTACCTGTTACAGGTATAAATAGGACATACAACTCGGCACACTGAAAACCAAGGATAAATGGTTTTATTTATGCTTATGGCAACGCTTTAAGGTTCTGGTAGACCCGTTTTTCAAATTTTTTTTTAACCGCTATTAACGTTTATTATTATTAACGTTTCACCATTCATGCGCCGTGAAACCAAAAATGAACCAACCATGAATTACGAGAGAAATACAAAAAACATGAAGTTGTAAGTGGCGCAGAATCGATTTCTCTCTTCTGTGTCTTCATGTCCATTACTTGATGTTTGTCATGCGCTTTACGCGACTTGGCCAAATATGGCCCATGCGCCACCAAACCCAAACAATCAGAAAACCCCCTTCACCCATTTTCAGTAATGAATAGGAAGCAAAACTCGGCATACTGAAAATCAGGCGTGGAAGGTTTTCGTAAGAGTTATTATATTTTAACTAGAGGGCCCGCCCCCTTCTCGGTGACGCTTGCCAACCCCCTGAGAATTGCTTTGCAATCCTCATTGGTTCGCTGCGCGAACCTTACTCGCTTCGCTCGAATCAATGAAGACACGTGTCCTAGCAGAAGGAATTGTTTACAAAATATGATATTCCAAAAATATATTTTTCAAATATAAATTTGTTGTGCTACAGAAAAATTAGACAGTACCTCTGAAATCAGAACTCGAGCAATTTGGAATTCAGATGAAAACTTTGAGCAAATTTTGACTCAAAATGCGGGCGCTGCTTTGGAAATCGAATACCCAGCATGTTTGTAAGCTACAACAGCTTGACTAAAAATATATTTTTATCAATAAAATTTCATCCGATAAAGCTATAAATTCAATTGAGGCGCGAGGATGCGTGGTAAACGAACAATCGTACAATGTTGCCAAAACGCTGTAAAAAATAACGTCTTTTTTTTGCGTGCCACGTAAGAGTGTAGATATTATTATTACAATGAACCCCGAAACTCACTATAGTGCGGCTTCCGAGAGAAGGCAGGTCGAAAATGGGTCAGTTGATTTTCCAATATGTGTCAAAGCGCGTTAGGAGGGGCTGCCACAAGTGCAAGAATGACGATCGCCGCGGATGTTTTCCCCCAACTCGGTATCGGTACTGCCACTTTCGGCATCGAATCGTAAACTTTACTAGGATCGGTGGTAAAGACGACAATTGCGGAAAAGATTTGTCTGCGTTGCCACCAGTCCACACTGTAATTAATAGATACGTTCAAAGCCCCACTATACCTCTTTGCGCCACTCTCAACAGCAAAGTTTTAATCACACCACCAACAATCGTAAAAATTTCCACTTTGGAGTGGGGGATGATGCCCGAAATCTGAGTTTCAGAATGCATCCCATGCGACCACTTGAGAGAGGGTGTCTCCCGCCATTCGCACACCCTTTGGTGGCATCACGGCCGGCCGGCCGTCCGCTGCCCGATGACAGACATTTCCAATGTATCGGATCAGGTGAGAAGGCGGCAGTGTACGGGGAGAAGAGCTGGAAATCGAAATAAAAACCTATTTAACTGGTGAGTGGGGGCGGCGGGGGGGGGGCAGCGAGAGATAAAGAAAGGAAAGTCAAGGGAGTGACCCGCAATCGCGCCGGCCCGTCGTTTTCATCAGTATAATGGGTTCTGTTCTGCAGATAGCTTTGAATTGTGAGGGGGGGGGGCTCTTTCTGCTTGATTGCAGAGCCCTGAGCCATAGGCGTCGCCTCCGCCAGCCGCCGATAATGACGTATGCCTGCGCGGGGGGGCCACCCAACACTTTCCCGGCGATGCCTGCTTAGGCCTAGCTTTTTTTGACCGTTTTTTTTCGAAGCGTGTTACGCACGGGACGTGGTATCGGGAACGAGCATTGCAACTTATTTTGGAACTCTGTTTTTTTTTGCAAATCTGTTGGGAGTGAAGTATTAGGAATATATTTCATTTTAAACGATAGTAATCCAAAAGCGAAAATTCCGTTTTTGTTTTAGATTATAATTATACATTTAAGAGGATACATGGTTTGCAAACGATATTCGCTTAAAAGTGAAAATTCCTCCAAAATTGTATCGAACGATAGTTTATTTTAACGCACACATTCGATACAAGATTTTACAAATGATTCAAAAGGGGAAATTCCGGTTTATATTGTATCCGATAAATGTTCTTGTAGCACACATTTGATACCTTGTTTGCAAACGATTCAAAAGTGAAAACTTCGGTTTATATTGTATCAGATGATAATTATTCATATAAAAACACAAATTTGATACTTGTTTTGCAAACTGTATTTATTCAAAAGTGAATATTCCGGTTTATATTGTATCACATGAATTATTAATTTTGAAGACAAATTTGAGACATATGTTTTGCAAACAAATCTTGTGAATGTTTTGATTCCCTTAGTTTAATTCAATTTATTTATTTTATCTCGATATTATTTTGGTATCTGGCAACAAAAAGGAGATGAAAATAATGAATCGATAGATGTTCCACAAAACTGTCGACACGAAGGAATTATTAATTTTGAAGACAATTTGAGATGCATGTTTTGAAAACAAATCTTGTGAATGTTTTGATTCCCTTAGTTTAGTTCAATTTATTTATTTTATCTTTATATTACCTCGATATTATTTTGCTATGTGGCAACAAAAAGGAGATAAAAATAATGAATCGATAGATGTTCCACAAAACTGTCGACACAAAGGAATTATAGTTTGTTAAATAAATATTAATAATGTTTACATAAAAAATTTTAACAGTTATCACGTAGTTATAGCTATTTTCCCGTTCTATTGGCATACATATATTTTATATTCAGGAGGAAAACCTACAAATCTTCAGCTTTAAAAAGAAACTCAATCATATGTTTTCGGAAGCACTAAACGCTTATTTTCGAATGATGATAAATGCATTGTCATTGTAATGTGCTTTAAAAGCTTAATAACCCTATGAAAATGCTGATGATTTATATTTTTTTACTTAAAAACTAATAGTTTTTAAACAACTGAAAAAATAAAAAATTAAAACACTGTTATTGGTTGACGAGCTTCTGCTCCAAGACGAAAAAAATCTATCTTTCATAACCACTTTTTCTGTCACTAAATATGCGACATAAATTAGATATCATAAATATATGCGCATTTGAGATTATAGGCTCTTGACTGTTTGACCAGAGACACACAGTGTCAGGTATAACGTGTATACCTTCTCTGTAAATTTAGGTTTTTTTTTGTAGCCATGAGAGAGAGAGAGAGAACTGAAAAAGAGATATAAGTTCTTAAATTTATCACTGCCAATGTATTCTATTTTCGGTACAATTGAGATATGTGGAATGAAATAACAGATAATTGTATTCAAACAAAAGCACCTTGCAAAAAGGGAGGCTGGGTATGAAACCAAATTATTATTTAAAATTTAGCATTTATATAACCGGTTTACTTCCTGTTAGACACTCTTATTGTAGCAAGTTATTTGTTTAAGTAAGAGATTAGTTCGTTGCATTTGTTTAGACATTTTTTACTTCGATGTTGTTGTGTGGGTGGTAAAAAAAAGGTGAATTAAACGTATTTAAAAGCTTTATAATTTATTTTTCTCTTCAGGCTTTTTAATTTAAGAAGGAATGGCTTAGAGTTTCAAAACACAAGTGAAAGCAAGAGTACTTTGCCGATAAATTTTTTCCATTTTATTTTCTTTGATGGCAAAAGTTAATTGGCGAACAGGAATAAAGAAAACTGTAGGGAACACTTTTTTTCTCCCACGGAGTGTAATATTAGTTATTTAAACAGACAGTTCAGTGTCTGTTTAAATCACAAAATTGCCCAAAAGTTATAAATAACAAGAATTTTTAAAAACACTTAGAAATAAAAATATTGAAAAAAAAAATTCAAATCTTCACTTTAATTGTTGAAAGTAGAATGCAATATATATATTGCATTCTACTTTCAACAATTATATATATATATACCATTCACTTTGCGCAAAAAAAATCATGCTTGTCTGATTTGTTTATAAAGCTAAATGCAAATTTTCATCAGCTTACAATTTAATTTCATTCATCTAAATTCACATAACCTGTTATTGTTTTTAGCGCTTCACAAATTCATGCTTGTAGCTCAAAACCTTCTTACAGTGCGCTGTAACTTTTATCTCTTCGTAATCAATCACATTGAGTTTACTTAACCTAACCTCATACGCCATAAGCCTTGTTTGTACATTAATAATACCATTTGCAGCGAAAACACCCCGTTTGCGGAGCGTGACCTATTACCTAACGCAGGCGGCGAAGGGAACGGCCCCCTTTTACCAACCCACTATGAAATCTGATTGTATTGTAAGCTGAAATTCCCTGCACCCCTATTTCTGTCTCCTCGCAATTTGATTGGCCGAGGGCGAAGTATCACTGTAATTTCCAACGTCATAATAGGAGCACCAAATATGATTGGTCTGAAACGTTGCGATTCCCAAGTGTGTGTAAAATAGCTCAGAAATGGGAAAAAGGGTATAAAACTTTTTTTTCTCTCTCTCCCTTCCTCTGCCCCCTCTTCACTTCATTTCAGTGTTGTATAGTTTTCGTCTGGGCTTTAATTTCTTGAAGTCAGGCCGGTATGATTATTATTTGATAAATGGCCGCGGATTGGGATTGTGTGCCTTTCTTTGGCCACTGAAGGAGCGTCGAGAGTCGTTCTTTTGCATTTCCGAGTGTTCGGGGGGTGCGTTTGGTTTTGGGGGTTGTTTGTGTTGTAACGGTGCTGTGCAGGTTGGGAGGTAAATGGTTAGTGTACAACTTCATTGATGTCTTTTAGGTCCTGGTTCGAGTCCAGTGTCTAAAAGGAAAAATTGTTCTTTAGGTTAGTATTTTTTTAACTTGTTTTTCGTAGATAGAAGAAAATATTTTTCTGTGAATAGATTTGAAATCAGAATTTGGTCGAATTCTCATAAATGAGGGGAAGAAACTACGTTTCTATTAGTTAAGAGATAACTTTTCATACACAAATGATGGAGTCGCTTGGCCTGCTCCCTGCTCTTGTAATTTGCGAGTTGTTGACGCAGGTTCGATTCATATAACCTACCGTGGGTGTATTTCTGTCTTCTCTGTCAGTAAAACTTTGTGTGTGTTTCGTCTTGACGTGTTTGGCCAAATATGACCTTTAGTCCTAAATCCGAATCAACCTCACAGAAATGAAGGAGGGAATGGAATAAGGGTCAAAGTAGAAGGTCAACTGTTTTGTCGAGCTGAGATATATTTGCCTATCATGTTTTAATTTATGATTTTATAAGTAAACGGAATGGTTTAGCTTACGATTAATCCTTAGGCTGTTCTGTTGAGCGTAACTTTTTATTTTGAATGCTTTTTCACTTAATTCTTAAATTTGGGCCGACCAACCGGTATAGTGGTTAAGGTGTTAGCCTCTGGAGCGAAAGGTTCCTGGTTCGAATGCGTGTCCTGGCATGGATGTTTGTAATCGTAGGGTGTAGAGGCGGCTGGTGCCCCTTAAATCTGTCGTGGCCGAAAGTCCTCACGTTGGGTTGGTGTGGAAGTTTGGAGACTGGGGCAGCAGCTCAGGTGCTGTCTCGTCATCTGATCGTGGTTCAAAATTACGAGGTGTTATCCTCGAATCTTTCCCTTTAGGGATTGATCCCGGACAGTCGTCAATAGCCAGTTGTGTTGCTCTAGTAGGACGTTAATTACAAATTACCAAGTACCATAAATTTGTTCTTGTGTTTTGTCCTCATTAACCATGTAAAAGATTGTTCGTGAAACGATTCACGAAGTTGTAGGAGGTGGAGGTTCGATTCCTCTCGGATCTGTGTCGATTAAACTTTCCTCGTATTGATATGTCCATTTCTTGATGCTGTCTCTTGTGTATGTGCAGCTTAGTCATAAATGACCTTTCTGCCATAAAAACGCAATGACCGTTTCGCGAAAAGAAAGTTTAATTTGTGAGTCATTTTATAGTCTTATCTTAATTAATGAGTCTCCCGCACGCAAAAAACTCTTTGGAGAGTGGGGTGCCAGCTCAGGTGTTGACCTCGTCACCGTGGTTTGAGGTAATGAGGTGTCCTCGGACTTTCGCCTTCGGGATCTATAACGGATCGTCGTCATTGGTCCCGTTGTGCTGCTCCAGTGCGACGTATCAACTGTCAACTCTAGATTGTGTTTGTGACACGTTCTACAAGCATCATTCCCGTTGGCGTGGTGTGGAAATTCGGAGAGTGGGTCGGCAGCTGAGGTGTTGACTTCGTCGCCTGACCGTGGTTCAAAATTACGAGGTGTTGTCCTCGAATCCTTTCCTTCGGGATTGTCTCCGGACTGTTGCTAATAGCCCAATGTGTTCCTCCAGTGCGACGTTAATTTATCTACCTACCTACTCATACAAGCACTCGGTGGCGCATCTTTATATGTGTGTGGGCTTCACGAAACCGAGGCACTTTAGTCATCTATTCTTTTAGATGTGGTGTACTGCCTCTCGTTAACATGAGAATCGCGATCCCAGCATGCCCACGCGACCTTTGTTTTATTTTCACAATTACTTGACATTGTCTGTCTTGGGTTTGGCACAGATTACCAAATAATCACCCTTATGCCATGAAATCCTAAACCAACCCACTAAACCAGCTGGGTATATATACCGTGATATGTCTGTCTTGTGTTGATGATTTTTTTTTTATTCCAGCGAAACATATTTTAATTCATCTGCGATTCGTGAATGAAATTTTTTTTGTGTGTGTCTTTGAAATCTGGCATGGCGTGGTTTGTCTCCTGCATTCGCGGATCGAAGGCGATTGTGATTTTTTGCCATCCCTCGTTGGCGACATTTTGCCGCTTGGCGACCCGGTGTCATTGCAGCAGCCCTGGGGTGCGATCCTCCACTAAGCATCCACGGAATTTAATATTAGTGGCTGGTTACTTGGGATAAGCAAGATAGAAGCTGTAGCAAGCTAGCTTAGCAGCATTCTTTTGTTTTTATTACCTTGCCTCTGCCTCGTAACGCCCCACCCCCACCCCTACCCTTTCCCACTGAGATAGGGGGAAAGGAGGGGAAAAATTCGCGCGCATTCCTCGCAAGTTCTGTGCTACTGCCGAGAATTTTTTTTCTTTTTCTTGCGTTCCTTTTTTTTTTCCTTCCCTCTCTCCTTCTCTCTTTCTCTCTTTAAGACTCCGAGATGCTTTCTCGCTAATTATGACTGGACTGGAATATCACTTTCGGAGCACCCGCTGCAATGCAGCTCATCTCCACATCAGAAAAAGAATAAATTAAAATAAAGACTATTAAACATAAGGGTGGGTTTATTTAAATAAAAGTAAATCAAGGGTGCAGAAAAATAAGAGCTAGAATAACCGTAGACACTCAGGCCGCAAAACGAGAAGGGAGGTCACCCTCCCATCTGCTGACCGCGACCATGAGTGCTTAGGTTTTTGGTCCAGTTTGACTCGGGGACTGATCCCCTGGACTGCTATCCGCTCGCACAGAAGAGCGTTAGCAAGAAAGAAAAGGAAAGGAGTAATTGCGCTTAAGTAGAGAAATTACTGTTTAAAAACTAAAATTTAACTTTAATAAGTGATAAATTAGTGATCCAGTCGAGTCTTCAAAAGCCCTTTGCTGCTGGTGTACAGAATTAGCAAAGAAAGGGAATTAAAAAGGAGAGTGAACCCCTTGTTCCACTCCTCCCTGCCCCCGCTTTTATTCTGGGTTATGTGTTCTACGGGGAGGAGGGTGGAGGTGGAGGGAAAAGGGTTCATCTCACCTTTTGCATTCTGTCTCCTTTTCGTGCAATTTTTACGCGGAAAATGCGGGAAAACGGGAAAAAGTTTCGGGTTCGGAATGCCCGCAATATCGCGCGTGCGTTCGCGGGCGTGTGCCGCAGATTTTTGACGATATTGCGAGGGTCTTCGGAACGCGTTCCACGCTCTCCCCTCCTCCTCCGCCCCCTCTTTTTGTCGTGGTCGTCTTCTTCCGACTTTCTTTCGCTCCCGAAATGGAATACTTAAGATATTATGAGGGGGATCTTCGTTTCGAGTTGGGGGGTGTTGGATGAAAAAAACGAAATGATTGATTCATTCATCCGGGAGGAATGTTATTACCTTTCGAATTCTTTTTTTTTTCTTTTTTTGTCTCGTTCGGGACGTAATGAAAATGAAATGGCGTGCGCATTTTTCGGGGTTGTTTTGAGCGCGATTTCATCGGTGTCAAAAAGCGACTCATTATGGAATCTTTTTAAAAAGGGGTGGAAATTCGTTCGCGAGAGACAAAGATCGGAAGAATCCTCTTCGGGTATGGATTTCGGTAATTGTGTTGATGACAAAGGTATTCTTGCTTCTCTGACAGTGTTGCGGTTTGAATCTTGAGTTCCTCGAAATCTGTAGTTTTTGAAACCTTCATGTTTTCGTTTTAATGAAAATTAGAATTTTCGTGGACATGATATTCGATGTATTGATTACGATTATGATGTAAGAAATTGGTATTTTAGAAATGAATTTATTGATAAATTATAAATTTTTTAAAACTAAATTTGAATCATGACAATTGTGCTTGAGACATGGATATTTTATTCGTGATGCGTTTAATACAAATTTAGTATTAAATTTTGGAGGATTTGCTTTTCCTACGCTCCTGCCAATCAGCGACGAAATAAGTAGTGATTGACAGGAGAATGGCTGTTTTTATCGTTGTTGATTGGCCGGCACGTTTGGTCTGCCCCTTTTCCAATCTGCGTTTCTCTGATGTAAAACACGCTTAAAGTATTCCTTGTTTGCATATGACCTGCGAGTTATAATCGGTGCGGGTTAGATTCCTGTCGGGATGTATTTCTCTATTGTACAGCTGCAGTCTACGTTTATAGCGTTGCAACGCCCTGGCGCTATTTTTTTTTCGCCGCATTTCTAGTAGCGAGTTATGGCAGGTTAAGGCAACCCATCTGTATTACAATTATTGCGGTTTAAAAATAAGATGCTCGCTTATTTCGTCTTTTATGACAACCTCGGCAAACGGAAAGTTTAAATTTTCATTTTGAATATTCTAGAAAGTTCTTTTAAAATCCGTTGAACTGTCGTTTGATTTCATTGGTTCATTAAAAAAATTTTAAATAATTCTTTCCTTGGCGACTTTAGAAGTGCGCCAAAAAAAAAGCATTAAGACGGTTGCCACCGCTATAAACGTAGACTGCAGCTATACCTTTTCTATTCTGTGTCGTTTAAACTTGCTTTTGTGTTTACCCATTACTTAGTCAAGGTTCCCACGGGTCAGGGAAAACCTGAAAACGTCAGGGAATTGTCCAAAAAAATCAGTGAAAAGTCAGGGAAAATTACGAATTTTTGTCCATAACCTGGTAAATTGCCTCAATAACCTGGAAAATGATTGATCATGGCTTCTCAGATGCTTTCGAGAAGAAAAGTAGCTAATACGATTCCTACACAGTTTCGTATCACTTTATTGCCTCAATACAATTATTTTATGAATTGAATTTTTCAACCGATTTCAAAAGAAACAGCTATTACTTACCGGCAAAAAATTTTGTTTCGTCCATTGGCCTAAATTGACCAAGTACAATTGAAAATACTTTCATGCTTATACATTAATTCACAAATTGATTTTTAAGTCAAATATGTTGGATTATTTGAATACGTTATTTTAATGCAAAATTACTTGTGCTTTGTGTAGTAATTTTTAGTGTATATTTCTTAAATTGGTTTTTATTATTGACTATTGAATGCTAAATTATTTCTTGATTTTTCACCTTTAAAATGTCGTGAATTGCTTAGGTATGACCTGAAATTTTGTAAAAATTTATCTGAAAAATCTGGAAAAGACGGGGAATTTTATTTCTGAAATAGAGTGGGAACCCTGCTTAATGTTCGACTTGTGTCTGGCTTAACATGACGAAAATAGCCCTTGCCGTCGAACCCCCCCCCCTCGCCAAACAACCAAACTTGTGTTTATATGTCCATGACTCTGTTTGGCGCAGCTTGGTCAAATATGACTCGTGTACTATGAAACACATCAAAACCAACCTCTATAGCGACTGTATGAAACCATCCAGATAAGCTCTTTCCAACTCGTAAAAAGTTAACCATAACAAACAAGCGAAAGCGATGCAACAAATGATGAGAAATTGCTTTTAGTTTCGTTCGAAATGCAAAAATTAGGGTCCGTAGCGGGGAGAAGAAAACTGAACAAAAACCCGCGCTGCGAAAATCTCAAATTGACATTTATTAACCTTTAGAAATTCCGTCTTATCAAAGAAGTCTTAAAGGAAATTCTTATGCGATTTTTTCTGTCTCTCCCTTCCACTGCTCCGCTCTTAAAAGCGAAGCCTCCGCACAAAAGCCTGCCAAACAAACAAGTGAGAGTTGATTATTATCTAATATTCAAATTAAGGGGGGCGAGGTGAAAAGAATTTTAATACGGGGTCGGGTGTTTCACTCGATGGAAGCGGAGAATAATACCCCTCTGGGCGAGCGGGGAACGTCTGAATCGGATGGAAGTTTTAAGACGTCGTCACTTCGTCAAATGAATTTGTCTTGGATTTTGTGCGCTCAAATCGCATTTGTTCCCGCTTTTATGTCGCTTCGGCGGGCCTGTGTTCGGTGGTGATGAGTTGAGAATGTGTTTCTTAATTCTTTCGGAAGTCGTGTTTCTTGAGGGGAGTGACGAGACGGGGTTCTTTCCTGGCTCTCGGATGAAAATTTAAATAACTATCGGTGGTAAAGGACTGGCTGATGTGGATGTGGAGGAGTTGCCGCGACCCCACTGCGCTGGCGACTTGTGAGTTTTGGAATCGCAGGTGGACAGGTTTGATTTCTTCCTAGGGTGTACTACTGTCTTCCTTGAGCTCTCCTTGGTTGTTGCTATACATTTTTAGGACCAAAATACTTTTAAATTCCCCATTTCCTTACTTATTTCTAATTTACCTTTATTTGACTTGATATATTCTTAAATATTTTATTAATTTTACTGGGTCGAATTTCGTCGTGTGCCTGGCGCAGCTTGTCCAATAATTGGACCTTGCGTCATTAAACCCAAACCAACCAACCTTGCTTGTCGCTGACCAACCGGTCCTCAACCTTTTAAATACTGCTGTTCAAATACTCTGGAATGATATATACGAGGGGCTAATTGAATCGAATTAGATTTAACCAATCAACTATCATTTTTCAATTCATTCTTCGTAATTGCTAGTGGCAATGTTCTGAAATGGTACTCGGAAAAACAAGCCGTTCCGTCCGGAATGTGTACAGGAAACATATTCCATCTCGAAAACACAATCCACCTACACCAAGTCGACCAACTGGTCTAGTGGTTAAGGTGTTAGTCTCTAGATCGGATGGTTCCTGGTTCGAATCAGTGCATGGATGTTTGCTAGTGTATGATGTATAGGCGGCTGGTGCTCCTTAAATCTATCGTGGCCGAAAGTCCT
This sequence comes from Metellina segmentata, assembly GCA_947359465.1. NCBI lineage: Eukaryota > Metazoa > Arthropoda > Arachnida > Araneae > Tetragnathidae > Metellina > Metellina segmentata. Next base: position 29,925,829 of record OX375881.1, read on the forward strand.
CACGTTGCGTTGGTGTAGAAGTTTGGAGAGGGGTGCCAGTTCGGGTGTTGCCTTGTCGTCTGACCGTGGTTCAAAATTGAGTGTTGTTGTCCTCGAATCTTTCCCCTAGGAGATTATCCCTAGTCGGCTATTGATGACAACAGGCTATTGACGACGGTTCAGCCGTCAATAGCCTGTTGTGTTGCTCTAGTACGACGTTAATTAAAATTACCATTACCTCACGTTGGGTTGGTGTGGAAGTTCGGAGAGGGGTGTCAGCTCGGTGGTTTCCTCGTCATCTGACCGTGGTTCAAACTTACGTGGTGTTGTCCTCGAATCTTTCCCCTAGGGGATTGATCCCGGTCCGTCGTCAATAGCCCGTTGTGTTGCTCTAGTACGACGTTAATTACAAAATTACCAATTGCCTTTCCTTGCTTGACGGGGGCGGCCGTGGCTCTGTTTGTCCACTGCACTAGCAACCTGTTTAGTTGGAGGCGGCGTGAACGTGATTCCTGTCTGGGTCTATTCCTTTCCTGATTTATTTCTGTCTTCTGTGTCATTAGAACTTTCATTATGTGTTTCTCCATTACTCGACTGTGTTGGGTTTAGTGCAACTTTGTCGATTATGGCGTTTGAGCCATTAAACCTAAAAACTGTCCGACGTGTTTCCTAAAAATTAGCTATGGTCTTTGTTTCAAATTAAATATGGCTGAGTCCGGAAATATGATCCCTGAAAAATTTAATATTCTGGAAATGACTTATTTTCGGATGCAGCTATTCAATGTTTTGGGGGTGGGGAGGGTTTACACCCAAAAGAAGATATTTTTACATATGTTGAAGTTCCATTGATTATATAAAACTTCATTTGAGTCATTTTATTTGGAGTGTAGTCTTTTTCAGTCATTTTATTGTTTGGATTTGTAAATGTGGACACATGTTACATTACATATCTATAAAAATCATCTGGCATGTATAGTGCAGTCAAAGCTTATTTAATTATGATGTCTGTTCATATGTTCTCAGTATAATATTTCTTGATAGTATAAAGCCACAAATTCAGATTAAGTCTTCTGGAACACGTCTTTCGCTTTTTGTAGAAGCTGCGAAACTTACGCCCAATCGTATTCAGTCCCCAATCTATTTTCGATTTGTAGATGTGTTGCACGAATGAAATCTGCAATGTATGAATTGGTGTTTAATGTATGAATGTGGTTTTACATTTTAGTAAGTTAGCGAAACTGTTTTGCAATAGCATATCATCCTATTTATGGCAAACGCCTCCCGTGCTTGAAACTGAATGGTATTTCTTCTGACCTATATTCAGAACTAAGCGATCCAAGAATAATTTAGTAATCGAAATCACCAGGGGAAAAAACTAAAACTCGGAATTTTTTTTACAACTCCGTCCAACGAGATGCAAGTTTTAAAAATTCCTTAAAAAGAATGGAGGAAAAAACGACAGCCAATTTTCTAAGCGAGGGCCGAAAAATTGTAATGCCCAATAAATAAGAATGCTTTCCTAATGAGAAAAAGCGGAATCTCTGTCCGTTCCAGATTTTTAATCTGCTAAATTGTTGGGGTCCCCGCTCTAGAAGAGAGGCCAGGGCAGGAGATGGACGGATGACAGGGCATTAGTCAGCTTGTCTGTCTGTCTGCAGGGAGGGGCTCCTTGGCGACGACTGCTCATTCGCCCAAGTGGGCCTGAGCGAAGGAAAAAAAACCAAGTTCCCCCGGAAGAAAGAAAAAGAAGGGCAGAAAGAAGTCGCAGCTTTCTTTGAAATTAAAGTTTGGGAAAGTTGCGAGGAAATTTTGCATATTGGCACACTTTTGGGAAGGGCCTCATCGATTTCCGCTGCTATTGACAGAATCGGATCGCCCCTCTAAGATATTGGCGCTATGATCTGAGTCGGGGCTCAATCTGTCAATCCCATTAGTGCGACGTTATATCAATATGCAATGCTAGTTTGTTTTATTTCCAACTAGCTGGCCGGGAAATTTCCCTGTTAACTCAAATACACAAACTGTAGAACGTGTTTCCTTGTCCATGTCCATTTATGACAGTAAAGCAAACTTTAGATTTCAAAATTGGGGCTTCGAGGGCAACTTTTAGGAGGATTACCTGTGTGCCAATTTTAATGGCCAGATTGGTCTGAGGGAAAAGAAAAAGCCTATGTTTTCCGCAGTGTTCTGAAGTATAAGTGTGCAAAATTTGGTGTGCATTGGTCTAACGGTGTAGATTTGTATAGAGAATATACACACCACACATCCCTTTTTATGTGTATAGATGCTCGAAAAATTGAACACTATTCATTATGGCACTACTAGGATATAAGCAACTTTGAGTTACCCTGGTGCACCTTGAGAAAGGGGGTTCACGTTACTCCCTCACGTACTCAACTTATTCATGGATTGCCGACCCTACGAAGGGTTTACGGTAGAAAAAATTTCCTATGAAGGCTCTCTCAAGATGACAAGATGGTGGACGAGGAATAATTTTTTTTTTTTTTTGTCAAGCTACTCATTCATTCCAGATGGAGAAAAATCCCTGCCTTTCTCCGGATTCGAACCATGAACCTTTCGATCCAGAACCCTGCTCCCTGACACTCGATCGATGGGTAGGCATGTTTTGGTAAAAGCGTAAAACTTCAAAATATGACTGAAAAGATTAAAACTCGTGAAGAGTGGTTCGATTCCTTCCTGTGTTTATTTCTCTCTACATTCTTGGTAAAACTTTCATTTTGTGTGTTTGTCAATTACTTGATGCTGTCTGTCTTGTGTTGTGTTTGGCGCAGCATGTCCAAATATGATCCTTGTGTGCCATTAAAAATAAATCCAAAAACTTTGTCCTCGATAGCCATTGCGATGGTACAAGTAGTCTTCCATCATCAGGACAGAATAAGAACTATTTTTTCTTTTATTCTGGTAAGATCTGCGATATCAACCTGTGAGTTGTAGGTGTCGGAGGTTCGATGGGTTCTCCCGTGTAAAACTTCCCTTTAATGCTTGTGTCTATTACTGGTACGTCTGTTGTGTATATTACTGGTACGTTTGTTGTGTCTATTATTGTAAGTTTGGCGCAGTTTGACCAAATATGGCCCTTATGCCTTAAAACTCAACCAATCTCTGGTTGTTTGGCTGCTTTCAAGTTTTATGGCGCCGTGGTCATATTTGGCCAAGCTGCACCAAACACAAGAACATAATGAGGGAGGAGGAAGAGAAAACAAAAGGGGAAGTGATATAAAAATGAATGGAAGGAAATGTCACTCGGGTACATAGGGGTTGTGATGCATATTCGCGCCTTAAGATGTACCTCCGAGTGCCTCCGTATGATTTGACCTGATTCTACTGAAACTTGCTCGCAATCATTGGTATCTCTTTGCAATGTGTATTAATTTGTGTGTATTTTCCAGACTACATAAACGACTGTTACTCCCCTCCATCTGCTGCGGGCTCCTCCCCGTATAGTCTGGCGCCGTCGTCGCAGGGCCAGATGATCAGTCCACCCCCCGGTTCCGGGACTCCTCAAGATTCCATGTACAATATGAGCATGAACGGCGGCGACTCCTACTCCTCCATGGGAGCCAATGTTCAGTCACAGGTAAGCAAGCTTTCAACTCATTCCGAGCATCAGGTATTGGGCACTTGTACTGCGGCTCCGTTGAGAAGGTAGATGGACTTGGTGAAGTCCATTTGTATCGAGGTGTTTAAGGTGGATGCCTCGATGAGGGATGTCGTCATTGGTAAAGCTAACCAGATCTTGATCTGTATATCTTCATTCGAAGAAAACTGACTAGATCGTGATCTCGTCACCGTTAAAGAATCGGCAACAACCATTACCAAAAGTTGGTCAGACCTTGATGTACGAGATACCTCTGACTAGATCCTATTAGAAGGGAACTGACCACATAATGATGGACTAGATACCTTGTCATTTGGAGAAAACGGACCACATCTTGTTCTCGTTACCTTAAAATAATTTCGGCGTCATCAGCAAAATTGGTCAGATCTTAGTGAACGAGATATCTCTTCTATACCACATGGAGGATTGATTATGGAATCGGTTCACGTTCAACTTGTTTTCTAATCTGACGAGTAGACTCGTTCAAAACCTCGGGACGAGTGCCAACTTATTATTTGTGTGTGTCCATTACTTGACGTTGTATGGCTTGTGTTTGACGCAGCTTGGTTCAATAACGCCCTTGCGCCATAAAACCCAACAAGCCAACTCGCTGGACTGCCAGAAAGATGGCTTCCTGGATTTCTTAAGACCTCTGATTTCATCCTGCAAGAATTTAGGGTAATTGTGGCGTTTTATTTTAGGAGATATTCAGCTGTAAAAATAGTCATAAAAAAATAAAAATACTGTATGGGTGACTTTTTCTAAAAGAAAAAAATCGAAGTTACGATAGTATCCATCACTATCGGATTGAATTCTGTGCTCTAACCAAAGACAATAGGATTACTGATTATTTACAAATTATCCTCCTGTCCTTCTATGCACTTGAATAGTGTAGTTAATTTCAAATATTTCCTCAGATCAATTGACTGAATTCAGATTTATTAACTAGAAAGTTTAGTATTAAAATTCAATATTTAATGTGGCTCTAAATATACAACTTAGCAGATACACTCTGAAATATTAATTCACGAAATCGGAAATGACATGGGCCAAGACACTAGATTCGATTCTGTTGTGATAAAACATAACTTCCTCAAAATAAAAGAAAGACAAGTAAATTGACGTGGTTCCTAAATAGTGTTTCTGTGTTTGAACTCTTTAAATATACGTGGGCGAAAATGTCTCACCGAAAAACTAAAGCAACAATTATTTCCCTTCTCAGTGTGATCTCTACTTTCCAAAACAAGCTTTATTGCTGCGGCATCACCACAAATTAATACGTACAGAATGCACGTTTACTTAATAAGATTTCTTTCGGTGTTGGAATGGAGCCGTTACAATATGATTAAATAATAACGCGGAATTCATTTGGGTTGGATTCCACCGAGGATTCGTTCATTCAAGTGTCGCATTCTTTTGATAAACGTGTCCTGAAAATATTCGCTGGGCGTGGAGTTTAGAAGGGGGGAAAAATTAAAGGGTGCATCATCTTTAATCGTCGCTTAACGAAGCAATAAGTCAGATACAAGACGAAACAAGAGTGGAGGTAATCGCTTTATTTAATTTACCTTTTTTTCATCCTCTCATCGTCTTCTGAAACATCACCGTGTCTCGCGTTTTAAAAGGTAATAGAATAAAGGAGGTAAGGCAGAGGAGAAAAAATTAAGCGGCGAAACTGGAAGAGGGGGAGAAAAAACGCGCCACTAAAAATTGAATCAAAGCGGCCATTTTATCGAAAAGACAGCCGCAGACGAGAATTTAAGAAAATGAGAGCCGAAGTTTCGTTAGGAAAAGTGGCAGCAGTGAAGAGAAAAGAACAGCCTCCTCCCCCCTTTTTTGAAAATAAAAGAAGAAGGCAAATCGCGGCAGAAACAAATAGTTAAACAACGAGTGCGGGAAGAAAAAAATATGCTGCTCGCCGGAATAAGGAAACAAAAAAAAAACGAAAGTGAAAAACTCTTTTGAGAAACGTGGTAGTGAAAACTGCTTTTGGCATAGCTCGTTATAAAAGACGCGAGTTAAGGACAAATAAGTAAGCCTAATTTGAAAAGACTGCCTTTCTTTCAAAGCAGCACCAACAAAAAATAAAAACCTATCTATCTAGATATATATATATATATATATATATATATATATATATATATATATATATATATAAAATAACAAATACAGAAAAACCTTTTGGTCAACGGAATTTTTTTCGGGGGGAATAGAAGACGGAAAAAAATCTGAATAAAAAAAGAACCCTGGCCCTAAACATGCTTCTAATTCAATAACGGCGCAGGTTTGGTTGTATGAAAGAGCTGGATATACGTAATTTTGGGCGCTTTTTCTCTTGCTATGCTATGGGGGATAAAAGGGAAAACGCAAGCTGGATTCTCCTAAACAGGATTACTGGGATACTAATGAGAACAGAGATGGCCACTTAAACATTTGGCGCTGGCGCTGCAAGTTTTAGGGGAACCAAAAAAAATCTGCGTTCTTTTTCGTTTGTATTTTTCGCTCTTTCCTAGGATGAGCATGTTAAGGAGTCAGAAGAATGCGAGCTTTTTTCCTCCGTTCTGGTTTTTTCTTTGTATATACGCACGTACCACTATACTATTTGCTTCCTTAGGTGCTTGCCTATACTTCTGGTAGGGGGTGCCTCTTTTTAATATTTTCCCCTTGTATTTGAGCTTATATTTTTGGGATAGAGGGTGTAATCGAAATGATTTAATTCGATTCTGCTTGAAAAGATTGCGATTTGCAAGGCGAGCAGTGTGCGAGGCTTTGAAGTACGATTTCCCAAAGTTTGTGGGTTGCTCGGTTGAAAGAGTAGCGGAGGAAGTAATTGGAGGGTTGCGAGTTCGAAACTCGTTCGAACCCAAAAATAGTCGTGGAAGGGGTGTAGTGCTTGTTGAATCTGTAGCAGTCACAAATGTCCTCACGTTAACGTGGTGTGGAGGTTGGAAGAGTTGGGTACCAGCTCAGATGTTGAAGTCGTCATCTGATCGTGGTTCAAATTACGAGATTTTCCTTTCGGGATGGATCCGGGACCGTCGCCAATAGCCCGTCGTGTTGCTCCAGTGCGGCGTTAGTTTAAACTACCCACCTACACAAAGTGAGAGTTGTCTGTCTTGTGTTTTGGCGCATTTTGACCAGATTTGGCCCTTTTCCCACAAAACCAGTAAATGGCCAATAAGCCTAGAGTGAGCGTTGAAGGAGTTTTAAGGGTGCAGTGCCCGGATACAGGGTAAATAGGGGGCTTTGAAGAGCAAGAGTCGGCAATAACGTGCTAAAAAAACTGTCGCGTTAAATTATTTTAAATAAATACTTATCCATTTGGCCATACAGACACACTCACAGTGATATAGTGTCATTGATTTTTAAACTTTAAAGGGGTATTTCACAGCTTTTTGTGGATTGATAATTTAAGAATGCTTCTATCGAAGCATATAACATAGTATAGACAAATAGGTAACATTTCAGCAGGTTCATCTTTCTGATTACTTTTAATTTTACTGATTTGATTGATGTAAATAACCAATAATAGTGGGCAATCTAGTGTGTTTGTGCAGTTTAATTTTGATATTTCATTTTAATAAATCAGTTTAAAGTTTTGTCTTCAAAATAGTTTTCGAAATTTTAAATTGCTACATAAATATTTTGGTGAAAATCAAACATTTTGGCACAGCTACGCTCACAATTTATTAGTTGAGATAGTTTTTTAGAGGGGACGAAGAAAAAAAAATGGTCTTAGGAAAGAGGCGTTTAGCCAAAAAAGGTTTGGGAAACTAGGCCTTAAAAGGAGTTATCGATCATGAGGTACAGCTAGATAATGGATTAGTATGGATGTTACGAAAACGCTTTGCTGGCTTATACTTCCTAAATACATCTGTGCACAACTAGAAGACGTGTTTACCCAGAGGGTTTTAATGTTAATTTATGAAAGACACACACGGACTTAAGAGTTAACAAATTTGTGTGATTGAACTTTACACTTGCTTTTCTCATTACACGGAAACTAAGACAGGAAACAAGTTTTCATATCACTATCTGAGATTCAAAAAATTCAATCAGGGTGCCATATTCCGTCACATTTATTCAAAAATTTTCATGGAACTGTCAGATTGATTTTTACTAGCCATCATGCTGCCATCTTTTGCAGTTGAGAAATGGATTGTTCCATTTTGATGCAGCTCTACCTATTAAAGGTGTATGGAACACAGAATTGTCAAGGAAGATGTTATTTGCCTTCAGGAAATTTTTCGTGAAAATTATATTACTCTTTTTATTGCTAATATACGCCCAGTTTGTCACTACAATGGTGGTTATTTGTGAAGGAGGTGGACCAACGCCTTAATGACTTCCTCCCTTTGTAACGGTCAAACTCTGAAATAAATCATTCAATTATTCTGAAATTTTTAATCGTTTGTTTTTATGCATGTATGTTCTTCATAGACACCAATTTTTATCGCAATCGGCCAACTCCTTCTTGGTGCGTGGCTTTTGTTTGTTATAGAGTGTATATGTTGTGCAATACCTTTCTCAGCGTGATGCTCAGCGTGTTAATTGGTTTTTAAATTCAACTATTTCCCTCTTCATCGATGTTTTAAATTCAGACCTACTTTTGTTATTTTTCTGTAACTTCAAACGGAAAAGAACGGCACTCATACGCGACACAGATGAACCTCCAGTAAGTGATTTCTGCCCAATATCCAAGGAAATCCCAGCGAATGAAAAAAATAAGTAAAGAAAAACGGATACGAAAACTATTTACAAATTTTTATCGGCAAATCGGTTAGGACTCGCATCTCGAAAATCGATCGAAATTGAGTAGCCATCAGCTTCACTTCTTTTCACTCGCCCTTAGAGGGGGGAAGAGGGGTCTTCCCACCCTCCTACGACGCCATCCAACTTTCTTTAATTACTCATTGGGCATGTCACCAACTGAACAGGGAAGGGAATTAAACGAAAAAAATACTACACCAAAAAAAAAAAGAACCGAAGGGTGGCCCTGGTATAAGAAAATGGGAATCCAGTAAAGTGAGTCAAGAAAGAAAGAGAGAAAAAAATCTATATGGGGAAATAAATGTTTTGGGTCTTCCAATTGAATTTGGCTTCTGCAGTTCTCGCTTTAACTGGATTTCGCTGCCTGACAAGGCAGTTAACGAATTTGTGACGCCGCGTGTGTTTCCCCAGGAATCAACTGGATCTGCCGCTCACAAATTAGGCCGCCTATAGGCCTTGTCTTTTCTTCGATTGCCTAATGTCCGTCTTGTCCCGGCGACCGCTCGCCTTCGTCTCCAATTTAATTACGTCGTCAATCTCTTGTTTTTCAGCTGCTGTGGACCCTTAAAAATTGGCTCCAAACTCTTTTGGGTGGGAGTGGTTATTTGGGTTTTTTTTTGTGTGTGTGGGGGGGGGGGTTGCCTATCGAGGTGAATGGTTTTGCGAGTTGCCGAATCGATGCCGAATGCTTTGTTGCCTGACCAGAAATCTAACATTTTTACGCCATAGAAACCCAATTCAACCGATCGAAAGCTGTTTGGGGTCCCAAGTTGTTACAGACACTACCCTACAATAATGGACCGGACGCCAGCGGATTTGCATAAAATCCGACTGCTTGCTTGGGGGTGTTTTTCGTGGTACGGCTTGGGACCTTTGCATGTTGTTTCTTGTAAACTGAACGCCGACGCCTACATGAGCATTTTGGTCCATCAAGTTCTTCCTACGCTCTGGCAATTTTATGGAATGAACGAATGTTACTTCCAGGACGACGACGCTTCGTGTCATGTTACAGCCTCTGTCGAGCAGTGGTAACGAGATGTGGATGTAAAACGTCCTCCCCGGCCTGCTCAGAGTCCCGAACTAAACCTTATAGAACGTTTGTGGTACGAGATAGAGCGACGCTTACAGACCAGGGAATCAAGTCCGAAATCTAAATCTGAGCTGGCGACATTCTTGCAGCGGGAATGGACAGGAATACTCATAGCTGTGTATCAAAACCTTGTTGAAAGTATGCCCAAAGGGGTTGCTAGTGTAATTGCAGCATTTGAGGGACCATCCCCCTATTAAAGCATGTATTATATCACTTATTCCATCACATCTTGCTGTCCGGTCCATTATTGTAGAGTAACGTATATGTACCAAACTTATGTACACCACGTAATTTCGAACCACAGACATCGGTTTTCTTCTGAATATCCTCGGTTATACAAATCGCCACACTGTTTCGTTTCATTTTGAGGTTGTAACCTTTAAAATTGATAGAAATATTTGCACGTCAGTGTATTTTTAATGGTCCAACAGAAGAAAAAAAATGTTTTAGCCCTCAAAGTGGCACAAGATTTCCGAGTAATGTGTAGTGCTTTTTCTCCATAAACGAACACATAATGTCTAAATAACCATATCTATTTGTTGAGGGAATCGTGGAAGATTATATTGGTGGTCAAGAAGTTCAAAGCTGGTTGGAAGTCGTAGGGAAGACAGCAGGTTGCATAACGAGTATACCAAATTAACCCTCTGAAGGGTTATTCAATCTGTGCAGCGATATTTTCAATCATTATTCTCCTTTCTCCGAATGGATAAACAATACGAGAACTTATGTGAAATTATTGTAAGAAATGTTTGTGTGTTGTGTATTACCTTTGGCTAGATAGAGAAGAATCTAACGTATACTTAATGACACATTAACTTTAGTTCGTATTTACCTAATTTCACAAATATGTAATTATTCAACATTAGTTTGAAAAAAAATTCAATATTTGTTTTCAATTAAGGTAATGTGTACAAATGTAGGACTTCAGACGATAGGATTCAGCTGACCTTTTGATCACTCCTGAATTCGTCACTGCGCTGAAGGTTGAAATGAAGCATTTTACTTAATATTTCTTTTAATCTTTTATTGCCCCTCCATTCTACCCTATTTAAACGTGCACCCTACTTGTGTGACACCTAAGGGTTGTGGTCGGATCTTTCCCTTCGGGATTGATTCTGGACCGTCACTTATAGCCTATTGTGTTGCTCCAGTGTGACGTTAGTTAAAATACCTATCTAAGGGTTGTGAACGATAACTAGCTATGGTTGCTTTGTTATGAAATTCCAATGAGGCAATTTTGCTCAATCATAGTCATGGCGATTCTTAACTTGTTGGGGTTTTTAAGGTTTATCTTTTTATGTGTGGCTTTTATACAGTACAGCAATGTTTATGTAGAGGCAGCCCACTTAACTTTTGTTTACAATCATGCACATTCTCTGATATGCATCTGGTTCAGCCTAGTCATTCTTTGAGTTTGTCGTTTCTTCCGAGAATCAGGCTGCATTGAACTGATTGTCAAACCTTATATTGTGGTATTTGGGTTTACTGGTATAAATCTGGCGACTAGTAAAACATCATAGCTATATTTCCACATTGCCATCAAGTGTGCTAATGCGACAAACTTGAATACATTTTTTTAAGCATAACCTTATGAAAATGGGATTAATCCGTTTCCTCGACAACAGACAGATAGAATAAGGATTTGGAGCAGTTCTCGTGGTAGACAGACAATATCGAAACAAGCCGTATTTATTGTCTCCATTTTGGCATCTGCCGAATCTGGTGTTGCCAGTTTAGTGAGGCCTGCATGACGTCTATTCTGATAGTTTGGCATAAAAGAAAACTTAGCGAATCCAAAAAGTAAATTTCTATTGTTGCCAGTTTGGTGAGGCCTGCAGATCGTCTGTTCTGATAGTCTGGCATAAAAAATTACTAAGTGAATCCAAAAAGTAAATTTCTATTGTTGCCAGTTTGGTGACGCCTGTAGAACTTCAATTCTTACAGTGTCCGGCATGAAGAAACGTAATGAATCCATACTATACATTTTTTGTTGTTATTTTGGATAACACCCTCCAGAACTTCTATAACTGTTAAGTATTAAAATACATAATGAATCCAAACAGTAAATGTCTATTGTTGCCAATTTGTTCTGGTGTTACGAATTTGGAGAGGCCTTCAAAACTATTCTGTCGGACATTAAAAAAAACGTAATAAATCCAAACATTAAATTTCTGTTTGGATTCATTACAATCTGTGCCTATTTCCTCCCACCAAAACTAATTTTAAAAAGCTAAAAAAATTGTTTCAACCACATTTAACATGAATTCGTCGGCAGAACATTACCCAGCAATTCCCCATCAGCTGAAGTTAAACGCCCCACACTCGACCGAGCCCAACTGATCGTTCTTGGAAACTTTTGTGCAGAAACTTCACCCCGCTGATAATTTTTTTAATAACTCCGTGGGAAGGGGGGGTCGAAATAGCTCTCCCACCCCCTCCCTTTGTGTCATCCGTATTACTATAGCCACTATCGGAACAATTTGTCAAAGGCTAGCGACAAAAACACGGGTGTCAATGATTTAACAAACATTATACTGCTTTAGGAAAGGACAAAAAAAAATAAAAGGGGGAAAAGTTTTTTCCTCGAAAACTTTCCACCCACTAATAAAAACATTTTTTTTTTCACAATTCTGCTCCTTCCTTTTCTGAAACCGAAGTGTCGCTTTTTCACTTATCCCTTAGTGACGCCGGTTTTTGCTTTTTTAGATTTAAGTGTGAGAATTTTTTTTTCTCCTCGTGTGTGTGTGTGTGTGTTATTTACCCTAGCTCGTTAATCTACTTAATGGCTCACACTTATCCCGCAATGAAGTTTTTCTTAAGTATATCCTGAGCTTCTTTCCTTGGACTTTTTTTGTGCTTTATTCTTTGTCATCATTACCTTGCACTTTAGCTTTTCTTTGGAACTTAAAAAGGTGGCACCTTTTTTTTTCCCACCGTCCTCTCTCTCTTCCTCGCTTGAATGGAAGCTCGCTTCCTGCGGTGTACCGTGGTTACTTTTAGTTTTTTTTTCCCACCGGCTTCGATCTTTTATTATTATTATTATTTTGCTCCCAGGGTAATATAGTGTGGTGGCGAGAATTCCGTTCCCCTCTTTTTGTGGGTGTACATATAAATCGAGACTATTGCCGTTTATTTGCATAAGCACTTGGGTATATTGCTTTGGATTGAAGTCTTTTTGGAATTCGGGGTTTCTTTGGTAACAGGTGTGGTGAACTTGGACACCGATGAAATAATTAACGTGCTATAGCAGTGTAATCAATCCTTTTAGGTTGACAAAGTTGCACTGTCTTTCACGCATCTTGATAAATTGGTGACCCGGACGGGATGAAAACATGCAACATTCTGATGTCGTCCGGGTCACCATTGTAATGACATCAATTTGGCGGTCCATATTACTTGGGGATATTGCGTTTTATTGAAGCCTCTTGAAACCGAGAAGGGAGGTTCATTCTCCGGGATAGAGGTACGAATTTAGACACCACTGCAATAATTAACTTGCTATAACAGTGCAATCCAACTCCGCCATGAAGTCCTTTTAGGTTGACAAAAGTTGCACTGTCTTTCACGTATCGTGATAAATTGGTGACCCGGCCGGGATATAAACACGCTACCTTCTTATCTCGTCCAGGTCACCATTGTATGGCATCAATTCGGCTGTCCATATTACTTGGGGATATCGCATTGGATGGAAGTCTCTTTTGAAATCTCGGGGGTTAGGGGGAGGGACGTTCATTCCCAGGGATAACAGGTGTTATGAATTTAGACACCACTAAAATAATTAACATGCAATTCAATTGTATATATCGTACGTGTCAGTTCAAAAGGGGTTGAGTATGACTTTACCCCTTGTGTACCTGGTCTTGTTCTGGATCCAGAGGAGTCAAACGCATCGTTAATTTAAAAAGTAATTTAATCTACGAATCTAAATTACAATTATTTGCATCGACTATTTTTCAGACAGAATGGCACATTCAGCTTAATATTCTGAAAAGTTGTCATTTTGTTTAAACCCCATTTTGTCTTAACTCGGAAAGTGTAGCAGTGCAACTCCACCAGAGTCCTTTTAGGTGGACAAAGTTGCACTGTCTAGATAAATTGGCGACCCAGACGTGACATAGCCACGCGACTTTCTGATCTTGTCCGGGTCACCACTGTATAGCACCAAGTCCATATCTTTAGATGGTAATTGATTATCAAAATGTTAGTGTAAGTTTCCAAACAAAAACGAAATGTAACGTGTAAAAATGTAATAAATGTCGTTCGATTGATTTTGTAGTGTGAGATGCATGCTTAACTTTCCTTGTGTTTGCAGGCGAACGCCCTGAGGCATGTGATCTCCCAGACGGCGGGCTACGCTGACGGCCTACCACCCCAGTCCTCAGCCTCCATGTACGATCCTGCAGGCATGCACCAGGTGCGTATATAGCAGGTATCACTCCCACACGCCTTCTTTATTATTTCATTCTGATGTCCGCATGCGCTGGATATCACCACCTGTTACATTAAAAGAGAGAATGGCGAGGCCTCTTCGAGATTCATCGTGATTCCACGATGCTGAAACTAGTATCTAAATATTTGTCGATTCCTACTACTGCGCCTCTCAATCAATAATACACTGGAGTGCAAAACTCGAGGGACATGTTTTCAACTGCTTTACAGTGACCTGGATGGGAATGGTACATAAGGACGTCGCAGTTATACCGGACCGATGGAACGAAGCGAACAGTAAAAAAGGCTTTGAATTGAAGTGGTGATACTGCACTGGGTGGCACAAGGGAAGGGTTAAAAGGGAAAACCTAAAAAAGAGGAGTCTGTAGAAAGTAGAAACCTTTAGTAGAAAGTATGATACCCATGTTGGTTGGGTTATTTCTGTTGCTTCCAAAATCATAAAAAGTCAAGCCAGCAGTCTTTAGTCCCAAGATAATTTATTACATGAAAAGGGACACGATACATAACATGAAAAAAACATAACCAGAGAACATTGTCCGCTAAGTAACGACGGTAGCGCAGAAACAACTTAATCCGGAAGAAAAACCAATCGGTCTCATCCCGTTCATCTTTCGCAACCCTCTCTCCTGATCTTAGCGACCTTTCGCTGGGATGTCGCGCTTGTCTCTCGCCAACCGTTCCAGTTGTCACTCGCCAATCTCCACTTGGCGACAGCTTTCTGATAACCCATAGACGTGGAATATAAGCGGACTGAGCATTGCTATTGAGAGGCTCTTCAAAAAGTGTGATCGAGCTGACTAGCAGTCACGTGACTTGTCTGAAAAATTGACGGTTTGGCCGATTTGGCATCTTATCACCTCGCTTGGCGACTTAAAATCGTATGACAGGGTTAGGTGCGTGAATACGCGTTCCTATAGAGTGGCGACTAAAGTGGGTGAAAGTGCCAATTTACTTCTGTCAGGATCAATCAATGGATGGTAAGTCTTCCATTTCGGGGACTAGTCATGGACGTTAAGTTCCACCCAGTATACGAAAGTAGTCTACGGGTCACGTTACTTCTTGTTTTGGTCACATGATCCTGGTCACATAAAAAGTTTACCATCGCTCACTCTGTCACCTCGAATACTGATGCAGGCTTTGCACCCGCTTTTACATACAGAAAATAAGGTTGAAGATGAATTTATGTTGTAGCAGAAACCATTCCTGTCTGTCATTGACGTCACGATTCTGAAATTTGAATATGCATCATCTTTCCACTGAAAATTCTCGGTTATGCAAGTTTCTATACGTTGTTTAGTCAAATTTTGTATTTATAACCCTCATAAAGGGTGTTCCTCATGTTTCGCACGCCAGTGTACATAGTTAATATAATTGAATGTAATGATTAAGTGTGTGTGTGTGTGTAAAGTTACGATTTCTGAATAAAGCTTTTTGTAAAGACCCCGAACTCCTTTCTATCTCCTAGAATTATTCGCTCATTTCAGGGGGGGGACTAGCCTCCTAAAAGAAAATGCCCAAAAATTGGCTTACAAATTGGCTGTCAAATTTTTTTTAATCGCTTTATTTAAATAAAGTAGTTAAAGAAGATACTGTACACACATGGCATATAATAAGTGTGATTTGCGTGGTATTTCACGTGGAAGTTTTAACGGCGTTACTAAGTGTATATCATGCAAAAAAAATTTTATGCATCCCATTTAGATATAAAGTTTTCCATTCATGCTAAGTTAAATGTTATTCGTATTTGCCTAGAAGTTGAAAAGTGTGAGCAAGTAATAATAGTGCAATTTACCTCATTCCAACCGTATGAGCTATAGTGTGATCACTAAAATTAAATTATTTTGAAACTGGATACGTTCCGAATTGTTATTTATCCCGTAAACATCCTAGACAAGTGTAACCTTTTGACTACGGCTATACGTAGTTATAATAAGCTCGTTTCTTATAACTTCCAAGGTACGACTACCGTAACGGCTGTAATCTAAATTCTTTCTTGGGGCGATTCCTCCATCTTTCAAGGTACAACTGATATACTGGCCGTTGTCTAAATTCTTTCTCGGCGCGATTCTTATACCTTTCAAGGTACAACTGATGTACCGACTGTTTTCTAAATTCTTTCTTGGCCCGATCATTGTACAACAACTGTACCAGCCACAATCTTGAGGTTTAAACGATAGTTAAATTCTCAACAAATGTCACCCTCTGGAGCAAAGTGTTCGGTGTGTTTGGGTTTCAAGGACCCGTGGTCTCTTGGGATGTTTTCCTTTCCCATGGAGTTGTACTGTCTTGATTAAACACTGGAGTCGTATTTCCTAGATACCAAGCGATCTTTTCCTCTCTCATCGCTAATCCCCAATCATTCCCCCCCCCTTCTCGGTATTTTTTACTTGACGTTGTCTTGTGTTTGGCCAAATATGGTCCCTTGTGCTATGAAACCCAACAAATGTCTTGAATGTCGAGACTAGCTTGCATGAACATCAATTTTGCCGCTATGCTGTCATAATTTTGTTCGAACTATAGAGCAAAGAGCATGCTTGTTTGAATTTAGTCCTTATTTTATATATTAGGCTGTAGTTTTATAGGTTTCTTATTGCATTTCATGCACTCATTTAAATATGTATCTGGTGACTAATATCGCTTTATTGCTCTTTCACAGCCTTCAGAGCTTCATCCCTAGTGAAGTCGAGCGACTGGGAACACCAGCCTATCGGTGCAAAGGGCCCGGCTCAATCTAGCCAATCAGGAAGAACTCTATACTTCACATGGTATACGTTTAAAATAAGAAAATATCTCAGACCTCAAGAATCATGTTTCATCAAGACTTACTAATACAAGCTAAACATCTTTTCTTGCACTTCGTCGCACAGAAGGTATTTAAAGACAAAGGAACATGTAAAGGACATTTGTTTCTCGTGGCCGCTCGCAACGATTAAGGGAAACTCTAGGACAGAGACGTGTACAGTTTCCTCTGTATTCTCTCTAGCGTTCTTCATCTACATAACATTCGTATTCGCTCAGAACGATTTTAAGTGTACATTTCCTTCTCAGAACTAAACAGAAAAAAAAAACAATCATTGTGATGACTCATCTGGAAGCTCTGTACATCAGAATCATAATTCAGCATCTTTTTTCGTGTTGTTGTCTTGAGACTATGTAGCATTCAGCAAAATGTGCACTTTTATATTAATAATTATGAACTGGAAGAAAAAATAACTGCGTGCTCTTGCTGTGTAATAAAAAAACGAACAATTCCGGTGGCCCATTGCGAGGAAGGCTCGTTCCAATCAAGTTCGGGAAGGAGCCTGAAAGACGAGGTTGCTACTGCAGCGCCACATAGCGGTGAGCCACCTGGCGGGCAGTTCTAGGGCACGTGCTCTGGAATGGGCAGGTATTGCCGTGTGATGCTTCAAGTTGTTTTTTACATAATATTTCTTAAAAAGGCCCAAAGATTGCTGTTACTCGCGTCCATTTGTTATCCTGTTTTATTATTTTTCTCTCCTTTATTTTTACCTTCATTTGCCAGTGTATTTCTAGTGGTCAATTCATAGCAAAGTTTTCAAAATATGCGAGATCTGTTCCGTATTTCTTTCCTACAAAACTTTTTAATCAATTTCGCTGGAAGTAGCAGTTTGAGAAATGTAATTAATGGATTTGAAAAATCTACTGTATAAAATATTTGTAAAATAATATGTTGAATAAATGCATGCCATTTTACTGTGCTTGAATGATTTCTGCAATAGCGGTTTTGTCGAGTTTCTGTACTTTTCGAAAGATTTTACCTGGTTATCTTGGATTGGAAATAGTTTTTTAGTCTCGAAGAATTTTTAAAGTTAATGCAGGTTTATGTCGTTTCGTTTTATTATATCAGGATCTATAACCTAATACTTTTCGAACTAAAATTTAAAATTCCTTGAGTGATTTTTTTTTAATAAATAGATTTGAAAAATGACAACATTTATAAAAAAAGTTTCGTATTTAACAATTTTTTTAGGATGAGTAAATATTTTATAGAGTGTCTAATATCAAGCCCTGAAAAATGGCATGAAGTTATTAAATATATCCATGCTAAATGTCCTGATATTTTAATAGTGAGACGTAAACCATACAATCAAAGAACTTCAAATCTATGTCAGCATTTAATAATGATTTAGTACACTAAAAGTATGTTTGTGGGAAACCTTTTTAATTAAAATTTAAGGTTGCTAACGCCTATTAAGACATTTAAGATTATTTAATTTTTATATCAGTTATGTCTATTTCTTTGTACCAGTTGATGAATGTGATAGTTTTTTTATTATGTACTTAAATTTGGTTTTTGTCAGAAATATATACTAACTGCTATTTTGGTCTGTGATTTCAGTTTTAAAAATCAGGATATCAATATACGTTGTAAATATTCCGAGTATATGCAAAACAAAATCACAAAGAAAGGTTTTTAATTTTGTTCATTTCCCTGTGTATGTATTCAAAATTACATATCGCGCTATGCAAGTGCATGAAGTAAACTCCTGACATGATCTCGTAGTGTACAATCAATAACAAACAAAAAAAGTTTTGTTTTTAAGAACTTTGCAAACTGCACATATTGTATTGAATAAACGAAATATAAATTATGTTATTCGTTAAAAAAAGAATCTGTCTTCATGTGTATTTCTTTCTCTTTATTATTTTACACAATGAAAAACTTTCAACATAAAATTATACCACCATTAAGGAAACGCCTTTCAGGCCAAATATAAAATGTTTCCAGAGTTTATCCGAGTGTTCGCTGCATTTTCAAATAAAAGATCCTTTCCTCTTCATGGTTAAGGTGTTAGCCTCTAGATCGGAAAGTTTCTGGTCCGAATCCGGGTCCGAGCATGGATGTTTGTAAGTGTATGGTGTAGAGGCGGCTGGTGCACGATAAATCTGTTGCGGTCGGAAGTCCTCACGTTGGGTTGGTGTGGAAATTTGGAGAGTGGCCAGCTCAGGTGTTGCCTCGTCATCTGACCGATGTTCAAAATTACGAGGTGTTGTCTTCGGATCTTTACCTTAAGGAATTGATCCCGGACCGTCGTCAAAAGTCCGTTGTGTTGCTCTAGTACGACGTTAATTAAAAAATTATCAAATTACCTTTCCTATTCATGAGCTATTAGTCAAATATTTCGTTCTTTGGCTCCACGCGTTTTCACGTTAATGAGTATACGACTGAAATATCAATGTCAAATAAAAATCCTTTCTCCCAATCCCAATTTTCGTCATCTGACCGTGGTTCAAAATTACAAGGTATTGTCCTCTTATCTTTCCCTTAAGGGATTGATCCCGGACCGTCGTCAATAGCCCGTTGTGTTGCTCTAGTACGACGTTAATTGAAAATTACCTATCCCAATTTTAAATTCCATACGCAAGGTTCCGAGATCGAAACTTGATTCAACCTAAGATTGCTGTGTCCAGGCTGGTGTATGTTACATTTGTTGTGGACTCGCCATGTCCTCGTGTTGTGATTTAAAGGGTTCAAAATCATGAAGTGTCCTGAGATCTTTTCTTTTAGAATTGATACCGGACCGTATCATAACCAATTGTGTTGATCCAGTGTTTATTAAAAATACCGATACTCTAATAGACCGTAGCGTTGCTCCAATGCGACGGAAATTTAACTTACCTTCGCGGCTAACCGTAAGCGTATGGTGTAGAGGCGGCTGGTGCACTTTAGATATGTCGTAGCCGGAAGTCCTCACGTTGGGTTGGTGTGGAAGTTTGGAGAGTGGCCAGCTCAGGTGTTGCCACGTTATCTGACCGTGGCTCAAATTACGAGGTGTTCTCCTCGAAACTTTCCCTTAGGGTATCGATCCCGGACTGTCGTCGTCGTCAGCTCAGGTGTTGCTTCGTCATCTGACCGTGGTTCAAAATTACGAGGTGTTGTCCTCGGATCTTTCCCTTAAGGGACTAATCCCGGACCGTCGTCGTCGTCAGCTCAGGTGTTGCTTCGTCATCTGACCGTAGTTCAAAATTACGAGGTGTTGTCCTCGGATCTTTCCCTTAAGGGACTGATCCCGGACTGTCGTCAATAGCCCTTTGTTTTGCTTTAGTACGACGTTAATAAAAGAAATTACCGATTACCCTCTCAAGTATTTATTAGAACTATAATTTAAATTTGGGGAGGCGTTCTGGATTTTCGATATCTGTCGCTGTGATACGGGCAATAGTTACAAAAATGGTGGCTTAGGGCGCTGTACGCCGACCCTCGTTTGAAACTAGATGTAAAGACAAATGTATTTTGAAAGTTCCAGTATGCAGAGAGAGAGAGGGGGGGGGCGGCGTTGAACACGAACATTGAACATTCAAACATCTTTGCATAGAAGTTCATAGTGTTTGCAACATTTGTTCCGTTTGACGAGATGAAAATAATATGTTTTATTAAAAAAACTAATTTAATTCAGGCAGGTTGATAGTTAAATTTACTCAACGCTGGAAATGTGCGACCGGCTATTGGAGATGGTCCTGGATGAGTTCCAAAGGGAAAACACACAACGCCTCGTGATTTTGAATCCAGGACAGATGACGAGGTCAATTGCTTGAGCTGGCACTCCACTCTCCAAACTTCCACACCACTTCAACGTGACGAAATTTGAGGCAACGAATGATTTAACGTAATCCTACCTGTACGAAGATCTTTAGTTCATAATCTGCGAATGTACCACAGCCTGTTACTTGACTAAAACTAATAAAATAGTATTTTTAAGATTTGGTAATAGCTACGGTAATTAGTTAACGTTGCACTTGTGCGACACACGGGCGATTGGCGACGATCCGGGATCAGTCCCTTAAGGGAAAGATCCGAGTACAACACCGTGGCGGTAGTAACCCGGTTGGAAGACTACTGGACTAGAAACCAGAGCGTAGCGCGTTCGAATCCAACCCAAAACCGTCGTGTACAAAGATAATTGGTAATTATTAGTTAACGTCGTACTAGAGTAACACAACGTTCTATTGACGACCGTTCGGGTAATGGTAATGGTAATTTTAGTTAACGTCGTACTAGAGCAACACAACGGGCTATTGACGACGGTCCGGAATCGGTCCCTTAAGGGAAAGATTCGAGACGACCGTTCGGGATCAATCCCCTAAGGGAAAGATTCGACGTGTACAAAGGAGGCTGGTGCGCTTTAAATCTGTCGTAGGCTCAAATGCGTTGTGTAGATATTTGGAGAGTGGAAAACCAGCTCAAGTGTGACCTCGTCACCTGACGGTGTTTCAAAATTTGTCCTCGGTAGGTAGGTAATTTAATTAACGTCGTACTAGAGTAACACAACGGGCTTTTGACTACGGTTCGGGATCAATCCCCGAGGATAAAATATTCCAGGTCAACACCATGTAATTTTGAACCAGGGTCGGAGGTGTTGTCCTCGATTCTTCCACTTTTAAAACTCATCCTGGAGTTAAACTCCGTTGTGTTGCTCCAGCGTGACGTTAATTACAATATATTGCTGAGGACATCACGTAATTTTGAAGAACGGTCAGATAACATTGTCAACCTTGATCTGGCACTCTACTCCATACTTCTATATCATGAAATTCTGAGGAAATTTGAGGCCACGACGGTTTACGAGGTGTTGTCCTCCGATTTTTCCCTTAAGGGACTGATCCCGGACCGTCGTCAATAGTCCGTTGTGTTGCTCTAGTACGACGTTAACTAAAAATTACCATTACCTTTAGAGAGGTAATTTGGTAATTTTTAGTAATTTTTTTTGGTAATTTAAAACATAAGCCCTGTGTTTCGAGAAACCTTTCTGGTTGTGAAATTTTCTTGAGTAATTTAAAATGAGCAACTGGAAATTTCCTGTGAAAACAAATGTAGTTCAAAATTACGTGTTGTTCTCGGTCCTTTCCGGTAATTTTAGTTAACGTCGTACTAGAGCAACACAACGGGCTATTGACGACGGTCTGGGATCAGTCCCTTAACGTAAAGATCCGAGGACAACACCTCGTAATTTTGAACCACGGTCAGTTGACGAAGCAACACCTGAGCTGGCACCCCACTCTCCAAACTTCCACATTAACCCAACGTGAGGACTTTCAGCCTTGAAAGATTTAAGAGTCACCAGCCGGGCCTCCATACATCTATGCACTGACCCAGATTCGAACCAGGAACCTTCCGATCTAGACGCTAATACCTTTACCACCAGACCGGTTGGTCGGCTTTTCCGTCAAAGACCGTCTTGTAGAAGGGGGCTGGCACACGTTAAATCTGTCGTGGCCCAATTGTCCTCATGCTGGCGTGGTGTGAAAGTTTGGAGAGTGGGGTGCGAGCTCAGATCTCGTCATCTGACCGTGGTTCAAAATAACGTGTTGTTGTCATCGGATCCTTCTTTTGAAGATTGGTCCCGGACTGCTGCCAACAACACAATACTCCAGTGCGACGTTAATTCAAATACTTCCCTGCTAACCGTGGTATCACGTTCCCTCGTATATCGCCGAGCAACCGGTATAGTGGTTAAGGTGTTAGCCCTCTAGATAGGAAGGTTCCTGGTTCGAATCCGGGGTCCGGACATGGATGTTTGTAAGCGTATGGTGTAGAGGCGGCTGGTGCACCTTAAATCTGCCATGGCCGAAAGTCCTCACGCTGGGTTGGCGTGGAAGTTTGGAGAGTGGGGTGCCAGCTCAGGTGTTGCTTCGTCAACTGACCGTGGTTCAAAATTACGAGGTGTTGTCCTCGGATGTTACCCTTAAGGGACTGATCCCGGACTGTCGACAATATCTCGTTGCGTTGCTCTAGCACTACTTTAACTAAAAATTACCATTACCATTGTATATCAATTGTGAATTTATTTTTATAATTTCTATTGCCAAAGTTATGAGGTAAGGTAATTTCAGTTAACGTTGGTACTAGAGCAACACACCTCGTAATTTTGAACCACGGTCAGATGACGAAGCAACACCTGAGCTGGCTCCCCACTCTCCAAACTTCCACACCAACCCAACGTGATACGACTGTCCGGGATTAATCCACTAAGGGAAATGATCCGAAGACAACACCACGTAATTTTGAACCACGGTCAGATGATTGCCAAAGTTATTAAGTGGTATTAAAAAAAGATAATTTGTTAATTTTTAACTAACGTCGTACTAGAGCAACACAACGGGTTATTAACGACAGGCCGGGATCAATCCCCTAAGTGAAAGTTCCGAGGATAACACCATGTGATTTTGAACCTCGGTCAGATGACGAAATATTACCCTGAAAAACCCCAACAACCATTAAAACACATACTAGACTTTCGCCGAAATCAGAAACATGGTTAGGAAATAAATTTGCGCAGTTACTCCACCCTGTTAAGGGCCGACCAACCGGTATAGTGGATAAGGTAATGGTAATTTTAGTTAACGTCGTACTAGAGCAACACAACGGGCTATTGGCGACGGTCCGGGATTAGTCCCTTAAGGGAAAGATTCGAGGACAACACCTCGTAATTTTGAACCACGGTCAGGTGACGAAGCAACACCTGAGCTGGCACCCCACTCTGCAAACTTCCACGCCAACCCAACGTGAATAGTGGTTAAGGTGTTAGCCTCTAGATCGGAAGGTTCCTGGTTCGAATCCGGGTCCGGGCATGGATGTTTGTAAGGGTATGGTGTAGAAGCGGCTGGTGTACCTTAAATCTGTTACGACGTTAACTAAAACGTTAACCGAATGTTGAGGCGAAATTCGATATTTGCTTAACTTATAATCTAGAGATCTATTCCATTGGGTACAGAATCATTACTTTACCTGATAATTTGCTCCGACCAACCGGTATAGTGGTTAAGGTGTTAGCCTCTAGTACGAGGTTAATTAAAAATTACCAATATATGATTATTTGCTGCTTACACTTGAAAACTTACATTGAAGTAGTTCAAAATTACGAGTTGCCCTCGGACCTTTAGGTGATGCTTCGTCATCTGACCGTGGTTCAAAATTACGAGGTGTTGTCATCCGATTTTTCCCTTAAGGGACCGATCCCAGACCGTCGTCAATAGCCCGTTGTGTTGCTCTAGTACGACGTTAACTAAAATTACCATTACCACCCTGTTAAGGAGAGGAACTTATTAAAATAATGAATTTTTGTTAAGTTAATTTTAATTAACGTCGTACTAGAGTAATACAACGGGCTATCGACGACGGTCTGGGATTAATCCCCTAAGGGAAAGATCCGAGGACAACACTTGATTTTGAACCTCGGTCAGATGACGAAGCAGTACCCTGGAGCCCCAACACAACCATTAAAATAGACGCACGTCAAAGCAATAAAATTGGCCCGTTACTCCGCTCGGTTAAGGAGGGGGACTTAATAAATTTTTGGTAAGGTAATTTTAATTAACGTCGTATAAGAGCAACACAACGGTCGATTGACGACGTCATATATTTTTGGATGTGTAAATATTTTTATAGAATTGCAATCGATACGGATTGGTAGATATTTTGAGTAACATTGCACTGGAGCAGCGCAACGGGCTATTGGTAACGGTCCGGGATCAAATCCGCAGGGAGAGATCCGAGGACGACAGCAATTAATTTTGAACCACTCAATCGAAACGGGAAAACATGATTTCAATTTCAGATACAGGCCCTTGTACAAGCGGATTTAACGCTTGGGGACTCCGGAAATTCATCGATGAGAAATTAAATATTCAGATATCTGAAAGTTCTCGTCAAATATTCAACTATTCCATTGTCCAGATAATGAAATTCGCGGTTGTTTTAGTGTTCGGGAAATCAAACTGTTCGGTGCTCTCTCTCCTCATCAGTCTTACTGGATGTAAATGCTTTCTGTTTTAAGAGCAAAATATCAGATCTAGGAATGGACGTGGTTTTTACGCGATCTGAATCTTTTTTTCTCAAGCGGGCTTGACTTAAGCTTTAATGTAAACTAAGATGCAACTGTGCTTGTATCTAAACTATTTGTCTGTTGAGGGTGCAATGAGACTCGCATGATACCCTGTTTGAATTCATTTATAGTCGATATTCACATTTCGTACCTCTTTACCCTCTCTTGATGCTTGTCTCGATGATGAATCTAGTCATCAAGAGAAAACTGACCAGATTTTGCTTTACAAGATATCTCGTCCTTGGAAAGAAAATGACTAGATCTTGATCTCGTCGTAAAAGGTGACAACATAGTGATGACGAGATATCTTGTCATTAACAAAATTGATCAGATGGGTGAGATACCTCATCGAAACCCATTGGAATGTTAATAAAAAGTAAAACAAATAAAAAATACATAGCAGCATTTAAAACTTCTGGCGGTAAACATATTTCTTATACTAGGGGGTTCCGCCTACTGCTCGCCAACTCCCAGTGATTATTGCTACGCTAACCAACATTCTTTTTGCAAGCGTTTTTCCGGGCCATGACGTCACAGCGAGTTTTACAAGGCCAGCTAGAAGGATGTGACGTTTCATCTCTGCGATGAAAAATTTGTACACTATCGCGAAATTGTACTTTTAATCGCATCGAATTTATTTATGAACCAATTTAAAAAAATAATTATATCACAAGAAAGAGTGCATTCTAAGCTTTCACGTGGTGTTTTCAAATTTTAAAACTTATAGTATTAAGCTATAGATATGATAGTTTTAGTTTTGTATCGGAAATTACTGTCTAAAAGTTCCGAAATTTGTATGACCAGCTTATAATCGCTTCGACATTATTTATTAACCAATTTGAAAAATAATTATACCATAAGAGTATATTCCAAGGTTTTCAATGATGTTTTCAAATTTAAAGAATAATAGTATTAAGCTATAAATATGACGGTTTTAACAAAAACGTAGCGAATATTTCCCAATATCCCGAAATTCGTATGATTAACTTTTAACTGCATCGAATTTATTTATTAACCAATTTCAACAATAAATGTACCATAAGAAAGAGTATATTCTAAGGTTTCCTGTGATGTTTTCAAATGTAAAACTAATAGTAATAAGCTATAGATATTACAGTTTTTAAAAAATAAGTAACGAAAATTTCCCGAATTTCAAAAAGTATTACCAGGAACCAAATTGATATTTCTAAATAAACTCGGAGCGGTGAAAAAATTCCCGTTTAGATGCATTCTAAAAAAAGCCTGACGGCTGAAGACTGAAAATTTGAATGTGTTATGTTATTTGAATGTATTAATGCACCCTAAACTAATAGCCGCATCGGAAGATAAATATCCTCCATCTTGTTCCCTGTGCAATTACGAATAAACCATGAAATGTATGACCAAAAGTGCACACTTTAGTCGTAGTATCACACAATTAGCTTCTGAACATTCACTCAATAACATCACCCATGTTCCTGCGCTGATTTCTATCATGGATATTTCTCATTGCTTCCTGTCATCAGACCGCTGAAGGAATTGGAGTGACGAGCTCTGCCGTGAAGTTTAAGCAGCATTATGCAATTCTTTTGCTGAAACTAAACACGTTTAAACTAAGCGGAATAATTCAAATTATTTATATCCATTTATGGCCATTCTTCAGTATACAAATAATCTTGATTTATGTACCATGTACATCAATAGAATGTATAGAAGTTACATTGAGACTTCAACAATTTAGCGGTGGGGACATCACTTTCATTTTTATTGTGCTTGCCACACGAGTTTCTCTAGTGTTACTAGACGAATTCTATAAATGATTTAAATTGAGCAATGTGGATTTTAATGTATATCATTACCTCAATGTTCATCTATGCAATACTTTATCGAAATGAAAGAAAATGGGTTTTATATATAAATATTTCTTTAAAGTTCAATGTAGGTAGTTAGAATCCAATATATACATGCAAATGGAATAGGAAAGTCAACTTTGGATGAACCATTGAGTAGCAATCTCTTTAGAACTATTCATTGATTTTCACGTCTAGGAAAGGAATATCTTTTAACTCCTTCAAGCATAAAGTTCTTTTCATGATCTGTGCTTGTTACACATATAATTTAAAAATTATGAAGTAAAAATTTTTGTGCACAAGTATCCACCATATGAACCAGCCTCTTAAATACGTATAAAAAGTTTAAGGGTGGTACTTAATCTTGACCACTGTGCTTTACCGTACATATCGAGCTCGTATCAATACAGATCAATCTTCGGGGCCGTCATAGCTCAGTGGATATGCTCACTACGTTAGCAATTTTCGAGTTGTAGACGGCGCAGATTGGATTCCCTTTAGATTCATTCCTACCTGGGTGTATTGCTCTCTTCTTTGGCAGTATAACTTTCATTGTGTGTGTCTGTTTTATTATTTGACATTGTCTGTCTTTTGTTTGGCCTAGCATGGCCAAATGGGGCACTTGCGTCCTAAAAACACCAAACCAACCAACGAGGTAAATCTTCAAGAGTTAAAAGTTATATGTACAAAAAATTAACAAGACAACATCGCTTGTATGGTATACTCACAAGAAAGAATATTTAGTTACTAGGGGTCCCGCCCCTTGCTCGCTAACCCCCGGAGGATTGCTTCACAATCATAATTGTTTCGCTACGCCAACCTATGCTCGCATCAACGAAGACATGTGTCCTAGCAGAAGGGATTGTTTACAAAATATGATATTGTGTTTGAAATGAAACAAAAAAAATGTTTCTTCAAATCTAAATTTGCTCTATTACAGAAAATATATATACAGTACCTCTGAAATCAAAATTCAAATGAAAACTTTGAGCAAATTTTGACTCGAAATGTGAGCGCTGCTTTGGAAATTGAATACCCAGCATGTTGTTTGTGTACATTTCCCCAGCACTCGAACCGACCAGACTTTTTCATTGAGTTTGTTGTGGAAAGTTATAGTGCAAGCGTCTTGTTGAACTATAATTGTTGGCACTGAAAAGGACCGTTTTTTAAATGGCCCTGAAAAGATCATCCGCCTTCTTTGATTTCTATTATAAACTGCAACAGCTCGACTAAAATTCATTTTTTCCAAAAAAATTTCATCCGATAACGCTATAAATTCAATTGAGGCGCGAGGCCTTGTGGTTAACAAACAATCGTACAATGTTGCCAAAACGCGTTACAAATAACGTCTTTTTTGCGTGCCACGTATGAGAATTATATGACAATGGTAATTTTAGTTAACGTCGTACTAGAGCAACACAATGGGCTATTGACGACGGTCCGGGATCATTCCCTTAAGGGAAAGATCCGAGGACAACACCTCGTAATTTTGAACCACGTTCAAATGACGAAGCAACACCTGAGCTGGCACTCCACTCTCCAAACTTCCACACCAACCCAACGTGAGGACTTTCGGCCACGACAGATTTAAGGTGCACTAGCCGCCTCTACACCATACGCTTACAAACATCCATGCCCGGACCCGGATTTGAACCAGGAACCTTACTATCTAGAGGCTAACACCTTAACCACTATACCGGTTGGTCGGCAGAGAATTATATGTATAGAGATTGGGTGAATTTTGAAGGGATGAAAATTTTAAAAAGCTTCAAAACTAAACCGTTATTTTTGTGACTGAAATCGTTAGGTTGGTGTGGAAGTTTGGATAGTGGGGTACCAGCTCAGAAGTTGTCTCGTGCCTGACCGTGGTTGAAAATTACGTGGTGTTGTCCTCGGATCTTTTCCTTAGAGGACTGATCCCGGACTGTCGTTAATAGCCGTTGTGTTGCTCTAGTACGACGTTAATTAAAAAAATTAATTACCAACTATTGTCACTGGAATAGACTTTGGGAAAAAAGTTTTTATTTCTTCTATTCTCTTAAGGGTTAATAGGAATTCTAATTAACGTCTCACTGGAGCTGCACAACAGGCTATTGGCAACCAATCAAGAATCATACCCGAAGGGAAAGTTCGGAGAACGGCACCACTTACTTTTGAACCACGGTCATGAAGAGATTACACCTGAGATGGCATCCTACACCAAACTTCCACACCACGCCAACATGAGGACATTTAACACCCTGGTAGATTCAACGTGCACCAGCCCCCTTTCTACACGACGGTCTTTGGTTGAATTCGAACTCACAACCCTGCTAATCCGTTACTTTTCCAAACAGGCGACTGTGGCTCTATTTTCTTGAGGAAATTAAACGTTTACATGATGTAGTTAAAACACAAAATTATATACGTTTTACAGAATTATACATGTTTTTAACGATAAGGAACATAAAATGGTGCAATTAGAGGCATGCTACAATTCCTTGGCTTAGTCTAGTAAAACAAGGTTCTAATTTTGGAGATGCAATTTCGTTCTCCCTATAACGTGACTAGGACATGCATATCTAGGACAGGAAAATCTCAAATTAAACGGTAGCATTGAATTGTGAGGTGATTAAAATTTAAAATTGCGATATTTGGATACGAAATACGCCATTTCGTCACACAGAGGTTGCAGTCATTCCTGTGAACTTGAACTAAACTGTGTTTTGAGTTGTGCTCGATTCAATACAAATTCACTGAACTATTCTTTCAGACTTAAGTTTGACCATAGTGGGTCTAGGTCAATGGACGGCAAACTCATTAGTCAAAAGAGCCAAATATCAGTAGTACAACGATTTAGCTACTAACATAATATTTTTTCTATATAATATTTAAAATTTTTTTAACATGTTTGTAATATATGTATAATTTTAATGTGTTCAAATTTTTTAAATTCAAACAGGATATTCCAGGTTTTTATCAATAAGACGATTTTACAATTTACTTTTGATCTAGTTCTTGTTTGAAAAAGATTATTCGCATGAATATGTAGTGAAAGAACAGCTAATTTTTTTAAACTGATCACGAGTCAACAATACTATTCCAGATACTGAAAATTATCACGTCTTCCTACTCCAGGTCTTTCAAAGCATACCACTCTTTCTGTGAAGTAAGATCCCATTTATTTTTCTCCATATCAGCATTAAGGCGTTCAAATTTGGAGCTCATAATTTATTGTCTTTTAACTGCAGTAATTGCATTTCAAAGGTGACAAAGTCACTATTAAAGAGAGACAAATTCAATTATGTTACGTCAGCATTGAGAGGTTTTTAAACAAAGGTCAACAGACTATAGATGAAACTGAAACCAATTTAAGATTTTGTGATTTGCTGATTCGTTATATTCGAATTCATTTCGACCGGTCTGTCTTTTTCTGTTTTAGCAAACAGTGGTAGCTAATTTTTTTAAACAATTTCTGCCTCGTTCATAAATTTCCGGAATATATAGCTCTTCGGATGCATTTATAAAACAACTTTTAATGTATTCACCATCTGTGTATGGTTTGCCTCTCTTATCAATGTCTTGACTATCAATAAAGTTTGTAATATTAACATTGTTGGAAGATTGCACCCTATAATTAAATACAGAACTTGATTTTTCTTGACTCTTCCGAAGTTCCTCAACTGCTTTCTTCCTAGCATCACCGTGGGATATTTACTGCCAGCATTTAGTCGAAATTGATTCATAGCAGAGCCGCACTCAAGTGACTAAAGAGCCGCGGTTTGCCGACAACTGGTCTAGGTTATTTAGAAGAAAAGACTATAACACAGCAGAGCCGCACTCAAGTGACTAAAGAGCCGCGGTTTGCCGACAACTGGTCTAGGTTATTTAGAAGTAAAAAGATTATACCATAGCACAGCCGCACTCAAGTGACTATAGAGCCACGGTTTGCCCACCACTGGTCTAGGTTATTTTAGAAGAAAAAAGATTATACCACAGCAGAACCGCACTCATGTGACTATAGAGTCGCGGTTTGCCCACCACTGGTCTAGGTTATTTAGAAGAAAAAAGACTATAACACAGCAGAGCCGCACTCAAGTGACTAAAGAGCCGCGGTTTGCCGACAACTGGTCTAGGTTATTTAGAAGTAAAAAGATTATACCATAGCACAGCCGCACTCAAGTGAATATAGAGCCGCCGTTTGCCCACCACTGGTCTAGGTTATTTTAGAAGAAAAAAGATTATACCACAGCAGAACCGCACTCATGTGACTATAGAGTCGCGGTTTGCCCACCACTGGTCTAGGTTATTTAGAAGAAAAAAGACTATAACACAGCAGAGCCGCACTCAAGTGACTAAAGAGCCGCGGTTTGCCGACAACTGGTCTAGGTTATTTAGAAGTAAAAAGATTATACCATAGCACAGCCGCACTCAAGTGAATATAGAGCCGCGGTTTGCCCACCACTGGTCTAGGTTATTTTAGAAGAAAAAAGATTATACCACAGCAGAACCGCACTCAAGTGACTATAGAGCCGCGGTTTGCCCACCACTGGTCTAGGTGATTTAGAAGAAAAAAGATTATACCACAGCAGAACCGCACTCAAGTGACTATAGAGCCACAGTTTGCGACAACTGGTCTAGGTTATTTAGAAGTAAAAAGATTATACCATAGCACAGCCGCACTCAAGTGACTATAGAGCCGCGGTTTGCCCACCACTGGTCTAGGTTATTTTAGAAGAAAAAAGATTATACCACAGCAGAACCGCACTCAAGTGACTATAGAGCCGCGGTTTGCCCACCACTGGTCTAGGTTATTTAGAAGAAAAAAGATTATACCAGGCGTAAATATGCTGATTAGACGCCAAGGTTAAACGAAATCTGGACACTGGTACAAGCTTGAAGGATATCCTCCGATCTGATTTGAATAGTGTTCATTTGATTGATGAACCTTCAAGATATGAGCGTATCATTGGCGTACCAACGTGGTTTGGATTAAACCACTGTGCTCCTCAAATAAAGTATGATTAGGTGGTTTAAATCATTAGCCAACCATGCATAACATAACTCGTTTGTTTCAGAACGTGACGGATTTCTTCGAGTTGATGTTAAACACACAATACAAGAAACGATACGTTCACTGTCTGAATATTCTATGGCTCTCAACCATAAATTTTCAAACGCGTGAACTTTTTCAGCTATGCGTAACACTTTACTTTTCTCAAAGTAAACTATCATATTAGACTATTTTTTTACGATACGAAACATTTTAATTTTTTTGCTTCAGTGTCGTGCAAGTTTATTTTTAGTAATATGACATTCGGGTTCAGTTGTATTCACGAACATTTAAAAGGGATTAGCTTCACATTTGCAATTTCAGTAGGTTAGACGTGATAAATCCGAACCTTGGAAAAATGGGGCATATGCCCAAATTTGCTAATTTTGAGCTATCAATAAATCTTTTCAACAAAAAAAATTACAATAGAAAAGCACCAATTATTCCTCATGTCCAATTCATTATGAAAAAATCGAAACATTCGGAAATGTTTTTTGTACGCTCTGTGTTATATTAAAATGACATTTAATCGGGTATTGCCAAAAAATTGCAAAATGGACCTTTTCTCAACTAAGGTACAAAATTTTTAACAATTCAGCCTTAGCCTATGTATTATCTAATTATACTCATTCCAATAATATTTATTATTTATAAAAACTATTTTAAGTGATTTTTACATTTTTTTTTTCAAGTTTAGATGGATCCGTCTAGGTATTTCAAATTTTACGTCGCCGACCAACCGGTATAGTGGTTAAGGTGTTAGCCTCTAGATCGGAAGGTTCCTGGTTCGAATCCGAGTCCGGGCATGGATGTTTGTAAACGTATGGTGTAGAGGCGGCTGGTGCACCTTAAATCTGTCGTGGCCGAAAGTCCTCACGTTGGGTTGGCGTGGAAGTTTTTAGAGTGGGGTGCCAGCTCAGGTGTTGCTTCGTCATCTGACCGTGGTTCAAAATTACGAGGTGTTGTCCTCGGATTTTTCCCTTAAGGGACTGATCCCGGACCGTCGTCAATAGCCCGTTGTGTTGCTCTAGTACGACTTTAACTAAAATTACCAATTACCAATTACCAAATTTTGCGTCAGATCTAGCCAACTTTTCCGCTATAGGACTCAGTGAATTCCTAAAAGTTGTTTTTCGGTCCCCTCCTGATACTCAACATTTTTATCTTGTAAACAGAGGCAATTTTGTATTTTTTAATAAATGTCGTACTGGAGCAATGCAACGGGCTATTGACGACTGTCCGGGATCAATCCCCC
Source organism: Metellina segmentata (assembly GCA_947359465.1). Taxonomy (NCBI): domain Eukaryota; kingdom Metazoa; phylum Arthropoda; class Arachnida; order Araneae; family Tetragnathidae; genus Metellina; species Metellina segmentata. The sequence goes on from OX375881.1 coordinate 29,958,696, forward strand.
AAGGGAATGATCCGAGAACAACGCCACGTAATTTGGAACCACGATCAGATGATGGCCAAAGTTCTGAAGTGATATTTAAAAAAAAGAAGCCAATTGACGTTCCGTTTGAATTACGTTTTGGACACAAGTACATCCTCAGAAACACTACAACCGCCTATGATAGAAATGCCTCTCATTCGGGGAGGGAGAATGAGGGGTGGTGGTGCAAGGGGCTCAAATACTTCTAAAATGTACCTTGTGTTAAAAACAATAAAAAAACGCTGCTCAATTGCACTTGGTACGTATGCACTGCTTTCATTAGTGTATGCATTTAATATGAATTGTTGGGCAGTTTGTACGTGTCAATCCCTCGGAGAGTTAAATACGTTTTTCTGAGGTAAGGTAAGGTAATTTTTAATTAACGTCGTACTAGGGTAACACAACGTGCTATACATTTTTCTTAGTGTATAGTCCTGTCCCAAGCATCCTGACATTGACTGTTGTCAACTTGTGTAGGACCCCTTGGAGGGGTGTAGCGAAGAACGGAACGGGGTGTTTTGGAAGAAAGAGGAGAGTGGACAGAATGGCCTTGCGTAGGCGTTTTGCTCGTACACAATAGCTCTTCTGTAAACTAATAACTTAATTTTAAACTATCCAATTATCTTGAAACTTGTCTGCAAATTTATAACTAACTTGTAAATAAACCTTAATTTTAACGTAATTGCTCCGTTCCTTTTTTTAATTGAACTTATACTCAATGATCCCTTCAACATTCTACAAAATGGCCACGGCATGCTCATCTGACCACCACATTCGAAGGAAGTAAGGATGGAGAATTCGACTCTTAGATTATGACAATTGCATCGTGTCTTATAGTGCATATATCGGCTATTTTAAATTAAACACAAAAAATTATTTTTAATTTCTAATTCGAGAATTAAACATCGACCATCGAAAGAAATAGACGAAGCATATGCGGTCAGCTGCAGGCTATTCCTATCGATTGCTCGATTTGAAGCTTTTCTGACGACGGGTTATTGGAAGAAAGCACGACTCCTAATGTCAATATACGCAGTCCAGTCACATTAATGTGACCACCACCTACTTTCGACGTCAACGTGAAATAACCCATCACAAAAGGCAGGTGGCAGCACATTGCAGTGGAGTGTATATAAAGGATGTCCTAGGGCATCGGAAAGCATTTCAATCGTTGGCGTAATGCAGAAACGTAGCGATTTATCCGACGTCCAAAAGGGCATGATTATTGGTTTTCGGGCCAAGGGTGGAAGCATTTCGGAAGCGGCTAATTTTGTGAACTGTTCGCGTGCCGCCTAGGTAAAAGTATACCGTGCATGGCAAAATGGCACTATCAAAATCAGCGGCGTGGCACATGTGGTGCACCACGGGCTATAGATGACAGAGGCGAACGAAGGCTACGGAGATGCTTTCGGGCGAATAGACGTGCAACTGTTGAGCAACTGACCGCCCAGATGAACCAAGGGGCTACCAAGAGTGTATCCTCAACAACGGTTCAGCGAACGTTGCTGCGCATGGGCCTCCGCAGCAGACGCCTGGTGAATGCACCTATGCTGACTGCTGTTCATCTGCGACGAAGGCTGGAATTTGCACTCCAGTACCGCAACTGGACGACCACAGAGTGGCGACAGGTGGCTTTTTCCGATGAATCACGTTTTATGCTCCATCAGACAGATGGACGTTGGCGTATACGGCGTGAAACGTCTGAAAGCAAACACCCTGCAACAATTGCCGGAAGGATCCAGGCTGGAGGAGGGAGGTAATCTGGCCACGGCATTGGAGTCTGCATGGCTCAACATCCCAGTGAACACCTTCAGAAACCTAATTGACTCTCTTTTTGCACGTCTCGCAGCGGTCCGCTCTGCCAAAGGTGGTTATTCTGGCTTTCGACAGGTGGTCACATTAATGTGACTGAACTGTGTTATTGACAAGAGTAATGGGAAACACTAGTTTGTGCTTCAATAGCCACTCGAACCAAGTCGATCTCCAAGCCCACGCGAGACACATTTCTAATGTTACTAAAATTCTACAGCAAAAATATTTCTTTTACAATTTTTCCGGACCTTACAAAACAAAAATTTTACACCCTCTTCATTCAAAGTGGTTTTGTATTAAAGAAACCTTATTGAAAAAATTGAATCATCATACTTTGTAATAAAAAAAAATTAAACCCCAATTTATTTTTCTGGCTATTGCTTTAATTGAATTGTAAACAGTTCTCAAGAAAGCTTAAAAGAACCATTGAAATGGGACAAATCTTACACAATTCAATTAATCCGTAAGGCTCAACAGTGTATCGTAGCACAGGTTAAAATTGTTTTTGTGCAACAAACTAAACAAGCGAAACCGTTACTTGCAAGAACAGCACATGAAATAATTTTCGAATTGTTTTGAAATATGTGTCTCCACGACTTTTCTAATTCCAATCCTTTTTATTGATATAAAGCATGGCACTAAGCATTCCCATTCCCTTCATTATTTGGTGATTTTTAAAGATATTGCCATTTTGTAACACATCTGATGGCACAGACCAGTTGCTGTTTGCGACACATTGAGAAAGTGAAAAAGCATTAGGAGAAATTCAAAAACTGCCTGAATTTTAAAACGCTGTAAAACTGGTCCTTTCATTCCAACGTTACAATTCCAAAGTTTCTATATCAAGTATAGCAGCGCCATCTTTTGAGTATAAACGTAACTTCCTGTTTCCCGTTGAATTTTTCTGATCTCGAATCAATCACAAACGCGACACTTTATGAATGACAAATTTAATGGTGACATCTGACGTTTATAGATTTCAATGAAAAACTGACTGAAAATTTATGCAATGCATACCAAATCACATTTTTTCCGTTATTGTTTTCTGTTTGTTTTAAATAAGATGTCTTAAATGTCTCATTTCAAAACAAGTGATAATTTTTTGTCATAAAAAGGATTTATTTTTAACTCAAAATCAATACATTATGTGATTTGTTTATTAAAATATTTTAAGCTCTGAAAAACAATTTTCCCTTTTCCAAGTGCTATTTTCGAAAGCCATGAAATAATATACTATTTTCTAAAAGTATGGAGGAGACGTAAATACACTAGAGATAAATAGCTATAAAACAGGTGTATTTATTTAAATAAATGTAAATTCTATAAATACAAGATATTTTAAATTTTGTACGATTCTATTGAACAATAAAGCCAAGCTAAAATCATTAGTCAAACTACTTGTCAAATTCAATGAAATACGTAATTAAATACAATTATCATAAAAATGAATAAAATGGTATTCAGTGCAAATAAAAATATTATTTATGGTGTGTTATAAGGAAAAAACTATTGTTTAGTAAATTTAAATTTGGCATTGGAAAAATTGAAAACGCACAGAGGAGGTTAATAGTATTTAAGAAAGAACAAAACTAGTTTCTCTTGCACTTACCAATGCAGACGATTAGTTATGCGGGATACGGGTGCTCCAGAGTATACCGACCTTTCTCGGAACCCAATCGTTCTTTTTCTAGAAAATGGAACAATTTCAGGAATGGTTTTTATAACATTATTTAGTTAAAATTTTTTTGTGTACCTATTTGTGGATGTAAACTTTGTTTATTCACATTTAAACTTAATGTTGTGTTTGTGAGATAGTACAAAAAAATTCGAAAGTTTTAAATAAAATTATAGTATTTCTAGGTATAAAAAGAGTTTCTTTCAACAATAACAATAACAACTGAAAGTTTTGGAAACTTGTAAAATTGAAGTGTTTCTAAGAAAAGTAAATCTTGTTGATGCACCAAGTCGAATGAACGAATTTTTGTATTCGTTGTAGAAACAAAAGATAAAATAAAAAAAATGAGGAATTCCTGGACAAAAAACCAGATTCACATTCCTCTTTGAGAATCGAGACTGTTTGAATACATACGAATTATAAATTCCGATGTCAAAAATTGTAAAACAGGAAAAAATCGACTTTTGTCAGAAGTGGGGTTCGAACCCACGCTCTCTTTCGAGAACCAGAGCTTAAATCTGGCGCCTTAGACCGCTCGGCCATCCTGACTACATTCATCTACTGAAAACAAATCTAAATGTCATTGGATTTCTTTTGGTTTTCAAGGTTATGTCAAAGTAATGTCAAACTACTTTTGTTAAATTGTGAAAGGGAAGCAAATTTTTTTTCTTCTTTTATCAATGCGTTATTTGTTGATAAACAAGGAACAATTGAGTGAAAATTAACAGCAAAATACTTGTTTTATTTTTTTAAATTTAGAATTTGTTTGGTTGGAATCATTCTTGAGATGTTTTTCTCAACAGATAGTCAAACTGTTATTACACAAAAACAGTATTAATTGTTGTTATTAATAGTTCAGTTCTCAGTTTAACAGCCGACCAACTGGTATAGTGGTTAAGGTGTTAGCCGCTAGATCGGAAGGTTCCTGGTTCGAATCCGGGTCCGGGCATGGATGTTTGTAAACGTATGGTGTAGAGGCGGCTGGTGCACCTTAAATCTGTCGTGGCCGAAAGTCCTCACGTTGGGTTGGCGTGGAAGTTTGGAGAGTGGGGTGCCAGCTCAGGTGTTGCTTCGTCATCTGACCGTGGTTCAAAATTACGAAGTGTTGTCCTCGGATCTTTCCCTTAAGGGACTGATCCCGGACCGTCGTCATTAGCCCGTTGTGTTGCTCTAGTACGACGTTAACTAAAATTACCAATTTACCATCTGAGTTTAACAAGTATACATTTAACAGTTTTTATTCACTTCTAGAAAAAGGCATCGATGGTTTGTTTTAATGGTTATTAGAGGCTTTTATTAGCCATTAAATAATTTTAAAATGTATTTTTTGTTTTCAAAAATACACTCCCAGTTAAATTATATCCATAACTCAATTCAATTTAAATTTCTTCACTGTTCGCTAGCATTTATCGTTGCTGTTAATATTTTCAATGACAGTTAATGTTATTTTTAAAGAGCGCTGGTGTTTAAAATCTGAATCTGAAAAACCGCCCCCATTTCTACTATTCTCCTGTCGGAGTGCCTCCGACCAACCGGTATAGTGGTTAAGGTGTTAGCCTCTAGATCGGAAGGTTCCTGGTTCGAATCCGGGTCCGGGCATGGATGTTTGTAAGCGTATGGTGTAGAGGCGACTGGTGCACCTTAAATCTGTCGTGGCCCAAAGTCCTCACGTTGGGTTGGTGTGGAAGTTTGGAGAGTGGGGTGCCAGCTGAGGTGTTGCTTCATCATCTGACCGTGGTTCAAAATTACGAGGTGTTGTCCTCGAATCTTTCCCTGATCCCGGACCTTGGTCAATAGCTCGTTGTGTTGCTTTAGTACGAAGTTAACTAAAATTAACGTTACCATTACCATTAGAAAAAATCACACAGGGTACCTGGGTTCGAATCCCGTCAAGGGTCGATTTTGGGCCACAGTAACTCGTTTGGAAGAGTAACGGAATTACAACCGGAGTGTTGCGAATCCAATCAAAGACCGTCGTGTACAAAGGGGGCTGGTGTACGTTAAATCTGTCGTGGCCACAAATGTCCTCACATTGGCGTGGTGTGGAAGTTTGGGGAGTGCGGTGCTAGTTCAGTGTGTTGCATCAGAATAGGATGTATCAGGTACTTCTTAATTACAAGAAAGCGAATTTAGAAATAATTTGGACATAACACCTCTCATAATAACCTGGGCCTATGACTTCAAAATAACTTTATCCATGACCGATGATAGGAGCTGAAATTGATGAAAACAGGTTACTGGTTTTATTTATTTTGAGATGTGGGAGAAGTTACGGAATTATTTTGAGGAACACTCCGTGCACACAATCAATCACAAGTAATGAGACATAGAAAATACAATTTTGATTTATTTTTCGAATAAAATTTTTTTTTACAAGCTAAAACTATTTATGTAAAATGCTAACTAAAAGCTATTGGTATAAAATGCTAACTGAAAACTATTGATTCAAAATTATAATTGATAACTATTGATATAAAATGCTAACTGAAAGCTATTCATACAAAATGGTAACCAAAATGTTTTTTTTTTACACTAGGGGGCTCCGCCACCTGCTTGCAATCGCTCGTCAACATTTTAAGGATTGCAAAGTTGCAGTTCCTTTTTTAAGATCACCATTCTGAGCGCAGCGGCCAAACCGTTGAACACGACGGCCTTTTTAAGGATTGCAAAGTTGCAATTCCTTTTTTAAGATCACCATTCTGAGCGCAGCGGCCAAACCATAGAGCACGACGGCTTTTTAAAGGATTGTAAAGTTGCAGTTCCTTTTTTTAAGATCACCATTATGAGTACAGAGGCCAAACCATAGAGCACGACTGCTTTTTAACGGATTGCGAAGTTGGTTCCCTTTTTAAGATCACCATTCTGAGTGCAGCGGCCAAACCATAGAACACGACGGCTTTTTAAAGTATTGCAAAGTTGCAGCTCCTTTTTAAAGATCACCATTCTGAGTGCAGCGACCAAACCATAGAGCACGACTGCTTTTTAACGGATTGCGAAGTTGCAGTTCCTTTTTTAAGATCACCATTCTGAGTGCAGCGGCCAAACCATAGAGCCCGACTGCTTTTTAAAGCATTGCAAAGTTGCAGCTCCTTTTTAAAGATCACCATTCTGAGTGCAGCGGTCAAACCATAGAGCACGACTGTTTTTAACGGATTGCGAAGTTGCAGTTCCTTTTTTAAGATCACCATTCTGAGTGCAGCGGCCAAACCATAGAACATGACGGCTTTTTAAAGGATTGCAAAGTTGCAGTTCCTTTTTTAAGATCGCCATTTCTTTGCATCTAATAAAACTAACCAGCTAATGAATCACAACGAGGCTGCCATGAAATACTTCAAGCTCATTGTTTTCATGTTCGTTTTCTACATTTTAATTTTTGTCAAAGAACCTATTCAGCTGGGCACTTTACGTAAAGATGTATTCGTTTTCTGTACGTACATGAAGACTGTTTTAAGTATCCGAAAATAACAACCATCTGCGTAACTTTTGAACACCACATGCCCGTGCGCCAGTTGAAGGGCACCCATTAGCAATTTCGATACTAGTCAGACGAACTGAAAACTCTCGAGATGAAAAATAAACAAATGACTAGTTACAAAATTAGGATTGTTCAAAACCAAAGAATAATAACTTCGGATTCTTTTGATTCGCATCGCTTGATAAAAATGCAGTGTTTGAAGCTGCTGTCCTTTGCAGAATTATTAGATGCACTTCGATTTTGTAGGGAATGGTAATGGTAATTTTGGTTAACGTCGTACTAGAGCAACACAACGGGCTATTGACGACGGTCCGGAATCAGTCCCTTAAGGGAAAGATTCGAGGACAACACCTCGTAATTTTGAACCACGGTCAGATGACGAAGCAACACCTCAGCTGGCACCCCACTCTCCAAACTTCCACACCAACCCAACGTGAGGACTTTCGGCCACGACAGATTTAAAGTGCACCAGCCGCCTTTACACCATACGTTTACAAACATCCATGCCCGGACCCGGATTCGAACCAGGGACTTTCCGATTTAGAGGCTAACACCTTAACCACTATACCGGTTGGTCGGCTGTAGGGAATGTACCGACCAAACAGTGTAGTGGTTAAGGTGTTAGCCTCCATATCGGAAGGCTCCTGGTTCGAATCCGGGTCCGGGCATGGATGTTTGTATGCGCATTGTATAGAGGCGGCTGGTGCACCTTAAATCTGCCGAAAGTCCTCACGTTGGGTTGGTGTGGAAGTTTAGAGAGTGGGATGCCAAATCAGGTGTTGGATCGTTCAAAATTACGAGGTGTTGTCCTCTAATCTTTCCCTTGAAGGATAGATCCCGGACAGTCGTCAATAGCCCGTTGAGTTGCGCTAGTACCACGAAAATCAACAAAATTTCAGTCTTTTATACAATTATCGTTTCTTTCAGGAAGTTCAGAGATGTTCAAATTTTTTAAACTTCGATTTTGAGTAATTTTCAGGTGAACGCTCCTTTAACATAAAAGCGATCTTTCATGCTTTCATCCCACTACTATTCCCCGATCCTATCATTTCCCTAGCCGACCAACCGGTATAGTGGTTAAGGTGTTAGCCTCTAGATCGTAAGGTTCCTGGTTCGAATCCGGGTCCGGGCATGGATGTTTGTAAGCGTATGGTGTAGAGGCGGCTGGTGCACCTTAAATCTGTCGTGGTCGAAAGTCCTCACTTTGGGTTGGTGTGGAAGTTTGGAGAGTGGGGTGCCAGCTCAGGTGTTACTTCGTCATCTGACCGTGGTTCAAAATTACGAGGTGTTGTCCTCGAATCTTTCCCTTAAGGGGCTGATCCCGGACCGTCGTCAATAGCCCGTTGTGTTGCTCTAGTACGACGTTAACTAAAAAAAAAAATTACCAAATTTACCCAAAGGGGAAAAGCATAGCGTAATTTTGAAACACGTTCAGGTGACGAGGCAACATCTGAGCTATTGATCTTTAGTAGAGGGTGCATGTTGATTTCTGGGTGCATTGTTTTTAATTGATTGCAGATAAGAGACGAACAAGGGGGTCTGGGACCCCCAAAATGAAAAAAAGTCCATTCTTTTATTGTCTTAAAAAATAATATAGGTATTTCTGAATAAAATGACACCTAAATTTTGTTTCTACCATAGAACCGGAAATATCCAACTTTTTATAAACATGACAGCTGTAAATCAAACGAGCCTTCATAATTTAAAACGCTCTTTTCCTCCTTTTGTGTTAAATGGCATTTCAGTAGTAAAAATCGATATAACTTAAAAACTACTTGTCATAAATGAACGAAATTTTCAACATTTACTTTTCAAATAAATTTCTTTAATTTGTCTACAGCCATTATGTATACAGGGTGTTTCAGTGAACCGTTTTAGAACTTCTAAGAGGGGTTGGGTACATCCTGACGAACCAAAATCATATACCAATGGGCAGTCAGAAATGCTTTCCTGACGCGGTAGCTGGCGTTGTGCGAAAATCCCGAGCTTTCGTGTAGGGAATCTTCATTTCGCACAAGAACGCCAAGTTAGTAGGATGGATAATTACACGATCGCAGAGTTAGCCGATATGCATTTGGCGTACGGGGCTGCAAATTGTAGTGGGCCAGCCACACAGCGTTTGTACGCGGAACGATATTCGACGAGGAATATCCCCAGTCATAATTTCTTTGCAAGACTGCACCAGAGGTTAGCTGAGACAGGTTCATTAGAAAGAGCTGACAGGGACAGGGTAAGAACAGCACGGACTGCAGACGTCGAACAGAATGTGCTGCAGCATGTACAGGGGAATCCAAGAACGAGTACACGAAGTGTAGCAAACGCAGTCGGGGTTTCCCATTGCAGCGTCTGGAGGATTATCCCAGAAGAAGACATGCATCCGTTTCACGTGCAGCGTGTCCAGACACAGCAACCGGAGGATTATGCACCTCGTATTGCTTTCGCACAGTAGTACCTTGGAAAATGGGCTACAAATCCCCTTTTTCCTGCTGAAGTGTTGTTTTCCGATGAGGCATCCTTCACAAGGGAAGGAATTTTCAACACGCATAACGACCATATCTGGGCGGTCGAGAACCCGCATGCAATACGACGTCGTGCAGCACAGATTCGATTTTCAGTCAATGTATGGGCCGGTATTATGGGAGATCACCTCATCGGACCTTACCTGTTACCGTCTCGTCTAACCGGACCTAACTACTTGCTCTTTCTGCAGCAAGTATTGCCACAACTTTTGAGAGATGAACAGATTTCTGCATCGACGCAACAGACAATGTGGTTCCAACACGATGGATCCCCTGCCCATTATAGCGGAGATGTTCGTAACTACCTGGATGTCACATTTGGTCAGCAGTGGATCGGACGTGGTGGTCCCGTGCGTTGGCCTGCTCGGTCACCCGACCTATCATGTCTTGATTTTTATTTCTGGGGTCATCTGAAATCGTTAGTTTATGACACCCCTGTTGACAATGTTGAGGAGCTGGTTGCAAGAATTGCAGTAGCTGCCGGGAAAATTCGCGATATGCCTGGAGTATTCCAGAATGTTCGGATGTCCATGCGTCGGAGATATGAGGCGTGCATTGTAGCCCGTGGAAGAAACTTCGAACACTTACTTTAATCCATGTACCTTTTGCTTCTTTTCATGTATTATTAAAACGATTTCTCACGGTCTTTTTTCTTTACGGTGCTTCTGTGTACAACACCGCTTCAGGAAAGCATTTCCGACCCCACATTGCTATATGATTTCGAGCTGTCAGGATGTACCCTACCCCTCTTAGAAGTTCTGAAACGGTTCACTGAAACACCCTGTATATATATTTTAGTTTTTTTCTATAGTTTTTCGAACTTTGTGTGTACTATGTGTTTTATGTAGTTTTTGAACAAAATATTAAAATTGTTTTTTCTTCTAATTGTTTTAACAAAAAATTACGAAGACAATTTATTGTATGAACTTTTGGAAGTTAACTAATGCAAAAATGAAGTGATTTGTCACAAAATATTTTAAGATATAATCAATTTTTCCCAACGTCAAAATTTTGATATTTTTAAAATTTTAATCAGAAAATTTTTTAAGTTTTGTAAATATAAAATAATTGTTATAGTTACAAAATACAATGAAAACAAAAAAAAATTCGGAACAAAAACGATATTTTAATCTTAGTTGTCTTTTATGTAAAGTACGTATATCACTTCAAATCTGTAACTTTTATTATTGGTCTGACTACTACCCAATATTTTAACTGTTTCAAAGGGTTACATTCTGCATTGTGTTGGGTGCAGCCTATTCAATTTTTGGTTTCTCACCATAAAACAAAAACCAATAAACCAACCATCTTGCGAAAAGGAAACATCGGATTAAAAAAATGACAGAGTTAGCCCTCCCTTTGCGCACCGACCCGGAAAAGAAAATAACTTTTTTCGTCTTGTTCAGGTAGGATTGAAAAAATGCGATAGGTGAAAGCGTCCCAGCGCGTGAATTCGAACCAAATGCGGGCATTCATGAGCCCCAACTCTACACAGAGATATGCGTTATATGGAGAGAGAAGGTTGGTGAAGGGAAAAACAGGTCATACCATTAGCATTCGCCAAAGCGTGACTCCACCTCCATATCTGACAGCTGGTCTCCATTTCCCATTTCAAGTTCCTGTGTCTTTGCAAACGTCATAATTACGATTCTTGTGGCCCAATGGGAAGAACACGTGCCTCAGACTGATTCAATTGGATGAATTACGAATGATATGATTTAGCTGTTTTTGTCTCTGCCTCCTTCCTTCACAGCTCTGACGAGCCAATGGCATATTAGTAGTGTCACGAAATCTTTTTTTTTACCATCGCAGTTAGTGGATGATCATTGCAACTTAAATTTTTTTCACGGATGACAATATGAAATGTTCAGCTGTGATATTGCTGCTTTTGGGCATTTGTAGGGAAAATATTTAGAATTTCAATATAGCTGAGGGGTACGTACACTTAGTTTGGAATATCATATTCCTGCGGAATGAATAATAAAAAAATTTGTACAAATATTCCGATGTTTTCGAGGGGTCTTCTTGACTTAGTGGGCTCCATTAGCAACTTAAGAGATGTAGGCGGCTCTGGCTCGATTCATTCCTTCATAGGTGTTTTTATCTCTTGTGTCAGTAAACTTTCATTGAGTGTATCTTTCATCATCTGTAGTTGCAGTTACAAAACGTTTATTAAAACGTTGATCTCTTTTGTGTCAGTAAACTTTCATTGAGTGTATCTTTCATCATCTGTAGTTGCAGTCATAAAACGTTTATTAAAACGTTGATATCTTCTGTGTCAGTAAACTTTCATTGAGTGTATCTTTGAGTGTATCTTTCATCATCTGTAGTTGCAGTTATAAAACGTTTATTAAAACGTTGATCTCTTCTGTGTCAGTAATATTTCATTGAGTGTATCTTTCATCATCTGTAGCTGTGCAGTTATAAAACGTTTATTAAAACGTTGATCTCTTCTGTGTCAGTAAACTTTCATTGAGTGTATCTTTCATCATCTGTAGTTGGCAGTTATAAAACGTTTATTAAAACGTTGATCTCTTCTGTGTCAGTAATATTTCATTGAGTGTATCTTTCATCATCTGTAGTTGTGCAGTTATAAAACGTTTATTAAAACGTTGATCTCTTCTGTGTCGGTAAACTTTCATTGAGTGTATCCTTCATCATCTGTAGTTGCAGTCATAAAACGTTTATTAAAACGTTGATCTCTTCTGTGTCAGTAAACTTTCATTGAGTGTATCTTTCATCATCTGTAGTTGCAGTCATAAAACGTTTATTAAAACGTTGATCTCTTCTGTGTCAGTAAACTTTCATTGAGTGTATCTTTCATCATCTGTTGTTGCAGTTAGTTATAAAACGTTTATCTCTTCTGTGTCAGTAAACTTTCATTGAGTGTATCTTTCATCATCTGTAGTTGCAGTCATAAAACGTTTATTAAAACGTTGATATCTTTTGTGTCAGTAAACTTTCATTGAGTGTATTTTTCATCATCTGTAGTTGCAGTCATAAAACGTTTATTAAAACGTTGATCTCTTCTGTGTCAGTAATCTTTCATTGAGTGTATCTTTCATCATCTGTTGTTGCAGTTAGTTATAAAACGTTTATCTCTTCTGTGTCAGTAAACTTTCATTGAGTGTATCTTTCATCATCTGTAGTTGCAGTCATAAAACGTTTATTAAAACGTTGATATCTTTTGTGTCAGTAAACTTTCATTGAGTGTATATTTCATCATCTGTAGTTGCAGTCATAAAACGTTTATTAAAACGTTGATCTCTTCTGTGTCAGTAATCTTTCATTGAGTGTATCTTTCATCATCTGTTGTTGCAGTTAGTTATAAAACGTTTATCTCTTCTGTGTCAGTAAACTTTCATTGAGTGTATCTTTCATCATCTGTAGTTGGCAGTCATAAAACATTTATTAAAACGTTGATCTCTTCTGTGTCAGTAATCTTTCATTGAGTGTGTATGTCCATTTGATGTTTTGTGCTTGGCACAGCTAGGCGACATGTAGCCCTTGTGCCATTAAATTCAACCCAAACAATCAACCGATATTTTCGATGCGCAATTAAAATATTAAATATCTGTCTTTATGCATAACATGTTAAATTTTTGCACGTAAATATTCTACCATAAAATATGTTCAAATTCGAAGGAATTAATTCATTTAAAAGTTCCGAAATTATAGTTTTTTAAGTTCCATCAAATAAAAGCTGAATTTTTTCGGAATGAATTTGAATGTCTACTTTTCCTCGTTTTTTCAACACAACGCATGTATGAAACGGAACAGCATCTGTAGTTGCAATTATAAAAGTTTATTAATACGCTGAAATTTTTTTTTCTCAACAGGGTGAACTTTTGGTGTTTTACCTGTTCCACTTTTATGTTTAAAGATTGACGATTTGAATACGTCATTCAAACGCGAAACTCAATCTGAGTTTCGAATCCCATTCAGTTCTCAAAATAAATTACTTCGATTTAATGTGCGTTTATGCATGATTTAATATACTCTCTCTATATTAAATTTTCTTCATTTTATGTATAGTGTCATATAATTTATTTGTAATTCATTTGAGTCAAAATAGTACGAGTGAATACCTATCATCCTAGTTTACCAATTTCAAATGTAAACTAATTTATGTACTAAAACCCTGCATCACACACAAAAAATATAGTTGACTTTTTGCTGATGTGACAAAACAAACTAGTACAATTTTGATCGATTTACAAACACATAACTACTCATTTTGATGGATTTTCAAAACATCTTCCTTAAACAATTTATCGAATTTTGTATTAACCTTTAACTGCTGTCATGGGTCTCACAGTCCCCGAGCCAAATTTGACCGGTCGTTTCCACCCTTAATATGAATATTGGTCCATATCCTATTCAGTACCTTCCTACTACGTCCAACAGAAGCCACATTCCAAGACTGGTTTGGCTGCCCCAATTATTTCGTATTTCACACTATTTGCATTTCCCGCGTGGTCTCTTAGACCTATTCACAGTATTTGCGTTACCGTTCTTGTTGAATGAAATCGTCTAAGTTTGAGTAGGGAATTTCGGCAGAGAACCTAAAATGGCAACAAACTTTACTAAGAAACCACCTGTGTATCTTACACAAAAAAAGAAATCCAGGATATTATTGATACTTGATCGGAAATAGAGTACTGGGACAGTGAAATTTCGGATAATATTATTGAAAGCGAACACGAAACGTATTCGGAAATTTATGCAGATGAAGACATTTCAAGTTCGTCTTCACAAGAATATTTCTACGGAAAAAATAACTTCAAATGGGATGCCTGGGGGGAACCTAATCGTGCCGTTAGAACACCAAAACACAACATAGTTTTACAGTTTCCAGGGTTGAGACGTCCTGCAAAATTAGGTCCGAAAGCTGACCATGAAGAGACATGGAATCTACTTGTATAGTAATCTATATAAATAAGAATGGAGTGTTTGTTTGTACATTCAATATTTTCGACGCATTTCAAGTTTTCTATCCGTTTTGGACCCTTCTGATGCCGAATCCGCCTTTTTCTCGTTTGGTGTCTGTCTGTCTGTCTGTCTGTATGTTGTGCCCTATACACGTCCACGCGGTTTAAGATATTTTCATGGAAATTTGCATACAGAGAGTACTTATCTTGATTTAGTGAGTGAAATTGGTTGCGAAAGTCTGTCTGTCCGTCTTTCTGTTCTATGCTCGATTTTGTGTTTGTGTGTTTGTGTAAGCATCACATGAATTCTATTCCAGATATTTGATTGCATTGTATTTTATTTTATACATTATCTAATAATTTAGTGAATGCAATATTAAACATTTCCTTATTGTTATATTTAGACGAGTTTCATGCTAAAACACCTGAGTAAGTATACTTAAATCAACCATAATTTGGTAGTTTTGGAAAAATTAGAATGTCTATTGAATATTACGATTAATTCGATTGCTTTACCAGTACTGCTGAAAAAGTAATTATTCTTCAAAAAATTATTTTTTTTATGGAATTTCATTTCTGATACGTCATTTATTTCGAGTCTTATTTTTATTCTTTGCGCAATGAAAACGATTTCCGAAAATTTGGGACAGACGATATTTTTCAATGAAACGAGAATGAACACGATCGCGCGAGCAGTGATATTTTTTCTGGTTCTTTCGCTCTGAATTAATTTTACATTTCTAAATTTTGTACACTTTTAGTTGTAAGTTGTGGCAACTGTGCGAGATCAAGAGATAAAATTGAATCACAAATTAATATCTTTGGAACAATTTTTTACGACATCTTTTATTTTGTTTTAGTTTGCTGTTTCCTGTTTTAAATATTTATTATTTTAATAAATGTGTTTTCCTTCTCATCACACCCAACAGCACCACAAAGTATTAGACTTGAAAATGGTAGGTAAGTCAGTATAAATTTTCAGTAAATTTTAAGTGTAGTTATACCGTTATTTAAAGAATAATGCCGTTATTTAAAGAATAATGCCGTTATTTAAAGAATAATGCCGTTATTTAAAGAATAATGCCGTTATTTAAAGAATAATGCCGTTATTTAAAGAATAATGTCGTTATTGAAATAATAATAATGTTTAAAAATCCAAACTAGAACTTTTTCCAACATTAAAAAATTCGTTGTAGTAATGACAGGAGAAGATTGCAATATTTCACAATGTCGCATACCGGAGGCAAGAGTGCCACAGGTAAAAAAATATTGTTTTGTTGACTATGAGTGCGAGAGCACTCGCCGTAAATCGTAATTTTAATTAATTGAGTTGCATATGAAAACAACTTAAGAAAGGGAATTCCAAATCTTCCTATAAATCGTCTTTTATAGTAGTAACCTTAGTATCACCTTTCGTCTTTTTGAGCTTTGTCATACAGCAATTGTGCGATGTATGTGAAATGTATTACATGAATGGATATGCATGTGTAGGATTTGTGTCCAAAGTAAGTTGTAGAAAATATAAAGATGGCGAAAGGTGTTAAAATAAATTTTTACTCTACAAAAAACGTAAGTCATTCTATATTTTGATTATCTCTTCAATCTACAGTAAACGAATTCAAACCGAGTAAGGTCGGGTATTTTGCTAGTATAAAATATATTTCATGCCAATAATTGAATGATCTGAATTTAAAATGTATAAATAATAATTATCTAAAGAATCTTTCATTAATATATTATATTAATCAACTTTATACGCACGCTTTAGTGAGCGAGGTCTGAGAGACCCCACCACACTAGTTACGAGACGGTTTGTGACACAGCAGTTAAGGGTTAAAATATTAATACTCAACATTATTGAAACAATTTGTGAACCTATTTGTCAAAAGTTTAAAACTAAATCATTGAAATGAAGCAAACTTTACACAATCTTTCCTTTCCATGAAGTTCATCTTCCTTTATATCATCCATGAAGCACACCAGTGTGTCACGGCTCATCGGTTTAAAATCGTGGTCCTAGATGAGTGTATTTTGCACATAACCAAGAAAAGATTATTTTAAATCCTCTGAGCGTAATGTGAGTAGTAACGTATTGCTTTTACCCCTCAATACACATGAATAAACAACCCTATCTACGTCGATCTTCTAAAGAAATAGACGGAGCATGTGCACACAGCTTTATGCTATATCTTCCAGTCACTCGCTTTGAAGATCTGGCACACGATAGTGGGAAAAGCATAAATCATAATACGGGGCCAATATATTAACATTTCAATGATAATATATTGATGGCTTCAAGTGATTATCTGGAATGCTTAAAAACACTTCGATAACCAATTGGCTCAAGTAGGCCGCGAGACTTATCCTTCTAAAACCTTACGACATCGACTCCGTCCACATAATGATGTCTATTTCATAAGAACTTCGATGCATATCTATTGGTTGACAGAATTAGGAAATATTTGATTTGCAAAGAAGGTCGAAGTTAGAAGTCATGCTGGCAAGTCTGCAGGTTTCTGAACGGAGATAGGTGCGTAAATCCCTCAAAGGGATGCACAGTGGTTGAACCCACATAACACACAGATATCTCATAATACACATGCAACGTACTATTAACCACTGAATGCCAAATGACATAGTATTAATATCTTTTAATGTACTATGTAATTAGATCTTAATATACCTACTATATAAAATAAGGCATTAATGTACCTAAAAATGTGTAAATAGGTCTTAATATATGCTTTTTTCATATAATCAGGTCTTAATATGCATAACAAATTTGTTCACCTAGCCATAACCAAGGAGGTGGGATGCCAGACGTCAATGGCTTAGTTGTAACTTGGGGAATTTTGCCAGTTTGAAAATCAATGAAATAAATCGATTTTATCAACAAATTACACAATAGCGAATTCCAAGACTGTAAGTAATCATACTACTGTGTGTGGGTGCATTGTTTTTCAAACAAATTACATTTATACTAGGGGGCCCACCCCCTAATGCTCACCAACCCCCGAAGGATTGCTTTGCAATCCTCATTGGTTCACTGCGCGAACCTTGCTCGCTTCGCTCGCATCAATCAAGACATTGTTTACAAAATATGATATTCTAAAAAAAATATTTTCCAAATACAATTTTGTTGTACTACAGAAGGAATTAAAATGAAAACTTTGAGCAAATTTTGACTCGAAATGTGAGCGCTGCTTTACAAATCGAAAACCCTGCATGTTGTTTGTAAGCTACAACATCTCAACAAATATAAATTTTTTTTCAATAAAATTTTATCCGATAACGCTATGAATTCAATTAAGGCGTGAGGCTTTGTAGTAAACAAATAATCTTAGTGGTTTCAAAACGCTATAAAAAAATAACGTCTTTTTTTGCGTGTCATGTAAGAGAATTATATATATAGATGGGAGGAACATGAAACATCTTCAACGAATCATTTCACTTGTTAGTGTGCAAGTAAACGAAATCGCTAACCTTTTGTCTATGGAGGGAAGTCTAGATTCGTTTCAATCTAAATTGCAGACTTACCGATGACGAAATCGCTTGGAAATGAAGTATGTATAAATGGAATTCTGAGGACTCCTGGTTCATGACTGGAATGCCCTCAGTCCACCTCCCTGGTAAAATGGACAGTAGTAAAGACAATACTCTTTCTCCCTAGGCCGTACAGTGGACCCTTGAGGCCAATGAAGATAGAACTGTCGAAAGCATTTCCATCTGTGCTCGAAATGCAACTCGGTTCAGGCTTTACCCGAGCACACCATCTAATGTTTCGGTCAGTTTATTCACCTTCCTAAGCCGGAACTTGGGGACCTTTAAGTCTCACTGGGAAATAGACTTGGTTCAATTTAGCCATATGCCTAGCGAGTAAGAAGACAAATAAATTAGGTCCGAAATCCCTGCTTTTACACCAAGTCTCAACCACTTCGCGATCACAATTTAATGAAACGGGAATTCCCGAGTCTTTTCAAAAGAAAAAACCCCATTCTTCTCAAAATGAAAATTCTTTCATCTGATGTTTTACTCCCAATCCATCCACCCGCCTCCCACTCAACCTCAAAAACAAATTCCGGGCACCTTCGATATTTTATACTTCAGCGGGTAATCTGGCATTATTGTTTTATGACCGAAAGGGGGGACCGTGCACTGGAAACGACACCCTCCGTCCGTGTCAACGCGGATCTGGAAGCAAGGAACGCCACATCCAAGACACGTCCCCCCTCTCGGAGAAGAATCGTCGCAGCAAGCGTCTCAGAGCACGGTAGAAAGAGGGCACTCGTATAGAAGCCCCATTATAGGTAAATACCTTGGGGGGATTTCACGGCAAAAGGGGATTTCCAAAGGAGAAAAGGCTTTAAATGGCTAAATAAACTTCGCCGAGGAAAAGTGTGAATATTTAAAAATGGTCCCAAGACGACTTACGCCTAATCAAGCGATGAGTGGGCCCAGAATCGTTGGGAAATTGCATTAGCGGTTCAGGCAAGCGCCTCCAGAATCACTTTCAGCGGTTGGGGAGGCTCGTTTTATTGAATTTCCGACCCTAGACGGTTTAAAAATGCTTTCCCGACCGCGAAGGAGAGTTGTTCCGGGAAGAGAAAAAGGCTTATTAAGCCTCAAGATTGGCCTCTTGCTTCAAACTGTTGCGTTTTTTGGTCTTTTTGGAGAAAAGAGGGCCTCTCCTCGAAGTCGCTGCGATCGATGGGGTTCCAGCTTCTAGAATTGTACTACATAGGATGGTTCGGTATTTGAGAAAATAGCCCTTGAATAAAACCTGGAACTCTTACGCGTATTTCAGTTTGGTTGCTTGAATGATACTAAGATTTCTCTTAAATGTAACAATGGACACTTACGTGTAACAGTGGACACTTATGTGTAACAGTGGACTCTTACCTGTAACAGTGGACACTTACGTGTAACAGTGGACACTTATGTGTAACAGTGGACAAAACTAATTTTGTCTGTTATTATTCAATTGATATGAAATTTACATACTATTTTTTTGTATTCAAAAGCCTTTACATAAATTTAGACTATAAATATACAATATAATATTTATAGGTCGTTCGGAAGTTATTGCAAAAAATGTGGTAAAACTTTTTATAAATTAGCAAAAAATGATAGCGCATTACTTTTTCATATACTGTGAAAATTTTTATTCATATATAATAGTAAACATTTAAATCAAGTTAACTCCCTTTTGTTAGTGTATCGCTCATTTAAAGCAAAAGAAAATTGGTCTTTTACTTCATATTGTTTGGTCTTTTTGGAGGTGAGGGGGCCTCTCTAAAGTCGCTGCAATCGATGGGGCTGTAGCTTCTGGATGGGCCGAGAATTATAATGGATAGGATGGTTTGGAATTTGTGAAAATAGCCCTTGAATAAAACCTGGAACTCTTACCCTTATTTCAGTTTGGTTGCTTGAATGATACTGAGATTGTTCTTAAGTGCAACATTGGATTTTCGAAACAAACATTGCCAGTTATTATTCGATTGCTATGAAATTTGCAGACCAATTTTATTCGATTTAAAAGCCTCTACATAAAGTTTAGATTACAAATATTCTATACAATATTTATAAGTCGTTCGGAAGTTATTGCAAAAAACGTGGTAAAACTTTTTATAAATTAGCAAAAAATGATAGGCTTAATGCGCATTATTTTTCCATACACTGACAAAATTTTAATTCACAAATAATAGTAAACATTTAAATCAAAATAACTTACAATTTTCTCACGGCACCCTCGTCATGTAATATCTATCTGTGGTATATATATATATATATATATATATATATATATATATATATATATATATATATATATTTTTAATTTATTTTTTATTTTTTATTTTAATTTTTTTTTTGAAAGCATAATGTAAAAGATGTAAATCTACTACAAAAAACACGTATTCGTAGTATTACATATACTACATTTATTTACCATATCTTTGTTGCACATGCAGCTCCCTTAAAAAATGATTATAATTGAATAATTATTTTTCAATCCCCAGAAATTGATATAAATTTATTTTTAACCCTAAAATTAAAAAATGATAGTGCGGATTTTGAAGTCCACTGTCCCTTTATGTACGAATCGATCGGCAAAAGAATATTTCTCGCCTGAGTTCAAAAAGTATTAATCATTTTCGCTGTCCAATTCATCGTTACTGTCGGAATATTATGGGATTATTATTATGAGAAAACATGCTGTAAAGCCCGTTAGGATACGAACACAACGGGCTCTAGAATTCCTTATTGCTATTACAGTACTCATTATTTTTGGTGGAGTAATTGAAAAAAAAAAGAATGCACATTGAAACAACTATTGATATGCTTCATTGATTATAAATACTTACTACTCTAGTACTAAGAATAGTAAGATAACTAATAAATTCACAACTCAAAAATTCATCTCAATTAATAATTCTGAATGGAACTAAAAACTAAACTTTAGTTAGGCGGTATCATATACGTATAAAAAATTGCATACTTACTAATAATTTAATTATACTATCGCACAACGCGTTTTAACTAAGTTTATGAATAAATATAGCTTATGCTTTCTACTATTTTATCATAAATATCAAAGCTCGTTTCCTTTCACCTATGTCATGATTTTTATTTATTTACTGTGCACGAGCAATTTCTCTTGTTAGTATTTAAATATATTATTTAACTTTAACCGGTGATAGAAGATAAAAACTGATGCACGTCGTCACAACTTGCCTTTTATGCAATAGGATAATTGAGATTAAGAGGGGTGATACATAAATCAAAGATATATATCTAGTTTGTTTCTTCAAATGATAGATTATTTTTAGGTTGGTATGAACAAGTAAAAATATCTCCTGCCTGTTTTCCCAAAAAGTATTTTCAACTTTTGCTTTGCTATTTTCTGCAAAATTGGCCTGATCTTAGTAGACCAGACACCTCGTCATTAGCAAAATTTGTCTGATCTTAGTAGACGAGACACCTCGACATTAGCAAAATTGGTCTGATCTTAGTAGACGAGACACCTCGTCATTAGCAAAATTGGTCTGATCTTAGTAGACGAGACACCTCGTCATTAGCAAAATTGGCCTGATCTTAGTAGACGAGACACCTCGACATTAGCAAAATTGGTCTGATCTTAGTAGACGAGACACCTCGTCATTAGCAAAATTGGCCTGATCTTAGTAGACGAGACACCTCGACATTAGCAAAATTGGTGAGATCTTGGTAGACGAGACACCTCGTCATTAGCAAAATTGGCCTGATCTTAGTAGACGAGACACCTCGACATTAGCAAAATTGGTCTGATCTTAGTAGACGAGACACCTCGTCATTAGAAAAATTGGCCTGATCTTAGTAGACGAGACACCTCGACATTAGCAAAATTGGTGAGATCTTGGTAGACGAGACACCTCGTCATTAACAAAGTTGGTCAGATATCTAGGTAGAAGAAATAGCTCTTCATTAGCAGGTAGGCAAGGAATTGAACTAACGTTGCACTAGAGCAACACAACGGGAAACACCTCATAATTTTGAACCACTCAGATGACGAGCACCTGAAATAGCATCTCACTCTCACAACGCCCAAGCGAATACATTTAGGACCGCAAAAGATTTAACGCACACCATCTTTCACGTGCACGACCGTCTTCGGGGTTGAATCGACTCATCATTACCAAATTGCTCAGATCTTAGCGGACGATATCTCATCAAACCACTTGGACGGTTAAAGGAAAGGGTTTTTTGATGGAAATAAATAAAGCTGCGTGTGGTTGTACGACTGTTCTTTCCTTTCTCTCTCACCTACTCACTGTTAAAGATAACACTTTTAACGTGTGTGTTTGTTTAAGGCATTTAATAACATTTCCTAGTGTCATATTTTCTTTGTGCAATTTATTTATAGATCATATCAACTGTTTCAAGTCTTTTGGAAATGGCACTCTTATGACTTTCTTTTAGTTTCTTCCTTCTCCGTGTCTGTCCCTCGAGTTTCCTTTCACCTCGGCCAGCATTCTTTATTGTCTGACGGAGAACCTCACATTGTGGTCGATGTTTAAAGTGGCATAAATTTATTTCAATACAATAGGCCAACAAGCAGTTGTATTTCTGAAGACTGTTTTCAATTCGAACCTGAGTGAATGTATACTCTATGACCAAAAAAAATCGACGCACCAACAAGGTGAAAAATTATAATGATGTTGGGCTCGATCAACTTGAAATGGCGCTAACTGGGGATGTATAGTCTTTACTGACGAGTCCCGTTCCCTATTGTGTCCTGACGACAACCGAAGTTGAGTCTGGAGACGTCCAGGGCACTGTGGGGATCTCCTGTCCTTACAACCGCACGTCACACATGCTCATAAGAGGGCGTTATGGTCTGGGGTGCCATCTCCCTAGCTAGCCGGACCCCTTTGGTAGTCATTTGTGGTACACTTACAGCACAGCGGTACGTGGACGACATTTTACGACCGTTTGGGTTACCGTTCCTTTCGCGACACCCGGACTTACTTTTTAACAAGATAATGCCCGGCCGCACACGGCAGGTGTTGTCATGAATTGTCTTCAAGCTTTCCCAACACTTCCTTGGCGAGCTAGGTCTTCTGATCTCTCTGCCATTGAACAAAATTGGGACGTCACGGGAAGACGATTGCAACCACCCAGGATCGGTGACCATTTAGTCCGACAGATGGAGACAATTTGGCTAGAAATTCCGCAGGACACCATCCGGGAACTTTTTCAATCTATGTCACGCCGGATGACAGCTTGCATCCAGGCCCAGAGGTGGACCAACCTTATTGACATCCTCCATCTGTAACGGTCAAACTCTGAAGTAAATCATTCAATTGCTCTGAAATTTTAATCGTTGCCTTTCTATGTATGTTTCCAGGGCCGGATTTAAGAGTATGCCGCCTATAGGCTAAAGTCCATTACCGCCCCCCTCTATAGTTCCTATTTGCTTAATACATTGGTTTTATACAAAAAAAAATGATAGAGTTCATTTGTGTTTTCATCTTTTTTAAACATAAAGTTTTTTTATTTGTTTCAGAACACGTTCTTGTTATTGAAGTTTCAGTTTTGGTCGTTTTTTGTATTCAGTGCCACTGAGTCTCTTCCTATCGTCACTCATAGTAGCTAGTAGGGTGTAGCCTTGTTAAAAACTGCACGTTATGTATTGGAATACTCTAAACTATAAGGAAAAATCGTAACGAACAACACGAACACGCCTGGATCAACACAATCATCAACGATCCCGTTGTGCACATCGATAGACATGAATGAAAGCGTCAGACTCAGACAGACTAGACTGATACTACACTACTGACAGCGGAGCCACTGAGCCTTCCACCAACAGTGTTACCAGATCGGCTACAGTGTTGTCAGATCGAATCGCTGCGCTTGTGCCAGTGTTGTCAAACCAAATTAGATTGCACTACAAGAAAGTTATAATACAATATTATGTGCTGTGAATTTGTAGTATGTTATAGTTTTAGAAAGTAGGCTATGTAGAAGGACTAAAACATATTTTTAAGTTACATGTATTCTTAAATTCGTACGGAAAATATTATTAACGTATCAAATACTTCATTTCAACTTTTGAATAAATTACCAAACTGCCGCCCCTGAAAAATTTGCCGCTCTAGGCTGCAGCCTACTTAGCCTATTTAGAAATATGGCCCTGTATGTTCCACATATATCATCGGACAACTCCTTCTTGGTGCGTCGATTTTTTTTGTGATAGAGTGTACTTCTAGATGTATTCCTAGTTTTTTTTTCAGGCGGGGTGCACAAACGTGGTATTGAAATGAAAAACTCCGCACATATGCTATATCAGTTTGATCAGAAGGTCGATGAACAAGACAAAACGACGTACACAATTACTTTAGCAGCAGTTACACACGAACAATAAAGATAAAATTCGAGGGGATCTTTCGCTCGCCTTACGAATATAACTAAAGCCTCATTTACACCGGAGTTGCATATACATTTCTCTTTCTTTTTTTGTGGCGAGGATGTTTTACGTTCCCCTATGCTGACCCCTTTTCGTCCGACTCCGGTCTAAACGCTTTGTGGACTTGGCGGGAGATGTGGTCAAAATATCACAGAGAGCGAACAAAAAACGGCGCGAGCGACCACGGGGTAGAGGGGAACGGTTATTGTCAAGCAAATGTCTCGGAGAAATCTCCCCCAAAAGTTGCAACTCTTTGATCTTTACCGACTCATGGAGGAAAACAAATTTGGCTCTGCAAACTCTCCAAATCGCCACCCCGATTCGAGATCTTGAAGATCAAATCAATGCCGTTTCACGGAATAGCTTCGATGTTTGGAGGGAGAGAGGTTGTGCAAATCTGGTGTAAACGTGGCCAAACAAGCCATTAATAATTATATAAATTGAAAACATAAAATCGCCCCCAACACTCCTATCCTTCTCGCAATTCGATATATGCAGCTCGTACAAGTATTAGTCGATGCCAATCTGCAAAAGCGTGGGAAAAGTAAGGACGCTCCCGTGCTGTTTTTTTTTGTCAGGAATTACCAACTTTATAATCTCCGACGTTGGTTGTTCGAGGGGAGGGATGAGCGCGAACGTTTGGGGGGACGAAACATTCGGAATCCTCACGGTCTGTTCAACAAATGAGGGGCGGAGTTGTGCAATGGTAGAAACGTGACAGCCATGCTCAAACCGCTTTTTAAAATAAGGCGAAAGAGGGGAAGAGTTTCACGATATGTATCTTGACCCTTGGTCTCCTCCCCCTGAGATAAAAAAAAAGAAGCAAGAACTGAAAAAAAAAATTTCCCGACCAAGGGCAACGGGTATTTAGTTTCATTGAGTCAAACTAGTTTCAACGTAAGCAGCTTTTCGCATATTTGCTTTTTTTTTTCTGTTCGAAGGGAAACTAGTCCTTTGATCGAGGTTTGTTTTTCTGGTGATGTCTCCAAAATTCATTTATGTCCAGATTCCGAAATGCTCTGTCCAGTATTTTATAAAGAGAAATCCCTTGGATGTACTGAAATGGAATTAGGAAATAGTAGTGGATAATGTCAGTCCTATTTGTTCTTGAATAGTTGTCTGTTTATGCTTTCATATGTCCACTAAAGATAAATATTGCTTTGATTGAAGCTAATTTTATCTTCACGCATGATTCACGAACGGTATAAATTCCCTAGAGATGTCTTATGCAGAGGGATGGTATTTGGTGGTTTTTTAATTAACGTCACATTGGAGCAACCCAACGGGCTATTGGTGACGATCCGGGATTAATCCCCCTGAGCGAAATATCCGAGGACAACACTACGTAATTTCGAACCACGGTCAGATGACGAGGTCATACCTGAGCTGGCACTCCACTCTCCAAACTTCCACACCATGCCAACGCAATTGCAGAGGGAAGACGGACTGGGACCACCTGTTGGAAGGTGCGGCATTTTCAGGTTATGCGTGATATTGGAAGGCTAGATAACTTTGAAACAGCTGGACTCCTGTTGATCTTTTTATTACTTTTTGTACAATGTTCAACCTTAAGTTGAAAGAGAGGAAAACGTGAAACGTCTATCGGTCCTTAAATCAGAAGCACCTGACTGAATCAAACGAGTTCCAGAACACACGCGGGTATATGATCCTTATTGGGATTTTTCTTTTGAATTGACTGGTTATATAGAATTTGCCTGCCCTAACTCTAACTCCAATTTGACATCAACCAAATTCGGTTTGTGATGCCTGGTTGGTGTTTGGTAAGGCCCGGAGATTTTCCATTTGAAATGGATTAATAGTTTCAAACAAGGAACCAATTTCTCCTTGAAGTCTTGCTATTTTGTATCAACTTGAAGACGACGAGTAATTTGAAGAGACGACCATATATGAAACTCCAAGCTGTCAGTCCAATATCAGCACGCGCGAAGTTAGAACTTCCAACCTAGCGCTCAGGTCTTCCATATAGATTGTGATTTGTAACTGATTTAAATGCACAGTGGAGAAATAACATATTTCAGCATAGTAATTATCATAACTCGTAACTGCTATACGTTACGAGTTTTGGTAATTAGCATGACGATTTATATATGCACATGTTATAGGAAAGTCGTAATTACTGTTGTGTTTTTCGTTTTCACTCGAAGAAATATGAAGAAAGAAAGGGTTTAGTAGCACTGAAATGAGCAGTGATTAAAAGGTTTACGCATAAAGTGGAGCAAGAACTGTAATGGAATATGCAGATTCCAAAGAAATCTTAACGCATTCGCTGCCGGTCACGCAGAAATGGGCTTTTCCCAGAAGTTGACTTTCTTTTTATAACAAATATGATTGAAAAGTGCGCCAATATCATGCCAATACGAGAATAGATTGGCGAAAGCTCAGCCAACTAATAAATTAAAGCTGTAAATTCGAAACCACATACCTTTACAACTAGCTTCTAACCTTTCCTCCACGCCAACACCTAATATATAACGCCAATTGAAGCTGAAAATAAAAGTTGAGGCGCAGCTCTTCCCGCGCGAACGCGTGACTTGCTACTGAGACATCGCTCCACACCACGCGCTGCCGCGAGGTCGGCAGCGAACGTGTTGAGCAATAAGAGGATCAGTCCAACCGAAGACCTTCGTGTACGTGGGTGTTGCTGAACGTTAAATCCGTCGTGGACTCAAATATCCCAGCGTTGGCGTGGTGTGGAAGTCTGGAAATTTTGAATTCCACCTCAGGTGTTGACTTTGTCAATTAACCATGGTTCAAAATTGCGAGGTGTCTTGGATTTTTACTTTTGGGATTGATCCCGGACCGACACCAATAGCCTATTGTGATGCTTCAGTGTGACGTTAATTCAACTACCTACCTACCTTCAGTAATTAGAATGCAAAAAAATCACTATAGTAAACTTATTATTAAGCAGAAAATCTGTATGGTGCAGTAAAAACTCTTGAAGGGGAGCTCTGACAATACTTAATTTGCACAGCTTATACTGTCTGAAAATTTTAGACCAACACTACTCATTTCCAGTTCCCTGTCGTTCTCTCAGAACTTTTGAACAATAATTTAATATGTTCTTAGTTTTGCAAGATAATAACTTTTTACAGATGAGACCTTGAAATAATTAGTTATTTTTACTCAACTTCTAATCGAATCAACCAAAAATTGTTACGAGCCGAACAATCGGAAGAGGAAAGAACGCGAGCACGTGAAGTGAACAAAGCTGAAAAACTGTTAAACGATGCAACGAAACTGTTATAGAAACAGAGGGATGACTTAGTTTGTCTGAAGATGCAAAAATGAAAGAGGCAGGATGGCAAAACTAGTTGCATGTAATGAGCAATATTCATTCATCCTTGCCAGAAATGAAAACATACTCTAATATTTACTGTCATACCAGTGCCACGAGCCTTTTCAACTGTAATTTTTTGTCTGAGTAGCAAATCAGCCTTGGAATTGAAAATTTGAAGACCAACTAACATATTTTCAAAATAATAAAGCATGAAACATTTGATATGAAGATAACTATCCGGTTTAAATAATGAAATTTTCAACAACCCTCTTTAACGTGCTTTCAACGAC
The DNA here is from genome assembly GCA_947359465.1 of Metellina segmentata. NCBI lineage: Eukaryota > Metazoa > Arthropoda > Arachnida > Araneae > Tetragnathidae > Metellina > Metellina segmentata. Next base: position 29,986,663 of record OX375881.1, read on the forward strand.
AAATTTGGTCGATATGAGTAGGGAAGGATACAAAACTAGCGTAAATTGTATGCAATTTCTGTCAGCTACTGAAGCCAATTGTTGGAGCCGAGTCGGTAGACCATTCGAGTTGTGTTTTGTAGCGTTAAATCTTTTTAAACTACCACTTCAAGAAGATTCACGAAATGTTCATTCATGCATATGTTTGTACGAACACATCTCCTACCATTCATCACCCTTAACATTGTCATGAGTATATCCGTCAGATTTAGAGCCGCCTGAGATGTGTAAAGGATTGTGATTACTCGGTATTTCAGCCGATGATAGTTAGTTTAAAGTCATCGGATGGGTAGACCAGCTATTTTCTCTGAGAAAAGGGTTTCGCATTAGTGACTGAACCGTGAGAATATCGCTAAAAGGCCATGGTATGATGACTACGCACGAACTCTAATGCGGGACACAGTGCATCGAGAAGTACGAACTTGTATTCGAGACTGAACCAGATGGCCGTAGACTGAAATGCTGCCTGTTTGTCGTTTGAGGAAGATTTTATATGTAAAAACAAACCAACGTAAAAGAACCATTCTACTACAAAAGCTAATCCGACGAATTATGGCCAAACAGTTTGTCATCCAATTGCTCTTAACAGCAAAGGATTAATGATTTTTCTTGATTGATTATATATATCACGGATTATCTTATAATTAGGGCAACTTTCTGTAACAAATGCAACTTTTTTTCACACGTTCTACATGTTAAGTACTAAAACCAAAATTTCTTCTACATGGGGAGTACTGCAAGTGAGTTATAACCGCAACATAAATGCAACTTACTGCATAAATGTAACTTTTTGTAAAAATGCAACCACTTGCAACTTTTTAAAATTTAGCTTAAAATTAATTAATATGAAATTAATATTTCATTTTTTTAAATTTTGCCCTCTGAATCAACCCTTCGATCACTTGTAGGATCTTGCGAACGCCGAAGTATTGCGGATCAAAGTTCATGGAAAGATGGTGTTCGTCCTAACAGACAAAAGTGAAATTAATGGCAAGAAGTACTTTTAACACATTGGTTGGCACTCTTGATAACCCAGAGGAAGCTTGCGTAATCGACTGCGGAGTTTGCGAGGTGAGTGTCGATCATCAATATGTTGTTCGCCTGGTAGATGACGTTTTAAACTCTGAATGTTGAGCGAAAGGATTTTGCGCTCCTGCTATCCGATACAGCACATTATATGACTGCGGCTGATGCAGTTTTTCAATGTTAAAGAAATTACTGGTCAAGGATCGGCCATTCAACGTTCTTCTGTATTTAATGATGTATTATAATGTATTATAATACTGTTGTACACGACAAAAATTGTCAATATATTTTTCATTTTTTCATTTTTTACGAATAATTTATTTTAGATTTTAGGGTATAAAAAATAAATGCAACTTTAGGGAATGATAAATGCAATTTTCCCTATGTTTACTGCAACAAAAAAGTTGCCCTACTTATAATATGTCACTGAACAGATAGAATCAGTCAAACATTTGGGACACCATTTCGAAAAGCGACGCAGTTTGAAAATCTCTGGTAGGCAATAATCAATTGTTCGTCTATTGTAACGAATACCATTAAGAATTATCGTTGCGTTCAGTTATTATTCGATGCTATCTTAAAATAAATAAGGCATCGTAACGGATGGTTTGGAAATGTCACCGGAATGGATAATCTTGCGTATTGAGTTTTCCAATACATTCTCCGAGAGGAGTTACCGTTGGCGTGATGTGGAAGTTTGGAGAATGTAGTGCCACATCAGTTGAAGACGTTCCCTTCGGAATTGATCTCGAACCGTCACCACGTTGTTTTGCTTCCAGTGAGATGTAAAATCAACTACCTACTGACCTGTGAGGAGTTATTATCCTGCTCCCGCAAGTTGAAATTTGAAACGCGTGACTTTGAAAGAGTCTTTTCGCTTTATTAAGGGGTGGGTTAAACTTAAACAATGCATGTTCCCCTTTTTGTCGTCTTAAGCATGTGGTTTTGGCTCCGAGTTAATAGTTAGGTGCAACAAACACTAACAGTGATTATAAGTTGACGAAATAAAATATCAACAATTGTGGTCATCTTGCGAGGTTTAGCGTATAGCAGCCCTTTCCCCTTACATGTTCAATCACCTATATACACTACTGTTTGTGAAAATTGCAACAATATAAAGGAATTATGCAAATTTAACGAAATTTGCAGGAAATGCATAACAGGTTAGGATTTGCAAACGATTATAACTACAAAGCGATTGCGCATGTGCGGGCCGAGAAGCACCCTCTAAACTTCGAAGTGATCTGTGTATAAAAAGCACTGTAAAGGTGTATTGAAAAGTGTGTATCGCCGTTTGACTGCTGTTAAGGATTGATTTTAAGTCAATATGTTCTTCGTGCTCCTGTTCCGCTTAGACGTTCGTGTTCTTGTTCCGTAAAGCAGGCCTCGAAATACATTTTTTATTACAGGTGCACCTAAGTTTTTAAATTGGGTGCACAGATTATATTTTAGGTATACATAAAAAAAACGTAATATAAGAGTATTAATGTAATGTAAACTACTTTATTAGTTGGGTATGTTCATATAGGTTCGTTGTAGATAGTAAATAAAAAATATTCAAAAAATCGAAATTATCCCTTCTCCGGCGTACGGCAGTCGCGATAGTCACTTCAACAGAGCCATCTGGAAAATGTTTCGATCATCGGAAAGTTCTGGTGGCAGTGACATAAGTAAACCTTCCTCCTGTATAAACCTGTTACGGCCCAACGATTTTGTTTTCGCATAGTGTGCAATTAGGAATTTTAATTACGTTCCTTTAGAGTGAGAGAGGTCGATACTGATATTTTGTTCAAACATCACAATAACATAAAACAGGTTCCCCAACCCCATTCCCTTTTTTTTTAACGTTAGGTGTACTGCGTGCACCTAGTGAGAAAAAATTAGGTGCACAATTTTCTTTTCATGTGCACCCGGGTATTTCGAGCCCTGCCGTAAAGAATGAGTTTATGCTCCTTTTCCGTTAAAATAGGAATAACGACGATATTATCTGGAACTGACCTACTGAGTGTGCACAAAATGGAATCGGACATAGGTCAACGCGACCATGGCCCTCTGTTGCCTTGATAGAAGACGAGGAGAAGCAACGAGCGAAGGAGGACCGAACTAGACTGTTCCTGAGTATCACAAGTGACACGAACGTCAACTTCAGGACGCCAACCAACGTAAATACCGAGATCCATCCTTCGATGTGAAGACAGCAGGTTCCGGGAGAATCTATCCCCTCTTCATCTAGTCCCAGTCTCATGCCATGGTACAGCGACTCCCCAGGTACAGCTGATTTTGTCAAAACAACACTGGACACCAATTAAGAGTTTCTCAGAGATTATTAGAGATAAGATTACTAGTCACTTTTATTTATGAAGCCTAAAAACAACCCCACACAATACATCCCGTTTGATGAGGAGGGTATAGATTCGCCCGGAAGTTGCTCTCTTCTCACCAGAGGATGGATCTAGGCATTCATTTACATTGGCTAGCGTCCAGAGTTAACATTCGGGTCGCTCGTTCCTCTCATACTGCATCTACACATTCGCGAGAATGGCGAGTAGAATAGTGAGGCGAGTGGCGAAAAATGTGTTATTAGTTCTCTTGTCATTCGCCTCGTTCATCGGCTCGTAGCGCTCGCATCGGAAGCGGTTGTTTGGGCGCTGGTCAAAAGCTTGGCAACTAGGTGCCACTCGGTCAGTTTTTGTTCAGTTCGCAATGAGCGCATTTATCAACACGTGCAGGGCGGATGTCGCCACAACTCTGTAAGTTCATAAACGGTCATTCGCGTTGCGGGAACGAAGGTGCAAATGCCATTACCGAATATCGGCGAGAAACGAGGTGAAACACGAGAGCGAATGTGTAAATGCACTATTAGAAACAGCCCAGTTTGGTACTCCTACGCTCGTTGTTTCTCCACGTCTTCATTCAAGGCAACAAAAAGGTCTGTTATCGAATTTACATATGTCCGATCCACGCACCATAGTCAATTTTGTGCACACCCAGTAAGTCAGTTCCAGATAACATCGCCGCATTCCTATTCTTAACGCAAAAGAAGCACGAACTCATTCTTAACGGAAAAAGTACAAGAACGTCTAAACGGAACAGGAGCACGAACTTGAGAACAAAAAGCGCAACCTATTATTTCGTAAAAATTAACCCAACAAGATCATATCATAACAATATGCCTCACCAAAGACGCAGAGCGCCATATGAGCAACGAACGGAGTCCGATGGAGGCCGCATGATCGGCCTCCGTGAGGGTGGACTTTCGTATCTTGAAATCGACCCTCACACGTAATGCCACAACAGTGATACGTGTGTGGAAGAAATGGACCATGGTGAACCAGACAAGTCAAAAACCCGGCAGTGGGCCACGCAATATGACGTCACCACGGGAATGACAGACACCTCATCCGCATGGTGGTGACGAACCGTACAGCGTCCTCTCGGGCGCTGGCACTGCATTGGAGCGTGTCATTGTCTGCCTCCACGGTTCGTCGATGTCTGCTGGGGCATGGTCTACGTACAAGGATTCCTATGATGCTGAAACACCGATGCCTCTGGCCATAATGTCTCACTGATATTGCCAATGGCAACATCAGTGATATTGCCAATCAATTGAGTGATATTGATCAATGATATTGCCAATGTAACAAATTGGCAACACAAGTCTTCTCAGATGAGTCCAGCTATAATCTGAATCATGACGATGGACGTGTACTCATCAGACGCTACAGAGGTAAACGCCTTCTCCAGGAGTGTCTCATTCAGTGTCTTACTGGACGAACGCCTGGCGTTATGAACTGGGTTGCTATTGGATATCATGGACGATGCCAACTACTCCAAATTGTGGGGATCCTAAACAGTGGGCCTTACAACAGGGAAGCTGTGGAGCCCGAGGTTCTACCCCTCCTGTATTTCGGTAAGACAATGCCCGTGCACATGTTGCTCGGAATGTACAAGCCTTCTTCAGTGCACGACAGGTTCCTCTTCTTCCATGGCCTGCATGTTCCCCGGATATGTCGCCGATCACCTCTGAGATTGCATCGGTCGGCGACTCACTCGATCCGCTCGTCGGGCAGAGAGTACTGCCGAACATTGGTATCAGATAGAGGCAATATGTCATTACACCGGAAGTCATTCAGAATCTGTATGATTCGATGCAACGACGTGTACAGGCTCTCATCGCTGCGTGTGGCGGCTGTACAAGATACTGAATTTCGGAATTATTTCCTGTTTTATTGCTCGGCAAATTTGATCGTGTATTTGAACCACTATAAGTAATACGTGATATTAATTTCATTTATTTCTGATGATTATTTCATAGTTTTGCAATTTTCACAAACAGTAGTGTACAAATGGACTTCTCCATGGTCATCTGCCTTCTCACATCAGCTAATCTATACCAGCATTTCGATGATTAGTTGGCTGATTTCAATTTTTTTTGGCACAGGCAGAAGCAGACAGTTGAACGCAAAAACAAATGTCAAAAAAATGCTAACAAAAAAATTGAGAAAACTGTTTGGATTTGTAAAAAGAAAACGCTGCATTTAAAGAAGTAATGCAGTTGAAAACAATAATTTACGAAAGGATGTTACTTCGTAGTTTTACTCAAATTGCGAAATGAATAATTGCTTTCAATGCGTTAGGTACGTAATGTAATTAACGTCGTACCGGATCCAAACACCACATAATTTTGAGCCTCGGTCAGATGACGAGGCAACTCCTGAGCTGGCTCCCCAATCTCCAAACTTCCCCACCAACCCAACGTCGGAACTTTCGGCCACGACAGATTTAAGGTACACCACACCGCTCTACAATACACGCTTACAAACGTTCATGCACTGACCCGGATTCGAACCAGGAACCTTCCTATCTTGAGGCTATCACCAGCAGACCGTTTGGTCGACTATTTTAAAAGGAAATTATTAATAATTTACACCTCCAAAGAGACAATTTCATAAGATCGACCCATTCGGGCACAGGGTTAGTTTGACACAGAAAACATTCAATATCCAGTTAAAACCAAAAGACAAATGATATGTTTAGAAAATATTGTCTTTTGGTTGGAGCCACATTTCAGAAGCGTGTCTCTATTCGCAAAAACTAGCTAACCTTATTTGTGCCATGGAGCTGAACGTTAATTTTTATAAATACCAGGAACCTTTGTTGGTGATTAGATTTTCAAAGAATTAGTCAACAGTATACCCTTTTTTACATCTCCAATGACGCAAAGATGAAAATAAGCATTTAGATACAAAAAAAATTAAAGTATATTTAAAAGAAAATCTTCCTATTAATTTCGTGTTTTTTTCTTCTGAAAAAGCAACAATTCGATGTTTGGAAGGATCTTTTGGCGATAAATCTCCTTGTTTCTTTAAACTAATCGACAGTGAGCAACTTAAAGCGAAAGGGGAGAACAGTGACGTTTTTTTTTCAATTTCAATAATTAATGTCAATTTCTCCGAATTTAAAACGTCTTTATTCACTAATGAGGATACTTTCTTTATCTATTTCATGTCCAATTAATTTCTTGCGAGATCCAATAAAACCATATGCGTTTTTTAAAACGAGTCTTAATTTTTTTCCTCTCTTGGCACATGTAAATATAAATAAAAGCAAGCATGAAGAGATCCGTAAATAAATAAACACAGCGTAATGATGAGAAAAAAAATCGGATGCTTAATAGGAGTAAAGAGATAATACTAAACAAAGACCCTAGAAAAGCTGATTAGTTTCTAAAAAAATGAATCGTTCAGTTATTTTCAGTTTATTGTCTTTCGCGTCTAAAATTTTTTCCTTGAGTTTCATTTTTTGACATACATTTCTAATGAGTAAAGCAATTTAAGCAAAAAATTGGTTTAGAATTCCCAAAATCGAACAGCACTGTTTGCGTCTATTTTCAGCTATACTAAAAAAAATTTATACTATATACTATTTAAAAAAGCGATTTCCTACAAATAAAGCTATCCTTTCGGAAATTAACTGATTCGTTCATGTTATATAAATAATGAATAGGACTAAGGTGAGATATCTATTCTGACTATAGTCAACACCTGATCGAGTCGATGCTTCGATCAGAAGTCACCCTGGCTCAGTGGATTTGCCCACTGCCTTAGCAAACCTTTGAGTTCGAAGCTGCACAAGTTCGATTCCCATCAGCTTCGATTGGTGTTTTTTCATAGTGTTAGTAAACCTTTCCTTGTGTGTATATGTGCACTAACTAGACGTTGTTTGTCTGAGGAAATTGTGGGGCTATTATGGTCAGAAGAGCACAAAATACAGTGCACGTTTCCGGTTTAGTTACTTTTTCGGCAATAGAAATTTAATACCAGAAACTTAACAAACCGTTTATAAACCTTTACGCAGCTGCAGGTTGACAATTATTACCACTACAATTTCGTTTACACCAGCGGCTGGGTATATATCTGTGTACGGTGAATGTTATCCCCCCTTTTAAGTGTCCGCTGTCAGCGACTGACCTTCTAGAGGATCCCTCCTTTTGTTCGGTACCCTACTCTGTTGACCATGAGGTGTGAACGCTTTGGGGGAAAGGCAGAAGGTCGCTCGCCTCACTATGAAAGGAAAGCGTCAGTCGTAAATGCCACTCAAGGCTCTATCGCTCAAGTTAGGTAATTAGGTAAGGGGGTCGGACATGTAGGCGAAAGAGTTGTTTCTGGAGACGATTAAAAAAAATCTAAGCACTGCAGCGTAAAGGTGAAATAAATGTTAAAACAATAACTAAGAATCTTTGTCTCAGGGAAAAGCCTAAAAAAATACGACCAGTTAGCGCATTACCCAATCATCTTTCTCGCCCCCTCGTTCTCTGACCTTTTTCTATTCCACCTTCACATGAAACTCTCACAGCGTTAAGTGGTCACTCTCTATTATAACTACGTGACACGTGTATTTCTGTTTCCCCCATCAAGGTGGGGTAAGGTGAAGGAATATTACACTGCATATAGAACGTCCATTGGTTGGCCTCAGAACTTGGGTATGTAGTTCATGTTTGCCATGAGTCGAAAGAGTTTGAAAATCACTGCTCTATAGTATCTAATTACAAAGCATTTTTATTACTGCTCAGCCTACTGGTGACGAGGGATAGGAAAACACTGCACTGAACTTCAAACCAAAATTGAGTTGACTTTCTCACCAAGTCTATACAAACGGGTACATTCTGAATGGGGATCAAGTTCAAGGCCGTATTCTACAGGGTGCCCATACAAGAATGTCCCAGTTTCAATGGTATATTATAACAGTTTAATTTAGACTATTTACAACAAATCATAAATCAAATTGAAGGTAAACAAACCTAGTTTTTCTTACAAAGTTCAATATGTGCATTTTAAGTTATACGGCACACATGCAACCTAAAGTTCAATTCTTACCGTAACAGGGGTGGCTTATCTAGATATGTTGAAAAAATGGCTATTTCCCCAATTAGTAGAAGGTGAACCTGTAAACTTTATTTGCAAACAACATGGAGCACCGCCCCATTGGAGTCTCTTCGTACGAGAGTGGTTGAACGTCGAAGTCCCTGACCGTTGTATTGGTCGTAATAGTCTATTTCTCATTTTCGCTGGCCCCCACGTTCACCTGACTTAACACCATACGATTTTTTCCTTTGGGGATTTATAAAAGATCGTGACTACGTTCCGCCGCTACCTAATGATTTGCCCGAGTTGAGACACAGAAGAGGCTATTGCTTCCATTACTCTTGACTTGTTGACCAAAGTGTGGAAAGAATTGGACTTTAGGTTGGATGTGTGCCGTATGACTAAAGGTGCACATATTGAACATTTGTAAGAAAAACTAGGTTAGTTTACCTTCAATTTTGATTTATGATTATTTATATTAAAATTTTTTTTTTCAATGGCAAGGCAGTACAATTGCGAAGACAAATACAGAATACAATACAATACAATACAATACAAAGTACAGAGTTGACCGAGGTCATTTTATTCTTATACAAGGCCAGAAGTGATGGTCACTTGTGAAGGGGCACCCAGTGGGTGGACCATCATTGTCCCTAACAAAGGACAGCACAATTTACATCCATGCCCTAACCCCGGATTCGAACCAGGAACCTTCCGATCCAGAGGCCAACACCTTGACCACTAGACCGGTTGGTCCGCATGATTTGTTGTAAATAGTCTAAATTAAACTATTATAATATACCATTGAAACTGGGACATTCTTTTATGGACACCCTGTATAATGTAAAGTAGGTAAGAGTTATACTCCCGATAAATTATTTACCAGGCAGTGGGATAAAGTCCATACTTAGTTAGGAATCGTGTAAAAGAAAATGAACAACCAAACCAAATTAGGTTCTGGGACGTGTGCTAGTGATAATTCGTAAGTCAATGAACAATATGAACTGTCATTAAAAGATCGCCTCAAATCAGACTTAGCTGAGCGGTGTTCCACTTTTGTAAACCAACAGAGGGACTTAGGCCCGGAGCACACATCCGGTTTTTCAACGTGCGGCGCCGCTGCTACAACGCAAGTGCGGTCTGAGATACATTAGATCCAATGGAGCAGTGCACACATGCCTCCAGCGCCGCTGGGGCGACGCACGTCCAACTTGCTTGAAATTTGTATCGCAGTTCTCCATGGTGCCGCACGGATGCCGCACATGAGTCTCCGTTCTGAAGTACCTTGTTTTCATAAACAAATGGAATATAAATAATAATTAATAAATGGTTGTATCCAGTATCGTCTATTTTGTTTCAAAACATACTTTTTTTTAAGTAAGCGAAATAAACACGTTTTTATCGATAGAATATTTATCGCAAATGGCGCGAAAGGAGTTCGTGTGTCATTCCACGGTTCTGTGTGCATAGTTGGTCTTCGGTGCCGCAGTGTCGTCGAACGTTGAAAAACCGGATGTGTGCACCGGGCCTTAGTTTCCCTCAGTTCGCATATTGTTCAAATTCCAATAAAAGTAGACGCTAAAAGAAGGATGGTATTCTGATTTTGGAATACTTCTGAGAACTTGCATCCTTTAACCCTCTTGGTGGTTATCTTGACGTGGTATCTCGTCATTAGCAAAACTGACCAACTCTTGATGGACGAAATATCTCGTCATTAGCAAAACAAACCAAATCGTGATCTCACCATCATCCAAAACCGGCAATATCTTCTTATCATTCGGAATTCAAACGGTTTTCTTGATGGCGAGATATCTCGTCATTAACAAAATTATTCAGATCTTGATGGACGATATCTCGTCGATGCTATTTGGAGGATTAAATATCTATACTGTTTCAATTTCAATATAAGCTGCCTCAAATCAGTCTAAGAGGGCGGTGTTCCACTAGTGAAACCCTACACTTGTGCTTCGTTTCCCTCTGTTTGCCGTTTGAATTTCAATAAAAGCGCTCGCTTATCAGTATAGCAAGGGTACGTGGCAAGGGATCCAGAGAAAACGCACCTTAGATCTTAATGCATGAAAGCGAGATATAATAATAGAGAACTATAAAGATACCTCCCCAAATAACACGAACGTGACGGAGCGAGTTACTGGAAAATGAGGTTTAAAAAATTTCGCCGAAATAATAGCAGATTCTTCTTGTCCGCCTGCCGTACGTATCTATATATTCCTGACCTTTACATATAACAATGATTAATGTTAAGTCGTGTTCGCATCTGAAACAGAGCCGTAGAAACGTATCCGGCGAAATAGGTACGCATAAAATGCGGAATTTTTTTTTTCCTCTACCCTCACCACTTTTCCAAGCTCTCTCTAATGGTTCCGATTACATTCATTTGGTAGAAACCTCACCTGGCAACTAGTCAGTTGAGAAATGATAACTGCGGCCTCTGGTGGAATTATACGGATATAGGATATCGTCTGCAGTTGCCGTAATAATCGAGCTTAAGAATGGGCGGAGCTAAATCGTGACGTACGTGCCGCGCATTTTTAATGAGCCCCCGCGCTCTGCTGTTCTGGAAGTCCCAGTTATGCACCTCTGAGAGTCCATTAGTAAAAGTGGGTGCTTAATAATTTTTATTTTATTGTAACTCGAGCTCTCTCTCTCTTTTTTTTTGTCCCTTTTTCGGCGTCGCCTTTCGTGGTAAATGGGTAAATTGTGAAGTAATTTCTCCGTTTGGTTGCATTTGCGCAATAATTGGCGATTATTTTTCTGGTATTTCTACATTTAGCACGTACGGCGATTATGGAATTCCGAAAGCGTTTTCGAGGGTTTTTTCCTTTTTTAATACATGTTTCCCGGATCGCAAGCGCGTTTTAAGTGAGGGGAAATGAGGGACGTTTGATGGTTTTGGATTTCCCGCCATCGATTGGGCAACCCCATCTCGTTCTTTGTCATTATTGTGTTAAAAACGTAATTTTGAAAGAGTGATCTCACTAAAAAGCGACTTGCAAGTTTTTGAGGGGTATTTTCAGTTTAAGTTGTTGGGAACATTTTTGAAAAATAAAAAAAAATTTACTGGGGAAATTTTGCAATAAACTTTTTACGAAATTAGCACAAAATAAAAACTTAGTTTTTTATAAGTTGGTGGGAGACGTTATGTCTCATCTCCCATCTATGCCTGGACATCAGAGTATCCAATAAGAATATGAAGGGCTCAAGACAACATAATAAGCCACACTACAATTTTCTCAGAAGAGCAATTAAAAAAAATTTTAAATTTCCAAAACCGGTAGTATTATATTCAAGATTCAACAATTCGTCTTATCGTTAGCTTACAAGAATGAAACACTCATTAAAACAATCAGAAATTATTTAAATCCTCTTGAAAGTTAAATTACATTTTGTTTCGTTACGGGACACATTTCTGTGACTTACAACTATGCTGCCATAAGCTCTTCATATGTATAGCAGCCTAAATGAACCAAATATATTGTATATACGTGTATTTTCTAATACATAACGCAAGGCTTTTATTCTTGAAGGCTTACGTAAAAAGGCATAATTCCAAATACTAAAAAAAGGAGTTTGATAATTATAAATCCAAAATTCTGTTCTTGGGAAGAGCTACATATATTGAGTTCATCTTCAGTACTTCCTTCCAAATAAAAATAAATGGACAATATATTGTCAGTCAAAACTTCTTCAGATTGCTGTAAGCACTAGAATAGAAACAGAATACATAAAACACACAAAAACAAGGTGGACAGCATTTACCTTGAGAAAAATTCAGAGAATTGAATGGATTAAAACTAGAATAGAAATTTACATCGAATATACCAGGATATTTATGGAAACAGAGGGATAGCATTTGACTTATAAGAAATAATGGCATCGAAAATAAAATACGTTTTAAAAAAAATCAAGGGTACGAGGTCTGAGGAAAAAATCCAAGGTCTGAAAAAAAAGAGAAAATATCATCTTTAACTTTTAAACCTGAATCAAGTTCGTGAAGTTAATATTAATAGTTTCACTGCATTAATACAATAACATTTTACTATGCCCATGTTACGATAATTTTGTTTTTAATGCAAGACTTACCAGTGAAAGGATCTTGACCTCACATATTTCCCAACTGCAAAAAATTCCAATAAAAAATTACGTACGATATTTTTAATACACCATTAAAATTACTTCAACTCTTTTCTTAAAGTATTTTAAAATTTGTGTACATAATTTCTTGTATTATAGTTAAGAACGAATAGATTAGATAGATTAAAATGGTGTTAATACATGTAGATTCTTTAATTTAGAGATAGACCAGCTCTAAAATTGAATAAAAGGTATCCCTCCAAGTGGTAATATAGTGGTTCCAAGTGGTAGGTTCCAAAAGTATCTCTCCAAGTGGTAATATAGTGGTTCCAAGTGGTAGACTCCAAAGGTATCTTTCTAAGTGGTTCAATAAAAATTTGATTAATTTTACTAATGACAAAATATCTCATAATCAGGATATTGCTGATTTTTTGATCATGACGAGATCAATATCTGATCAATTTTCTTTCGAAGGAAGAGACAACAAGGTACAACAATATATATGCTGAGTTTTGAAAGGTACGAGTTACCTACCCAGTCGAGATGACCACCAGGAATATTTCTTGCTGAAAATATTGCTCCTATCTATATATGATGTTAATTTGTTTTGTATATTAATAATTTCATGCATTTCGAAGAACATTTTCTCAACCAAATTAAATTTTAAATGACATCCATAAAACAATATAAAGGGAGCAAACATCAGCATGCTTATAAATCGTACCAGCTTCAATTGACTACAACAATTTAGTTTGCTTATTCAAATAGTCTTCGACCTTGAGGAATTAAACTAAATAATTTGATGTCCATCAAGATTTTTGAACACACATCAGTAGGAATATATTAAATAAACATCTACTGACAAGCAAGAAAAGTAAAATTGAAACCATTAAAAAAATTATTTGGAAGTTCTGTAACACAATCAATGCGAGTAAAAAGAAGGTTGAAAAGAATCCTGAATTTATTTTCCGGATTTAATTGAATGCCGAAACAATAATCAAATTCATTCTAACTGCTGGTAAATAAAAGTAGGCAGCAAACGATCGTGAAAAAAAATTATAGGTTAAAAATTCAAGGTAGAGCTACATTCTCTGCCACGTTTGGGTGGCAACGCTCTTTATGCGTTTTTGGAGCACTTTTTTTTTTGCCGCCGAGGAAGGAATTTAATTTTTTTTTACAATGGAAAATAATAAGCTCTAACAAAAATTTAGTTTCGCGAAAAAATGGAAAAGTTTGAACAAACATGTTTTTTACACGAAAAGGCATTTTCGAATACAAAAAGAAAACGATTTTCTAAAGAGAATATCAAGTAACGATACAACCTGAGGCTGAACTCTTCGTGAAATGGTTTTGAAATAAGGGAAAAATGTTTTTTTAAAGAACCAATGAAATCAAAGTATAATAACTTAAAAGAACCAATGAAATCAAAGGACAATTAAACGGATATAAAAGAACTTTCTAGAGTATTCAAAATGAATATTTAAACTTTCCGCTTGCTGAGGTTGCCATCAAAACATGAATAAACGTAATACATATGGGTTGCCTTCTTCTGCAATAACTCGCTACTGAACCTGCTCTGAAACAAGCGCTGCCACCAAACATGGCAGAGAATGTAGGTGTACAAAATTCACATACATAATTTTTAATAGAACGATTTGTAAAAATTTAATTTTAAATTTAAGTATGGCGGAAATAGAGGAATTTGCAGTGAGTGTGCATTTTGAAAGCGCTAGTATTTTTGAGGGTGAGCACACTTCTGGTTGCCAGTCTGGAAGTGACGCAATTTAGCATGTTAGTGTAATGCAATGTCAGCCTGTCCCTTACAGAATTAATCAAATTGAAGATTTTGAATTTTCTTTTTCTTTACTGTAAAAAAACCCAATGAAAAGCTTTTTCTATAAAATTAAATGTAGACGACTCTAATAGTTTTAATAGTTGACAGTGCTTCTCTCCTGCACGTATTCCTAATGTGGCAACAGCAAAAAGTAATCTTCCGGTGGTTTGTTTTCACTTGAAATCTCTCTTATTCATGTTGCAAATGAGTGCTTAATTAAATTAAATTAATTCTTATCAAGGAATATATTTTCTTCCGGTAATTTGTGTTTAAATAAAACTCGAACTCAGTGATATAATTTTGTAAGACACAGAAAACAATTATGTAGACAGAATTATATATACCAATATATATATTTTTCCATATCATCGGTGTATTTTTAAAATGTTCTAAAACGTGAAAATCGTTTGCCACTTTCTATTTTCTTCGTCACTAATTCATTTATTTCAATAAAACGAAGAGACCAAACGCTAGGATTATTTATTAAGTTATTTATGTTATTTTGACGTTATTCGAAATTAGGATAGGTATGTTCGATATTTTTGTATTTTATTCTGACGTTGTACAAATGGAAATATTTTTGGGAGCAAGAAGGTAAAAGTTAATGAAATCTATTGCATGCATTTTTAAAATGTATTCCTAAAATGCCTATGGATTTGGAGTGTAATTAAATTAAAAATAACAAGTTTTGTGTTTTATTCTTCGGTGAAAGTTAACCCAGAAAAGTTTCCCTTATTATACTTTAAATCCAATTATTTTGTAAATACTAATTTAATTCTAATAAATAGTTAAAATATAGTATTTTAATAAAATTAACATTATATCTAAATTTAATTTGTACTTTGTTCAATCGGAAAAATTAGTCTCATTGGCAAAGATGTGAAGATTGAATTAGATCACAACCTAATTTAGTGTCTTTCGACGAAGTTACAACATTAGATGCATTCTCTGGACAATATTACACCTACACGATTGAATAGAAATTTTTGAGTTTATCTTTCAAGAATATATTTTTAAATTGCGGGGACTAGTACACGTTAAAACTGTTGTGACCTCAGATTACCTCACGTTGGCGTGATGTGGAAGCTTGGAGAGTGGGGTGCCAGCTCTATTATCGAACTCGTCAGTTGAATGTGTTTCGAAATGATACGGTGTTGTCCTCGATTCTTTCCCTTCGGGATTGAATCCGAACCGTTGTGTTACTACAATGCGACTTAATTTCAGCTACCTACTTCATTTTAAAATTACATGCCAGTTTCTCTGTGTAGTATGGCACAGGCGAAGTTTTAGTATGAGCTTAACTGAACATCATAATAGGTAAAGTTTGTGAGATGCAAGAGCTGAAATATAAAATCGAAAATCTAAATTAATATTTAATTATATACACAAATGCTACCGATGTACCCGATGAATTTATTTTTTGCTGTTCCATTCATAAATGGGAAATTGCGCGAATTTAAACTGATTATCACATTTGACGTTGCACTAATTTCGTACGTCCTTGGGTGAGTAACTAATGTGACCATGCACTTAGGATCAGTGAAGGTTCATCCATTTGGCGCAAGTATGGCACAAGCTTGGTGAGCTTTTTGCAGAAAGGCCTAAAAACGGAAAAAATACTTTTAAACAGATCTTTCAAAAAATGTTTTCTACAAAATAGAAAATTCTTAATTTTCCTCTAAATTTAATCCTTTTAAAATACAAACTTACGACTAAAATACAAGCTAATTACTTAATTTGTACAAGCTGTTATACATATTTCTTCGTGCCTACATTGTATATCTCTAATTTAGGGCACATTGTGTACCCTATCTTGATAATACCCTATCTTCAAAAGACAAAACTGAAGACAAAATACAGAACAAAAGCAATGTAAAAAAAAGGCAACAGAAGAAAGTCTATGGACCCATTCGGTCCCTCCCTTCCCAGTGTTGTTGTTCCCACAAAGTTGTAGCAAAGAGCGCAGGAAAGTGTCGCAGATGTGTATAGTCCATGAGTTCCTGAAGGTTGCAGAGCTTGCAGCTTGGATCGTCAAGGATGCCTATGCGATGTAAATGTCTTGCAAGGCAGTCGTGGCCAGTAGCGAGGCGGAATTCTGCTACGGCTTTAATTCTAGATTCATTCTGATATATAAGATAATATATGTGATATATAAGATAATATATAAGGATATATAAGATAATATATGTGATATATAAGATAATATATAAGTGATACATAAGAGATAATATATAAGTGATATATAAGAGATAATATATAAGTGATATATAAGATATTATATAAAAGGTTGGCATCTTATATAAGATGTCAACCAAAATTAATTATTTAAAAAGTTTTAAGGGGACTGAATAATATTAGGTTCATAATTAATTTAGTGCAGGCTCTTAATTATTGCAATTAATATTGTGCGTCGATTTTGTTGCTCAAATATAAATTTTACCTACCAACGTAATAAAACATCTGAATGTATTTTGATCAACAAAACTAAAAATTATAGTAAACAGTCTACATAACACAGAATGACCTTTGAAGGACTGTGGCCCATTGTAATAAAATAAATACAATTATGAACACGAAGGCTTAAAAGTTGGCTTCGACTAAGGGATTGGTCTATTAGAAATATAAAGGAAATATAAAAGTAGATTGAGCAGTAACCTTTTTATATATCCAGGCTTATGTGAGCAAAACTATTAATGACCCGAACACTACTTTCGTCTGCCTGGTGGAAACGAGCATTCGTTTTCTGATTGGTTTACGGGTGGGGGAAGACGCTATTCATCATCTGATTGGTCTGAGCTTCAGAGCAGTACACTTTTTCTGGTTCAGCATCTTTTTCGCCATTCTAGAAATGCCCATTCACATACCTACAATGTCACAAAATCTCATATCGCCAAACGAAGCGATAAGATGCCAAATCGGAAAACCAATTCAACATTTCACAGAAGATAAGTCGACATGTCGGTTACAATTCGTGAAGCTGCTTTCAATAGCAATTTCCCCTCGGGGTCACATCTTTAGATGTGTACAGACTTCACGAACTCGAGGGACCTTTGTGATCGGTTCTCATCCCATGGGGTTTACTGGTAAACACGAGAGTTACAATCTCAGGATGCCCAAGCGATCTTTCTCTACTTTCTCGTCTTCTCACAATTGAAATTGTCCGTGATATGGCCAAATATGGCCCCTGCGCCATAAAACCCCAAACCAACCACACTTCATAGCAACGCTCAGTATTTAATTTATCAAAACCGTCCCGTCCTAAGTCATACGGTGTAGTTTTGGGTTGCGAGCAACCCCGCACAGCACATGCGTTACCGCCTGTTTCTCAATATTACAATACAATTACACTTTCTATCATGGGATGGGCTATGATAGATTTTCTAGTCTTATTTCAAGAAGTCGATTGGCTATGATCTTAAGGCCTTGTCTTGACTTTTTACTTGTCCAAGGTAGTTTTCTTTCTACTTTCATGTGGTCACTGGGAAATATGTCTTTTCTTATGTTTTCTCACAGTTTGCAGTCGTAAATTACGTAGTCAACACTTTGAATTCTTTCTCCACATTCGCATTTGTCTTTCTTATTGAATAAACGTGTCAGGTGCTGTCCAAATACGCCGTGACCAGTGATAAATTGATTGATCTCAAAAGATCCTAGAAGTCTTGTCTGTGATATGTGCTTGTATTCTATATGGACTAATCTTCCCTTCTCTGAGTAGTCCTATCGCCCTTGCCACATCCCTTCTGCTTCTTTGTTAATTTGTTTCTGGATGTATTCCTTGTCCATTTGTTGTGCCTTGTCGATGTACTGTTTTTCTGTTGCTTGAGCATCCGCCCTCTCGTTGCCCTCATGGCCTGCGTGGGCTTTAATCCATTTTAGGTTTATAACCCCTGAGTAATTCTTTATTTGATGTTTCATATTGCAAATAAATTTATCACTGTTGGTAATATTGCCTAGGGCCATTAGCAGCGCTCAGTATACTTAAATTTCCCTTCAATGACAACTCAAATCAAGCGACAACAGCAGCCAAAAGGAGCCCTTCCTCCCGAAAATAAAAAAAACCCGCACTGCAAAACGCAAAAGGAATTTTAAGCACCGACCGAACTTAGCATCCACCTTCGCGGCACTATCAATTCTTTCGTCAGTCAATAAATGTGTCTACACCCGTAACATACACTCTGGGCAATTTTTCCGTGACTCATCCCCCCTCTGCAACCCCACACGAAGGCTCCCCGCATCTCCCCCCATTTATCAGAAACCCTTCTTTCCGGCGAAAGAGAGCGAGAAATTAGCGGTGTCTGCGAGATCCTGGACACCTGAAAGAACCAGGCAAAGACTTTGCAAAATAATTAATTTCCCACCACCGCCCATCCATTAATCAGGGGGAAAGGGGGTGATTAAATTTCATTAAAACACAAAACTTTTCCGCGGCCCGCCATCCATTTCCTCGAGATTAAGAGGCAGAAAAGAAAGTTATGATGCAATATTTTGCAATTTGCCTAACCCTAATTTCGCCTTTTTCATCAGCCACTGTTTTATTCCTTTCCCTCCATGCACCTTGTAACGCTGCTTCTGGGTATAATGGTACTAGAGCTTCGTGCGCCTGGAGTTGGGATTTTTTGCTGTTGTTGTTGTTGGAAGCCATGCCACCAGTACCGTTCTGGAGGCACGGGGGAGGTTATTTATAACGCTGGTAAATAAGTATTCTTGCGAGGGAAAGTTGATTCATAACGTGTCCGGTGATTGTATAACTGTTTCCGGAAACTGGAGGCCTGTTGTTAAACTTGGGTTTAAGGGATCCTCCGGAGCAGGTGTTCTAGGATTTTGCATTTCGTACTTGGTTTTCGTGTCTGCTTTTTCTGTGAGTGCGCATCTTCGTGAGGCTATGATTTAATTTAGTTCATTTTCAGCGTGTGCTCCGTTCTAATTGTCTTTATTATTCAGACCTTGTGCTATGGATGGCATTATGAAATTAGTTTGGATGAATTCGAAATTACTTTTCTCAAGTTTTCTTCAAAACTTTCTAATTTAGCCAATACATTATTACGAGGCTTTTTCTGTGAAACTAAATGTAGACGGCGGTAGTATTTTCAAGAAAACTTTCTAATTCAGCCAATACATTGGTAAGTGGCTTTTCCTGTGAAACTAAATGTAGATGGCGGTAGTGTTTTCAAGAAAACTTTCTGATTCAGCCAATACTTTGGTAAGTGCCTTCTTCTGTGAAACTAAATGTAGATGGCGGTAGTGTTTTCAAGAAAACTTTCTGATTCAGCCAATACTTTGGTAAGTGCCTTCTTCTGTGAAACTAAATGTAGATGGCGGTAGTGTTTTCAAGAAAACTTTCTGATTCAGCCAATACTTTGGTAAGTGGCTTTTCCTGTGAAACTAAATGTAGATGGCGGTAGTGTTTTCAAGAAAACTTTCTGATTCAGCCAATACTTTGGTAAGTGCCTTCTTCTGTGAAACTAAATGTAGATGGCGGTAGTGTTTTCAAGAAAACTTTCTGATTCAGCCAATACTTTGGTAAGTGCCTTCTTCTGTGAAACTAAATGTAGATGGCGGTAGTGTTTTCAAGAAAACTTTCTAATTCAGCCAATACTTTGGTAAGTGCCTTCTTCTGTGAAACTAAATGTAGATGGCGGTAATGTTTTCGTGGCAGAACGTACTTCCTTTACACACACATTCCTTATTGGGTAACAGGAAGTAAAACCTCCTTTTTCACTTAGTTTTATTCCTGTTTTTAGTCACTTATTCCTGTGAGCGCATTTTCGTTAGGCAGTTTAAAATTATTTTAGTAAATTTCAGCGCTTTTTTCATTCTAATTGTCTTTTTTTTCAGACATAGTGCCTTGAATGTCCTTACGTAATAAGTTTCGATAAATTAAAAATTACTTTTGTCGAGTTTCCTTCAAGATTACTTCCTAATATCGAAATGATTAACAGGAAGGAAAATCCTTGTCTTCCGGTGAATTGTTGGGGGTCATAATGACTGAGTAGATTCGCCCAATGTACTAATAACACGCGATTTGGAGGCGGTGTGGAGTGATTCTTTTGAGTATATTTCTCTCTTCTACATCAGTCAAAATTTCGTTGTGTGAGTACGTCCATTTACATTTATTTGGCGTTGTTTGACGCAGTTTGGCCAAATGTGGCCCTTGAGCCATAAAACCCCAACGAACCGGTGGTTTGTTTACACTGTAAACCTACCTCATTCAATAAATAAAACTTCATGAAAATGATTTTGCTAAATGCACACATGGCGCTTAAACATAGACATCGTAAATTGAGTTAGTTAAAATTTGAATAGGTTCAGTTAGCCTAAATGTAACAAAACAAAATATGACTGTAGAGTCAAACCAAGTCCAAATAAGTGTAATTTTGACTCTGAAATTGGCGCAGAGCGGGGGTATAGTATAAGATCAAATAGTGGTGGTCAGATGAATTTGTCACCAGTCAAATAGAATCACGTTCACCGAGAGTTGTATTTTTTGTTGTTGCCACAGACCAGCCACCATTACTGTCTTAAGCATGAGTGGATTGCTTATCTTCTTTCTTATTCCATTTTTACATGGGTAGATCTGCTGCTATTGATCATAAGATCTGGGTTGTTTATAGCGCTAGTAAATAAGTACAAGTAAGTTGTTTATAAGCTAGTATAAGTATTCTTGCCAGGGCATATTGTGTCGAGTGATTGTATGACTGTTTCCGGAAACTGTGGGCTTGAAGCAGATGCGAAACTTGGAATTCTCAAGCGCAGGTGTTCTAGAACTTCGTACATGAGTTTTGGGTCTAGTTTTACTGTGCTAACGTTTATTTGTGTAGCAGTTAGGTAATATTTTAATTTAGCTAATTCTATTCAGTGTGTTTCTTTAAATCGTATTTATTCAAATCTCTCTCTAGGTAGTTTGCTTTGAATAAGAATTTGGAAGGTAAATTCTTGAGGAATTTTAAAATACGTTGCATTAGGTTTTTCAGGGATTCATTTGAATTAATCTATTCTATTCATATTAGCTAAGTAAGGAAGGCAGATAGTTGCATTAACGTCGCAATGGGGCTGCACAACGGGCTATTGGGACGACAGCACCTCGTAATATTGAACCATCATCTATATCAGGAACTGAGTTGATTGGAAATTGTTTCATAGTACTGAAACGTTGCAGAATTCGTCTTCTAAAAGACCTCAGTAATAATCGAGCTTACCTAGACATCGGCTTCACATGCCTTTGTAAGGTATATTAGCTATACTACCTTAGGTTATGAAGATACAAGCTATATTCACATGTATCAAGCTAAGGTTTAAATACTTGATATTAAGATAAATGATTGTCGAATTTATAAAACTAATTTGAAAGATAGGATTGAAATTGCCACATATAGCACATATTTATAACAACCGTCATTATGGAAAGTATCGCAGTTATGTGAGCATGTATGCGCTCGGTAAACCCGAGTACAGGAATAGTTTTAAAACTGTTTTCCGCAAAGTACACTGAAATGCAGTAAAATTAAGTAAATATTCAAATCTTATTACTATAGAAATTCACTTCTTATTTCTCTGTTACTTTTGTAACGTTGGTACGATATGTAAGTTAATGAACATGTGATATGGTTATTTCTGTGAATAAATAGTGATGGTTTCATTTTTTCTAATAAAGGAGTAATTAAAGAAATTATTAATAAATCAAATAACTACTTTGATTTTTTTGTTATTTTATGCTTATTATTTTGTTTAAAAAAACTAGAATGAGAAAGTTAGAACAAAAGACGGATTCGTGGAGAGCATTTGCCTCTAAGCTCCCCCTCCTACTTGTATGGATAAGCTTCAAATGCTGTTAATAAATAACAATTGAAACAATTATGAGGAACATAAGAATCAATGATTAATGCTACAATTTAAAAATCATTAAAATAATTATTTCGATTTTTTTTAAATTTTATACTTTATAATTTATGTTTAAAAAACAAGTATAAGACATAGCCGGGAGAGCCTTTATAACACTAGATTACACCCTTTACCTGCTGGCCTTCATGTATTCATAAGCTTAAAATACAGTTAATAAATAACAATTGAAACAACACTGGGAAACAGCAATATCAAATACTAAGATTACAAAACCATTAATCAATCAAATTAATACTTTGATTTTATAATATTTTACACGCCGACCAACCGGTCTAGTGGTTAAGGTGTTGGCTTCTGGATCGGAAGGTTCCTGGTTCGAATCCGGGGTCAGGGCATGGATATAAAATTGTGTTGTCCTTTGTTAGGAAGCGATGATGGTCCTCCCACTGGGTGCTCCTTCACAAGAGACCATCAATTCCGGTCTTGTAGTGGCCAATGACTATGTGCATTTGTGCCCGCCATTAGAAAAAAAAAATAATAATAATATTTTACACTTTATTTGTAAAAAGATAGGAGTAAAAAGTTAGAATAAGACAGAATAGTAGAGAGCTTTTGCCTCTAGAGCTCCCTCTCCGTCTGCTGGCCTTCATGTATTCATAAGCTTAAAATACAGTTAATAAATAACAACTGAAACAACTCTGGAAAACAGCAATATCAAATACTAAGATTACAAAACCATTAATCAATCAAATTAATACTTTGATTTTATAATATTTTACACTTTATTTGTAAAAAGATAGGAGTAAAAAGTTAGAATAAGACAGAATAGTAGAGAGCTTTTGCCTCTAGAGCTCCATCTCCGTCTACTGGCCTTCATATATTCATAAGCTTAAAATACAGTTAATAAATAACAACTGAAACAACTCTGGAAAACAGCAATATCAAATATTAAGATTACAAAACCATTATTCAATCAAATGAATACTTTGATTTTATAATATTTTACACTTTATTTGTAAAAAGATAGGAGTAAAAAGTTAGAATAAGACAGAATAGTAGAGAGCTTTTGCCTCTAGAGCTCCCTCTCCGTCTGCTGGCCTTCATGTATTCATAAGCTTAAAATACAGTTAATAAATAACAATTGAAACAACTCTGGAAAACAGCAATATCAAATATTAAGATTACAAAACCATTAATCAATCAAATAAATACTTTGATTTTATAATATTTTACACTTTATTTGTAAAAAGATAGGAGTAAAAAGTTAGAATAAGACAGAATAGGAGAGATCTTTTGCCTCTAGAGCTCCCTCTTCGTCTGCTGGCCTTCATGTATTCATAAGCTTAAAATACAGTTAATAAATAACAATTGAAAATACTCTGGGAAACAGCGATATCTATTTAAGCATACGTTCATCTGCAGTCAGCTTATGAAACCATAAATCAAATACTCCGAGGGCAGAATGGTAGGCCGCTTTCGCACGATCTTATTACGCGACTGACAGCATCCAAGACATCACTGACATGATTTCTGAAATTGAGGAAGCGAAAAAAAAAGTGACACGTTCAACACTCAATTCACTCCTTAACATATGGAAGGAAAACCCTCTAAGTAGATTAAGCAGATGTCAAGCATGGGAAAAAAAAGTAAAATATCACAAAACACAATCAGGGAGTGTGCATTATATATTTCTCTCACACTCCTCCAAAGGCACCGCAGAGGATCATATACGATTGGATTTCTATCTAAAGGGATAGCAAATCCAGGCTTAAGGGCCGCGTTTTATTTTTTTTCGGTTCATGTCATATAACAGTCATCGATAAAAAAAATTTAAATAAAAATAAAATATGTATCAATGTAAATGAACCACTATTAAACTGACTAATACTCCTGGGGATTGTCTTAATGGTTGTTATTCATTGGAAGAAAATTGACCAAATTTTGATGGACGAGATATCTCGTCATTAGAAAAAAACGAGCCAGACCTTTATCTCGTCATTAAAAAAAATCTAAAGTATCAATGACGAAATATCTCATCATTAACAGATCTTGATAGACCAGATTTCTCGTCATTCGAAGAAACTCACCAGATCTTGATGGACGAGATATCTCGTGATTAGAAGAAAACTGACCAGATCTTTATCTCTTCACGATAAAAAAATTGGCACCATCAATGATAAAATATCATGGTATTAGCAAAATTGGTCAGGTCGTGGTCGGATTTCTGTAGGACACCGCTGGGAGGTCTGAGAAAGGAATAAAATTTTTTTAATAGTTGCACCTTGGCTGTAATGAAAGGTATTTTCAGAGTAAACAAACCAGATGGACTGCCAAGATTTTACTTCCGCTATCCAAATGAACTCGGGGTTACCCTTAAACGTAGTTATGATGTTTGACGTTTCATCTAATTTGCACTGTTTAATCAACTATCAATACCAATTAGGAAATCATTATCTGGACATTTTATTGACGTAGTGCTGAAATCGTATTCTAACGTAATCGTATTTAAATGATGTCATGTACAGGGAACCAACGTTCCGCCTCAGGAACACGACCAACACTAACGTTTTGCTTGATATAAATTGCCGGTTACTGTCATGCTATAGCAAAAGAAAAAAACAACTGTTTTTTAGTTTTAAATGAGTGTAGAAAGACTAATTATGTGCTTCTGCATGCTGCTACCGATTGCACCTTAGATAGAGGACAGTTAGTGCAACTTTGCACTATGGAGAAGGAATTGTTTTTGTCCCTTTACAGATAAAACTCTTCGGGATTGATCCAGGACCGTCGCCATAGCCCATTTTGTTGCTCCATAGCGACGTTATATAGTGCAACTACCAACTCATCAACCCAACTGCATATAAAACTAGCAATTAACTTTTTGATTTATGTCAATATGGCAATCGAAATGCTATGTTAAAATAAAAAATAAATATTTTTAAATGTATTTACATATAACTTTGGTCAAGAAAGAAGGAATATTTATTAGTTAGAATAAGCTTTATTTTGAAGCAAGTTGCTTAGTAGTTGTTTTGGAAGTAAATGTAAGGTTAGGTTATGCAGTTAATTCAGGACTGTACCAACTGGACTATCACGACCCCAATTAAGAAACGCGTAAATATACCATATAAAATAGTTTTATTACTTTTGGGAAATATTGCATAATTTTATGTTAATATGCTTTTATTACTTATTTAATGCGATTTTATTTTGTGTTGTACAATTTTATTACTTATAAAACACCATATTATATGCTAGGGGTGGCCAGTTACACTACATTTGGAATCCACATTTCAGGAAGGAATATTTGAACGAATCATTTATTTATCTTTGATAATAAAAAACAACAATGAGAAACTGAAAAGTAGTTCAATTTTTTAAAGTTTACACACACGGATCCCCTCTTCCCCCGATCAACCTGATTTATAGCTGAATCACAAAACTGCGTTGTTTTCTTAGGCCCGGTGCACACATCCGCTTTTTCAACGTGCGGCGCCACTACGTTACCAAAGCCCAACTATGCACACATAACCGTGAAATGACGCACGAACTCATTTCGCGCCATTTGCCATAAATATTCTATCAAAGAAAACGTGTTTATTTCGCTTACTTGGTGTAAAAAAAGTTTATTTTGAAACAAAATAAACGTTACTGAATACAACCATTTATTAATTATTATTTGTATTCCATTTGTTTATGAAAACAAGGTACTTCAGAATGGAGACTCATGTGCGGCTCCGTGAGGAACTGCGGTACAAATTGCACGCAAGTTGTACGTGCGTCTCCTCAGCGGCGCTGGAGGCATGTGTGTACTGCTCCTTTGGATCTAATGTATCTCAGACCGCACTTGCGTTGCGGTAGCGGCGCCGCACGTTGAACCACCGGATGTGTGCACCGGGCCTCAGCTGAGACTACTTTGACTCGAAGCAAAAGATTCAGCATTAAAAATGTGTGAAAAACGTCACACTATAGCTTTGTCGACTGAGCGTTGATCCGACAACGTAATTCGCACGAGTCTGGGACGTAACAAAGCTCGCAAAGCTGTTGTTTTGTAATATCTTTTGTGTTTGCTAGTTCCGGAACAAACATATATATATATATATATATATATCTACTATTATAAAATGAAGTTTCTGTGTTTATGTGTGTGTGGTATATATGGGGTGCCCTGACGAATTTATGGCATTCACACTAATGAAATTAGGCACACATGTAGTACGAATTTTTTGCAATTTTATATACCAGCCCGATTTTTAAAATTTCATCTAGAAAATTTTATTAAAATTTTATTAATTATTAAATAATTAATACGATATTGAATTATTATTTGTTTTCCTCTGAATGGCAACACTCTTGAATCGGTCTTGCCTCTGATTCAAATTGTGACTGTTAAGTGTGCGTCTATTCGCACTGCTGACGCCAGTAAAACGGTAAACAATTTTATTAAATTTCTATTGTTTTTATTGCTTTTCTAAAAGCATAATTATAATATAACTTTTGGACAATGATCAGTTTTAGTTTACCATATTTCATGCATGTATTTTGTTCGCATAAGGGCTACCAATCGCCTGAGAGAACCACACGTGGCTGGCTAGCAGCACTAAGACCCCTGTTACATGCAATCCGTGGAAAAATTGAGGCTGATCGAAGGTGGTTGGAATTGTTTCGGATTGTACAGTCCCAATAGACAACGCTCTACAAAACGGAAATCTCGAGAAGAGGGAAAGAAGAAAAAAACTGACTACAAAGAAACAA
The DNA here is from genome assembly GCA_947359465.1 of Metellina segmentata. Taxonomy (NCBI): domain Eukaryota; kingdom Metazoa; phylum Arthropoda; class Arachnida; order Araneae; family Tetragnathidae; genus Metellina; species Metellina segmentata. The sequence goes on from OX375881.1 coordinate 30,013,612, forward strand.
TCGGAAAAATTAAAAAGGAAGTAAAATGTAACAAAAAAACAATACAAAGAACTAGAGGAACCAAAAAATCGAATGCTTCAATCGTACAGGAGATGGGGGGGGGTTCTGCACAGACAACAAACTATAAGTCTTCTCTGTTTTTGAGGAGAGCTATCGGCTATTAGTTAGCGTTTCAGCGGCGTGTAAAATTAACTTGTCAAAAATATAAATTAGTGCGGGGGGTGACGGAGAGTGCAGAGGGGGAGGGTCACGCCGATCCCCCGATCAATGAGAACATCTGGCGTTTTCAGCTCTTGTCAAAGCAAAGGGGCATTAATTAAATCCAATCAATATCTGGCGCAGGCAACCGACAGTTGTTGCTCTATATCCGTTGAAGGGTGGTCCACTTTGGGGGGGCCCTGCCACCACCCCTCCGTTCTCTTCATTCGGCAAACGACTGTTTTAGTGGACGGGGGGTATTTCGAACAAAATCCAGGTACGCTCGTGGATGTATCGATAACCCGATACGTTGAACGAGCGTGTGTTGTGTTTTTAAGTTGGTTGAGTTTTTCGGGTTGTTTTGCGAGGACGATCGGAAACGGAGTTTGAATTGGAGAAAGGGAGATTGGGGAAGTATTTGAAAGAGAATTGAGAAATAATGTAAATATTGAGTTACTTTTAATGTTTTTATATTGTTTATTTTCGGATGTCACATCTGTAATGGGATAATTTTTTATACTCTGGAAGATATTCGAAAATGTTGTTTTGCTTAAAATAAAACGTGTAAAAAGCCAAGTTTTGATTAGACTTACAAGTTTGATGTTATCGAGTAGTAAAATATTTCAAATAGAAACTATGATAAATAATATCCATAATAGAAAATTAAAATCTCAATTAGGACCAGCAAATTTTGAAGTAAATTTGTGAGTTTTTATTTTTGAAATTATTTATTGAAATAAAGTTTCCTCTCACTCTCGATTTGAAATCTTTCACAGTTAGACATCCAACGCATTAGTTCAATCAAATCTCGAATTTTAAAGCCTACGTTTGAATAAATGAACAAAATATACATGATATAACTGCTTTATATTTTTGACTAATTTTATTCTATTTGGAGGTACGAAATGCGCATTATCAATGTTCATGTCTATCATATACGAATTTAAATAAGACGACAAGTGAATAACGATACTGCCATAAATCGATATGAGAAATATTATTCTATTTGGAGGAACGAAATGCGTATCACCAATGTTCGTATCTATTATACGAATTTAAATTAGACGATAAGTGAGTAATGATACTGCTATGAATCGATATAAGGAGAAATTTTATTCTATTTTTAGGTACGAAATGCTTATCACCAATGTTCGTATCTATTATACGAATTTAAATAAGGCGAGAAGTGAGTAATGATACTGTTATGAATCGATATAAGGAGAAATTTTATTCTATTTTTAGGTACGAAATGCGTATCACCAATGTTCGTATCTATTATACGAATTTAAATAAGACGAAAAGTGAGTAATGATACTGCTATGAATCGATATAAGGAGAAATTTTATTCTATTTTTAGGTACGAAATGCGTATCACCAATGTTCGTATCTATTATACGAATTTAAATAAGACGAAAAGTGAGTAATGATACTGCTATGAATCGATATAAGGAAAAATTTTATTATATTTTTAGGTACTAAATGCGTATCACCAATGTTCGTATCTATTATACGAATTTAAATAAGGCGAGAAGTGAGTAATGATACTGCTATGAATCGATATAAGGAGAAATTTTATTCTATTTTTAGGTACGAAATGCGTGTCACCAATGTTCGTATCTATTATACGAATTTAAATAAGGCGAGAAGTGAGTAATGATACTGTTGTGAATCGATATAAGGAGAAATTTTATTCTATTTTTAGGTACAAAATGCGTATCACCAATGTTCGTATCTATTATACGAATTTAAATAAGACGAAAAGTGAGTAATGATACTGCTATGAATCGATATAAGGAGAAATTTTATTCTATTTTTAGGTACGAAATGCGTATCACCAATGTTCGTATCTATTATACGAATTTAAATAAGACGAAAAGTGAGTAATGATACTGCTATGAATCGATATAAGGAAAAATTTTATTCTATTTTTAGGTACGAAATGCGTATCACCAATGTTCGTATCTATTATACGAATTTAAATAAGACGAAAAGTGAGTAATGATACTGCTATGAATCGATATAAGGAGAAATTTTATTCTATTTTTAGGTACGAAATGCTTATCACCAATGTTCGTATCTATTATACGAATTTAAATAAGGCGAGAAGTGAGTAACGATACTGCTATGAATCGATATAAGGAAAAATTTTATTCTATTTTTAGGTACGAAATGCGTATCACCAATGTTCGTATCTATTATACGAATTTAAATAAGACGAAAAGTGAGTAATGATACTGCTATGAATCGATATAAGGAGAAATTTTATTCTATTTTTAGGTACTAAATGCGTATCACCAATGTTCGTATCTATTATACGAATTTAAATAAGACGAAAAGTGAGTAATGATACTGCTATGAATCCATATAAGGAGAAATTTTATTCTACTTTTAGGTACGAAATGCTTATCACCAATGTTCGTATCTATTATACGAATTTAAATAAGGCGAGAAGTGAGTAATGATGCTATGAATCGATATAAGGAGAAATTTTATTCTATTTTTAGGTACGAAATGCGTGTCACCAATGTTCGCATCTACTATACGAATTTAAATAAGACGAGAAGTGAGTAGTGATACTGCTATAAAACGTTATAAAGAAAAATTTTGTTCTATTTTTAGGTACGAAATGCTTATCACCAATGTTCGTATCTATTATACGAATTTAAATAAGGCGAGAAGTGAGTAACGATACTGCTATGAATCGATATAAGGAAAAATTTTATTCTATTTTTAGGTACGAAATGCGTATCACCAATGTTCGTATCTATTATACGAATTTAAATAAGACGAAAAGTGAGTAATGATACTGCTATGAATCGATATAAGGAGAAATTTTATTATATTTTTAGGTACTAAATGCGTATCACCAATGTTCGTATCTATTATACGAATTTAAATAAGGCGAGAAGTGAGTAATGATACTGCTATGAATCGATATAAGGAGAAATTTTATTCTATTTTTAGGTACGAAATGCGTATCACCAATGTTCGTATCTATTATACGAATTTAAATAAGACGAAAAGTGAGTAATGATACTGCTATGAATCGATATAAGGAGAAATTTTATTCTATTTTTAGGTACGAAATGCTTATCACCAATGTTCGTATCTATTATACGAATTTAAATAAGGCGAGAAGTGAGTAACGATACTGCTATGAATCGATATAAGGAAAAATTTTATTCTATTTTTAGGTACGAAATGCGTATCACCAATGTTCGTATCTATTATACGAATTTAAATAAGGCGAGAAGTGAGTAATGATACTGTTGTGAATCGATATAAGGAGAAATTTTATTCTATTTTTAGGTACGAAATGCTTATCACCAATGTTCGTATCTATTATACGAATTTAAATAAGGCGAGAAGTGAGTAATGATACTGTTGTGAATCGATATAAGGAGAAATTTTATTCTATTTTTAGGTACGAAATGCGTATCACCAATGTTCGTATCTATTATACGAATTTAAATAAGACGAAAAGTGAGTAATGATACTGCTATGAATCGATATAAGGAGAAATTTTATTCTATTTTTAGGTACGAAATGCGTATCACCAATGTTCGTATCTATTATACGAATTTAAATAAGACGAAAAGTGAGTAATGATACTGCTATGAATCGATATAAGGAAAAATTTTATTCTATTTTTAGGTACTAAATGCGTATCAACAATGTTCGTATCTATTATACGAATTTAAATAAGGCGAGAAGTGAGTAATGATACTGCTATGAATCGATATAAGGAGAAATTTTATTCTATTTTTAGGTACGAAATGCTTATCACCAATGTTCGTATCTATTATACGAATTTAAATAAGGCGAGAAGTGAGTAACGATACTGCTATGAATCGATATAAGGAAAAATTTTATTCTATTTTTAGGTACGAAATGCGTATCACCAATGTTCGTATCTATTATACGAATTTAAATAAGACGAAAAGTGAGTAATGATACTGCTATGAATCGATATAAGGAGAAATTTTATTCTATTTTTAGGTACTAAATGCGTATCACCAATGTTCGTATCTATTATACGAATTTAAATAAGGCGAGAAGTGAGTAATGATACTGCTATGAATCGATATAAGGAGAAATTTTATTCTATTTTTAGGTACGAAATGCGTATCACCAATGTTCGTATCTATTATACGAATTTAAATAAGACGAAAAGTGAGTAATGATACTGCTATGAATCGATATAAGGAGAAATTTTATTCTATTTTTAGGTACGAAATGCTTATCACCAATGTTCGTATCTATTATACGAATTTAAATAAGGCGAGAAGTGAGTAACGATACTGCTATGAATCGATATAAGGAAAAATTTTATTCTATTTTTAGGTACGAAATGCGTATCACCAATGTTCGTATCTATTATACGAATTTAAATAAGACGAAAAGTGAGTAATGATACTGCTATGAATCGATATAAGGAGAAATTTTATTCTATTTTTAGGTACTAAATGCGTATCACCAATGTTCGTATCTATTATACGAATTTAAATAAGGCGAGAAGTGAGTAATGATACTGTTATGAATCGATATAAGGAGAAATTTTATTCTACTTTTAGGTACAAAATGCGTATCACCAATGTTCGTATCTATTATACGAATTTAAATAAGACGAAAAGTGAGTAATGATACTGCTATGAATCGATATAAGGAGAAATTTTATTCTATTTTTAGGTACGAAATGCGTATCACCAATGTTCGTATCTATTATACGAATTTAAATAAGACGAAAAGTGAGTAATGATACTGCTATGAATCGATATAAGGAAAAATTTTATTCTATTTTTAGGTACTAAATGCGTATCACCAATGTTCGTATCTATTATACGAATTTAAATAAGGCGAGAAGTGAGTAATGATACTGCTATGAATCGATATAAGGAGAAATTTTATTCTATTTTTAGGTACGAAATGCTTATCACCAATGTTCGTATCTATTATACGAATTTAAATAAGGCGAGAAGTGAGTAACGATACTGCTATGAATCGATATAAGGAAAAATTTTATTCTATTTTTAGGTACGAAATGCGTATCACCAATGTTCGTATCTATTATACGAATTTAAATAAGACGAAAAGTGAGTAATGATACTGCTATGAATCCATATAAGGAGAAATTTTATTCTACTTTTAGGTACGAAATGCTTATCACCAATGTTCGTATCTATTATACGAATTTAAATAAGGCGAGAAGTGAGTAATGATACTGCTATGAATCGATATAAGGAGAAATTTTATTCTATTTTTAGGTACGAAATGCGTGTCACCAATGTTCGCATCTACTATACGAATTTAAATAAGACGAGAAGTGAGTAGTGATACTGCTATAAAACGTTATAAAGAAAAATTTTGTTCTATTTTTAAGTACGAAATATGAATCACAAATGTTCGGATGTATGATGGAAGAATTTAAATAAAACGAGAAGTGGATAACGATACTATCATGAATCGATGTAAGGAGAAATTTCAGCGAAGATGTTATGTAAAGGTCTTTTAGTTTGAACAAAATGTTGACCCCCACGTTTACTAAAAAAAAGGTACAAAAACCCTAGGGGGAATAAAAGGGTATTTTAGATTATATATACAATTGCTCGTGTATATTAGTTCATGAATATGCAAAATAATTTGGACACGGCCTACGCTCTATAAATACTTACTACTTAATAGATTGGAAGGGCCATCCCCTATTATAGACGTTCAAATTGTCACTCAATCTTCCTCGATCATAATTTTTGGTGTTTTATTTGTTATTTCGTAATCTATCTGTTTTTCTATGAAATCGGTTGTGATTAGTTTTTATTTGATTTACATATCTATGACAGGGAAGCTGAAGTGTTACCTAGAAAAGCCTGTGATTAATGTAAATTGCTAAATAGATCAGTTAACTTATTTGGTTAAGGTATAATTTTCAAAATTTATAATGAATCAATCTTTCAATTTATTTTTATGGTTACAATGATGAATAACAATATTGTTGTTATTATTCTAATAGCTTCGTTAAATCGAAGTAGTACTTATTGTTTAATAATCCCAAGATTTGAAGTTTCTCCGCGGTTGTTTCTAAACTAAAACAGTGGTTGAATAGAACTCTCCTGGAAGACTACTTATGAGTCAATCTATGTTAAACCACGCGTTCCACAAACCGAATTTTTAAAAACTTGGTGATTTTCTACATAAATGAAATAGTGGAAAATTTTAGCTTCCTATTTGTTATAGTGTTTTATTTGTATTAATTTTGAATTTGACAAATTGGGCAATCTTTTATCATTGTTGAATCAATACCTAATCAGAATCTCTAGATTTGACTCTTAGACCGGAATAAATTAGGGCTTATTTTGAAGACAAATATGCAACGTTTCCAATGATGTACAAGCCTATGAGTGACCTTTATAGTTTCAGGGTCATTAAGTTTGACTTTTGATCGTAAATTATAAAAAACTTTTTATTTATTTATTTATTCTGAAAGCTATATATTAAAGGTAAGAGTCCACAATTTTAGCTCTGTTCGAGCCCAATCGGACAGTTAAGTCAAATGGTACAGAGGTTTATGAGTACCATCATCATTCTATTCATTTTGAATATTTTTAACCCATACGTGCCCCTCTTGAAACCAACAGCTATATATTAAAGATAAGCTACAGGTCAGACGAAACAGGAGTTTATGGATATTATCATCATTCTATTAACTTTGAATATTTTTAGCCCATACTTGTCGCCCTTGATACTTTCAGAAAGCTAAGAAAAAAAGTACAACACCTTTTCTGAGGTTATTTATAGAAATAATAAAAAAATACATATTTCACCTGTAATTTAAGCTTAAAAATTAAACTCAATGACCTTGAAACAAGAAAGATCACGCTGAAGATTATGATATACATCATTAGAAGGGTTGTACATGTCTACAAAATAAGCCATAATTTAGTCCGATCGAATAATTAAATCCAGAGATATGAGCCCGCTCGAGTTACTAATTCTGCAATCATAGAAAAAATCGCCCACGTTTTCAAATTTAAAATTATTATAAATAAAAAATCTAATACAAAATAGAAACTTTTGCTAAAATTTTCCAGTTTTTTTTTAATGCGTCTGAGAAGGCTAAAGGGTTCAAATCTAATTGAAAGTACCCCTTTGACATCTCATGACTCGCATATATTAATGTATATTTAACAGTATATTAAGCCATATAATTGTATTCTAATAATATAATCTTTATTATATTTAGGATATATATTATAATCAGGTGAATTAAAAAGGTAACTTGTGTTACGGATATTTTTTTGTGTATAATTATCACTTTTTATTTTATGAGAAACTATACACTAAAAATATACAAGTACAAAGTAATGTCAGAAGTGGAGTTCGAACCCACGCTCTCTTTCGAGAACCAGAGCTTAAATCTGGCGCCTTAGACCGCTCGGCCATTCTGACTGTCTACGTTGGGCCAGTTAAAGATTACTCATTTCTTCAGCAGCTGCTATGTGCAAACAGCAAAGAAACGTGACGCATGTACACGCTTGGAACTAGGAATACGATCACCGATCAGAGTTCTATGTTTAACAAATATAGGTTAGACTCAAGAACACAGTACATCGAAAATTGGCTGCAATTTTATCATCATTAATTGGTGATAATATTAGAATATGGTAACCTCCTCGTTGACGACGAAAATTTTAGTCTCCAATTTGACGATGCACGGGTGCCGTGTTCTTGAGTTTTTTTCCACAAGTATCAATGAAATTAAACCTGTGTTTTGTAAAAGAAACTTTTTTTTTGCTTCTAAAAGGACGCGGAATCATCAATGTATACAAAACAGACTGTATCATATCTACAGGTGAAATATTCTTGAAATCGATGAGCAATTTCCCTTATGGAAACAGGCTTGCGTGATAATTTAATACACGATATTTTATGTAACATCAGAATGAGAAGTACGAGTGATTTTTTTTCATATAACAAAGGAGAAAGATGTTTTACAGAGAACGTTTTGTAGGCAAGAATATAATTTATCTAATTTTAACAATAATATACCAAGGTTACTAATCAAAACATACTATAATACTCGTTTTCTTGTTGCATCAAATGTACTTTGTATTGATCCTTCAGACATTCTTTACTTTTGATGGATTTTACTTTATGAATTATGTTAATTATAATGGTTAGACTGACGGGTTTGCAAATAACAATTAATCAAACTGGCATAGTAAACTAGCATATGTTAGATACAGGGTGGTCCCGAATTCATGGTACAAACTTTAATGGTAGGTACAGGACATTGTAACAATGATTTATTGTATAGGAATGTATAGTCGCAAGTGACGCGGTGAGGCGAAAACAGGGGAAATAACGGCCGAAAGGAAAAACAAAGATTTTATTGAAAGCGTTGTTGACAAGTGTCATGTTTACAGTAATTGTTCAAAATTGCGTCCACCAGTATCGATACATGCTTGACAGCGTCGGTGGAGCGATTGGCGTACACGTTCAAAGATGCCTGGTATTTCACGCACACCTGCAGCAGCTACAGATAAGCGAGCGACGAGATCCTCATCTGAGTCAACTGGAGTCTCATAAACAAGATGCTTTAGATGTCCCCATAAAAAGTAATCGAGGCTCGATAAATCGGGAGATCGGGGTGGCCAAGGGACTGGTCCACCACGCCCAATCCATCGAGTACCAAACGTGGCATTCAGGTAATTCCGTACATCAATGCTGAAGTGTGCTGGCGCCCCATCGTGCTGAAACCACATGCGGTTACGAATGGCGATCGGAACATCATGCAGCAGTTGTGGTAACACTTCTTTCAGAAAAATAAGATAGCTTCCGCCAGTGAGCCGCGTGGGTAGTAAGTATGGGCCAATCAAAAAGTCGTTCACAATACCAGCCCACACATTAATACTGAAACGTTGTTGAAACGCATGTCGACGCGTTGCATGTGGATTATCGGTTGCCCACACATGGGAATTGTGCGCATTAAAGACACCCTCGCGTGAAAATGTCGCTTCATCTGTAAATAGCACATAATCTACGAAATCCGGCTGCAACGCACATTGCTGCATCACCCACAGGCAGAAGTTCACGCGGCGAGGATAATCTGCCGGATTCAATGCTTGTACTTTCTGAAAATGGAAGGGGTGTAAGCGATTTTCGTTTAACACTCTGCATACAGTCTGATGACTCACACCTACGTCACGCGCAACAGTTCTTGTGCTTGACTCGGGTCTATCAGCCACAATGTTCAAGATGCTTTCTTCCAGCCTTGGAGTGCGTACAGCTCTTACTCGACCAGCGCCATGTCTGTTGACGTCGAACGCACCTGTTTCACAAAGTTGACGATGTAACCGTTGAAAAATTCTATGATCCGGCATTCGTCGATCAGGATACTCCGCGCGATACATTCGTAACGCAGCTCTGCCGTTACCATTTGCACGGCCGTACATGTAATGCATGTCTGCTTTTTCTGCATACGTAAAGTCACCTATCGTCTACGGCAGCACAATTGTGAATGGCGCTTTTCCCTACTGCGATGCATCATGTTCAACAGCGGCTAGACATCTACTGCCCTCTACCGGCAATGATACCAACCGATCACTCCATTTCTCTTTCCTTTTATTTCCCCTGTTTACGCCTCACCGCGTCACTTGCGACTATACATTCCTATACAATAAATCATTGTTACAATGTCCTGTACCTACCATTAAAGTTTGTACCATGAATTCGGGATATATTAAACACCCTGTATATTAAATATGAAGCTGTATTTCACTCCGATACACATGTAGCTCATAGTTTTTAAACGTGGACTTTTTTTTTGTAATCGCTCCTTGAAGAAATGGCTATCAAACATTTGAACTCGTTAAAATTTCGAGTCTAAGACCTTTTTAAACCTATAGTTGTTGACGTCATAGAATCTATTCCTGTAACTTACCTTGGGTGTATTTCCCTCTACTGTACTAGTAAAACGTACTTTGTGTTTGTATGTCTCTTACTTGACGTTGGCTTGTGTTTGGCGCAACTTGGTCAAAATATGGCTCTTTCGTCATCAAATCCAACCTAACCAATCTTTGCATACATTCTATAACAAAAATTCAACGCACAAAGAAGGACGTGAAGAACATACATAGAAATACAAACGATTAAAATTTCAGAACAATTGAATGATTTATTTCAGAGTTTGATCGTTACAAAGGGAAGAAGTCAATAAGGCGTTGGTCCACCTCTGCCTGGATGCAAGCTGTCACCCGGCGTGGCATAGACTGAAAAAGTTCCCGAATGGTGCCCTGCGGAATTTCTTGCCAAATTGTCTCCAACTGTCAGGCTAAATGGTCAACATTCCGGGATAGTTGCAATCGGCTTCCCATAACATCCCAAATTTGTTCTATGGGAGAGAGATCATGAGAGCTAACTGGCCAAGGAAACATCGGGAAAGCTTGAAAACAATTCATAGTATCCCGGGCATTATCTTGTTAAAAAGTAAGTCCGGGGTGTCGTAAAAGGAATGGTAACACAACCGGTTGTTGAATGTCGTCTACATACCGCTGTGCTGTAAGTGTGTTAGAAATAACTATCAAAGGGGACCGACTATCAAAGGAGATGGCATCCCAGATCATAACGCCCTGTTGTGGGCATGTGTTACGTGTTTTAGTAAGAGATGGATCCCCACACTGTCCTAGACGTCTCCAGACCCGTCTGCGGTTGTCTTCAGTCAGCGCCGTTCCAAGTGGATCGAGTCCGGCACCACTGTAATTCAGCACCTACTTGGTGCGTCGATTTTTTTCTTATAGAGTGTATATATACTTCGATCCTCGTACCAGTTTGTTAAATGTATAAGTCCATTTACTTGTAGAACCGGTATAGTGGTTAAGGTGTTAGCCTCTAGATCGAAAGGTTCCTGGCTCGAATCCGGGTCCAGGCAAGGATGTTTGTAAGTGTATGGTGTAGAGGCGGCTGGTGCACCTTAAATCTGTTGTGGCCGAAAGTCCTCATGTTGGGTTGTGGTAAATTTTTAATTAACGTCGTAGTAGAGCAACACAACGGGCTATTGACGACGGTCCGGGATCAATCCCTTAAAGTAAAGATCCGAGGACAACACCTCGTAATTTTAAACCACGGTCAGATGAAAAAGCAACACCACAGCTTGCACCCCACTCTCCAAACTTCCACACCAACCCAACGTGAGGACTTTCGGACAGTACATATTTAAGGTGCACCAGCCGCCTCTACGCCATACGTTTACTAACATCCATGCCCGAAACCGGATTCGAACCAGGACCCTTCCGATCTAGAGGCTAACACCTTAACCGCTATGCCGGTTGGTCGGCTCACGTTGGGTTGGTGTGGAAGTTTGGAGAGTGGGGTGCCAGTTCAGGTGTTGCTTCGTTATCTGACCGTGGTTCAAAATTGCGAGGTGTTCTCCTCGGATCTTTCCCTGAAGGGACTGATCCCGGACAGTCGTCAATAGCCCGTTGTTTTGCTCCAGTACGACGTTAATTAAAATTACCATTACCATTTACTTGTAGTTGTCTGTCTTGTAGCATGGTCAGAATGGCTATTGAGGCATAAAATCCATCGGACCTGTACTTCAAGCTTCTGTGCCAGTTTGGAAGAGGAGGGGGCACTGGTTCAATAGGTTAATCTATTGAGCTAGAATCCAGCGAGTTGTCAGCAGCGTAGGTTCGATTTATACCTGCATGTTTTCTCTTTCTTCAGTAGTTGGGTTGGCGTGGAAGTTTGGAGAGTGGGGTGCCAGCTCAGGTGTTGCTTCGTCAGCTGACCGTGGTTCAAAATTACGAGGTGTTGTCCTCGAATCTTTCCCTTAAGGGACTGATTCCGGACCGTCGTCAATAGCCCGTTGTGTTGCTCTAGTACGACGTTAACTAAAAATTACCATTACTCTTTCTTCAGTAAAGCTTTCCTTGTGTGTATCTGTCATTTACTTAACTTTATTTGTCTGGCTTTTGATGCAGCTTGGACAAATATAGCCATATAACCCAATAAACTGACCTGTTTGGATATCTGGTACCTCATAAGAAAAATATGTATGTCATTAGCTTTAAGTTCCATTCAATGTTCTTGTTTAAAATAACTTTATGTTCACAAATTCGTCCTTTTTCTTTTCCTTTTAACTGCTGTACACTTTTATTAATTTGAACACAAATAAACGATTTTTTTACTTTTGAACTTAGAAAATAGACTGCACCTTCAGTGGTACCGATGGTTCCTATGAGGTACCATTGTACCAATAATCCCTGTCTTGAATCAGTGCTTCAATCTCATTGGACCATATTAAACAATAATGTATTCCAGGAGACTAATTAGGATTATAGCAAAATTGAATTAAAATCATGACTGTATTTCTTAAAATCGCAAACAAGGCTTGTCTGCGCAACAAGGAGCAACAAAGTTGCTTCAAGGGGATAGTGGATTTTCAACACAACGTGAAGCTATCCGATTGTAATAAATTTTAAAGATAGTTTATTTTCTACAGAAATGCTCTCATAAAAAAGTTTGGTTCAAACACGGTGTACTGAAGTTATCACATAGAACGTTGTAAAAAATTTTGATGAACTAGCAAAAATCGATCGGGTGCCATGCTCAAATTTTTGTATACTTAAACACCTAAAATATTTAAAAAACCATTGTTCAAGATACTTTTTGCCAAAGTACAACCAGGGGTGAGGGAGAGCAATACAAATCCTAAAATCCAACCAACTCCATCAAATATTTTCGTAATTGAAGAAGTATTTTGGAATTAATAGCGTTTTATATCAATTTTAAAGCTAAAATTAAACCCCCCACTTTTCGATCGATTTTAGTGATTTCGAAAATCCACTGCCCCCCCCCCCTTAAGGGCGTTGATCCGCAATATTTCCTGCCAGTGGTAGAATAATCAAATTAATTTCTAATGCATTTCCACGGTGGTAAAGCCTTCCTTCTCCGATGCTACCCCAAGTCCATAATTTTGAGCTTTTTACTTCGACCCCTGCTCGATCCTCTTAAAAGGCAAAAGCTCGTAAAAATGGGCTCTCCGTGCCTTTCGAGTGGCCTGGAAAACTTTGAGCAAACGAAGGCCTCATATCATATCATTAAGACACTGCGAAGAGCATGAAGCTATAAACTGGGAGAGTGGGCTGTTGACACTGCAAACAAAGAAGTCGATTTGCTCCAGGTCCCTTCCAAGACTTTGCAAAGAGTGGCGCTAAGTGCGAAGAAAATTGATGTTGCGTCACAACAGACACGGACTTTATTTATTGGAGTAATATATTACGGCTTTTATTCGGTAATAAATTTTATTGTTTGTTGAGGTAGCGTTGAATTTAAACGCTGTGTACTTAGCGCCTCCCGAAGATAGTCGGTCGTTTCGGGCTACATTAGGTGTTAATCTTCCGCTGGACTTTTTGAGAGTCGAGAATTCGTCGGGGAAGAAGAAGGCACTCGAAGGGGTAGTTTTATAGTTGAAAAATTGAAGAGTAGCAGATTTTGCAGTGTCTTAGACACTCTTGAAAGGATTTTCGCTGGTTACTGTGAATTACAGATTCTTACACATGCACGAGCAGTACTGTTTCGTAATTTTTGAAAGATTAACCCTCTTTGTTGTCTCCCCATTAGCAAAACTGACATCCTGGAGGATGGATAATTTGGTAATTTTTAATTAACGGCGTGCTAGAGAAACACGACGGGCTATTGACGACGGACCGGGATCAAAACAATAGCGGAAAGATCAGAGAGCAGCACCACGTAATTTTGAACCAAGGCCAGATGACGAGGCAACACCTGAGGTGGCACCCTACTCATCAAACTTCCATGCCAACCCATCATGAGGATTTTCGTCCACGACAGATTTAAGATGCACCAGTCACCTCTACACCATAAACTCACAAACATCCATGCACTGACCCGGATTCGAACTAGGAACCTTCCGATCCAGAGGTTAACACCTCAACCACCAGACCGGTTGGTCGGCTCTTGGAGGATGGGATACCTGATCATTAGAAGAAAACTAATCAGGTATTGTCATCGTTTAAAAATTCGGCTACAACTTGATGACGAGATAACTCGTCATGTGGAAAATTTGTCAGATCTTGATGGACGAGATATTTGTCGAAGCCACTTCGAGGATTAAAAAAATAAAATTGACTGTCTGATTTCAGTTATTTAATAGACAGGAATGTGAATTTTCGGAGATTGAGGTTTCGTTTTGAATGAGTGGAGCCACGGTAGTCCAGTTGGAGGATTGACAGATTAGCAAACAGAGGAGTGCGAGTTCGAATCCAACCCAAGACCATCATGTATAAAGAAGACTGGTGCACGTAAAATCTCTCATGGCCTCAAATGTCCTCACGTTGACGTGGTGTAGAAGTTTGGAGAGTGGGGTGCCAGTTCAGATGTTGACCTAGTTAACTGACAACGGTTCAAAATTAAGACATAGTATCCTGGTATCATTCCTGGTATCCTTCATTATTGAACCCGGATCGTCACCGATAGTCCGTTGTGTTGCTCCAGTGCAACGTTACTTAAGTGCCTATTTATCTTATGTGACTGAGACGGATTTTCAGTGTAAAAAAACAAACAAACCAGACTGTCTGCGAATATTTTATAAATGCTATTTCGAATGCTTGCTTTCCTGTAGTTTATCCAGAAGCCTACTCTCATGAATGTGAAATATAAGTAGGTTGAGCATTTTTGTTGAGCGGAGTTTTAAACACGACAAGTAGTCATGTGATTGATCTGTGAAAAATTGCCTTGTTTTGCAGATTTGGCATCTCTTTGTCTCGTCTTGTAATATAACATCTTTTGACAAGATTGGTGTGCGAATGCGCATTTGTAGAGTGGTGACAAAAATGGTGAAACTTCCGAAGTCTACTATTATGTCGCAATAAGATGATAAATCAATAGATGGTGTCTTTTTCCGTTCCGTGGTTTATTCATGTGATGAATGTTGTTTCTACCGGGTAGACGAAAATAGTCTAAGTGTCAACCAAATTGGTCACATGATCCTGAACACATGGAAAACTTACCACCATTGCATACTTCTAATTTCATATTTCATCCATACCAGCACGTCTATCAAGATCCAAAAAATATTGCGAACGACGAATTATATCTCGTCCATCAGGATCCAACCAATTTTGCGAACGACGAGATATATCTCGTCCATCAAGAACCAACCAATTTGGAGAATGCCGAGATATCTCGTTTATCGAGATCAAGCGCACTTTTGCGAACGACGAAATATATCTTGTCGATCAAGATCCACAACCAACCTTGAACATAACGAGTTATATCTCATATACCAAGATCCAAACAATATTGCGAAGGACGAAATGTATCTCGTCCATCAAGATCCAACCAAATTTAGAGAACGACGAGATATATCTCGTCCATCAAGAATCAACCAATTTGGAGAATGACGAGATATATCTCGTCCATCAAGAACCAACCAATTTTGAAAACGACGAGATATATCTCGTCTATCAAGATCCAACCAATTTTGAGAACGATTAGATATATCTCGTCTATCAAGATCCAACCAATTTTGAGAACGACGAGATATATCTCGTCCATCAGGATCCAACCAATTTGGAGAATGACGAGATATATCTCGTCCATCAGGATCCAACCAATTTGGAGAATGACTAGATATATTTTGCCTATCAAGATCTAGCACACTTTTGCGAACGATGAAATATATCTTGTCGTTCAAGATCCACAACCAACTTTGAAAATTACGAGTTATATCTCGTCTATCAAGATCCAACCAATTTTGAGAACTATTAGATATATCTCGTCTATCAAGATCCAACCAATTTTGAGAACGACGAGATATATCTAGTCCATCAGGATCCAACCAATTTGGAGAATGACGAGATATATCTTGCCTATCAAGATCTAGCACACTTTTGCGAACGATGAAATATATCTTGTCGATCAAAATCCACAACCAACTTTGAAAATGACGAGTTATATCTCGTCTATCAAGATCCAACTCATTTTGCGAACGACTAGATATACTCGTATCTCTTCCATAAAGATCCAGCCAATTTTGGGAATGACGAGATAACTCGTCATTAAAAATGCCGATTGAATTCCGAATGATGAAGACTACATGCTTTTGGCGATGACGAGATCAAGATCATGTCATTTTTTCTAACGACACTAGATCCTATCCAAGATCTGGTCAATTTTACCGATAACTAGATATATCGTCAAGACATCCACCAGGAGGATTAAACAAAAAAACCGGAAAATACAATTAGACTGCCCTCACAATAAAGACCTATCGCTACGGTGTGGTGCATTTGAACCCAAATTCGGATTTAAATCGACATGCTTCGACATCAGATTTCGTCTACAAGCATCGTCTTTAAAATGCAGTTCAGGCAACCGAAATTTTCCCACACTCTTCTCAAATCCTCCAAAAGCGGAGGAAAGTTTTAAAGAGAATTGGCCACTGCCGGCCATGCAATCACCATAATGGATGACGTCCCAGGGTAAAGACCATATTTCTTAAGTACTCATGAATGATGACGCATTTGATGATGTCTAATTTCTTGGAGTGGGAAATCAATTTAGTCTAAACAGCGAAAGAGGAGCCATTTCTTAAATTCTGAAGTGGAGTGAGTAATCAAAAAAGAGTGATTTTTTTTGGACTCTTTTTTCGTTATTTCTATTTGGGCTTTCGTTTCTGTGTTCGGTGGGGAAAACAGAGAAGACAGATGGATGCTTTTGATGGAAGAGGTTTTTCGTTTTCTCCTCCTCTTTCTCGCAGCCGAATACATGGTGGTACGGGGGTCGGGTTTGCTGCGCTTGGCTGCCTTATCACTCTTTCGCGACGGTTTCTGGGAAAGCTTGTTGAAATTACGTAATAACATGGTTAGCTCTGCGATTTGGGTCTTGTTTGCTGCATGGTAATTCCAGTTTCTCAAAATACTGCACGAAGAGCTATTTATAGAAGTAATTATGAATATATTAATGATGATTCATCTTCGGAGAGGTACATACACGTTTGATATAACCTGATTCGCTGGTATCCAAAACGTAAGGAACAGTAAAATTGTAACTCTCCAAGTATTTTCGACGAAATATTTCGTCCATCAAATATATCGATTTGACCCTTTTGCTAATTATGTCATATTTCGTCATCAAAATATTACCAATTTTTTGATGATGACTAGATCAAGATCTGGTCAGTTTTAATTTGGAGAGTGGTGTACCAGCTCATATATGACATCATCATATGGACATGGTCCAAAATTATGAGGTGTTACCTTCCAATCTTTCGGGATTGATCCCAGACCGTCGCCAATAGCCCATTGTGTTTGATGCTCCACTGGAATGTTTCATTCAACTACCAACCAATCTTATCAGTATTCCTTTAATGACGAGATATCTCATACACCCAGGTCTGGTCAGGATGGATTGGATATGATTTTGAGGCATCGAGTCCTCTTGGGATATATTATGCCAAATTCAAGATTAAAAATCAAATATATAATATAATAATAAAGTGAAATGAATACTACATAAAATTATATGTGATGGATAAAACCAATGTCATGTAAAAAGCTAAAAATATTTGGATGAGGTTTATCCCCAACCATGTCTTCTAAAGTCAAGGTATAAGAATTAAAATATTTAAAACGTTGATAATTAAAATGAGAACACTCTATTAAAATGTGTTTCACCGTAAGTGGACAAATGCAGTAGTTACAAATGGGATGATCTTCTCCGAGGAGCAGGTGTCTATGGGTTATTCGCGTGTGTCCAATACGGAGACGTGTTAGAATTACATTTTGTCGTCTTCTTCTGTCGTACTGCCATAGAGTTATGTTTGGTTTTATAGCGTGGAGTTTCCCAGGTCTGGTCAGTTTTGAAATGGATGAAATGCCTCGTCGGGACAACTACCAGGACAGTTGAGCTGTAATTTCTGTGGGAAGTGACCTGAACGTGTAAGAAGATACCTGATCGATGAGTAAAAACAAAAGTTAACAAGAACAGAAGCGAACAGTAAAAAAAGTGTTTCTACTGATACGTGACATGAGCCGTAAGGGTAACTTAATAAAGAGAGGTGACTGTTTCCTAGAAGGGTGTGTGACAACCTCGAATATTGATGCAGTCATTGCATTCCCTTTGCATAAAGTATGAGATTGCGGAGGAGTTCTTGTGGTAGCAGAGCCATCAACTAGAGCTTCTGATGTGTCGATTCCAAAATGAATAAGCACCAGCTTTCGTCTAAATATCCTCGATTACGCTCATCACCACATGCTGTTTCGTATCATTTCGAGGTTGTAACCTTTAAAAATAGGGATGTTCCTTAAGATTTGCACGTCTGTGTAGACTAATATATGATTTTTTATTGCTGTCCTGAACGATGGAATACGTTTCTTGAATGCATGAGAAAACACTTGTAGTGCATATATCAAAATAAAGTTATCCAACTTTATATTATGATGCTAGAAATCTTAATAGAGTTTAGTATTATGTTTAGTTGCTAACATGGGTACATACTACAACGGTTTGTTACTTTGGTCGTGCATACTACATGAATTAAGTTTCTGTTATACGTTAGTTATATTCATTGCACACATAGAACATTTATTTACTCTATGATTAATCTTTGGATCAGGGTGTTAAGAAGCGTACTTAAAGGAAAATTACTGAACTGCTGTTCCTAAAAGCTTTTGGGGGCCGCTGAAGCTCAGTGAGTTTTTCCACTGAGCTACAGATCTAAGAGCTGTAGTTGGGGCAGGCTGTATTTATCTTTCAGAGTATTTCTATCTTCTGTGTCAGTACAAACTCTACTTATATGTGTATGTCCATTTCTTGACAATGTATGTCTTGTGTTTGGCGCATCGTGTCCAAAATATGGGCATCGCGTGTCATAGAAACCCAATCATCCAAGGAAGCCTTTGTAATTTTTAGGAGAAATTAGAGAATGGAAATATATTTTTTGCATTGAATTTGGATGCCTATGAAGGTAAAACATTTGAAATATTAATATCTCTCAGCTTAACCACACCTTGGAAAGACCGACTGTTGAAGTTTTGTAGATTGTAGAAACTTCAAATCTTACAAGCCTCTCTTCTATGCCTTTAAAACTTTTCATACGTGTATGTCCGTTTAATTGACGTTGTTTGACCGAATAGTGTCCTTGCTCCACCTCGAAACCCAACATTCAACAAAATTCTACGATTGAACGGAATATTTTCATACAAGTATAGTATTGATGTTGTAATTCACACGTAAAAGCAATTATAATAAAGTACATTTGCGCTATAATATCTTATGCGTCGAGTGATTTATTTATAGATAACCGAGTTACTATTAGGTGCAGTAACAGTTAAATGAGGAATATGGGAAGTGAACACTGATCAGATTAACCCAAGAAGAGAATGAGATAGACTTAAAAACAAATACTACCCGAAGAAATAACAAAAAAAGAGAAATAGCATTGACGTGTTAAGATAAACAGTGAATAGGGGACAGAAAGTGAGAATATATATATATATATATAAATACAATTCGTTCTCCACAAGTATTGAAATCATTCGTTTTATGAAAAAAAAATTATATAGAAATTAGTAGATTACAGCCATTTTAGAAGGCTATATATGTATTACCCGTCAAACTAGTATTCGTGTAGCAAAAAATGACAATTGAGCTACAATGCGCTGTTTATTTTCTGTATTTGGAAAGACATTTTTTTCAAAGCTCTTTCGTGCTATGAAGAAAGCGTAATATGCCAATATCTAATCTTTCATTATCTAAATTTGCTAAACATTTTTGAGCTGGCTCTATACGTTTGATTAAGGGGTTCACTCTTTAAACCATAACTTCCGTTCTAGAGTGAAATTTTACACCAGGTTTGTTTTAAAACGTTGCTAAGAAATAGAGTATTAAAATTAGATCATAATAATTTTTTTTGATTTTTTTGAAAATTTAAAAGGTTCTTAACCTTTTAAGTAAAATTAATTTACGTTTTTTTTACAAATTACGTTTATATACGTAATTGCAAATACGAATAAAAAATACTTTGATCATACTTTGAATGACATTAGTATTGATATGTATATTTATTGTGTAAAAGCTTTTTAATGTCTTTCTGTACAAAGAATCGTTTCTACTTTTTCCTTATTGTTTCTTTTTATATTGTTACTAGCTGAATAACCTGGCGTTGCTCGGGTTTCAAATATGACAGCGATATTTCCCTGTGTTAACTCAAATATACAAACTCTGCAGTACGTGTTTTCTACCGCGACATTTCAATGTGTTAATTCATACACAAACCCTGTAGAACTTGTTTCCTTATCCAAGTCCAATTATTGCAGAAAAATAAACTCTAGATTTTAAAATTGTGGTTTCGAGAGGCACTTTTAGGACTAATTGTGTGCCAATTTTCATGGCTAGATATTGGTCTGAAGACGGTATATATATATATATATATATATATATATATATATATATGTATATATACCGTCATTACATATATATATATATACCGTTGATTACATATATATATATATGTAATCAATTTTCCTAAAAATTCGATGTATATAAATAGCTTTTCTATTTAGTATTACCGAGATTTATCACACCAAAAAAACCCCGAAGGTTCTCTATGTGATGGTCTATTTGTGTTTGGTAGGTTGTGTTGAGCTTGAGTTGCAAGAGTCATATTTGGCCAAGATACGCCAAGCACCATCAAGGACATACACAGAAGGAAAGTTTATTGACTCAGAAGAGACAAACTCACCTAGGGACAAACTAGTTGTGTTTGTAAAAGACAAATAGTCTGGCATGGACATAAACGGAGAAGATAGTAATTCGTAAAAAGAATCTTGTGTTCTTAAAATTTTTTTCTGGTAATGAACTTCGAATAAGCAGCGTTTCGAGAGTTCATGTAGTACAGCATGCATTGTCTTTGTTCCATCTCACATGTTCTCGCCTACTTGGCGTTCGAGAATTCCTGCTGTAACCCTATTGTAGGGGGAAGGTGCCCGATGAAAACAATTGTAACTCGAGGAGAATGTAGGCAGGGGTGACCATTTATCAAATTCAGAGTCCTCATTTCTTTTTCTTCTCTTTATCCTTTCTTTGCGTGTAGTGGGCAGCGTGACGTCATCACCGGTCGCTTGCCTGACCCATCATCTCATACATTTCCCATAAAAATCCTTCGGGTTCTCTTTTCGCGTAAGAGTGGAAGTGTTAAGGGGATTGTTTTACGAATCCTTTAACATTTTCCCTCTTGTGATGAAGGAAATTTCCTTTAACAATGTATCTGATGAATTAACGATGTATCTGATGAATGTGGAAGATCGGTGATTTAACATAAATGAATTAAATAAACTGATTTTCAGCATGTCTAGTTTCGAATGCACGACGTCGGTTATTTTGTATTACGTAATCAAAAATGTGTTAATTAGCTGTGAAAGGTAAGATATCGTTGAAAGGGGTAAATAGAAAGGAGGGGGGCTAAGGTAAAAATAAAATTATAGAAGAATTGAAGATGAAAAAATCTGTAATATTGTGGAAATAAAAAAGGGTTATAGGACCAACCACACGAAGAATTCCGTTGGGAAAGGTAAAAGGAGAGATTAAGAAGTACAGAAATAATACAAAATAGAAAGTTAAGAAGTACACACATATGTAAGAGAAAAGAGGAGATGAATTAAAGGATAGAAAAATAGGATGAAGAGAAAAGTATAGGGTATATAAACATAGAAAGATGAAAGATGATAGGAGAGACAACGATAGAAATAAGAGTGGAAGAAAAGAGATAATGGTTATTTTTAATTAATGTCGCACTAGAGCAACACAACGGTTATCCGGGATCAATCGCCTAAGGGAAAGATCAGAGGGCAACACCACGTTATTTTGAACCATGGTCAGATGACGAGGCAACATCTGAGCTGGCACCACACTCTATAACCTTCCACACCAACCCAACGTGAGGTCTTTCGACCACGACAGATTTAAAGTTTACCAGCAGCCTCTACACCATACGCTTACATGCATCCATGCGCTGACCATATTCGAACCAGGAACGGAAGAAAAGAGAAGAGAGATTGTAGGATAGAATAAAAAGATAAAAAAGAAGAGAAAAAGAGGGAGAGAGAAGTGGAGAGGTATAGAAATAAAAGTAGTGGAGAGGATTAGAAGGATAAAAATTAGAGATAGAAGTGAAAAGGGTTGTTTTGAAGGTTTTATTGCGCAAGAGCCATATTCGGCCATGCTGCTCCATACACAGACATACAATATCAAGTAATAGACGCATCCAATGAAATAATGAAATTTTTAGTGACACAGTAGAGAAATACACGGAGGAATCGAATCTGCACCACCTACAACTCGAAGGTTGCTAGCACAGTGGACACGACATACCCACTGAGACACGACGACATCAGAAGTGAAGAGGGGTAGAAGTAAGAGAAAGAAAGTGAAAGGAGAGAGATAAAAATAAGGGAAATATAAAAAAAGGGTTTAAAATGAATTTTAAAAGAACGAAGAAAATGAGAAAGGGAATAGGAGAGACATAATAATAGAGAAAGTAAGACGGGTAAAAATAGGAAAAGATATTAAAATGAATTTTAAAAGAAAGACGAATATGAGAAATAGAATAGAAGATAGTTATAAGAGAAAGAGAAAAGGAGAGGGACAAAAATAAGAGAAAGATATCAAAAGGGGAATTAAAGTGAATTTAGAATGACAAAAATGGGAGTGCTCAGAAAGGTAATGAAATAGACGAAAAGTTGTATAGAAAAAATATATAGGGAAAAAAGAGTGACAATTAGATTGAAAGAGAGAAATTCACGAGAGAAGAATGAAAATGTGCCTACGTTCGGAGCTTTTTTTTTAAAGGGAATTTTTATGCAACACTTATGTTTTTAGTTACAAAGGTATATAAAACTGTTACTTCAAATGCTATTTTAATGGACTTTTTTTATATTAGAAATTTTGGCCATATTTGGTCAAAATTTAGTGAAATTTGACCGTTACGCCAAAGCTCCTATATCCAAATTCTAATAAATAGATTCCACTTTTTCTTTCAATAATATATAATAATAATAACTGTTACGTATTTACCCGTGTTGGTGAAGCAGAATATTTGCAGTTCCTCTTAAAAGTTACTGAGATATGTCAAACTTTGTAAACACATGATTTTACAAAAAAATATATCACTTTTTCAAATAAATATAGCTCTAAAACAATTTAATATATACTTACCAGCTATATTTGAGGTTTAGAAGGTACCTAGGGGTGTATGGAACACTGTGGTAAAATTTGCATTTGAATATATTAAAATTTTTATAATAAATGAGATTTTTCGTAATCCGAAAAAATGAAAATAGCAGTATTCCAGCAAATGCAAATAAAGATTATAAAGTTCCACAAATAATTATACACATGTTGAAACATCTTAGAATCCACAATACTTTTAAGTCAAGCTTCCTTGACTTCATTTTTAATTAATTGTTATTTTCTATTAGCTTTTAATATTTTTCTGGATAATAGTGCTTGAGGCTGTACTTGTATACTTTATTTTTTTTAATTCTTTCAACATCAATTTTTTTGTAGTTTTTTTATCATTTCTGGTTCAAGTGTTATATTAAGATAGTTAAATATAGGTATCAGCCCCATGTAGCCTGAGTTGAATAACAAAATTGCTATCTTAGAACCTAATAACAGTGTTTGCAGTTGAACAAAATTTTCTTTCGGAATAATATTTCACAGAACATTGTTGAATGACTCATTGTTATTCTGTGTAAACACTTGCTTAATAGTTCTTGGTCACAAATTCGCTCTAAAAATTATAATAAATACTTAGTTCGATATTAAAAAAGTGAATTGTGCATTCACAATGCTATAGAGTAATGAAACAGCTGTTTAGATGCCCTTGTCTCTGAACTGTAGCGGTTTCGGAAGAACGTGTGGGGTCATCACTCGAAGAAAATAGAGAATCGTGGAACGCATGAACGTGAACGGATGCAGAACGACTCTGCTCCTATGATGCCGCGGGACTGAAACCCTATTTGTATTTTCCATCTATTAGCCTCGAAATAGCCTAAACTTATATGTATATATATCCTCAATAATTAATTAAATGTGCTCTAATTTTAAAAGTAATTTTAATTGCCTTCAAGGCCACTCGCCACGTAAATTATACTTACGACGTTACAGTAGGCACATACCTTAATAATTTATATTCGAAACTTATTTTTGTGTGCATTTTTTAGTTTTTTTTATTTCCGAGTCGTGCATTGGTATAGACATGTTTCGTGCTCCTATATACTACACAATTTTATGAAGGAAACTTGAATTTGAATTATGAAGTTCGATTACAGTTGAGAGTGCTATGTTTATGTACAGCTTATAGTTACAATACACTCAGTGGCCAAATTACTGTAAACACCAGAGTATCTTCAGAGTATCTTATATAAATTATATTTTGCCGTCACTACTGACGAGAAGGTTGGATTTATATGAAAAGGGAATACAGGGTTAGTATACTTATGAAGTATATTCTCCAGTAAATTACAATTTAAGATTTTTTTTTTACTTTGAATTTGAATCGATGAAGGGAGTACACTAAGCAATTTGGGGAGAATTAGCAAGTTTGTACTTGTGAATTGTGCGACACACGAGTTTTTCCAAGTTCGCAGAAAGTGTATATACAACCAAAAACTGTTTTTGAGTTGAACTTGTGTACTCGACAACTGGATACTTGAAGCAAAGAAAGATGTCTGATTTATTTAGTGCAACAGATTCGAAACAATTTGAGTACAGGTGATGCGAACAGTTCGGCTCACATTACCTGTACTCAAAACAATTCATTCACTTTGAGAACAGTTCACTTCACATTTCGCCATGGGGGCATTGCATCGGGATTTCATCACAATACACATGGAATGGTGAGAATATGGAAAAAGTGATACGATTACAAACCCTCCAGTTAATACAAACTGAGGTTGCGGCCAGTAAGACAATATTCCGTGTTCACATGGATTGCGAAAATTACACTGGTATGAAGGAATTGTCTGATATTTACTTATTACACTGTCTCATTGAATCACCAGGTCGTAATTCAATTGAGGATTTGTGATAGAAAGCCGAAATTTCCAGTAGACAGCTTGGTATGCTATTATAAAATCTTCAAGAGCTTTCGAATTATATTTGTTTAATGGTCGAAAAAAGCAAAGATTTGGCTTGAGCATTTTCTTAAATTACGTGTACTCTCTAGCCCTTACAAACGCTATTTTGGTACTTTCGTTTTAGGATCATGAGAAATACGTTCCAAGCAATCAACCGACACATCCGCTACTTTCCAGCAGATTAGACCTGAAATTTCTAGGGCCACTGTAGACCGATTGGTAGAGTGACGGCTTCTAAACTGGATCCAACGAAAGAGCACCGTGTATATGGAAGCTGGGACAAGTTGATTTTGCCACAGCCTCTAATGTTCTCACGTTGGCGTGGTGTGGAAAGGTAATTTTAATTAACATCGTACAGAGCAACACAAAGGGTTATTGGCGTGGTGTTTAAGTGTGAAAAGGTTGTGAGACTTCAGGTGTTGACCTTGGTCATATATCGAAGCGTTGGGAGGCCTCCAGGATCGATCGCCAATAGTCCGTTGTGTTGATCCTGTTGGACGTTAATTCAACTCCCTACCTACCCTAAAATGTGGGGGGTTCTCAACCATAGAATCTCTTGCCTTGCTGTTGGTGCTGCTGCTGCTGCTGTACATGAAACCATCGCATTGTTTTTGAAAGCTCACATCTTGGTTCAGCCGAGAACAACTCCCCAAATTAATCTACCGGGATCACCAAACATTTTTTCCCTCCTCCCTCAAATTCTTTAATCTGGACGAGCCAACAGCAGAACCACGAGCCCTGCTCAGCTTCAAAACCGCTCCACCGCTTTCCCTTTTATAATGAATCAGTTGTTTCCGAAAAGAGAGGGCGAACACACACAAAAAAGAACGTGGGGAAATCCAATCTCTTGCTGTACACCACCCCACCCTCGTTTTATACTGCACCCCCACCTGTAAACGAACACAAGAATGAGAAACTCGTTCCGAAAGGGTTGGGGAGAAGAGATGGGGAGAAGAGAGTTGGGGGTGGCCAAGAAATAAAATTCCAACTAATTAGATTCTGCCACCCCGGCTAATTAATAACTTGCAACTCATTACCAGAAAGGGTTATGGGGTTTCTGAATATGCAATCGAGGGGATAGCGCTAAATTCAACCGCATTTTTAAAATTTTGCACCACATTCGAAGGAAGGGGGCGAAAAAAAATTATTACTGGCGAGAAATGTATTTCCGTTGCAGTTTGTTTTAAAACTGGAGAGCTACGGATAAACTTTCCATGGTTTTGAAATTGCGCAGCTATTTTTATATCCGTCTCGTTTCGTCTAATTGGCAAATGGTTGAAAAAGAGTTAAGTCGCTGCGTTTTGTGTGTTCGAGTGAGTGGTGTGTTTGTGTGTTTCGAGTAACACACACGTGTCTTAACAGCTTGTTTCGGAACAATGTTGAAAAATGGCGAAGTTTTGTGTGTTCTTTTTTTCCTTTTGAAAAAGATTTAAAACAGTGGAGTTTGAATGAGTGTGTTTATGTGAGCATAAGTCGCGGATTGTGCGCTTTGCATTTTTATGCGCTTTTTGAAATGGGAAATGGTTCTTTCACTAGGGAAGTGGAATTGTTTTAGATTTATTACGAAAATTCGCTTTGGTAATTTGAGTTAACTCGATTGTTTTTCTATAAAGCGCGTTGTGGAAATGTAAGCGTTTTGCTAGGAATAATTAGATCATATTTCATAGGTCTTTACAGTGCCTTCTGAATTCTACATTTTACCCTGCACAACGTTGCTTAGAAATGAATGAAGCATTAAAAAACTTTCAACTCTATTTCCATTAAATTTTTAATCCTATTAAAGTATATTTAAGGAGCCAAAATTACTACGATAATATGCTCTTAATTTAATGTTATTCTTTAATTCAATGGACGGTACACTAATGACGTTAACTCTAAGAGAACTATTCTTAAGACACTATCTGACAGACGAAAGACCAATAGATGTGTCATTCACAAAATAATTCTATTGAACAACATTAAAAGTTTTGAACTGTGAAATTGTTATCAATTTGTCAGGACTTGGGTTGTTATTGATGTAATCGAAATGAAGAATAATCGTATCTACCGCAAAATAATATTGATGAATATGATAATGGGCATATTATTGATGACGTTATTTAAGGTGAGGATGAAGAAACAACCACAACGTAATTCAATGCAAGACAGCCAAGGAAATTTCTATTACTTGATGGCTTTCGTTAGCCTCGAACTCAAAGACTGTTAGTAAACCAAACGAGAGGGATTTTCAGTGACCAAACGCAATGTGAAGACCTTACTTCCCCATCCCTAATGTTCTCGCATAATACATTTTGGGTAATTTCAGAAATATATTGCTTATTGTAGTTTGGGCGACGTTTTGCATTTAATTTAATTTGAATTGACCAATCAACTATCATATTTATATTCGGAATTCAACTTTCGGAGTTTTTACTGGCGAAGTTCGGAAACAAGCCAAGCGAACGTTCCGGAAACACATTCCTCCTAAGAAGCACTAGCACTCCTACTTTAACTTCACGAAATGCCTCATCTATATATATATTTCTCTTACGTGGCACGCAAAAAAGACGTTATTTGTTACCGCGTTTTGGCAACATTGTGCGATTGTTTGTTTACTAGGAGCCTCGCGCCTCATTTGAATCTATAGCGTTATCGGATGAAATTTTATTGAAAAAAATGAATTTTAGACGAGCTGTTGCGGTTTGTAATAGAAATCTAAGAAAGCGGAGGATCTTTTCAGGGCTATTTAAAAAACGGTCCTTTTCAAGGCTAACAATTATAGTACAAGACGCATGCACTACAACTTTCGACAACAAACTCAGTCAAAAAGTGTATGGGTGGCTCGAGTACTGGGGAAATGTACACTCAAACAACATGCTGGGTATTCAATTTCCAAAGCAGCGTTCACATTGCGAGTAAAAATTTGCTCAAAGTTTTCATTTAAATTCTGATTTCAGAGGTACTGTATATATCTTTTATGTAATACAACAAATTTAGATTTAAAAAATATTTTTTTTGGAATATCTTATTTTGTAATCAATCCCTTCTACTAGGACACGTGTCTTCATTGATGCGAACGAAGCGAGCATAGGTTCGCGCAGCGAACCAATGAGAATTGCGAAGCAATCCTCCGGGGGTTGGCGAGCGTTAGCGAGCAGGGGGCGGGCCCCCTAGTACGTATTTATTAATGTAATTATTTCTCCGAATAACTGGCTGTTAAATCCCTTAAGCATGGGCATAAGCACCTTTCTACTTTAGTATTTATCAATTTATTCTACCTATTTTATCGGTACTTCAATAAAGCCTCTGAAAACGTGAGTAAACATTTTCTTATATATGAAACTTATGCTGCAAGATGGTTAAGTCTTTGGCTGTCTTGTAATTTCTTGGTATCCAGCATACAATTGACACCAACTTTTCCATCATGGGGTATCGACTCTTTCACTTTGCGGGACCACTGTGGCTCAGTAGGATTGTTAACTGCCCTAACCATTTGTGAGTTGTAGAAACTCAAATTCTTGCTCTGTGTTCAGATCTGAACTCATTGCTATCGAGAGAGGCCTGAGCTTTGCTGAGAACATTGTGGAATCTGACTTTGTGGATACTTGGATCTTAACAGACAGTCGATCCTCAGTTCAACATCTAAGTAACTGGACAAATGTTGGGGACAGGGCTGACATTTCCATCCTGAACCTAATTTCTAGACTTTTATTCAATTCCGAGGTGCACATCCAATGGATTCCCTCCAATGTCGGTATAAGTGGCAACAAGATCGCGGATTCCCTGGCAAAGGCTGCTTCCTTAGAGACTCTCCAATCAGACATGAGTTGTACTTATAGTGAAGCGTTCTTAGAGTGCAGGAAGACATCTAAAGCTCTGGAATGTCCCTCCAGTACATGACTGGTACTCGAGAAGTCGTACTGGAGAAGCCCTACTCTTTGAGGGCCATAGAAGTCAGCAGACTTGTATTTCACGTTTTGTCAGTGGACACTTGAGGAGTCTCTCCTACAAGGAGGGCCAGAAGGTTTTCAGGATTTGTACCAAGTGCGGAGCTGATCGGCTTCGCCAGCTCATATTTTAAAATGTATTGATTTTACAATGTACAAGGTTTTTTCGGAACCTCTACTTTTCTTGGACTTTTGGGGGGTTTATGGACTCGTGGACTTGGTCTAATTTAAGAGACCATCTCGGGGATTAGTAACAACAACAACAGACGGCGCAGGGTTCGCTTCCTGTCAAGTCTGACTCAAAACATGGGTGTATTTATCTTTTCTGTGTCAGTAAAACTTTCATTTGTGTGCTTGTTTATTTCTTTATGTCTGTCTGTCTAGTGTTTGGGATCAGTTTGGTCAAATATGGCCCTTGCTCCATAAAATTAAAATTTAACCAACCAACTCTTTCAATTTGCAGTAAAAAATATTCCAATTTATAAGACAAATAGAGGTGTGAGAAGAATATTTTTTCAAGCACAGCAAATATTTCGAGTTATTAAATGCTACTCGGGTGATACTTTAAAATTATTTACTGTGAGGTTCTTAGAGGCTAACGATTAAATTTAGGTGGAGGTATTTATAGGTCAAAAGAATTTAGGAGTTAGGAAATATTCTGAATGGAAAAACTGACTGGATTTGAACAGGTTGCTTCAGTTCAAACTCCCTAGAGACCACAAATTGCTCGATACCAGGCGTCACAGTGCTATAGGGCTGATTCCTTGATGTGGAGATGAGTTGTGGTGGTACTACAGAGATTCTGGTTTGCTTCCATGCCACATATCCAGAAGTCATAGCAGTGAATAATCATTCGACATAAATATTTTAAGAACAGGCCGCGTGGTAGTGAGTGGTGGGTGAAGTCTGGTGTGAAGATGAGGCGCTTCACACACACCTTGGCAAAAACCTAAATATCCTGGGGGAGTTCATAGGTCTGTATGTCAACTCTCAACAAAAACGTGTCATCTGACCGTGATTCAAAATTGCGAGGATCCGAGGAATATTCATCGGTATTGCTAACAGACCGTCGTCAATAATCCGTTGCGTTGCTCCAGTGCGACGTAAATTCAACTACATAACTATTAATATATTCCACAAGAATCATTTACGATAAAGTGGTCTGAGAGTTTGGAGAGAGGAATGCCAGCTCAGATGTCAGAAAAGATCCGAAGATAACGCATTGCAATTTTATACTACGTTCAGGGGAGGAGGCACCCCTCTTCAAAGCCTCGTGGATGGATTTATCCCGTTCTAAATGTACAAGATTTGCCTTGGGATAAAAATAATTACCAGAATTCCAGGAACTGACCTTATGTCAAAACCAACCTCACTTTTGCGTGTCAGTAACCATTGTCTTCACAAGATACTCTAGTGATCTTTTCTTTTTGCATGAAGACTCGTCATCTGACCGTGGTTCAAAATTACATTTTGTCCTCGATCTTTCCCTTGATCCCGGACCGTCGTTAATAGCCCGTTGCTCCATTGCTACGATAGTTAACTGCCTACCTATTCGCATGGAGTTTACTGTCCTTAGCGAACACAGGGATCATGCTCCCTGGATTCCCAAGAGATCTTTTTCATCTTTCATCCCACTGCTCTGTTCTCCAATCCAGACTCTCCAACTGTTACGGAATTTCCGTAGTTGCTACGGAAATTAGGTAAAAGCTACGGAGCTACAGATGTATAGTGAAAAACTACGGATCTCGTACAAAAAAACGCCGAAAATAATCTGAAATAATATAAAAGTGAATATGGAAGTTTGTTACGATGTCAAACTAAGCAATGAATACTTAAAAAAAAAAGAAAAAAGTGCTTACTATTCAATGCAAAAATAAAATTTTTTAGATGAGATGTTAATAAATAGGCGTGTGACTTTTAAAATATGATTCATTCACTTATATATTTAGTCCATTATTTTCTTAAATAATTTTGAATATTGTTTAAAAATATTTGTTTTAATTAGGTATTCAATAATTTTATTATTTAGTAACTTTTTATTAATTTTAATATTTAATCAGTAATTTATTGATACTATGTAATATGTCGGTAAGAAGTGCTACTGATGTCTGGGTTACCAAAGTTGGAGAGGCCGACCAACCGGTATAGTGGTTAAGGTGTTAGCCTCTAAATCTGAAGGTTCCTGGTTCGAATCCGGGTCCGGGCATGGATGTTTGTAAACGTATGGTGTAGAGGCGGCTGGTGCACCTTAAATCTGTCGTGGCCGAAAGTCCTCACGTTGGGTTGGCGTGGAAGTTTGGAGAGTGGGGTGCCAGCTCAGGTGTTGCTTCGTCATCTGACCGTGGTTCAAAATTACGAGGTGTTGTCCTCTGATCTTTCACTTTTGGACTGATCACAGAAAGTCACCGACAGCCTTTTTGCATTGCCCCAATGCGACGCTGATCCAACACAACTTGCTCACCTCTGACTTTTTTTCATGGGCCGCGGTAGCTCGGTTGGAAGGGAAACGGACTAGCAATCGAAAAGTTGCGAGTTTGAATCGCACCAAAGACCGTCATGTGCAAAGGAGAATGGTGCGTGTAAAATTTGCCGTTTGTCTTAAATTTGCAAATGTTATGGTGTTGTTGAAGTTGAGAGAGAGAGAGAGAGAGAGAGTAGGGGGGGGGGAAGACAGCTCAGGTGTGACCTCGTCATTGCACCATGGTTCAAAATTAACGTGATGGTGTCCTCGGATCTCTCCTTTCGTGTTTGATTCCTGACCGTCGCCAATAGATCATTGCTTTGTCCAATGGAACGTTAAATAAACTACCAACCAACCTGGTCAGTTTTCGTTTAACAACGAGGTATCTCATGCATCCTGGTCTGGTCAGTTTTCAAAAGGATGAGATGCCTCATCGTGACAAACACTAGGATGGTTGTCACGATGAGGCATCTCATCCTTTTGTTATATAACATTTTGAGAAGTAATCTGGATGTGGAAGGAGGTACCAGAGTTACCGACCAGTTGCTACAGTGCGACGTTAATTAAAAATACCTACCTAATCTTTTCCTTCTGGATCGATCCTGAACTGTCGTCATTAGTTCGTTGTGATGCTGCAGTCCGGCGAAAATTCCACTACCTTCACATTAACCTACATTAACAGAAAAACAGCAGAATTGAAAGCAGCAAATTTAGCAGTCCGACGTAAATTCCACTCCCTTCACATTATCGTATCTCAACAGCAAATAAGCAGAATTGAAAGCCAGCAAATTTAGCAGTCCGACGTAAATTCCACTCCCTTCACATTATCGTATCTCAACAGCAAATAAGCAGAATTGAAAGCCAGCAAATTTAGCAGTCCGACGTAAATTCCACTCCCTTCACATTATCGTATCTCAACAGCAAATAAGCAGAATTGAAAGCCAGCAAATTTAGCAGTCCGACGTAAATTCCACTCCCTTCACATTATCGTATCTCAACAGCAAATAAGCAGAATTGAAAGCCAGCAAATTTAGCAGTCCGACGTAAATTCCACTCCCTTCACATTATCGTATCTCAACAGCAAATAAGCAGAATTGAAAGCCAGCAAATTTAGCAGTCCGACGTAAATTCCACTCCCTTCACATTATCGTATCTCAACAGCAAATAAGCAGAATTGAAAGCCAGCAAATTTAGCAGTCCGACGTAAATTCCACTCCCTTCACATTATCGTATCTCAACAGCAAATAAGCAGAATTGAAAGCCAGCAAATTTAGCAGTCAGACGTAAATTCCACTCCGTTCATATTAACGTATCTCCACAGCAAAGCAGCAGAATTGATAGAAGCAAACTTAGCAGTCCGACGTAAATTCCACTCGTTTCACACTAACGTATCTCAACAGCAAAGCAACAGAATTGTAAGCAGCAAACTTAGCAGATCGACGTAAATTCCACTCCCTTCACATTAACGTATCTCAACAGAAAAACAGAAGAATTGAAAGCAGCAAACGTAGCAGTTCGACATAAATTCCACTCCCTGCACATTAATATATCTCAACAGCAAAGCAGTAGAATTGATAGAAGCAAACTCAGCAGTTTGACGTGAATTCCACTTCTTTCACCTTAGCGTATTTCAACAACAAAACAGCAGAATTGAAAGCAGCAGTTTGACGTAAATTCTACTCCGTTTACATTAGCGTATTTCAACAACAAAGCAGCAAACATAGCAGTAAGACGTAAATTCCTCTCCCTTCACATTAACGTATCTCAACAGCAAAGCAGCAGAATTGAAAGCAGCAAAATTTGCTGTCCGACGTAAATTTCATTCCCTGCACATTAACATATCTCAACAGCAAAGCAGCAGGATTGAAAGCAGCAAACCGTTCATATTAACGTATCTCAACAGCACAGCAGTAGAATTGAAAGCAGCAAACTTAGCAGTTTGACGTAAATTCCACTCCGTTCACATTAGCGTATTTCAACAACAAAGGAGCAGAATTGAAAGCAGCAAACTTAGTAGTCCGAAGTCAATTCCTCTCACTTCACATTAACGTATCTCATTAGTAAAGCAGCAGAATTGAAAGCAGCAAACTCAAGTGAATATATTGATGTCTAGGTATCGCGTTTACCCACATAAAAATCTCGAGTGTCCCAGTCTTTCCAAAGACTGGGCGACCTCTTTCTCGAGTCGCACAATTTCACCCTCGCCCCCAGCCCATGCAAAAATCAATCGCAACTTTAAACCCTCTCGACACTGTAATTTTTTTGCCATCATTACTCCCTTCTCTTTCTCCGGCTGTCAGTGGTCTCTTTCATTACCCATTCCAAACATTTCCACCCGCTTCTTCACACACACTTTCGCAAAAGCACGCCGGAATCGTGATATTTCAATATATTTACTCAGTAGATGCAGAGTGGTTGTTCACACATTTTGAGGGAGAATTTTCTCCTCTCTCTTAAAAATGTTGCCTTTCTTTTTAATTCCAGCTCTCCCCCTTTCAAACAAAAGAGTGAAAGTGAATGGGGGTGGAGTTGGCAGAGGGGGGGGGAGAGTGCGGTGAAGGGGTTAATGGAAAAGGAGAACACTTACGAGCGGGACGAGTATCTGCTGCAGGCGAAGAAAGTTGAAATGGTCGTTTAGGAAGAATAGATATTGTGTCATATAACAATGAAATTCGTTTTATAACTGAATTTCTCTTGTGTAGGTTTCTGTGAAGGAAATATGTACTTAAATTCCTCCATTGAGTTTAAGTCATATGTCACCTGTGGAGCGATCCAGTCCCCCCCCCCCCAAGGTATAACAGATGTAGTACTGGCCGTTGTCTAATTTGTTCTTGTTACGATCATGGTACAACTGCTGTTCCGGCCGTAGTCTAAAGGTTAAGGGTGAATTTGCAGCCGCTGTTAAAGCTCAATTTGACTGCCTACTGATAGTTATTGTTCTTCATGCATCAACATGTTTATGGAATTTGTCACATACGCTTGAACATTTTGTGTACAATGTCCTGTAGTTCATCCCCATTGGAGACTGAAAGTTGTGCGCTCCGGTCTAAACAAAATTTTTGTAACAAAAACAAATTGAGGGCAGTGCGACAAAACAAATCACCATTCCTTTGCGGTGTAGTAGCTGACTCTTTTAAAACTACTTACATGAAAAGTGAATCGGCTCTCAATTGCCCAGAAAGACATATTGCAGATAAACCGATGAAAACCTTTAGTCAAATCGGTAGTAACAAATGCGAAGCCTTCAATATACAGACTAATAAATATTTAAAACTTTAGAAAAGATAATCAATGATTATTTCGTGGGAACAAGACGTCCATCATCATCATGTTAGAAATTTGTCACCAGAAGAAAAGGACAATTTAAATATCTTCTAGTGGAATAGTGGTTGCCAAATACACTACCCTAAAATAATGGACCGGACAGCAAGATGTGTTGGTATAAAAGAAAGTATACATGCTTTATTAGAGGAATGGTCCCCCACGTGCTGCAGTTACACTCGCAACCCTTCTGGGCATACTTTCAACAAGGTTTTGATACACAGCTATGGATATTTGTGTCCATTCCTGCTTCAAGAATGTCGCCAGCTCAGCTGTAGATCTAGGACGTGGTTCCCTGGTTCGTAAGCGTCGCTCTAACGCGTCTTACAAACGTTGTATGGGGTTTAGGTCGGGACTCTGAGCAGGCCAGGGAAGACGTTTTACATCCGTATCTCGATACCACT
Organism: Metellina segmentata; assembly: GCA_947359465.1. Lineage (NCBI taxonomy): Eukaryota > Metazoa > Arthropoda > Arachnida > Araneae > Tetragnathidae > Metellina > Metellina segmentata. The sequence continues at coordinate 30,049,079 of OX375881.1, forward strand.
GCTTGACAGAGACTGGAACATGAATTTGAGCGTTGTCATTCTGGAAGTAACATTCGTTCATTCTATAAAATTACCAGAGGGTGGGAAGAACCGGATAGTCCAAAATGTCCAGGTAGGCGTCGGCGTCCAAACCACCAAACAAGAAGCCGGATTTTATGCAAATCCGCTGGCGCCCGGTCCATTAGGGTAGCGTATCACTTTTATGACAAAACTTTTCCAGGCCTCGTTTTCAGGTGTGGAAGTACTAGCATCAGTTATAAGTGTTCTTGACAACGTAAAAATTAGTATAGGTACTCTCATGTTGAACTTGAAAATAGAAATCGGAGATTGGATCACTTTTGCTTTTTTGGAATCACACCTATGAGAAAATTCCCGAGTGGTGGAGCCACGGTAGTTCGAAGAACAACAGGTTAGCAACATCAGTTGCGAGTTCGAAACTAGGTCCAGCCAAAGACCACCGTGAACACGGAGGCTGGTGCACGTCAGATCTGTCGTGTATTCAAATGTCCTCATGTTGGCATGTTGTGGAAGTTTAGAGAGTAGGGTGCCAGCTCAGGTGTTTCGGCCATCCCCAGTTCCCCATATTTTGCTATACTACTTCTTTTGTCAGTCTTCTTTATCCATGTACCAAAGAATTTCAATCTCTAATCATTAGATCTATCAATTCAACAACACAGAAGCATTGACCAGTGCATTGACTGCATCAAAATTGTGTAGCAAACCTTTTTCGATTGTCAGTATACTGGTCAGCGCTGCAGTGTTGTGAAATTCCTAGATATGGAATTTCAGTCATCCTCAGTTCTCCATGAGACGTTTTACACTCAAGCCTTCTTTCTCCATATACCAAAGGATTTCAATTCACGATTCGTGCGACTCATACCTAGTAATTTAACAACACCGAATCATTGACAAGTACATTGTCTGCAGCAAACGTTGAGGAGATAACCTCTCTTTTCCTACAGAAATATACACTGGTCAACGCTGCAGTGTTGTCAAAATTGTTTAGATATGGAATCTCGGTCATCCGCAGTTCTCCATGAGACGTTTTACACTCAATTCTTCCTTCCACATATACCAAAGGATTTCAATTCACGATTCGTGCGACTCATACCTAGTAATTTAACACCACCGAATCATTGACAGCAGCAAAGGGTGAGGAGATAATCTCTCTTTTTCTCCAGAAATATACACTGGTCAACGCTGCAGTGTTGTCAAATTGTTAGGTATGGAATCTCAGTCATCCTCAGTTCTCCATGAGACGTTTTACACTCAATTCTTCCTTCCACATATACCAAAGGATTTCAATTCACGATTCGTGCGACTCATACCTAGTAATTTAACAACACCGAATCATTAACCAGTACATTGTCTGCAATAAACGTTGATGAAATAACCTATGTTTTTCTACAGAAATATACACTGGTCAACGCTGCAGTGTTGTCAAATTGTTTAGATATGGAACCTCGGTCATTCTCAGTTCTCCTTGCTGCGTTTTACACTCAATCCTTCTTTCCCCATATACCAAAGGATTTCAATCACGATTCATTTGACTCGTACCTAGCAATTTAACCCCACCGAATCATTGACAAGTACATTGACAGCAGCAAAGGGTGAGGAGATAATCTCTCTTTTTCTCCAGAAATATACACTGGTCAACGCTGCAGTGTTGTCAAATTGTTAGGTATGGAATCTCAGTCATCCTCAGTTCTCCATGAGACGTTTTACACTCAATTCTTCCTTCCACATATACCAAAGGATTTCAATTCACGATTCGTGCGACTCATACCTAGTAATTTAACAACACCGAATCATTAACCAGTACATTGTCTGCAATAAACGTTGATGAAATAACCTATGTTTTTCTACAGAAATATACACTGGTCAACGCTACAGTGTTGTCAAATTGTTTAGATATGGAACCTCGGTCATCCTCAGTTCTCCTTGCTGCGTTTTACACTCAATCCTTCTTTCCCCATATACCAAAGGATTTCAATCACGATTCATTTGACTCGTACCTAGCAATTTAACCCCACCGAAGCATTGACCAGTACATTGACTGCAGCAAAGGGTGAGGAGCCAACCTCCAATCGACTGTTTGTTTTCTTCGACGTTATAAATGCGACGCTTCCACGCACCCTCCGACGTATTTACCCCACGAGTCTCGGGCATAGAGCAATTTGAGCATCGGAGGGCAATAAATATCGACGGAAATTATTGTTTCGAATTTCTGCGCGCGCACTCTCTTGTACCGGCAACACGAGAAAGCGTGAGCGATTGAAATTAGGGGAGAACGATTTTCGTTTCGAATGGAATATTGGAAGAGAGGGGTGGTGGTGGCCTGATCAGAGGCTGTCTCGCTCTCCCTCCTTGTGTCCTTGTTATTGATTGCGTATTTAAGTAATTTCGGAGAAACATGAGTTTCGATCTGAGCAAATTGGAATGGTGTGTTATTTCCAGGCGACGGAAACCGGCCACTTTCGGAATCAAAATTACTTTCACTCGATTGGGAATGCCGGAGGGATCGTTCTTTTAAATTGTCTTTTGCGGGTAATTCAAGGGTATTTTTTGTAATTAACACTGCCATAAGCCATCATTTGTTACCGCCTGAATAAACAAGCGTGCAGTTTCTATGGAATAAGGAATCGCTATTTTATTGTCAAGTAACGTTATAAGTTTGATAACTTTCTTGTTTCAATTCATGAAATTTACTTAAATTAATTATCGATTTATATATTTTTGTATCCTTGTTTTATAGGGGTCGTCGTGACTCAGTGAGCTTGCTCTCTGCGCTATCAAAACATGCGAGTTGAAGCCAGGTTCGATTTTTTTCTTGGGTGTTTTTCTCTCTTCTGTCTCAAAAAAAATTTCCTTGTGTGTATGTCTATTCACTTGACGTTGTATATACAGAACCTTGACTAACCGCTGTAATGTGGACCGTGATCATCTCTAACAAATAGAATGTAGCAAAACAAAACAGTCTATAGAAAATACAGAAAAAAATTACGTTACTACATGCTACTGCTACTAAAAGATTCATAAATTAATAGTTAATACCAATCTGTACTAAGATTGGTGTGTAGCAGTGTCTATTTACTGTGATAATTTTGCAATAAATCTGGATGGGAGTTACATAACTTTAGAAGATTTGCGTGGCTTGGAAAAAAATCGTTAACTATCATCTGTTGTAGCACTTTCTCGTATATTTGGTAGGTAAGTAGATTAATTAATGTCGTACTGGAGCAACATGATAGGCTATTGGCAACGGACCGGGATCAATCCCCATTTGAAAGATCCTAGGACAGCACCTCGCAATTTGGAATCACGGTCAGATGATGAGGTCAACTTCTCAGCTGGCACCAAAATTTTTCGCTTCTTTGGGAAAAGTGCCACTACTCGTGTTCGAAGCATTCTCTAAAGCTTTACCAAAACACTTGGTATCAAATTCGGTTAAGATAACATAGACATTCGGTTAATCAGAGCTCGGATAATAACCAAGGTTCTAATGCGTTTCTATGCTCATTTTCTAGTTCATTGTTACCTTTAAATCAGATGTATTTATAGTTTTCTTTTCGCTTATGTGAGGTTCTCTGGAAACACACGGTGGAAAACAACCGGAAAACACGTTCAAATATAAGCTATAACACTAAGTGTTACAGCTTACATGGAAGTGTTACAGCTTATATTTGAATGAGTTACAGCTTGTATTGAACAGTAACTAAAAAAAAAGCTGTAACATGTAGTGTTACAGCTTACTTTTGAGTTACTGTTCCGTTTACATTCAGTCTTCAGTATGAATGCATTTTAACCGAAAACATAGGTACATTGTAATAGCGTGCGTGGGTCTTTTTACAATTCATCATATTTTAATCGATCATACAGTGCTTAATCGTCATCGCGTATACTTTTAAATGACTCCATTTTAAATTTACAAGATTTGACAGAAGAATATCTCCATCCACATCTTTAAACTTTTACGTAGCATTGAATTTTTAAAGTCCATATAATGCTTGCATCTTTTATGTCTTTTATACAGCATCATTTCATCTATTACAATGATCAAGTCATCAAAATTTTTAAACTATCATTCACTAATTTTATGTTGCTCTAACAACGATGGTTCTAGTTTCTTCTTGTTCATTCGTCTGATTGAATGCTCAAATATTTTTATCTCAGTATTTATAATTGCCAAGATATACGTGTTTTTAAATGTACGTGGTATGGGTTGGATATACTTGGAGTATTTCATTTATTTTTATTAGTTGCTTGACGTTTTCTGGCTTGTGTTTGGCGGAGCTTGGTCGAATATGGCTCTTGCACTCAAATACAGTCTTTCGGTTGAGTTTCGAACGCTCAACCCTCCAGTTGCTGATCCTCGACTCTTCTAAATGGGCTAACCCATAACGATGTCGAACCCGATGGAGATTTCAGCTCAAATAAAAATATGGTACAGATAAAAAGTATAGCATACATAATCAAAGAAGTTAAAGATTCGTTTATACATGTTTTCTACTTCTGGATGATACCACTTCAGTTTAAATAAGAAACCATTACACAAGAATAAATCTTATTTAAACCAATTTAATTCATTTTTCTGAGGCATTAAGCTCATAAGACCTTATCCTTGATGGTTTTTTATTACATTTGCATGCATATTAACTGTTATCATACTCATTTTTTGCAAAACTGCAGATTGTTATCTATATTGCCATCACTCTCAACTGCCTCTACAAACAAGGTGCCATAATAAGAATGTCAAACACGACACGAACGCAGTTTTACCTTCGGTTTCAAGCAACACCATCCGAAGCAAGTTGGGGAGGGAAAAAAAGATCCTTAATATATTTATGGCCCGCATACTTCAGTCAAAGGGTCATTCAAAATGAAAGCGGAATGGGCAAAAAAGGCAACACCGAAAGGCAAAAGGCAGTGTAAGAGAGTCAAATCAAACCATGAATTATTCAGAGATATTCTGCTTGCTTGTCTTTGCCTTCTCTGGCGTTCCTTTCAAAAACCTTTAGGTTATTTCTTGGCAAGGTGAGGAGTATAAACAAATAAATACAAAAGGGGGAAAAGATGATGGAATTTTTGAAAGGGCTGCTTCGTGTGTGTGTACGAGATAATCGAGAAAAGCCAAGAGAATTTTTGTTCTTAAAACATCGGGAAAAAAGGGGGAATGAATGAATAAAAGGCACCGTGAAACTCTTTTGTCTGTGAGCAGTTCCTACGAGAAATTAGTTTTTGCCCGGTTATGGAAGGAATTGATACGTGGCCTCTGGATACGAGGGAGACGTTGATTTCGACATAGAAAGAAAAGGGATTGTGGTTCGTTTAATTAAATGAAAGATTTATATTAAAAGAATTCCAGGTCCGTGAGGGGAAATGCGTCCTGGTATTTACATGTTTTAATGTTTATGTGCCTCGTCTGGCGAAATGATTTCTGAACTACGACTGTTAATCGGCGATTGTGAGAAGTATTTTCTGTCAAACTAAATACAGGATGTTTCGCAAATATTTGGCCAAAATGTGAAGGGTATTAGAAGGCCTAAAATTTAAGGATTTTTGTCAATGAATGTGTGTTTTGAAATGCAGAGTTTAGGTTGTAGAGGGCGCTGTTTAGGTCAGTCAGTAACATTGTTTCTGTAGTGTAAGGCTTCATCCCCCTCTGGGTCAAACCTACTTACCTTATACTATTCGTGTAGTGACGCAGAAACTGTTACCTAAACAGTGCCCGCTACCAACTTTTACAATTTGGCCAGATATTTTAAGAACACCGTTTATAGGCGGCATTAATGTTTTTATGGCGATACGTGCTTCCTGTACGTATCTTGAACGTGAAGTCGGGTAGTAGTGGCCCAGTACGATTTGCAAACAGAGGGTTGCGAGTTCCAAACTCGATCCAACCAAAGACCGTCGTATACGTGAGGGCTGTTGCACGTTAAATCTATAATTGTCTATAATATTGTCAAATCAGCGTAATGTGAAAGCTTGGAAAGTGGGGTGACGGCTCAGATGTAGACTAGACATCTGACCGTGGTTCGAAATGACGAGGTGTTGTCTTCGGATCTTTCCAGTCCGATTGGTCCTGGATCGTCACCAATTGCTCTGTTGTGTTGCTTCAAAGCGACTCAATTCAATTACCTACCAACTACACTATTTTAAGGTTTTCGTGATTCGTCTGATGAAGATACTTCTGAACTTTGAATACGAATCGATGGTTATGAGAAGTATTTTCTGTTATACTAAATATCGATAGCAATAGTGTTTCTTTAGCTATATGTGTTTCCTGTACATAATCTGAACGTTAAGTCCTTTGGATTGGTTTTCGAATACTATTTCACTCGTCCTCTGACTGTGGTTCAATATTACGTGGTGTTATTCTCGGATTCTGTTCACTTTGAATACGAATCGATGATTATGAGAAGTATTTTCTGTCATGGTAAATATCGATAGCAATAGTGTTTCTTTAGCTATATGTGTTTCCTGTACATAATCTGAACGTCAAGTCCCTTGGATTGGTTTTCGAATACTATTTCACTCGTCCTCTGACCGTGGTTCAATATTACGTGGTGTTATTCTCGGATTCTGTTCACTTTGAATACAAATCGATGATTATGAGAAGTATTTTCTGTCATGCTAAATATCGATAGCAATAGTGTTTCTTTAGCTATATGTGTTTCCTGTACATAATCTGAACGTTAAGTCCCTTGGATTGGTTTTCGAATACTATTTCACTCGTCCTCTGACCGTGGTTCAATATTACGTGGTGTTATTCTCGGATTCTGTTCACTTTGAATACAAATCGATGATTATGAGAAGTATTTTCTGTCATGCTAAATATCGATAGCAATAGTGTTTCTTTAGCTATATGTGTTTCCTGTACATAATCTGAACGTTAAGTCCCTTGGATTGGTTTTCGAATACTATTTCACTCGTCCTCTGACCGTGGTTCAATATTACGTGGTGTTATTCTCGGATTCTGTTCACTTTGAATACAAATCGATGATTATGAGAAGTATTTTCTGTCATGCTAAATATCGATAGCAATAGTGTTTCTTTAGCTATATGTGTTTCCTGTACATAATCTGAACGTTAAGTCCCTTGGATTGGTTTTCGAATACTATTTCACTCGTCCTCTGACCGTGGTTCAATATTACGTGGTGTTATTCTCGGATTCTGTTCACTTTGAATACAAATCGATGATTATGAGAAGTATTTTCTGTCATGCTAAATATCGATAGCAATAGTGTTTCTTTAGCTATATGTGTTTCCTGTACATAATCTGAACGTCAAGTCCCTTGGATTGGTTTTCGAATACTATTTCACTCGTCCTCTGACCGTGGTTCAATATTACGTGGTGTTATTCTCGGATTCTGTTCACTTTGAATACAAATCGATGATTATGAGAAGTATTTTCTGTCATGCTAAATATCGATAGCAATAGTGTTTCTTTAGCTATATGTGTTTCCTGTACATAATCTGAACGTTAAGTCCCTTGGATTGGTTTTCGAATACTATTTCACTCGTCCTCTGACCGTGGTTCAATATTACGTGGTGTTATTCTCGGATTCTGTTCACTTTGAATACAAATCGATGATTATGAGAAGTATTTTCTGTCATGCTAAATATCGATAGCAATAGTGTTTCTTTAGCTATATGTGTTTCCTGTACATAATCTGAACGTTAAGTCCCTTGGATTGGTTTTCGAATACTATTTCACTCGTCCTCTGACCGTGGTTCAATATTACGTGGTGTTATTCTCGGATTCTGTTCACTTTGAATACAAATCGATGATTATGAGAAGTATTTTCTGTCATGCTAAATATCGATAGCAATAGTGTTTCTTTAGCTATATGTGTTTCCTGTACATAATCTGAACGTTAAGTCCCTTGGATTGGTTTTCGAATACTATTTCACTCGTCCTCTGACCGTGGTTCAATATTACGTGGTGTTATTCTCGGATTCTGTTCACTTTGAATACAAATCGATGATTATGAGAAGTATTTTCTGTCATGCTAAATATCGATAGCAATAGTGTTTCTTTAGCTATATGTGTTTCCTGTACATAATCTGAACGTCAAGTCCCTTGGATTGGTTTTCGAATACTATTTCACTCGTCCTCTGACCGTGGTTCAATATTACGTGGTGTTATTCTCGGATTCTGTTCACTTTGAATACAAATCGATGATTATGAGAAGTATTTTCTGTCATGCTAAATATCGATAGCAATAGTGTTTCTTTAGCTATATGTGTTTCCTGTACATAATCTGAACGTCAAGTCCCTTGGATAGGTTTTCGAATACTATTTCACTCGTCCTCTGACTGTGGTTCAATATTACGTGGTGTTATTCTCGGATCTTTCCCGTTGGGATTGATCCCGGATCGTCGTCAATAGCTTATTGTGTTGCTCCAGTACGACGTTAATTAAAATACCTACCTACTTTATACTATTTCAGCACGTTGACAGTAATAATTAAAAAGAAATATTCTGAATTGATGTATGATAGTTGATAGGTTCGTTTCAGTTAGATTAAATGTCGAAGATTGTCAAAACGGCGATAAACTATTTTTTAAAGAAAGGTGTATCATGCGGGAGCATTTGAATACATGTAAAGTCTTCGCAGACCATCTGCTTAGTTTGCCTGCACTGAAGATTCTTCTCATACCAGCTGCTCTGCTTACGTTTGTCTCGATGTTTAAGAAATTCCGAGCACTGAAAACCACTGGAAATCCTCTCATACCAGATGCTCGGCTTATAACGAACTATTTGAGTTGCTTACGTTGTCTTGATGTTTACTGAATTCTGAGCACTGAAAACCACCACTGGAAATTCTCTCATATAAGCTGCTCTGCTTACAATGAACTATTTCAGTTGCTTACGTTTGTCTTTATGTTTACTGAATTCTGAGGCAAAACAAGTGCATGACGAGTCTCAGTCGTCAAATTTACCCAATTGGTTAAAAAAAATCAAATTTTATCATCATTCTTTTAAACTGAGAGAAATACATGAAAAATTAACTTTATGAATTAATCCACTTTCTTTTAAATTGGTACCAATCTACTATGTATCACGTTATGTTTTCATATAGATGAAAATAAAAATTTCATATTGCTTTGTATTGCTTTTATTGCTTAAGTGTGAATTTTATAGTTAAACTTTATCAAAATTTAATTAAAAAAAATTCTATTTTTAAAATTGAAAACAATGTTAAATTTACAGTACGTTTTCATCCAAATTTTCATGAGTAAGTGGTATTTTATGTTAAAAAATTTATGAAAATTAATTGTTTCTATTGCTTTCAATTGCTACAATTACTTGTGCGTGAATTTATATTTTAATTTTATCAGAATCTAATTTAAGAAAAATGTTTTTAAAACTGAAAGTTATTAATGCAAAATTAATTTTACGTACCAACACAAGCTTTCATAAGGAAATAGTGTTTATGTTTTCAAATCGACTAAAATTGATGAAAATGAACTGCTTCGATTGCTTTGAATTGCTACTATTACTTGTGTGTGTGTGAATTTTAGATTTATATTTTACCAAAACCTAATTTAAGAAAAATTATTTTTAAAACTAAGTTATTAATGCAAAATTTTAACTTTACGTACTAACACAAGCTTTCATGATAAAATAGTGCTTATGCTTTCAAATCGATTAAAATTAAAATTCGGTAGATTTCTTTGAATTGCTACTATTACTTGTGTGTGTGTGAATTTTAGATTTATATTTTACCAAAACCTAATTTAAGAAAAATTATTTTTAAAACTAAGTTATTAATGCAAAATTTTAACTTTACGTACTAACACAAGCTTTCATGATAAAATAGTGCTTATGCTTTCAAATCGATTAAAATTAAAATTCGGTAGATTTCGGGAAGGCTGAAGACCACATACCACCCCTATTACAAGCTGCTGCTTCGACTTTCCATATCCTAACGGACATATACCAGCACTGCTAAATTACCGGTATCGTTTTACCTAAGAATAGTTTCATACTATACAAGGCTTAGTTTGAACACACTCTCAATAATACGGAGGAAAAAAGAAAGCAGAGGGAAAATGCTTAATTATTTAGTGATCATGGCAAAGTTTTAAAACTTCGTGGAGCAGCGAAGTCCTATCAGAAAACTTGTTGAAGAATGCGGGAAAAATGCAAAAATTTTCTTAATTAGTGCGTCACTTAAGCGGGTGATTAATAACAACCTTTCATCAAATGCATACGTAACACCTGCTTCCTTTTACGTCCAAGACGCAAGCCCACGAAGCTGCTGGCTGCTTGCAAGATGGATTGTTGCCTGGAAAAATTTTCTTTTCGCCCCACTGCACTGCATGTTCGTGTGCAGTTTGGAGGGGCCGCTGTATTTATTCGATTACCAGGACGATGCAGGCTACACACACTGCGCTGTATTTTGGGAGGTTTGGGCTCGGAAAAGACTATGTAAAAAACGTCACCACTTTATTGGGTAATTTTTAATTAGCTGTTTTTTTATCGTGTAAAAATAAGCAAAACGGCGGAAGTTGTTTTTAATTGCTTAAAAAATGTTTCTTTGGTCCACTCAAATTATTTAAGTATTTCGGGTTAATTAAAGCAGAGTAGATTTATAATTTTTTTTATGAAAAATTAAACTTGTTTTGGGATTTTTTATGATGTATGTCCTAACCAGGTATAGGTAGTAGGTTATGGTTGTTTGAGACGTGTTTTATGGCGTAAGGGTTACATGAGGTCAAACTGCCAAATAATATCTAGCAAATGCATATAGTTGTAAATAATAAAATGCAAAGCGAACACACATGTTATGATGTATGTTTGATGTATGTTTTATGTACGTCCTAACCAGGTGTAAGTAGTAATTTATGGTTGTTTGAGACAGGTTTTATGGCATAAAGGTTAAAGGTAGCCAAAATGCCAAATAATATAAATCAAATGTTTATATTTGTAAATAATAGAATGCAAATCGAATATACATGTTATTATGTATGTTACAAAGATGTTATGATGTATGTTATAAAGATGTTATGATGTAGGTTATAAAGATGTTATGATGTATGTTATAAAGATGTTATGATGTAGGTTATAAAGATGTTATGATGTATGTTATAACGATGTTATGATGTATGTAATGATGATGTTATGATGTATGTTTGATGTATGTCCTAACCAGGTATAAGTAATAACTTATATATGTTTGATGTATGTCCTAACCAGGTATAAGTAATAACTTATGGATGTTTGAGACGAGTTTTATGGATTAAGGATTAAATGTATCCCCAAACTGTCAAATTATATCAAGCAAATGTATATATACAAAGTATATATTTGTAAATAATATAATTCAAAGTGAATATACACATGAAAAGCTTTTACTGACACATTAGAAAGAAATACACCCAGGGAGTATCGAGACTATGCCGCCTACAACACGCAGGTTGTTAGAGCAGTGGACAAACTTACGGAGCCACAACGACTCTAAAAAAAGTTGTGAAGTATACAAAGGAGGTTTTCTGGAATGGGCGAGCAATTAGACGCATACATCTTGCAGAAAGTTTACTAAAGCAATATTGAATTTTCGCCAGAATTATTCATTAATGAATATTCCTTTAATTAATATTATGACATCAATACGCGATATAAATAATTAAACTAAACGAATCTTAATGAAGAGTCCTAATTTTAATCTGTTAGAGAAATGATTTAAGTTAGTGTTAAAAGTTGGAAAAATAGAGATGGCAGATTTCGAAATCCAAATTTCTAAATGGATTGAGAAAATCCTTTTTGTAAAACAGACAAAAAAAAATGTGCCTCTTTCATTTCAAATAACTATGCTAATCAAAATTTTGCAAACTTCTTTCCAATTTGATTGTTTTTTATCCACTGTTTCGCCTATCTCCTTCTTTTCGATTTCTAAGGGATGTACTATCATAAAAAATTATCTATCGTAATTAAATTAATATCTATATGCGAATAAAGGGAATGCAAAGTTTGTTGAAAAATTAATTTCACTACATTGACGCTATTTTCCAACTGTCTCAAATGACATATCATCAAAATAATCTTCTTTCATCGAAAAGACGATCTTAACACCTTCAAGGATTTTAATTTTTTGAACTTACATGCGCTTCGAGTTCAAGTGAACTTTTAAACAAACTGTTCATCATTTAAAATTCCTCGCAATACATCTAATACTACAATTTATTACTCAACATTATCCCATTCTTATTATTTAGGTTACGATTTAAAACAGTTTCAAATCGTAGTAACGCCAGTCTCTCGAGTGAACTTAAGGACATAAACACTCAATAAAACAACTTCACATGGTTCTAGACCATTAATATCAAAGCCATCCAGTATAAAAAGATGTTCCTCCATCCACTTCATAAATTTCTTCGCAAAAACTATTAAGATTCTTGAAATTCCGATAACGCATAAAGAACGAAAAGCGAGAGGGAACAAAATAGAAAAAAATTCCACCCAGACAATTTTTTCCACGCAAAGCCTAACAAGTTATTATATACAGAACACAAGTAACAAGTCACTTGATATGAGACACTAAATTAACCTCATCATCTGAGACCGAACGTAAAAATGTCGCCATAGAGTCGAATTTATGTCTCCGAATTTGCATACGCCTCTGGGTGAATCTCGTCCCTCTTGCCCTAATCGGAATTCCGTTTTTCAAAAGACCGAGGACAGGTACACCTTAAATCAAACCGGATCCCCCAAAACATTTCTCGCTCTATCCCTTTCAGGAGTAGTTGTGGGTTAAGTAGCATGGCATGGGTAGTAATTTAAGGTGTTTCTTTTTTTTGAACACCAAGCGCCAATTTTGCTCCCTTAAGAGTTTTTACGATTCAGGGGAGGAGACGACGTGGTGTGAACACCTGTATCCCCCTTGAATATCGCCTGACTGTGAACTGGAGTGTGGTGATAGGGAATCCGACATCGCATTTGCTGTAGTGTGCCGGGTGGGGACGGTTGATGAGATGCAGAGTACATTTGTAGATCTCTGAGTGCAATTTCGGAAATCGTAGAAATAACACTTTTCCCTCTTGAATGCTAGTTATGATATGCAATTCTGTCAGTACTATGAGAAGGATTTCGTCTTCGGTAGTGTGTGCGTGGCACGGAGTGTATGGCCGTCTAGAGACCTTAACCTGCGGTGGAATAACATTGATAGATTAACTTGATCAAGATAAATTGCCCAGAATTTAAAAAATAATGAATAATAAAAAAATTGCTTATCCGTTATGGGATGCTTGTAGTATCTAAAAGGCAATGAAGAATGGTAAATATTTTGTTAATTGGATCATAATCGATTTTATTATTTGGAGTATTTTAATATTTTGGGAAAAGGATGAGAGTCCACTAAACATTTGGAAGATTTTGTTGAATTCTTGGAAGAGCTCGAAGGCGTTTCGGAGGTTCGCTTTACGTTCTTTATTCGGGGTAGTCTTTGATTGGTTAGTGTGTTTTGAGAGGGATTATCAGTGTATCACTCTGATCTATCCCCTCACTGTTGAGTTGCGTTGCTCTAGTCCGACGTTAATCATCTAATTATCCCGGACTGTTAACAAGAATGTGGTGAGATAGGGAATCCGATATGTCGCATTTACATCAAATTGTGCCTGGTGGTGACGGTTGATCAGATGTAGAGAACATTTGTAGATCTCTGAGTGTTATTTTGAAAGTAGTAAAAATCTCACTCTGAAATAATAGTTATGATACGAATTTTCATAAGTAATATAGGCAGGACGGTTGCAAGAGTAGCGGATTAGGTTGGGAGTTTGAAACTGAATCCAACCAAAGACCGTTATGCACGGAGGACTGGTGCAAGTTAAATCTGTCGTGGCCTCAAATGTCACGTTAAATTAACTACAAGCTTCTACCTAAGTATTATGAAAGGGATTTTCAGTGAGAACAAATAATCCAGATAATATGCCAAGATTTTACTTCTGCTCTCTAATTGCTATTGCATGATACATATAGGTGTTACCTTACAATGTAATTGGTGTTGACCGATCAACTATCATTCATAATTTCAGAATATATTCCTTGGAATTTTTAAAGGTGTAGTGCTGAAATTCGAAACTGAAATCACATTTTCTGAATAGTTACAAGAGATACGAACCGACACAGGTATTTTCAGGTACAAACAAGACGGAAGACGAGGGCATCTTTCACGCACACACATCCAAAATGAATTATTTTTGATTTCTGGAGGCGATGTTCTGAAATAGTATTTGAAAAACAAGCCGGCCCATCCGGAATACGTACAGGAAGCATATTCCATCTCAAAAACACTATATCCACCTACACCAAAAGCAGAGTATGAACTAATCTGTTAATATAAGTCTGTCTCATTAGAATGGTCGTCGTTCCTCAGTAAGTTTGACTGCTGAGCTAGCAGGTTCAGTTCTTCCCTTTGTGCATTTTTCCCACTAAAATTTTCGTCATCTGACCGTGGTTCAAAATTTCGTGTTGTCCTCGGATATTTCAATTCGTAGATTGATTCCATATCGTCGTCAACAGTCCGTTGTGTTGCTCTCGTACGACGTTAATTAAAATGACCTTACACACTAAAATTTTGCTCGGGTGTTGTTGCCTCGTCATTTGACCGTGGTAAGAAATGACGTGGGATTGTCCTCGGTTCTTTCCCTTGGGGGATAGATCCCGGACCGTCATCAATAGCCCAATGTGTTGCTCCAGTACGACGTTAATTAAAATACCTAACAACCCTCTGAAATGTTACTTGAGTGTGTATACTGAACGTTGCTTGACGCATTCCTTCCATAAACCATAAAACACTCTTAAATGTAACACACATAAGACACTCTTAAATGTAACACACTTAGACAGTCTTAAATGTAACACACATAAGACACTTTTAAATATAACACACATAAGACACTCTTAAATGTAACAAACATAAGACACTCTTAAATGTAACACAAATAAGGCACTCTTAAATGTAACACACATAAGACACCCTTAAATGTAACACACTAAAGACACTCATATGTAACACACATAAGACACTCTTAAATGTAACACACATAAGACTATCTTAATGGTAACGCATATATAACACCCTCTTAAAGGTAACGCATATAAGACCCTCTTAAATGTAACACACTAAAGACACTCATATGTAACACACATAAGACACTCTTAAATGTAACACACATAAGACTCTCTTAAGGGTAACGCATATAAGACCCTCTTAAAGGCAACACACATAAGACTCTTAAGGGTAACGTATATGACCCTCTTAAATGTAACACACAAAAGACACTCATATGTAACACACATAAGACACTCTTAAATGTAACACACATAAAACACTCTTAAAGGTAACACACATAAGACTCTCTTAAGGGTAACGCATATAAGACCCTCTTAAAAGTAACACACATAAGACACTCTTAAATGTAACACACATAAGACTATCTTAAAGGTAACGCATATAAGACCCTCTTAAAGGTAACGCATATAAGACCCTCTTAAATGTAACACACAAAAGACACTCATATGTAACACACATAAGACACTAACACGAATTTTCATAATCACTATATGAGAGGGAAGCTTTTTTTCGTTTCGTTCTGTCCTGATGTTTCAGCACGTCCTCGACTCCTTCGTTGTCGACGGGGGCCCCTTTCCACTCACTTACACAGTCCCCCACGCGACACAGTCGGGTGATGAAATGAAATGAGACGCCTCAGCCCTCCGGCTGAAACGCCCTATCAATTCAATATTTCATCGCGGCCGGAGGACGACCCCCCGTGCCCCAAATCATTTTCGCGGGAGGCAAAATTCCCAGCACTTTTCGATGGGGCGCCGCTGAAAAAGATGTAATTTAGCACTGCACTCCTGCAGAATTGCACTTGTAAGTGATACGGTTCTCGGAACACTTGGGTTCGATGCTTCGTCTGGAGGGTGGCTGGAATTTATAACACGAGTGTGAAAGGGTTTTGCACGAGAGAGGCGTCACTTCCATGTTGCTTTGATGTAAAGGATGCTTGGTTTTTATCAGCGACGAAATTTCAAAAGTCAGGTGTAATATATTTTAGGTATTTTTGAAACTGATGCGAGGAACCGAAGTTTGAGTCAGGTTTTTAGAAACAAGTGCCAGAAAGTAGTTATGTTGTGCTTTTCCACATTTATTTCCGCGAAACCTATTAAATAAGCTTACTCATTTTTTGTTTCCTTCAATTCTTCCAACGCTACAGTAGTGAAACTCGATATCCATGACAGAACTACAATGAATTTTCCATGTCAGTCTTATCATTAGCAGTCCTTGATGGGTGATACTGTTCTTGGAACACTTTCGGTTCATTGTTTCGTTTGGAAGATGGTAAAGGTGTGGAATTTATAACATGGGATCGTACTGGGGAAAAGTTTTCATGAAATAAGGCATGATTTCCATGTTGGTTTGATGTAAAGGATGCTAAGTTTTTATCAGCGACGAAATTTCAAAAGTCAGGTATAATATATTTTAGGTATTTTCGAAACTGATGCGAGGAACCGAAGTTTGAGTCAGGTTTTTAGAAACAACTGCCAGAAAGTAGTTATGTTGTGCTTTTCCACATTTATATATATATATATATATATATATATATATATATATATATATATATTTCCGCAGAACCTATTAAATAAACTTACTCATTTTTTGTTTCCTTCAATTCTTCCAACGCTACAGTAGTGAAACTCGATATCCATGACAAAACTACAATGAATTTTCCATGTCAGTCTTATCATTTAGCAGTTCGTAATGAGTGATACTGTTCTTGGAACATTTTCGGTTCAATGTTTCGTTTGGAAGAGGGTAAAGGTATGGAATTTATAACGTGGGATCGTACTGGGGAGAAGTTTTCATGAAATAAGGCATGATTTCCATGTTGGGTTGATGTAAAAGATGCTAAGTTTTTATCAGCGACGAAATTTCAAGTCAGGTGTAATGTATTTTAGGTTTGCAATTCAGGTTTTAAAAAATAAGTGCCACAAAGTAGTTATATTGTGCTTTAGCACAGTTATTTCCTCCGAGCCTATTAAATAAACTTTCTCGCATTTCCATTCCTTCAATTCTTCCAACGCTTCAGTAGTGAAACTCGATATCCATGACAAAACTACAATCAATTTTTTTATGTCAGTCGTATCATTAGCAGTCCGTAATGAGTGATACTGTTCTTGGAGCACTTTCGGTTCAATGCTTCGTTTGTGAAGGATGGTATAAGTATGGAGTTTCTAACATGGGATCGTAGGTGAGGAAAGGTTTCCACAAATTAAAGCATGATTTCCATGCTGAGTTAATGTAAAGGATGCTGAGTTTTTATCATTTTACCGTTGTGTTGATCCAGTGCGGTGTTAGTTCAACTACCTCTTCACATAGATATACACTGCCCAACAATAATGGACCGGGCAGCAAGATGTGATGGTATAAGGAAAATAATACATGCTTGAAAAGGGGGATGGTCCCCCACGTGCTGCGATTCCACAAACAACCCTTCTGGGCATACTTTCAACAAGGTTTTGATATGGGTATTTGTGTCCATTCCTGTTGCAAGAATGTCGCCAGCTCAGCTGTAGATTTCGGACGTGGTTCCCTGGTCCGTAAGCGTCGCTCTAACTCGTCCCATAAATGTCTATGGGGCTTAGGTCGGGACTCTGAGCAGGCCAGGGAAGACGTTTTACAGCCATATCTTGATACCACTGCTTGACAGAGGCTGCAACAGGACAAGGAGCGTTGTCATCCTGGAAGTAACATTCGTCCATTCCATAAAATTGCCAGAGCGTAGGAAGAACATTATGGTCCAAAATGTTCATATATACGTCGGCGTTCAATTGACCATGAACAACATTCAAAGATCCCGGGCATACCACGAAAAACACTCCCAAACAAGTAGTCGGATTTTATGCAAATCCGCTGGCGTCCGGTCCATCAATGTACAGTAGTGTATGTTTGACGAAAGAACTATTTTGTAGTTGGGTTGAACTAAAAATAGATATGTTATCAAAATCATTCCTACTTTTTTCCTTCAATAATGATGAAAATGATTTTGAAAGATTTAATTTCTATGTCTGGCCATTTGAGCTGTAAAAACCCCCAACCTGCCATATTCGGATATACAGCTATGTGGACACATAACTGAATGCAAAATACATTACAGATCGTACATGTGAGTTTAAACACCGAATTTTTTAGACGCTACCTTTTGACAGAAGAGGACACTTAAACCTCCCTTACGGGGGTAAACAAGCAACCCGACTAGGGACAAGCCAAAATGTTTAAATTTCCCCGAGAAACACAATGCTTCGAGTAACTAAAAAAAAAAAGCGTGGCAAACAACAACAGCAAAAAAGGCTGCCATATTAATTTTTCCCGTAACTACCGCGTCCACAAGCGTCATTTCCTACACCTTGTGACAGCTTACAAGGCAGCGGACATGTGCTTTCAAAAATTGGGTTATGAAATGTGAGCCCCGAGGCCTTGCGAAGGGACCAGAAATTGGTTCCTGATTTATGCCCATCGGTGTGATTAGCATGTCAGTGGGACAGCTCTTACAAGACGACTTGGCAGATAGTGTTAGAGGTGGCCAGGCCTTATGATTAAGGGGCGAAAGATCGAGAACGGCTCGAAATTTATGTGACTTGCGGCATCCGGGCGATGATCGGCCGACGTCATTTTTGGTGGTGGAAGAAATATTGGAGTAGCCTTCTTCCATCATCGGGATCTCTCTCTTTTAGAACTTGAGCTCTTGGCTTGCCCTGCGGTCGCCTCTGTGTAAGAGCAATAAACACCCCTTTTTGTTAAGTAGAGTTGGATGCATAATGACTGAAATTCTGCGGGTGAATATCAACGCTTTAACTCTTCTAGTGGTTTCGACGAGGTATCTCATCCATCAAGATCTGACCAACTTCCATAACGACGAAATATCTCGTCATTAAGATGTCGTCTATTTTTTGATGACGGGATATCTTGTCATCAAGTTCTTGCTGCTTCTTTTTATGCTGACGAAATCAAACTCTGGTCAATTTTCTTATTATGACGAGATATCTCATCCATCAAGATCTGACCAACTTCATAACGACGAAATATCTCGTCATTAAGATGTTGCCTATTTTGTGATGTCGTGATATCTTGTCATCAAGTTCTTGCTGATTCTTTTTATGCTGACGAAATCAAACTCTGGTCAATTTTCTTATTATGACGAGATATCTCATCCATCAAGATTTGACCAACTTCCATAACGACGAAATATCTCGTCATTAAGATGTTGCCTATTCTGTGATGTCGCGATATCTTGTCATCAAGCTCTTGCTAATTCTTTTTATGCTGACGAAATCAAACTCTGGTCAATTTTCTTATTATGACGAGATATCTCATCCATCAAGATCTGACCAACTTCCATAACGACGAAATATTTCGTCATTAAGATGTTGCCTATTCTGTCATGTCGTGATATCTTGTCATCAAGTTCTTGCTAATTCTTTTTATGCTGACGAAATCAAACTCTGGTCAATTTTCTTATTATGACGAGATATCTCATCCATCAAGATCTGACCAACTTCCATAACGACGAAATATCTCGTCATTAAGATGTTGCCTATTCTGTGATGTCGTGATATTTTATCATCAAGTTCTTGCTGATTATTTTTATGCTGATGAAATCAAACTCTGGTCAATTTTCTTATTATGACGAGATATCTCATCCATCAAGATTTGACCAACTTCATAACGACGAAATATCTCGTCATTAAGATGTCGCCTATTTTGTGATGTCGCGATATCTTGTCATCAAGTTCTTGCTGATTCTTTTTATGCTGACGAGATCAATATCTGGTCCACCTTTTTCTAATGACGAGGTATCTCGTCCATCAAGATCTGACCAACTTACATAACGACGAAATATCTCCGTCATCAAGATGTCGCCTATTTTTTGATGACGTGATAACGTGTCATCAAGATCTTGCCGATTTTTTTTATGCTGACGCAATTAAGATGTGGTCAACCTTTTTCTTATGACGAGATATCTCATTCATCAATATCTGAATAGCTTCCACAGCAACGAAATATCTCGTCATCAAGATGTCGCCTATTATGTGATGTCGTGATATCTTGTCATCAAGTTATAGCCGATTTTTTTATGCTGGTTAGATCAAAATCTGGTCAACTTTTTTTCTAATGACGAGTAATCTCTTCCATCAAGATCTGACCAACTTCCATAACGACGAAATATCTCATCATCAGGTTGTCGCCTATTTTTTGATGGCGTGATATCTTGTCATCAAGATTTTTTTATGCTGGCGAGATGAAGTTCTGGTCAACTTTTTTTTCTAAAGACGAGATATCTCGCCCATAAAGATCTGGTCAATTTTGCTGATAACAAGATACCTCGTCGAGAAAACCACCAGCAGGTTTAAGTCTAGTTTGAAAAAAATGCGTTACAAATTGTGGAATTCTGAGACTGAATATCAACGCTTTTGAAGCAGAGGATTTATTTCCGCGATCGAATACATTTTTCGTTTGCTGATCCTTTCCCATAACAATCAACCTTTCCAAATTCTTAGTAGAGAGGCATTCACTGTTAATCTTCCTGGTGGTTCACAGATCTGGTGGCTAAAGTGTTAACCTCTAGATAGGAAGTTTCCTGGTTCGAATCCGGGTTAGTGCATGGAAGTTTATAAGCGTATTGTGGAAAGGTGACTGGTGCACCTTAAATCTGTCGTGGCAGAAAATCCTCACGTTGGGTTGGTGTGGAAGTTTAGAGAGAGAGGGGTGCCAGCTCAGGTGTTGCCTCGTCATTTGACCGTGGTTCAAAATGACGTGGTGTTGTCCTCTGATCTTTCACTTAGGGTTTGATCCCGGACAGTCGTCAATAGCCCGTTGTGTTGCTCTAGTACGACATTAATTAAAAATTACCAATTATCTGGTGGTTTACCTTCGTGTCGAAAACTGCCCTGTAGTGACCAACCTCTAGTGCAAAAGTCTGTTCCAAACTACAACTAGTTCCAAGCCAGGGACAATTGATTTGATCTATTTGGATCTTCATTACCCTTGGAGAAAAAGGGCGGTTTTATCTCGACGACGTATCTCATCCGAAGCAAAATTGACCAGCTCTTGGACTTACTACCTCTTTGCAAACAGTGTTAACTAAAATCCAATATAACTATTAAACTTTTCCAACTTCGAATCGTCTATTATCTGAGCAGTTTCATTTATGCTGTTGGATGAATTGGACCAAATATATGAGCATACGGTGGTATAAATATTAAATCCAACAACACACTTTAAGAGGAGGTGACAAAAACTACGACATGCGCTTTCGCATTGCTTTTCTGTACATAAATAAAGTCGAAACACATGCATATTACAGCCATCTTAGTGTCGTATACAAGACTGCTGTTGGACAAATGTGTGGCTTTAGGAAGGGTCGCTTTCTTTCTTTTTCAAGTGATTCTTAAAACAAATTTTCGAATTGCCTTGTGTGTTAGAGCGATGAAGTTCAGTGCTTTTTGTTGGAATAATTGGTGACAGCATCGACGAACTTAAAATGAATTTCCCTACAGTTAGTTCTGAGGTTAAATATCAATGGTTTTCAATTTGGTTTTCGTTTTCAAAAGTGCTTACAAAGGTACGGTATTGCGTTTCTGTATATAAAGCATGTTTGTACGCATGCGTATTACAGTCATTTTAGTGTCGTAAAAAGGACTGCTGTTGGACAAATATGTGGCTTTAGGAACGGTCGCCTTCTTTTATCATCAAGAGACTCTTAAAACGAATTTTTGAATTCCCGTGTGTGTAACAATAAAATTCTGTGTTTTTGTTGGAATAGTTGGAGACAGCATCGACGAACTTAAAATGAAATTCTGTTGAGCCTGAGGCTAAATATCAATAGTTTTCAATTCGGTTTTTTGTTTTCAAAAGTGCTTACTAGGGTAAAATATTGCTCTTCGAACCTGAGTAATTTTCCAATTATCTTTTATAATCAGCTTGATTTCTTTTCATTTAAGCTTTTAACTCAAGAAATATTAGGGTTGCTTTTTAAAAAACACTGTTTTAGAACATGAACTTTTAAACTTTTGAATTGGAAGACCCCCCCCCACATGTCCTGAGATCATCTACAACAGTAGCAAATATTTTGTTTTTGTCATATAGAGGTTGACAAAAACATCAAACGATTTTATAACAGTGATCGATATACTTTTGAATTAACAGTATAACCTTTGTATTTATGTTGTTGTTTAATCCGATGAATTAAGCTTAAAAATTAATAAAACTAGGATAATAATTCAATTTTTATATTGTTTCACATATCCTCTTACATAGCATAAAAACAAAATTAAAGCTTCATAGTTTAGAATTTTTTTATCGTTCAAATTCTAAATTCCGATTCAGAATTTTCAAATAAAATTCAAGTTAAAGCCCTAAAACAAGAGCTCCTGATTACGGTAGCAATTTATTTACTCTGGTGACATCAAAAATCTAACCATCATTAAACAATGAACACGCTATAAATGAAATAAAAACTCTAGAAATCAAAGAACGTCTTAAAATACTTATAAAAACAACAAAAACTGATGAGATAACAAGCACTTCGTCAATCATTTTTCTGATAACTTAATATTTTGAAACTTCGCCCGATATCAAAGAGGAAAAATGATCCAAGTTCAACAAATTTTTATTTTGAAACGACTCTACGTGCTCACAAGTACATGCTTTGAATAATTGCTATTTATTTTTATTGTTTCTCAACTAAGGATGAAAAGTGATACATGAAACAGATTTCTTGTATCGAGTTCACATAAGGACTCGATACATCTACTGCCATCTATCTACTATAAGTAGAACTTCACGGGCAGCGTCATGTATTGGCTTACATGAAGGCAGCACGCGCTTTCATCCTAATTCTCTACCTCTACGAATATTCGAGATTCCTTTGTGTTTTCAATAATGTGATTTCAAGTAGAAACTATTTCAGCAGGTTCTGTTTCTACATATGCAATGATCTAAAAGCATACCGTTATGTCCAAACAAGGTATAATGATGGCATAACCGAAAAACATATCAAAAATAGATTTATTCTTTTTAAATCATCTAAACATGGAATATTTAAGTTGATGCTACATCACATCCATTTAAATTTGCATTGACAGTGTATGTTACTTATCCTTACTAACTGATTTTTCGCATTAGGTAAAACAGTGTAAGGCTCATGAAATGTTTCGTAAAAAATAACTTTCCTATTTTGGATTTTACAGCTCAAGAACTAAAACTGTACAAGCTGAGTCATAGAAGACTTTCAAATACAAAGTAATTAAGATTGCTTTAAATTAGTAGTTAGTAAGAGGTACTCATACCTAATTTGTAGTATTATTTCGCTAATTATTAATAGTTAAATTAGACCATTTCGTTGAAATTATGAAAGCAGTTCTCTCAGTTTCCTACTAAAATTTCTCTACTCATACGTAACTATGGAAAATTGGTGGAATATATCTGAATAGTATGTTTTATACAAACATAAATATAAATTGTATTTCATCTAAGATGTTATATATAAGAGTTAGTGAGATGTAAAAATAATTTAAGCAATAACATTAAACAACGGTGTTCTTTTTTCTTACAGGATCTTTGAAGAGTGCCTTGAAACAAAACAGTTTCGTCAATTCTACGATGTTCTATTTCCTTTTCAGATCTATTTTTAATTATTATGCAAGCATCTTGACGTTCGAAACTAAAATATGCCGCCTTTTGCAATTATTTGAATCCAAACAGTGTTCGAGATGATATCGGGTATTTTAACTGACATAAGAGTTAGATTATTTATCATCTCAGTTACATTGTACATTTCGTTATAATTTAATTTTAATGAAATTATGAATGACATTTGCTTCATGCGTTAATTATTACTGGAACAAGAGAGAGAGAGAGAGAGAAATGTTTGTTATTCAAATTAATCTTATAAATAAATATTTCAGAGAAATTTAATTTACACTCTTACTCCGAGAATGTTATCAGCTATGGCTTCTAGTTAGTACAAAGAAATATTTTGAGACTGAGAAAATTTGTTACATAATTTTGATAAATTGTAAACAAATATTCTTGAGAGTCTAAATTTTAGCGATCCATTATTTTGTAAGAAATATTTGAGAAATAAAAAGTCCTCCAGAACAAAATATTTTCTCTATTTCTATAGTAAACTATTTATTATTATTTACTTGTCTAATTTTAATTACTTTGCAAACAATTTTGAATTAGATCAAGTTATTTTGTAAATAGTTTCTGAAAAAACATATTTCGAAATATTTGTTATTTAAATTAAAATTATAAATAACTTATCATTTCAAAGACAGTTAATTTATACTTCCTTACTCTGAGAATATTAACTGCTGTGGGTAAGTAAGAAGTTATTCTTTAGATTAAACAAAAATTTAGTGTGAAACTTTGAAGAACTATAATCAAATTCTTGAGATCGATCGTTTTGTAAGAACAGTTTTAGTACTTGCACGAACAAACTTCTAAATTGATTTAATTGTTAAGCTTATAAAGTAACTATTACTTTGTGAGCTAATTTAGTTTCTCTAACTATACCAAGCTCAAACTTCAAATTAATTAGATTAGTTTCTCAGCTTAGCGGGAAGTTTTACTATTATAAATTGTGTTCCTATTAATCGCAACCAACACAGTTAACCCATTAAAATTATATCGAACTAACTGTTCCAGAAACTTTATGATTGTGACGACTAATCTCACTCAAATGAAGTAAGGAAAAGCTTTTGACTTTATAGGCGATTGATTATCTTTATGTTGTGCCTCAAGTTTGTTTCACGCTGATGTGGAAGTTTAGAAAGTGGGTTGCCTCAGCTGTTGACTTCGTCATCTGACCACGGTTAAAAATTACGAGATGTTGTCCTCGGATCTTTCCCTTAGGCATTGATCACACACCGCCGTCAATAGTACGCTGTGATGCTCCAGTGCAACCTTAATTAAATACCGCTTCAAGATTTTATTGAATTAGTCGCAAGTTTAAAATACTAAACTCGTTAAGGTCTGTACCACATAAATGAGGGATTAACAAAAGCTTGTAATTTATTTAAAGAATGTTACACTGTAACAGAAACAGTTTCTTTTAATTTATACCTGACAACAGGTCGGTATCATTGCCTTCCATACAACTCCAAAGGCGTTATTAAAACTGAAATATCGTTCTACAAACTCATTCAAACATACAACAAGAGTCCGTAAGTTACGTCATTAAGATGCGACTTTGGCCCAATGTAGGAACTAATTACACGTAATATTTCCTCGTAGACACTTTAATATCTGATCCCTGCTAACAACGGCTGGACGGGAAAGAAGACAAAGCGAAATAAACATGTTTTTTGGCGGTCTTTTAATGAAAAACAAGGGAAAGAAAAAGCTAATTAAAGATTCTGAATGGCGCCCCCAAAAGTACGTGTTTTTGACAGGGGCCAATTACTACTTCAACTGTCAAATCTCACTCTATGCAGCACTCACGAAACAGGGACGGCGCTTCCAAAGGGAAATTCGGAACGGCTTTTATATTATTTAGCTACAATTGCTGGGGATACAAGGCCTGTAATTTGCTTTTGGAACTCGTTTGGCTCTCTAAATGGTCTTCTCTTTCGGTTATGCAGGGTTAAATGAGATTTTTCTTTGCCTTTGTTCGGTTTGTTTAAATAGACGGGTTGTATACTTTGGGAGTAATGCACCGTCAAGTGGAACAGTATATGGAAGCGTGAAACTAAAATTTAATCCTGCCTTTCCGCTTCGTGAAATCCCACACGAACGCCTCTACTCCGAACAAAAGCTCGTCACTCTTATTATATTAAAAAGCTCTATGATTGGACTAGGTTTTAATTCAAGAGGGATATGTATTGCGGCGAGGAAATGTGACCGAAACTCTACGCCTCTCTATACTTCAAATAAAAGCTCTCCTCTATTGTATTAAAAAGATCTACAACTGTACTATAGGTTTCAATTCAAGAGGGATGTGTAATGCACAGAGAAAAAAAATGACCGAAACTCACAACGCCTCTCTATACTTCAAACAAAAGCTCTCCTCTATTATATTAAAAAGATCTACAATTCTACGTATAGGTTTCAATTCAAGAGGGATGTGTAATGCACAGAGAAAAATGATAGAAACTCAACGCCTCCCTATACTTCAAACAAAGTTATCTTCTATTCTATCAAAAATATCTACAATTAGACGTATAGGTTTCAATTTAATGATGGATATGTAATGCACCGAGAAAAGTGACCGAGCCTCAACGACTCTTTATACTTCAAATAAAAGCTCCTATATATTATATTAATAAGATCTACAATTGGACGTATAAGTTTCAATTCAAGAGGGATATGTATTGCATCCTCCCAAGAAAAGCGACCAAAAACTCTCAACGCCTCTTCCTCTATTTCCAATAAAAGCTATCATCTTTCATTGTATTATAAAGTTCTCTAATTAGAATTATGAGGTTTAATTCAAGTGAAGTATGCATTACACCGAGAAAGACTGATCATAACTCAATACCTCTCTACACTTCAAACAAAAGCTCTTTACTATTGTATTAAAAAGAT
Source organism: Metellina segmentata (assembly GCA_947359465.1). Lineage (NCBI taxonomy): Eukaryota > Metazoa > Arthropoda > Arachnida > Araneae > Tetragnathidae > Metellina > Metellina segmentata. The sequence continues at coordinate 30,075,679 of OX375881.1, forward strand.
CTACAATTGAACAGTTAGGTTTTAATTCAAGAGGGATATGTATTGCAATCTCCCAAGAAAAGCAACCAAAAACTCTCAACGCCTCTTCCTCTACTTCGAATAAAAGCTATCCTTTTTTATTGTATTAAAAAGTTTCGTAATTAGAATTATGAGGTTTAATTCAAGTGAGGTATGTATTGCACCGAGAAAGACTGATAAAAACTTAATACCTTTCTATACTTCAAACAAAAGTTCTTTTCTATTATACTAAAACGATCTACAATTGAACGAACTGTTAGGTTTTAATTCAACAGGGATATGTATTGCAATCTCCCAATAAAAGCGACCAAAAACTCTCAACGAATCTTCCTCTAATTTGAATAAAAGCTATCCTCTTTTATTGTATTATAAAGTTCCGTAATTAGAATTATGAGGTTTAATTCAAGTGAGGTATGTATTGCAACGAGAAGGACTGATCAAATCTCAATACCTGTCTACACTTCAAACAAAAGCTCTTTTCTATTATCTTAAAAAGATCTTCAATTGACCGGTTAGGTTTTAATTCAAGAGGGATAGGTATTGCAATCTCCCAAGAAAAATGACCAAAAACTCTCTCTTTCAACACCTCTTCCTCTACTTTGGATAAAAGCTCTCTTATTTTTACTGTATTAAAAAAGTACCACATAATTGAAATTACAAGTTTAATTCAAGTGAGTATTGCCACCAAGTAAGAATGACCAAAACTCAACATATCTCTACATCGAAAAAGGTTTCTTTTTTATGTTAGCTCTATGATTGGACTAATAGGTTTTAATTCAAGTGATATATGTATTGCACCTTTCCTAGAAAAAAATTATCAAAGCTCAAAAGTACGCGTTTTACAGGATTGCATAAGATTGAGTGTTTTGGGCATATTGTATTTCTCTCAATTTGAAATTTAAAAATACTATATATATATAGAAACCTAATAACAAATTCCTTAAAAAATCTTTATTCTGAAGTGTCTTAAAAGATGGTGTGGTGTGTAAAAAGCCTTATGATTCGCACAGACTTTTAAAAAACCTACACGACACTATTATACATTAAGACATTAACTTTACTCGAGTGTGCATACTTGTCTATTACTTGACATTGTCTTGTGTTTGGCACAACGTTTCCGAATAGGGCAATTGCGTCATAGAACACCTCAGAAAACCAAACCCATTGTTTGAATGAATCATAGGAAATATTCTATTGGTCAATGCATATGTTAGGTCCATAGATAGCTCAATTAACTCGCAAATACTCATGTGGACTGTATCTTTATTGCTCATAACATAACTCAAGATTGAGCAAGATGCGCTCATACACCTTCTCGCGGTCCATGCTCAAGCTCAACTGGCTTGGTGCCTGATTGTACATTTCCACTGTTTTACGTAAATGGCGCTGGCACCTTACAACTTAAGATTTACTCGCTTTAACAGCCTAAATTGGTTAAAACCAAGCAGTGATAACTGCACGTTGTAGAACCTCGCGAATATATTCGTGCGAAATCCTCAGAGGTTTGATTTGTGTATGCCCTGACTGCTCACTTTATACGTTTTGTACCTCAGGAGTTATAAAAATTCATACTTCATTTGGGTTTGAGAAAAGTATTTACGTGACGTGGATTACTTATAAAGTTGTTGTCCACAAGAACTGCTGATACTTCCCTTCGCAAGTTGAAAAATAGTTTGCATCGAGCAAAAGATATCTTTTAAATGCTCCGGTAGATACCCGCTGAGTATTTATTTTTAGAGTAATTTCCAAAATCTTCGCCATCGGATGAAGAAGTGTCCCTCTCTAAGCAATAAACGCAGCAGGGAAGAGAAACAAAAAACCCACCACAGCGGCAATCCATAAAAACTAAGAGTATCTAAGATCTTAAACCATCTCTGTCCATCTTTAAGTTAGATAAGAAAAACTAAGAAAAACCCCACCTCTTCTCTCTTAAGAACAGGACAATTTATTTCTAAGTCCCACCAATATAACAAACCCTGAAGAGATACCAGTATCGTCTGCATCCCCCCCACCCGCGAGCCAACCCTCCCCGTTCTACAACAATAAAAAAACTGTCTCCACCAATCATGTGGTTAGATCTGTCATGGTGCAGCCCGGAAAAATTTATAACTACAGTCACAGTGAGTAACCCCTCAGCACAAGCCACGGAATTCTTCTCGGTATCGTTTGGAATTGCTGCAGACTATTTGGGGGAGGGTGTTGGTGGGGGTCTTCCAGGGAGTGATTCCCGTCTCGTTGATCCCTGGGACTAATTAGAAAGGACGACTATGGCGCGATCCGGACCATGGGTTCTCATCAGGAGGTTCTGTCAGTCTAAAAACCGTCGGCTATCTGGTCCAATTAGAAGTTGATCCCTCTCGGGGATGGACGGAGACACCTGGTGGTCACTCACGACGCGGTCCTCCACCCCCACTCGCATCACGGGATGAGGATGGGATTGATTGATTTTTTTTCTTTTGCTTCCGATTTTTTTTTCAGTGTCTTCGTTAGGCTGCACTTAGTGTCTTGGAGACAAAGCAGAGAGAAAAAAGTTTTAGGAACAGACATTTAAATAGGTGAATACTAAAGTATATGCATGAAATTCGTCACTGATGCTGTGAGTTATAGTTCTCAAGAATCTATATCCATATTGGATCCTAGATCATTACTTTACTTGATAATTTGTTACTTACATTTGAATGTGAAGGGAACCTTATTCTAGGATCAAGGATTTTAAATCTGTGGATATTAGAGTGTTGGCTTGAAATTTGCTAATTCTGTTCATCTATAGATCACAAGATCTATTTTATTGGGTCCTAATCGTTACTTTACGTGATAATTTATTACTTAAATGTGAATGCAGAGGGAATAAAGTTTCTAGAACAAGTATTTAAATCGGCGATTAATCAAAGAGTGAAATTCGTCAGTGGTGCTTTGTTATGAATTACAAGATCTATTACGTCGGGATTCATAGCTAACATTTATCTTACGAGATAATTTGATACAATTGAAATCAGAGGGAACACAATTTGAGGCACAGGCATTTGAATTTAAGGATATTTAAGTGGGGTGTAATCCAACAGTAGTGCTTAACTATGATCTCCAAATCTCGATACTCAAAAATGATATTCATTGTGCCGTCCTAGATTGTTACTTTACCAGATAATTTGTTGCTTACTTTTGAAAGCAAGGTAAACAAAATTGGAGGAACAGGCATTTAAATTGGTAAATACTTAAATTTTGAGGTGAAATCCAACAATGTTTAACTATGATCTAAATAGCTATTGGTGCATCCTGGATCATTACTTGATGATTTGTTACTTACATTTGAATGCAGAGGGAACAAAAGTCCAGGACCAGGCATTTAAATTAGTGGATACTCAAGTTTTCGAATAAAATTCGTTATTGGTACTTAATTAATAATCTCAAGATCTATTCCGTTGGGTCCTTGATGGTTACTTACATTTGAAAACAGAGGGTAAATGGTAATTTTTAGTTAACGTCGTACTAGAGCAACACAACGGGCTATTGACGACGGTCCGATATCAGTCCCTTAAGGGAAAGATCCGAGGACAACACTTCGTAATTTTGAACCACGGTCAGATGACGAAGCAAACCTGAGCTGGCACCCCACTGAAAACAGAGGGAACAAAGTTCAAGGAACTGGCATTTGAATTGGTGAAAATTTAAGTGTTGGGATGAAATCCAACGGTAGTGCTTATCTACGATTGCTTAGTTGTAGTGGTTATCCAGGATTATTGCCTACTTGATCATTTGTTACTTACATTTGAAAACAGAGGGAGCAAAGTTCCATGAACAAGCATTTAATTCAGTGAATACCCAAATGTTGAGAGCCGACCAACCGGTATAGTGGTTAATGTGTTAGCCTCTAGATCGGAAGGCTCCTGGTTCGAATCCAGGTCCGGGCATGGATGTTTGTAAGCGTATGGTGTAGAGGCAGATGGTGCACCATAAATCTGTCGTGGCCGAAAGTCCTCACGTTGGGTTGGCGTGGAAGTTTGGAGAGTGGGGTGCCAGCTCAGGTGTTGCTTCGTCATCTGACCGTGGTTCAAAATTACGAGGTGTTGTCCTCGAATCTTTCCCTTTAAGGAATGATCAAGGACCGTCGTCAATAGCCCGTTGTGTTGCTCTAGTACGACGTTAACTAAAACGTTACCCGAATGTTGAGGCGAAATTCGATATTTGCTTAACTTATAATCTAGAGATCTATGTCATTGGGTACAGAATCATTACTTTACCTGATAATTTGCGCCGACCAACCGGTATAGTGGTTAAGGTGTTAGCCTCTAGTACGACGTTAGTTAAAAATTACCAATTTATGATTATTTGCTGCTTACACTTGAAAACTTACATTGAAGTAGTTGGTAATAATTCCCCTCAAGTTAACAGTTGAAGACACTTTTTTTTAACTATTTCATTTCGGTGCCTTTAAAGATAAACGACACAAACAAAAAAGTAAACCTTGAGAGTTTTTAAAAAAGTTAAAATTCTCAAGCGTACTTTAGTTTTAATTGGGAGATTTGCAGAATTACGACATGCCTTTTTTAAATAATATCATACAACATTACTGGTTCCCATAGTTTCATTGACTTTAATTAAACTAATTTATTATTTAGTTACACTCTCTTTGAGTTTTTCCTTTTCTTTTAAGAAGATGTGAATTGCAATTAGTGAATGAGTACGACTTCTTAAAGTTTGACACAACATAAACCTGAGTTAAAAACTTTTATGTTGGAGTGAAATAACATAACCTTTCGGAATTTCAAATACTAAAATAAATTTTGTTGAGTACTTTGTTTTGTTAATTTTATTCTTTTGGTATGTATATAAAAATTAATTTCATTCTAAAACGTTTTGTATCGATTTATTTTCTATAGTTGAGCACTGCATTCTTACCTTTGAGACTATGGATTCGTATTTTATTCTCATGTTCAGGATATTTAATAAGTAAACATTTATCACCAATTGCCCAGAAATATATGAAACCTCATCTCTTTCATATTTGGACTTGGAAATAAAGATATTTGTAAGCAAACTGTATGTGAATGTTCAAACTGTGTGTATGTTCAAACTATATGTGTATGTTCAAACTGTGTGTGTATGTTCATTACTTGACAGTGTCTGTCTTGTGTTTGGCACAGTGTGGTCAAATATCGCCCTTTCTACATAAAGCCCGAGCCGTTATCTTTGTTTTTCGGTATAGAAACAGATAAATCTAGCATCATGTACGTTCACGAATGTGAAATTTGGGTAACGTTTCAATTTCTGCACGTTTGTTTCTTTGTGTTGTAAATACTAATAGAGAGTTTAATGCTGAGTTTCTATAAATTAAATTTAGTAATTTTTTTAATAAATAAATTTATAAATGTTTAAGAATTTTGAGTAACTAGGATTTTTTTTAAATTTCCGCATCGTAAGAACAAGTCTTTTAATCTTACCGTCTTTTAATCTTTTCAGGTTTTATGAATAATATATTTCTATCCTCTTCTGGATAGATAATTATGCATCTATTATGTTATAGCATTTAACGAATTCCCGAAAAAAAAAACATATTTTTTTCTTCAAAAAAATAATTTCCAATTAGATTTAAAAGCTCCCCAGAAGCTTTTCTTGTTTGTATTAATGTGCTTATTTTGACGTAAAATAATATATTTATGGTTTGAAGCACAGAATGTTCGGCTTTATTTCATTGCAATCATATGTTTGTTATCCATTATTGCCTGGAATTAATTTTGGTTACAATATTAAAGCCATAGAAAGGCATGCTGAAGCAAATCACGTATTGGTCTAGTATGTAAGATAAAAAAGGACAATAGAATAAAATAAATAAAGAGATAAAATATATATTTTTACCACATATATAAAGAGGTAAATTATATATGTTTACAGGATATATAAAGATGCAAATGATATATATTTACAGGATATATAAAGAGAAAAATGATTTATGTTTACCACATATATAAATAGGTAAATTATATATGTTTACAGGATATATAAAGATGTAAATGATATATATTTACAGGATATATAAAGAGATAAATGATATATGTTTACCACATAGACATTTCTCATAGATACAAAATGTTTTACTCGTATACTGAAAATATGCAGAAATAAAAGAAAAAAAGATAACAGGATAATAAACGTAGGATATAGAGTTACAAAATATATAAAGATATGCAGGTTGGGTAGCTAATTCACGTGGAGCAGCACAATGGGCTAGTGGCAACGGTCCGGTATAAATCCCGAGTGGAAAGATTCGAGGATAAGATTCATTAAATATATATTGCTGGTGAAGATTCAGGTGAAGATAATATATATTGCTGAATTTTTAAAGGATATACGGGTTACATAATGCAGTTCTGGATAGGTAAAAGATACTGTGTATAGATAAAAATATGGAGAATATTCAGAGAAAAAAAGGGATATTTTTAGTGTAAAAATGTGAAATACTGAAAATATCTCTGTGTATTAAAAAAAGTTACCGTCGCCTTTGCAGCCGCAAGATTAAAAATTCACCTTTATCGCTCGATTCTTAGACGATTTCCTGAGAAAGTACGGATCAGAAAGTTACGAAATAATCATTGTTTGTTCTAAATTGTACAGGGAACAAGATGGAGAAGATTTTTTTCTGATGCAGCTATTAGTTTGGGCGAAATTTCTAATGCGAGTGAGCAAAACACGAACAAGCTTTCAGTCTTCCACCGTGATATTTTTTTTTACCTCTTACGTGGATTTCTGCATCTCGCCGAGATGTTTTAGAAATTTCAAATTGGTTTTTGATTATATTTTTTTGAAATTCGGGAAAAATCGGAATATTTCGTAATTTTTTTGTTAGAACTGTCATAACTATAGCTTAAAAGTATTAGTTTTTAATTTTCAAAACATCATTGGGAACCTTAGAAATTGGTTAATAAATAAATTCGATACAATTAAAAGTTGATTTGACAAATTTCTCTCGTATTTTTTAAATCGTAATTTCCGATAGAAAACTAAAACTGTCATATCTATAGCTTAATACTAGTATTAGTTTTAAAATTTGAAAATGCCACATGAAAGCTTAGAATGATATATATTTACAGGATATATAAACAGATTAATAATATATGCTAACAGGATATATCAGATATTCAGGATTTCTTATTTAACGTGCGGCTTGACCATAGACATAATTTCTTTTTTATGTCTAATTTAATAGTCTTTTTTATGATATAATTATTTGTAAAATTGGTTTATAAATAAATTAAATGTGATGAAAAGTAGTAGTATGGGGGGCACTCTACCGCCTTTTCAAGATGGTCGCCGTTTGTTTACATTTAGGAGGAGGAATCAGATAACGTTGTTGGGGGGAGATAAGGATTCGTTGTTGGGGGAGATAAGGATTTGTGGTGGTTACTGATAAGAACTTGACGTTTTGTTTTCATTTTTCGGTGGACGAGATGACGTCATGTTGTTGATGGCGAGTTTCCATGGTGATGAAGGACTGGTAGCGCCACCTGGTGGTGGGATGAGTAACCGTATTATATGAATTTAAAAAGGATTTTCTCGGATTCGAACCGGGGACCATGGGTTCCGAAAGCAGACATGCTATCCATTGAGCTATCGAGCACTTGTGAGGAAGGGGTGTTTAAATGTAGCGTTTGCTTTTTCTCTCAGTTTGGGACTTGTGAAAATATTGGGAGTGGTGGGGTTTTAATTTTGAATAATTAATCTTCTAATGGGGGGGGAATTGAGTTGGGAAACGACTGGTAGCGCCATCTAGGGATTTTTCAAGTAACTAATTAAATATAAGATTTGATATTCTCGTATATAATTTCTAATGGTGTGAAAATGACAGGTACCGCCATCTAGGGGTGGAGAAAGTAACACATAGTATTAAAAGGATTTATTTCCCAGCTATATTTTAGAATTAAATGGATAATTATTTGAAAGAAAAATAATAATACGTGGATTCGAACCCAGCAAAATTGTGCTCGGCTGTCAACAGATTTTACACACACACTTTTTGCGTTTGACCACGACTACCTAAATGATCGTGTTGTATTTAAAATAGACTTTCGTTTTGTGAATGCGTACAGTACCAAAGATTGAAAATTCTAGAAGCTTCTGGAAAGGGTGACTAAGGATTCTTTAGCCTAAGTTAATTAAGATAACAGAAGGACACTAACCCGGAGACACTGATAGGATACAATCTTAATTAAACAACAGTGGGCAAAGTGACTTTTGCAATATGTGTGTTTTACATGAATCATCTATAGTATAGATAGAATAATATCCTGTGTGAATAATAATATGTGGATTTGAACCCAGCAAAAGGTGCTCGAGGTCAACAGATTTTACACAAGCACTTTATCCGTTTGATTACGACTACATAAATGATTGTGTTATATTTAAAATAGTCTATCATTCTGTTAATGCGTATAGAACATACTGCCATCTATTGCAAAGTCTAGAAGCCCCTGGAACGTGTGAGAATTACACATGACTAAGGATAATGTTTTTGCACGTGTAGGTTAAAGAGAAGGAACGGACTTATACAAGGAGTCATCGATAAAAGTGACTCAAAAGAAAATTAAAGATTAGCTTAAACTACTGTAGTACACGTGTTGTGGTATCTGAAAATGTTAGGGACCAAGCAAAAGAAAGTGATTATACTGTTTGATAACTAAGAGGCTTTTAAAAGCATAGTTGAATTTGTTTCTAGGGTCTTTGAATAATTTTGCTTCTCTGGATTTTTGCCCTTCTACTGTTTTTAGATACATCATGGATTCTAGTTATATTAGATCCGCAAAGAAAATGCGTACAGACAAAGAACAGTGTTTTCAGAAATACTGTAAAGATTCTTTATGCTATGAATATGGTAAATTGTTTACAGATTGTGATGGTTGGTCATATTTACGTCGATTGGAAAACGAATTAACGTATTTAAAGAAAGAGGAAACTACTATAGAAATTTACGGTAAGAAACATACTGTGCCTCGACAACTTGTAGCATACGAAGACGAAGGTATAAGCTATACCTTTAGTGGATCTTGTATTGCAGCCAAGCCCTGGTCTCCTTTTGGAAATAAAGGGGTGAAGTGGAACGAATAATTGATGCAAGATTTAATTTTGTGTTGGTGAACCGTTATAAAGATTGTAAGGACTGTATAGGTGCACATAAAGACAACGAGAAGGACTTGCATCATAATGCACCCATAGCGTCTGTTTCATTTGGACAAAAAAGACAGTTTGTGTTTTTTAGAAAGAATTACAACTCGTTAAAAATTGTTCTAGAAAATGGAAGTTTACTTTTAATGATTTATCCAACCAACAAATTTTGGTTACACAGCTTGCCCCGTGGAAATGCATTATGCCCTAGAATTAACTTAACGTTTCGAAAAATTATTGTATAAATTAGTGATAATACCCATATGAGCCCCTGAACTGGAACACAGTGTAAATAGGAATGTACACTAAACGATATTTGGAAAACGTTACAATTAATATTTATGCCTTTGTGAATATTATTTTTTATACTTACATCTTATTGTTATTTTAAAGAAACTTTTATGCGTGTCTTACGACATACACTGTATTCTGGATTTAAAAAAAATTAAATACTAATTTTATAAATTGTGTCTTTTTTAATGCAAGATCTGAAATGAAATTTTATTTGATATAAATATTTATGTGTTTTTTAAATTTAGATGCTTTCACTTAAACACTAATTATACATTAGATTATACAGCACATATTTTATTGCAGAATTTATTTTTAAATACTGTACACTTAAGTAAAAATAAAAAAATATTTTTTATTTTATTTGAAAACTTTGCAAAACCCATACTATGCACATGTTTCCTTGTAATTTTTTTTTAAATTGAACTAAAGAAAACTTACCCATATACCACAGAAGTACAACATGGTACTTACAGAAGTAAGTTGATTAAACAAAGAAACAGTGGAACAAAGTTAATTAAACTTACAAGATTTGATGACCTTAACAAATGAGTAGAAACGCAGATGACTCCTTGTACATTTGAAGAAGTTATAATCGTATTGAAATCTAAACCATATGTTATTTTTTAATTATTATTTCCTAGTCATATAATTAAAAAAAATTTAATCTGGCTAAAATTTAGTGATTCAATTTTTTAGATTTACAAACTTTTTGAAATGAAATTTTCTTTGATTTACTGTAAAATATTAAGATGCTTTTACACAAAAATTAGATACTATTACACATATTTTAATAATGATTTTAAAAACATACGATTGAACATATAAATTCGGTATTATTAAAAAATTTTAAATGCAGATTACAAAAAATAATTATTTTCAATTTACAATTAAGACATTTAGCATTTTGATTTCTTAAAGCATGTTTTTATGTAAGAAAAAAATTAAGAAGAAACCTGTAAAAGTAAAATATTTTTTACCTTTAGTTAAAACATTGCAAGACCCATACTATGGAGATGTTTACTTGTACATTTGAAGTAGTGAAAATGAATATTAATAAACTTTTAGTCCTTGAAGTTCTAAATTAAATGCCTTTATTCTAATGCTCTTGCAAACCATACATTTTACTAAACATATGAACTTCTTTTTATTTACTTGAAAACCTTGTGTATATTATGCAGTTTAAATTGCAGAGTCAAATGCCAATTTTGTACAAGTATTTTACAAGATACTTTGTATAGGTCTTTTATAATTTTAGATGTACTACATTGCTACGTTAAATGGATAGTAAGTGGGTTTTTGAAAATAATGTGTACATTTTAAGGCTGCTAAACAAAATAAATTATTGCCCCTTTCTTGATAGTTAATGAATAATCTAAAGATTTACTCACACCACTGATAGTTTTACACATGAGTATAATTTAAAAAACAACGGAAAATTTTAAATACTAATTAATTTTTAAATGAACAAATATCATTGAAATAATGTTTAAGTATGAATTTTATGTATTCTTCAAACAATCTCTGCAAAAAAACAAATTGTTCTAAAAAATATTGAAAAATAATTCTAAAACATTTTGAAAGAAGTCATACTGAAACAAAGTAAACTATATAACACTTTTTAATTGAAAAAAAACACAGGATTCATATATTTTACACAAAGTAATGCACTATAGTAAAAACAAAAGAACGTATTTTTTTAGATGCCTGCATTTTTTAAGAGACAAATATTTCCTATGAGCCAGTTATTAAAAGCCGTCACCTCAGCTTTTGGGCAATGCAAATGATTTTTGTGATGACCACATGATAGTTTTTCGATCTCTTTGTTGGTGATTAGAGCACATAGTACATCGAATTTTGGACACCCAAAGTGTTCCAAGTTGATGTTTGGAATATTCAAGGCATCTAAGCGTTGTTTCTCAACACAACCACCTTTGTAAGCAACTAGGTACTGAGAGACACTCTTTGTCTGCTTGTACAATTCCAAAAGTTTAGAGTCTAGACTTTCTAAGGGATACACGTTTTCCCATGCTATGGGACAGAAAGGAAGTCCACACACGTAATTTTCAACATATCGCACAGTTTTACGATCTTTGACACTAAGTTTATACTTATAAGGCGATAGGTTAAAACGAATACTCGCAGCTACTTGCGATTTTATAGCGATGTAACCGTATTCACGTACTAAGAAACCTTCGTTAGTTTGAAATCCATCAAAATCCACAATTGCGCAAATGTTAAACATTGCTATTCAAAAGCGTTATATGCTCGTGGAAAAATAATTGTAAACTGGAGACACAAAGAACTGAACTATATATAGCACCATACACTTACTAATCAGTAAAGTTAATCTTATTTTAGTCTTTTATCTTTTGTGAGTAACAATAAACTCGTAAGTGAAGAATGTACTCAGAAAACACGTGCTTGTGATAATGTGACAAGTAAAGCTTTATGTTGTAATACAGGATTTTAACAAAATGGGGTATGCTTAAATGTGCATGTAATTTGTTCTTTTTTTGCTCTATCACGTAGATGAGTTGAATACAATTCAATTCGGTGACTAAACTTGAGCAAGAAACAAATATGTAACCAAATATAATTTATACTCGAGGAACTTGTTTTTTTTTACTTTCTTTAAAGTATACTGATTTCTCTTGATTATGCTGTTTTATTTTTCTAAATTTACATCAGTAAATTGAATTACTTATTTATGGGCTCAAATCTTTGCCTTTTGCTGAACAGAAATTAGTATCTTTGACTAGTATCCGATTTTTTAAAATTGACGAAGATAACCTTTATGAGGGGATTTAACTCAATAGGCCCTATAATTTTACACTTAAGAGTAACAGAGCAGTATAGTTTTTTAGGAAAATGAATAACCATTATGTAAATTTGAAGCCAAAATTTCCAAGCATGTCTATGCTTAATAAACGCCTATCTACGTTTAGAGATTGGCCACGCACAAACTTTGACATTTGGGACCTGGCCGAAAACGGATTGTTTTATACGGGTGTATCGGACAGAGTCAGATGTTATTGGTGTGACGAAGGGCTTGAAAATTGGCAAGAAGAGGATGTAGTGAGACACGAACACGTAAAGTTTTATCCAAAATGTTTGGTAGCCCAGCAACAGCAAATGATTGCTGACCCTAGATCAAAAAGAACACCAACAGATGAAATTGTACAGGTGGATGAAATCAAGAATAATACCAATGGTTTAATAAAACCCTATGTAAAAAATTACCCCTCAAACAACGACAAGGACGTACGACTTTGTAAAATTTGTTTAGAATCCGAAATGGATGCTACTTTACAGCCTTGCGGGCATCTGGTGACATGCATGAGATGTACGAAAGGTCTCTTAACGTGTCCTATGTGTGCCGAACCAATATTTTACATAAAATTAAAACATACATTTGTTACTAAACGTTATCTATCATTTATCAATTCAAGTAGTAGATGCAATTTTTAGTGACTAACTGAACATGACGTGAAAGAATTCCATAAGAGTGGTATTTTGAGTTTAATGTTATTAAATTAATACATGTGCGGCAGCAAAAAGACTAGTAAGGAGGTCCGATACTTCTAAAATAATTATAAGACTTTCTATCAAGGACTTGTGGTAAAATCGTGTAGGAAAGACTTATACCTCTTCTAAATATATTAAATATAATAACTATTTTACTTATCTGTTGTTTGTTCATTACATGCTAAACCTATTTTGGATACAGGAATTTTAAAGTGCCTTAAAAAGGAGTTACAAATTGCTTTAAGAAAGATGTGTGTAAAAGTACTCTGTTAATGTAAGAATGTTAAAGCTGGAAATAAATATTGATATTTTGAAATTTTTTCCTTTTTTATTTTCTAATTGATTTTTTACTGCATAACTTTTTCTTTTTTATTATTCTTAATAAACTTTATTTTGCTTTTTCCTTTTTTTAAAAAAAAGAACACAGTAACTTATATTTTTTGTTGCTGCTTAACTTTTTTTTTCTTTTACTGTTAAACTTTTTTTTACTTTTTACTGTTTAATTTTTTTAATTGTTTAACTTTTTTTTAACATTATCAAAAAAATACTATAATTGTTGTGTAGAATATTTTTTTTTTTGACAACACTGGATTGAAGATAAAATATTTATTGAAAAACATAAGAATCGGTAAAACAGTTAATATAATTGTTATAACATACATATCTTACAAGTCTTGTACATACATTTCTCTAACAGTATTGAAAATATCTGTTGTATTCAAATTCTCAAAAAAAGTTGCCCTCTAATATTATGTCATAAAGTTTAATATTTGATTGCTCTCTCTTACAAAATTAATAGCAAACTCTTTCCAGTTAACAGCACATAAAGCAAGGGTGAAATATTCGCAAAAGCGTTCGTCAACACTCATCTTCATGCAAGCATGTACAGATTGATTGACAATTTCATTCTTACAACCTAAGCAATCATAAAGAATAGTAATATTTTTTTTACCACAATTTCCTTTAGGCACTTGCAGAGAGAAGCTATAACTTCTCTCCAACAATCAGATTTATCAGTATTACTGCAGTAAAGTTTGTAGCTTTCACCAGGATAACCATTTTTGATTTCCAGTTTCACATAGTATGGCAGCAAATACGTCAAAAGCGATATTTTCAATACATATGACACACTAGCGTAAAATTCACACAATTTAAAGTACTGATCAGAATTCATAAACACACAATGGGGCGAGAACTGAAAACAATTTTCTTTTTTCTGAAATACACGTTGTAAAACCAAGTTCATTTTTTTCAGCATCAGACGCTTTAGAAAGGAAGACTTCCTTCTCTATAACTTTAACGTCGGAGGCAGTTGCAAACGCGAAAAACTTGCTCACCTTCTCCATAAGAATATACCATGTTTTCGGATGCATAGAAACACATTCCTTCGTTGGTTGCAAGACACTGTGTTTACTTAACGTAAATTTACGTATGTGGACACGTGTGGAGCCATTGGAGTTGTTAATTAGCACCAATAAATATTCGCCAAAGTGAAACATATTGTCTGGATGTGATTGTATTGACAAATTTAAGCTTTTCCTCTGGAAACTCCTGATCGTTGAATTGCATTCTTTTACACGCTTTGAGAACAGAAATTTGAAGCAGATCTAATAAGTTCGAGAAAAAAAAAACTCCTACCGCATACTTCCTACTTGCAGGTAGGAAGTATGCGGTAGGAGTTTTTTTTTTCTCGAACTTATTAGATCTGCTTCAAATTTCTGTTCTCAAAGCGTGTAAAAGAATGCAATTCAACGATCAGGAGTTTCCAGAGGAAAAGCTTAAATTTGTCAATACAATCACATCCAGACAATATGTTTCACTTTGGCGAATATTTATTGGTGCTAATTAACAACTCCAATGGCTCCACACGTGTCCACATACGTAAATTTACGTTAAGTAAACACAGTGTCTTGCAACCAACGAAGGAATGTGTTTCTATGCATCCGAAAACATGGTATATTCTTATGGAGAAGGTGAGCAAGTTTTTCGCGTTTGCAACTGCCTCCGACGTTAAAGTTATAGAGAAGGAAGTCTTCCTTTCTAAAGCGTCTGATGCTGAAAAAAATGAACTTGGTTTTACAACGTGTATTTCAGAAAAAAGAAAATTGTTTTCAGTTCTCGCCCCATTGTGTGTTTATGAATTCTGATCAGTACTTTAAATTGTGTGAATTTTACGCTAGTGTGTCATATGTATTGAAAATATCGCTTTTGACGTATTTGCTGCCATACTATGTGAAACTGGAAATCAAAAATGGTTATCCTGGTGAAAGCTACAAACTTTACTGCAGTAATACTGATAAATCTGATTGTTGGAGAGAAGTTATAGCTTCTCTCTGCAAGTGCCTAAAGGAAATTGTGGTAAAAAAAATATTACTATTCTTTATGATTGCTTAGGTTGTAAGAATGAAATTGTCAATCAATCTGTACATGCTTGCATGAAGATGAGTGTTGACGAACGCTTTTGCGAATATTTCACCCTTGCTTTATGTGCTGTTAACTGGAAAGAGTTTGCTATTAATTTTGTAAGAGAGAGCAATCAAATATTAAACTTTATGACATAATATTAGAGGGCAACTTTTTTTGAGAATTTGAATACAACAGATATTTTCAATACTGTTAGAGAAATGTATGTACAAGACTTGTAAGATATGTATGTTATAACAATTATATTAACTGTTTTACCGATTCTTATGTTTTTCAATAAATATTTTATCTTCAATCCAGTGTTGTCAAAAAAAAAAAATATTCTACACAACAATTATAGTATTTTTTTGATAATGTTAAAAAAAAGTTAAACAATTAAAAAAATTAAACAGTAAAAAGTAAAAAAAAGTTTAACAGTAAAAGAAAAAAAAAGTTAAGCAGCAACAAAAAATATAAGTTACTGTGTTCTTTTTTTTAAAAAAAGGAAAAAGCAAAATAAAGTTTATTAAGAATAATAAAAAAGAAAAAGTTATGCAGTAAAAAATCAATTAGAAAATAAAAAAGGAAAAAATTTCAAAATATCAATATTTATTTCCAGCTTTAACATTCTTACATTAACAGAGTACTTTTACACACATCTTTCTTAAAGCAATTTGTAACTCCTTTTTAAGGCACTTTAAAATTCCTGTATCCAAAATAGGTTTAGCATGTAATGAACAAACAACAGATAAGTAAAATAGTTATTATATTTAATATATTTAGAAGAGGTATAAGTCTTTCCTACACGATTTTACCACAAGTCCTTGATAGAAAGTCTTATAATTATTTTAGAAGTATCGGACCTCCTTACTAGTCTTTTTGCTGCCGCACATGTATTAATTTAATAACATTAAACTCAAAATACCACTCTTATGGAATTCTTTCACGTCATGTTCAGTTAGTCACTAAAAATTGCATCTACTACTTGAATTGATAAATGATAGATAACGTTTAGTAACAAATGTATGTTTTAATTTTATGTAAAATATTGGTTCGGCACACATAGGACACGTTAAGAGACCTTTCGTACATCTCATGCATGTCACCAGATGCCCGCAAGGCTGTAAAGTAGCATCCATTTCGGATTCTAAACAAATTTTACAAAGTCGTACGTCCTTGTCGTTGTTTGAGGGGTAATTTTTTACATAGGGTTTTATTAAACCATTGGTATTATTCTTGATTTCATCCACCTGTACAATTTCATCTGTTGGTGTTCTTTTTGATCTAGGGTCAGCAATCATTTGCTGTTGCTGGGCTACCAAACATTTTGGATAAAACTTTACGTGTTCGTGTCTCACTACATCCTCTTCTTGCCAATTTTCAAGCCCTTCGTCACACCAATAACATCTGACTCTGTCCGATACACCCGTATAAAACAATCCGTTTTCGGCCAGGTCCCAAATGTCAAAGTTTGTGCGTGGCCAATCTCTAAACGTAGATAGGCGTTTATTAAGCATAGACATGCTTGGAAATTTTGGCTTCAAATTTACATAATGGTTATTCATTTTCCTAAAAAACTATACTGCTCTGTTACTCTTAAGTGTAAAATTATAGGGCCTATTGAGTTAAATCCCCTCATAAAGGTTATCTTCGTCAATTTTAAAAAATCGGATACTAGTCAAAGATACTAATTTCTGTTCAGCAAAAGGCAAAGATTTGAGCCCATAAATAAGTAATTCAATTTACTGATGTAAATTTAGAAAAATAAAACAGCATAATCAAGAGAAATCAGTATACTTTAAAGAAAGTAAAAAAAACAAGTTCCTCGAGTATAAATTATATTTGGTTACATATTTGTTTCTTGCTCAAGTTTAGTCACCGAATTGAATTGTATTCAACTCATCTACGTGATAGAGCAAAAAAAGAACAAATTACATGCACATTTAAGCATACCCCATTTTGTTAAAATCCTGTATTACAACATAAAGCTTTACTTGTCACATTATCACAAGCACGTGTTTTCTGAGTACATTCTTCACTTACGAGTTTATTGTTACTCACAAAAGATAAAAGACTAAAATAAGATTAACTTTACTGATTAGTAAGTGTATGGTGCTATATATAGTTCAGTTCTTTGTGTCTCCAGTTTACAATTATTTTTCCACGAGCATATAACGCTTTTGAATAGCAATGTTTAACATTTGCGCAATTGTGGATTTTGATGGATTTCAAACTAACGAAGGTTTCTTAGTACGTGAATACGGTTACATCGCTATAAAATCGCAAGTAGCTGCGAGTATTCGTTTTAACCTATCGCCTTATAAGTATAAACTTAGTGTCAAAGATCGTAAAACTGTGCGATATGTTGAAAATTACGTGTGTGGACTTCCTTTCTGTCCCATAGCATGGGAAAACGTGTATCCCTTAGAAAGTCTAGACTCTAAACTTTTGGAATTGTACAAGCAGACAAAGAGTGTCTCTCAGTACCTAGTTGCTTACAAAGGTGGTTGTGTTGAGAAACAACGCTTAGATGCCTTGAATATTCCAAACATCAACTTGGAACACTTTGGGTGTCCAAAATTCGATGTACTATGTGCTCTAATCACCAACAAAGAGATCGAAAAACTATCATGTGGTCATCACAAAAATCATTTGCATTGCCCAAAAGCTGAGGTGACGGCTTTTAATAACTGGCTCATAGGAAATATTTGTCTCTTAAAAAATGCAGGCATCTAAAAAAATACGTTCTTTTGTTTTTACTATAGTGCATTACTTTGTGTAAAATATATGAATCCTGTGTTTTTTTTTCAATTAAAAAGTGTTATATAGTTTACTTTGTTTCAGTATGACTTCTTTCAAAATGTTTTAGAATTATTTTTCAATATTTTTTAGAACAATTTGTTTTTTTGCAGAGATTGTTTGAAGAATACATAAAATTCATACTTAAACATTATTTCAATGATATTTGTTCATTTAAAAATTAATTAGTATTTAAAATTTTCCGTTGTTTTTTAAATTATACTCATGTGTAAAACTATCAGTGGTGTGAGTAAATCTTTAGATTATTCATTAACTATCAAGAAAGGGGCAATAATTTATTTTGTTTAGCAGCCTTAAAATGTACACATTATTTTCAAAAACCCACTTACTATCCATTTAACGTAGCAATGTAGTACATCTAAAATTATAAAAGACCTATACAAAGTATCTTGTAAAATACTTGTACAAAATTGGCATTTGACTCTGCAATTTAAACTGCATAATATACACAAGGTTTTCAAGTAAATAAAAAGAAGTTCATATGTTTAGTAAAATGTATGGTTTGCAAGAGCATTAGAATAAAGGCATTTAATTTAGAACTTCAAGGACTAAAAGTTTATTAATATTCATTTTCACTACTTCAAATGTACAAGTAAACATCTCCATAGTATGGGTCTTGCAATGTTTTAACTAAAGGTAAAAAATATTTTACTTTTACAGGTTTCTTCTTAATTTTTTTCTTACATAAAAACATGCTTTAAGAAATCAAAATGCTAAATGTCTTAATTGTAAATTGAAAATAATTATTTTTTGTAATCTGCATTTAAAATTTTTTAATAATACCGAATTTATATGTTCAATCGTATGTTTTTAAAATCATTATTAAAATATGTGTAATAGTATCTAATTTTTGTGTAAAAGCATCTTAATATTTTACAGTAAATCAAAGAAAATTTCATTTCAAAAAGTTTGTAAATCTAAAAAATTGAATCACTAAATTTTAGCCAGATTAAATTTTTTTTAATTATATGACTAGGAAATAATAATTAAAAAATAACATATGGTTTAGATTTCAATACGATTATAACTTCTTCAAATGTACAAGGAGTCATCTGCGTTTCTACTCATTTGTTAAGGTCATCAAATCTTGTAAGTTTAATTAACTTTGTTCCACTGTTTCTTTGTTTAATCAACTTACTTCTGTAAGTACCATGTTGTACTTCTGTGGTATATGGGTAAGTTTTCTTTAGTTCAATTTAAAAAAAAATTACAAGGAAACATGTGCATAGTATGGGTTTTGCAAAGTTTTCAAATAAAATAAAAAATATTTTTTTATTTTTACTTAAGTGTACAGTATTTAAAAATAAATTCTGCAATAAAATATGTGCTGTATAATCTAATGTATAATTAGTGTTTAAGTGAAAGCATCTAAATTTAAAAAACACATAAATATTTATATCAAATAAAATTTCATTTCAGATCTTGCATTAAAAAAGACACAATTTATAAAATTAGTATTTAATTTTTTTTAAATCCAGAATACAGTGTATGTCGTAAGACACGCATAAAAGTTTCTTTAAAATAACAATAAGATGTAAGTATAAAAAATAATATTCACAAAGGCATAAATATTAATTGTAACGTTTTCCAAATATCGTTTAGTGTACATTCCTATTTACACTGTGTTCCAGTTCAGGGGCTCATATGGGTATTATCACTAATTTATACAATAATTTTTCGAAACGTTAAGTTAATTCTAGGGCATAATGCATTTCCACGGGGCAAGCTGTGTAACCAAAATTTGTTGGTTGGATAAATCATTAAAAGTAAACTTCCATTTTCTAGAACAATTTTTAACGAGTTGTAATTCTTTCTAAAAAACACAAACTGTCTTTTTTGTCCAAATGAAACAGACGCTATGGGTGCATTATGATGCAAGTCCTTCTCGTTGTCTTTATGTGCACCTATACAGTCCTTACAATCTTTATAACGGTTCACCAACACAAAATTAAATCTTGCATCAATTATTCGTTCCACTTCACCCCTTTATTTCCAAAAGGAGACCAGGGCTTGGCTGCAATACAAGATCCACTAAAGGTATAGCTTATACCTTCGTCTTCGTATGCTACAAGTTGTCGAGGCACAGTATGTTTCTTACCGTAAATTTCTATAGTAGTTTCCTCTTTCTTTAAATACGTTAATTCGTTTTCCAATCGACGTAAATATGACCAACCATCACAATCTGTAAACAATTTACCATATTCATAGCATAAAGAATCTTTACAGTATTTCTGAAAACACTGTTCTTTGTCTGTACGCATTTTCTTTGCGGATCTAATATAACTAGAATCCATGATGTATCTAAAAACAGTAGAAGGGCAAAAATCCAGAGAAGCAAAATTATTCAAAGACCCTAGAAACAAATTCAACTATGCTTTTAAAAGCCTCTTAGTTATCAAACAGTATAATCACTTTCTTTTGCTTGGTCCCTAACATTTTCAGATACCACAACACGTGTACTACAGTAGTTTAAGCTAATCTTTAATTTTCTTTTGAGTCACTTTTATCGATGACTCCTTGTATAAGTCCGTTCCTTCTCTTTAACCTACACGTGCAAAAACATTATCCTTAGTCATGTGTAATTCTCACACGTTCCAGGGGCTTCTAGACTTTGCAATAGATGGCAGTATGTTCTATACGCATTAACAGAATGATAGACTATTTTAAATATAACACAATCATTTATGTAGTCGTAATCAAACGGATAAAGTGCTTGTGTAAAATCTGTTGACCTCGAGCACCTTTTGCTGGGTTCAAATCCACATATTATTATTCACACAGGATATTATTCTATCTATACTATAGATGATTCATGTAAAACACACATATTGCAAAAGTCACTTTGCCCACTGTTGTTTAATTAAGATTGTATCCTATCAGTGTCTCCGGGTTAGTGTCCTTCTGTTATCTTAATTAACTTAGGCTAAAGAATCCTTAGTCACCCTTTCCAGAAGCTTCTAGAATTTTCAATCTTTGGTACTGTACGCATTCACAAAACGAAAGTCTATTTTAAATACAACACGATCATTTAGGTAGTCGTGGTCAAACGCAAAAAGTGTGTGTGTAAAATCTGTTGACAGCCGAGCACAATTTTGCTGGGTTCGAATCCACGTATTATTATTTTTCTTTCAAATAATTATCCATTTAATTCTAAAATATAGCTGGGAAATAAATCCTTTTAATACTATGTGTTACTTTCTCCACCCCTAGATGGCGGTACCTGTCATTTTCACACCATTAGAAATTATATACGAGAATATCAAATCTTATATTTAATTAGTTACTTGAAAAATCCCTAGATGGCGCTACCAGTCGTTTCCCAACTCAATTCCCCCCTCATTAGAAGATTAATTATTCAAAATTAAAACCCCACCACTCCCAATATTTTCACAAGTCCCAAACTGAGAGAAAAAGCAAACGCTACATTTAAACACCCCTTCCTCACAAGTGCTCGATAGCTCAATGGATAGCATGTCTGCTTTCGGAACCCATGGTCCCCGGTTCGAATCCGAGAAAATCCTTTTTAAATTCATATAATACGGTTACTCATCCCACCACCAGGTGGCGCTACCAGTCCTTCATCACCATGGAAACTCGCCATCAACAACATGACGTCATCTCGTCCACCGAAAAATGAAAACAAAACGTCAAGTTCTTATCAGTAACCACCACAAATCCTTATCTCCCCCAACAACGAATCCTTATCTCCCCCCAACAACGTTATCTGATTCCTCCTCCTAAATGTAAACAAACGGCGGCCATCTTGAAAAGGCGGTAGAGTGCCCCCCATACTACTAAAAGTATAGTTCCGCGATAGTGTACAAATTGTTCATCGCGAAGATAAACGTGAAACGGCCTTGGTGAAACTCGCTCTGATGTCATGGCCCGGAAAGCCCAATCAGGAATATACGAATTATTAAGATAGTTTTACCGTCACAGAGGATTAAAAACTCTGCGAAAGAGAGGACCAAAGTTGTTGAGCAAGAATTGCTATCATAACAATAATTCTTTCACGCGATTGGCGTGTAATTCTACCTCAATTAACATTAGAATTTAGTGCCGGACACTCAACAAGCGTCAGCGTGAGAACTGTCTAACTCTACATCAGAAATGAGCTTTTGTAGCTGACATCCAAACCGAGTACCCTTGATGTATAAATGACACAAAGCTATGCGCATCACCTTGGCTCGAGAACACTACTGCTGGACTTTTTTTTGGCTGGAAAAGAGTAGCTTGATCTGACAAGTCACGATACTAAAGTATGGGATAGACAGACGGATCCATGTATGGAAAAAAAACTCTATAAATCATGCATTCCGTTTGTCACCAAGGGATTAGTATTCAATCGGTCCCCTGGTGCATTAATTAAATAAAAGACCTGGTGCAGTCTCTGATGAACGATATGTCTCTGATGAATAACACCCATTCATGTCCCGCGTTCATTCTGATGGGTTTGACTTCTTCCAATGTTCCGCCACACAAGTCAATACACGACAAATTATGATTAGAGAAACACTTATCGGAGTTTGACGTTTTATCATTCCCACTAATGTCACTAAATCTCAACAATAACAAGCACATCTGGGATGCCATGAAACGCGCAGTGAAGCACAGAAATCCTACTCTGAAATAAAATATTGTAGACATCTGTGCTGGAAGTAAGGTGTTCAATACCTATAGAATACTTCCACAAGCTCGTGGTCTATGTTCCGTCATATATCTGCAATTCTACTATTCTGTAGGAGGCATACCAAGCATAAGACTGATGTACCGGTTTTCTGGAACTTCAGTACACATAGATATGCGGGATACATAAAGAGAGCTACGGGACATATATAAAGATATATAGGATATTCAGGACATCAATATATTCTGGATATTCGGAAAAGAGATCGGATATGGATATAAGAATGGTAAATACTAAAAATATCCTGTTGAAATAGAAACTTCGTTGCACACTGTTTTAAGGTAGGTAGTTTATTAACACCACATTGGTACAACACAACCGGCTATTGGCAGAGGTCCGGAATCAATCCAGAAGAAAATATCCGCAGAGAACATCTCGAAATTTTGAATCACGGTTTAGATCACGAGGTCAACAACATAGTTGGCACCCAACTCTCCGAACTTCCACAACACGTCAGCATAAGAATATTTGAGGCCAGGACAGATTTAACGTGCAACAGCCCGACTGTCTTTGGTTGGGCCGAGCTTCGAACTCGCATGATTTCGATTGCTTATCCGTTTCTCTATCAACTGGGGTTACCACTTGTCCTGGCTATATATAGGAAACAAATAAAGACATGCAGGACATGGCTATGTACAGTATATTCAGAAAAGAGACCGAATATATGTATAAAAATGTTAAATACTGAAAATATCCTGTCTAAATAGAAACATTGTTTCACAGGTTTTTAGAAACGATATATTCAAATGCGAGCCTACAAAAGAAGCACAAAAACCATCGACGAGAATAGGGGAATAAAGATGATTTTATTGTTGCCTCCTGCCATAGACAACTGATACAGCCTTCCATCCCCTTCCTTCCCAGCATCCATAACAATAGGAAAAAAACATTTCCCGAAACGTAAGGCACAAGAGGACAACTCCATAATGTGCAGCCTCCTCGAAGACTCTGGGTGCTGGGGGAACACATGGCGTGGAAGTACATCATCGAATGCCTCGTCCCCAGCGTCAAATGAACGATCTTTTCCATAAAAAGTTAGACTCAACAAGTCCCAGAGAAGGCCATATCGGGGCCCTCCTTAATCCCTTAATACTGGTGTTATGTCCCCTTGTCGGCCATTCCAGAGAGCTGACACTTCTTCAGGATTACTCCTCTCATGTCACTCCAGAGTCCCATTGCTGTCGCCTGGTGATGGACGTTTGTTTGCCGGCGAGGACTGTTATCTTCAGATGCAACGAGGCCTCCTCGCGCCCTGGTTATTATGGCGGAGGTTTCTCTCCACCAGGGGGCGCTTCTGGGTGCTAAGTCATGAAGAGGTAATAATGCTGGAATGGGAGAGAGAGACTGAGGGGCAGTTTTTCGCTAAAGGTGCACTGTTTTGTGTTGGGATTATGTACAGATGATCTGGAGTTGATGTTCTGGGGGAGTTATTTTCGGATGGGGTGTTATTTGCCGGAAGGATTCCCCTTGCTAAGAGCTTGAAGGGAGATCTGTGGTGGTTGGTTAATTAATAGATCGCCTGTTGGGGATTGAAGAGGGCGGAGATTTAGTGATTTTGGTGTGAAATCAGTGAGTGGTTCGGCTTTGAAAATATATTTAAAGATATTTAGATAAAAAGCAAAAATTTGGAATAAAAGAATTGTAACTGTAACGCGTGACACTATAATTTAAATTTAACAGCGTAAGTTAATCCTCCTATTTCAATCACGTGTCACGGTAGCCTGATTGGAATAGATGCGGATTAACAACAGGATGGGTGTGAGATCGAAACTCGATTCAACCAAAGAACTTCGTGTGCGTGGTGTCGGCTGGTGCACAATAAATCTCCCATGATCTCAATTGCCTAACGTTGGCGTGGTGTGGATGTTTCGAAAGTGGAGGTCAGGTCAGGTGTGACCTCGTCATCTGATCGTGATTCAAAATGACGATGTACTGTCGTCGTGTCCTTTCGCTTCGGAATTGATCCCGGACTGTCGCCAATAGACCAATTTTTTGTTACATTGCGACGTTAATTCAACTACTCTCTGTTTCCTCTTTTGCGTATTAACTACAAAATTCTTCTAGTGTGTTTTATTTAAAATTATTTTAGCTTTACCTACTAGTTCTTAAAAACTAGAAAATCACAGTTATCATTCATATTTTTGAAAAAAAAAATTAATGTACTTTTCTCTTTTTTAGCATCAGATACATAATGTAATCTTTTCAGGTTGTTCATATTGTTGGGATTTAAAGTTATTAAAACTACAATTTGTATTTCCGTGAATATTCCTCACATGTAATAACACAGAAATAACGAATTTCAGTCTTTTATTTCAGCTTCTTCGCCAACATTTAGGTAGTTGAACTAACGACGTCTCACTGGCGTAACACTACAGGTTATTGACGCCGATTCGGGATCAATACCGAATGAAAGTAACGAGGACCACTAATCGCAATTTTGAACCACTCTCAGATGAAGTGGTACCCCATCTGACAGTCGAGTAACACATTATCAGCCCTCATCACTATTACCTGCACTGGTATATATAATACCCCACACTCCAACCTTCCAGATCACGCCAACGTGAGGACATTTCAGGCCGAGACGGATGAAACGTGCATCAGCCCTCACGAAAACGATGGTCTTTAGTTGGATCTAGTTTCGAACTCGTAACCCTCCGGTAGCTAATCCGCTAGTTTACCAACCAGGTTACCGTGGCCCTCTCCAACTCTTAGCATTGGACCTTGGGAATGTGTGTGTCAAAGTGAAAGAAGAACTAGCATACATAACTGATTTAAATCCACAACAAATTAATTGAGTACTTCAACAGATGTTCTGTTAATTGGTAATCTTGTAATAATAGTGCCGAGAGGTTTTTATCCAGTAAACTTCAAGATTATACTTTTACGTTCGAGTCTTTCGTATAAAGTATTGTAATAGGTATTTGGTAATTAACATCACACTGGAGCAATACAACGGTATAAAGCATTACTTATTTACCTAAAGTGTGTATATTGCGACTCTGGTGTGAAAGTAGATGTCCATTGGCAAGTCCACTTCCTGGAAGGTTGTAAGCTCACCAAGAGAAAGAGCTGTCATAAGCAAAATAGGAGTGATTGCCATAGGAGATTACTTGTTTTACAAACTTCCAATCACTGTTACTGATTGTGAAGTTCCCCATAGTCTCACAAGGTTTGGGTAAGGCCGATGGACACGGAGTCGGACTCCACGGGGGTCCCCCCTCAGGTATGAGGGAAAAACCCCGTTTGAAGAAGAGTGAAAAAAGAGGACTTGCGAAAAAGTCAGCGAGGAAGCAGAGATCGATGGGGATTATTCCCGACCGTGTATGGTAGACTGAATGATCCTGTAAATAATATTTGTATCGCAAATAATCAAGAGTTGTTAATAAATTTGAATTATTCACATGGAACAGTTTTATTGCTTGGGGGACGACAAGGCAGAGGATTAGGAAATCCGCCTAATGAAGAATCGTCACACTGATGAACTGGAAGTAAGAATCCACGCTAAAGATGACAATCGCATGAACGCAAGAGACTCATACTAAATCACGTGACTCAAATACCAACTTGCCTCTGTCAGACTGAAGTTCCTTTGCATCCTTTACCTCTCAGGCGACAGACAAATTTAGTGTCCTGTAGCTCGATACAAAATACACAACCTTTAATAATTTCTAAAAACACTTGAGGTAGTTGAATCTGTTGTATAATGTAATCACCCATAGAACTCTAAGTATCTTTCTTTGTGCTGCTAGGTCTGAGTCATTCCTTCCAGGCAGCATGTGTGAATGTACTATTGCTTTCTCGTACGTCCGTTTCAATATACAAGAATCCTATTGGTTAATTCTGCAATCCCCTCAAATCTGTATATATATATATATATATATATATGTGTGTGTGTGTGTGTGTTGTGTCTTCAATAAATACTTTCTTTCCCTTTTGCGATTCACACGGCCTGTGTCGTTCCTTTTCTCTGAAGGAATCGTATTTAACAGAATCAATGTTTAGATTTTTCGTTTAACCTACCTGTGGTACTCGCATACTCTGTTGAACTCAAATGAAACATGCAGATTTATAAAAATGTGTATTATGGCCAATGAAAACTCACAAATCTAAATAAACAAGAAGCTAGAAATGAATCCTGTCAACTGTTTAACCCTCAAAGGGGTTTCGACGAGATATTCATCAAGGTGTGACCAATTTTGCTAATCACGAGATGTCGTCAAGTATTACCAATGTTTATTTGTTGACAAGCTCAAGATCTGCTCAGTTTTTTCTGATGACGAGAAATCTCGTACTTCGGTTTTGTCAGACAGCTCGTCAAGACAGCCAAGAGAAGGGTTAATGTATTGCAAATTCAAAATATTGCAGATTTTAGACGATTAGCTCCTTTTGTTATCGTATCCAGATAACGCTTTTAAGCTTTCAAGAATATGTTTAATGCTTCGTTTATGAATTGTTTAAAGTGATCATCTGCGTTGAAAAAAGTTATTATCTTCTGACATCTACGATGAAGATTATTCCCTCGGGGTTTTCCATTAATACCCGTAAGAACCTCCATTTTCCTTTATTTAATTTTAATGTGTTTCAAGTTTAACTAAAAGGGAAAAAATAACTAAAACATAAACCCAGGTAGTAATTTGGAAATGAAAATCTAAGCCAATGAGGAAACAAAAAAAAAATCAATGACCAATCTACGGATTCTTTTACCGTAGAACAGAAAAAAAGTTGGAACTTTTCGATTAATCTACCTGGCGAAATTTCATTCTTTTTCTACATCGTAAATTATACATCCTCTTTAAATGAAGTAATTTAAGGGATCGGCTACAAAATCGAATAACTTGATAATTTTTTCTCTTTTATTTAATATTTAAAGAATGTGAAAGTAATTTCCCATCTTTTGTGATACCAAAAAATAGCTTTAAAAGGTTCCATGCCTTATTATCTCCTTTCGCGACGCAGGGAATTTCGTTCATTTTTTTCCTCCGTGGAAAGTAGACTTAAGTGATATAATTTGCTCCAGATTTCATTCCTTGATAGGTTCCGATTAGATGACCGGTCTCGAATCTTCTTCTTGAGTCCCATTATAACCTTCTGCCTTATGTTTTTATCGGTAAAAAGTCATCAGCTACGGGCAAGCTGATCCAATAATCACTGTGGGGTGACAGCGATTGAGAAATGCAAATGCAGGTTAGGGGTTAGGTACTAATTAAAAAATGAATGAGGGGTCATTTCTATTTAGATTTACAAGATCTGTCGGGAAATTATCCAGCCATTGCTATAGGGCAGGTATTCCAAATATAGCCCCTGTGCTTAATATCCGCATACTGGTGTTTGCAAGCTACAATGTGCGACATCTATGAGTTTATGTAGTTACCTTGACGGTCTAGGGCTTTGTCACACGGATAGCCACCGGCAAGTTTCCTATCAGTTATATCAACATCACTATTGCAAATGAAGTATTTGAGGCAGTGGTTACAACGTTATTTTATGTCTTCAATTAATTCAGGGAATATCCAGGCAAGTGTTTCCAAACCTTAATTTCGTTTATATGACTTGAAAGTACGTTAAGAGGGTCCGGAACACATTGAAAATTTTTTTTATTAATTAATTTAGAGTTTTGAATTTTTTTGTACTGATTACCCATGTAACTAGTAAACAAAATCACAACACAAAATTTTTCCATAAATTAAAAAAAAATTTTTTATTAAAATGTTTTGAAAAAAAAGAAGGGTCATTTTAAATTGCTAAGATTCAAAATATTCTTGATCAATTTTCAAAATTCTTGCAATAAATTATTCACAAATTTATAAACTTTAATTTTGATTCAGCAATTTAAAAATATTAATTTAATAAAAAAAAATTTGAATGAAATTTTTTTTTTTTTTTTTTTAAAGTCATATATTTTAAAGTTAAAGTATAATGTTTGAAAAATATATATTTCAAATTTCAACCCTTAAACTTTATCGGTTTTCGACTTATAGCGATTTGAATACAGGAAATCTTGAAAAAAAGTATCATGGATTAAAACGCATTTAAAGTTTTAAAGACAGATGTTGTTGCCATGACAACAACTGACAAGAGTGTTAGATTTTCAAAACAACGCACCACAAAAATTATTATATCTCTAGTTCTAATTGAGATAGAAACATGATTTAGACGTCATTTTAAGCAGAAAAACACAGAGAATTTCTTAAAATGATAAAAAAAATATTCGAAAATGTGACGATTTTTGTGTTACGGACCTCCTTAAATACTAAATGTAGGTATGCTCAACTAGCAACTCGTTTTTAATAGTAGCTCCTAATTTCGCCTGGTGTGTGGTTATAAGAACAGGGGTAGGCTATATTAGGAACCCACTCTTGAAAATTCTTTTGGGAACTTTTTGAAGTTTTACTAGTTAACTTAAACTAACGTAAGTAAAGAAGGTATATGATCTCTGGAAACCAAAGGAGAATAGTTACTAGTGATATTCATATAGTTTCCAGCTTGATTTTCCAACCCAGGAGGCTGAGATACAGAGAAATAGTCAAGGTAGGCGATATTTGGAACACCTACTCTGTAACACGAATGGTTTGTGTGGCATCAGTGCAACTTGGTAGCAAAAGCAAGGGGAGATCGATGCTCATGTGTGAAAACTCCCGGATACATTGGACAATTCGTTGTATCCGGGAGTTTTCACACATGAGCATCGACATTCCCCTCTTTTGCTAGATGCTGTTGGGGGCCACGGTAGCTCAGTTGGTAGAGTAATGGATTGGCAAACGGAGGGCTGAGGGTTCGAGACTAGGTTCAACCAAAGACCTTCTTTTTGTGGAGTTGGTTCACGTTAATCCTCCAAGTGGTTTCGACGAGATATCTCGTCCAACAAGAGAGAGAGATATCCAGTCATCAAGCTGTTGATGATTCATTTGCTATTGACGTGATACCTCATTATCTAGATATTGCCGATTTGTTGATGATGACGTGATCCAACCGAGCGATCGGGAGAAATAGCATGGAGTTCATTGCACATGCTCCATCTATTTCATTAAAAATTTGAATTACACCACTGCCTTTTATTAACTTAGTTTGTAAACCTAAAACAAACTGGAATTTTGAATGATTTACCGAATATTTCAACTATTAACAGAAAAAAAGCAAGCTAGATAGAAGCTGCTTATAACGTCTTAATGAAATAAATTAAATATCGTAATCAAGATACTTTTACAAAACGACACTTTTGATCCAAAGAGTGGCTTATGTCTCAGAAACCTTTGCGAGGCGCTTTAGGTATGTCTATGTTTATTAGCATGCAATGCATATTAACTGAATATCTATTTAAATATATACCAGTACTTCTTAAAAAGAGCATTTAATACGATGTAACTATACTTAAAGTACATAACATGAAATTCTCGGAAATTTCACTCGAAATTCTCAAAATTTGCATGTGAGTTTGAGAATTTTTAAACAAGTCAAAAATTACACTTAGATGTACTCTAATTATACCTCTTGTTCTAAAAAATGAATACCGGCCATATCTTGACCAACCTCAAGTCTCTTAGAGGCAGTCCCGGGTAAATAAGTCTAAACAAATGATTTTTCTTAAATTTTATTTTAACTAAACCACACTCTACAGAATTTTTTTTTTAATCACTGTTTATTTATTAGTTATTTTCCCTGCATTTTAAAGCATCTTCAATTAGAAGGTGTTTTTGTACAGATGGCAGACTGTTTTGCTGTTTTTACAACCCAAACGGAATCATACGTTAGTTTTAGCAAGCACGTTTGAGGACAACAGGCCGATCCATCACTGTTTGAAGGACATACTCCATCTCCCCTTTAAAAACTCCGCTGGACAACATTTTGTTCGGAGGGGGCAGAAAATGTTTTTATTGGTTTGGTTATTACAGCAGATGTTTCCTAGTCTATAGACTTATCACTGCATTCGAATTTTAAACTGCAGTGACATTGGGAACCGTCTTTGTGGTGGCGAGTTTCTTCTAGCATTTTCCGAATCCAGTGGGTTGTGAGCCGTTTGAAAACCACGTCAGTGAGTTGTGAAAAGGTAATTATCTCCCTCAAGTGTGTCTTTGTTTGTTTCCTGTGAATTTATTTGTCGAATATTTACTAGTTTTAACATAAATTGATTGACAAATAACGTAATCTAATAACCCTCCTGGTGATGATCTTGATGAAGTATATCTCGGAGCATTAGCACAACTGACCAGATTTTGATGGAGAATTAAAATGGACTTACCGAGGATTCCATAGTGAAACGATGATGTGTCAAATTGTACATTAAAATACACGTACTTTACTTAAAACTGTAAAACTACAGTTTAAGTCTCGCGGGGGTTGTTTTAACATCGTATCGCCATTAGCAAAATTGACTAGATCTTGATTTACAGGGTCTATCATCGAAACCACTTGATTTTCTCGACGAGGTATCTCTCAGAGTATTAGCAAAATTAACCAGTTCTTGACGGACGAGATATCTCGTAGTTAGTAAAATTGTTCGGATCTTGATGAACGGGGTATATCATCGAAACCACATGGTTGTCTCGAAACAGTATCTATTGGAGTGTTAGCAAAACTGACCAGATTTTGACGGAAGAAATAAAATGGACTTACAAGGATTAGATAGTAAAATGATTGTACGTCAAATTCTACATTAAATTACAAATACCTTAAGGGGGTCCGTGACACATTGCAAAAAAAATTTGTATTAATTAATTTAGAATTTTGAATTTTTTGTACTGATTACCCATCTAACTAATAAGCAAAATCACAACATAAAATTTTTCTAAAAGTTTTTTAAAAATTTTAAATAAAAATTTTTGATAAAAAGAGGTTTTTTTTTTTTTTAAATTGCTAAAACTCAAAATATTCTTGATCCATTTTCAAAATTCTTGCAGTAAATTATTCACAAATTTATAAACTTTAATTCTGATTCAGCAATTTAAAAAATATTAATTTAATAACAAATGAAAAATATTTGAATGAAAATTTTTGAAAATTTTAAGGTACTTTTTATTAAAAAAGTCATATTTTTAAAAGTAAATATTTGTTTCAAATTTGCTGAACCAAAATTAAAGTATAGTGTTTGAAAAAGATCTATTCCAAATTTCAACCCTTAAACTTTATCGGTTTTCGACTTATAGCAATTTGAATACAGGAAATCTTGAAAAAATGTATCATGGAGAAAAACGCATTTAAAGTTTTAAAGACAGATGTTGTTGCCATGATAACAATTGTCAAGAGTGTTAGATTTTCAAAACAACGCACCACAAAAATAATTATATCTCTAGTTCTAATTAAGATGGAAACATGATTTAGACGTCATTTTAAGCAGAAAAACACAGAGAATTTCTTAAAATAATAATAAAAAAAATCGAAAATTTGACGATTTTTGTGTTTTGGACCCTCTTAATTAAAAATATAAAACTACATTTTAACTCTCGTGGTGGTTGTCTTAAAGAGGCATCGCCATTAGCAAAATTGACCAGATCTTGATGGAAGGAGTATATCATCGAAACCACTCGGAGGGTCAAATCTTTCGGGAGAGGTGAGACGTATGGTGTCCCATGTATCCTTGAAATAATTAATGTTAAGTACATTAATACTGATTAGGTATATGCACAACAAATGTGAACAAAAGTATTTGGACACTGCAGAAATTCGGAGGAGAATCCATCTCAGTGTGGTGTTTTTTTTTTTTTTTGGTTAGGATCCGGCCCATTGGTTTATGTATCTGGTACCATGAAGTCTGACGTGTACCTTGATGTTCTGGATCATTCGGCCTTGCCTACACTTTGGCAATACTACAGTGACGATAGCTGTTTCTTCCAACAGGATCGAGCTCCATGTCATACTGCTAAACGTGTGATGGACTCGTTTCCTGAATATGAGGTGAATTTGGTTGAATGGCTTGTTCAGAGCCCCTTTCTAAATCCGATGGGACGAACTACGGCGACGAATACGACACCACCACGTACGCCAATCTTTACAACAATATCTTCTCACGTCCTTGCAAGAGGCATGGCAAGCTATTCCTGCCCAGGCTTACCGAGAACTTGTGGAAAGTATGCCTCGACGTGTTGCAGCTGTAATACAAGCAAAAGGAGGGCCTACCCGTTATAAATAGAATGATAATGCACTTTCTCTGAAAAACATGCAGTGTCCAAATACTTTTGTCCATATAGTGTAAATATTCCCACGTTTGATATTTTTCTGCCTAGAAAGGTCTACACTAGGGTGATATTGGTCTCGCCATTGCAGTAATAACTAAAAGTACTAAATTTCTGTTATGTATAAAATATGTTCTTTTTAGGTGATAAGTCTTTGTCTTTAAAGTTTTTTTATCTTTAAAATAATATTTTTCGCATAGTACTCATCAGAGGGTTAATCGATTATTGTGTTCAATTTTAGTACGCACCATCAACAAATCAACAGCTGGTTTAATAATTATTTGCTTAAAACTATTGGCGTGTTATTTAAATTTTATCAACTAGAATATTTAGTAATATATTTACCTGGATTTTTCTTTCAATCGAATTTGCAAGAAAAATGGATATCAGAATTTTGTATGAATTGTAGAGAACACACACACACCAACGTTTTCATAATTTTAATTTATGTCCTAAATACACTTTGTGGAAAGTTATTTTAACTACACAGTTAAAAATTATAATTTACGGATCTTAATGCAGTAATATTCCTAAAGTGTTTCAAAAACTAATATTCTAGTTACCTTAAAGTATACTAAAAACAAATTTGATAACAGTAACGGTTTCTAGTTCAGGAAATATTTAAGTCAGTTTTTATATTGCCAGGAAGATATTTTTTTTTCTAATGGCGGGCACATTTTGACCGAAGTCATTGGCCACTACAAGGCCGGAAGTGATGGCCACTTGTGAAGGAGCACCCAGTGGGAGGGCCATCATTGCCCCTAACAAACCAGGAAGATATAATGCAATTGAAAAATTTTTGCGAAATAAATGTTCCTGGAAATGAATTGAAATACGCCCAAATTTTAATAACATCGTATATATTAGCTTTATTCATTTATACGAGAATTATTTATATTAATTATTTATATATCTCGACAATATCGCAAGGATTTATTTATAAATATTTATTTTAATCTTTCAAGTATACGTCCAGTTCACTCATACTGATTTATGAAGATTTAACTAATGTTAGAAATATTGATTGAAGAATTTGAATCAACTAATGTAATAGTTTTTGAAATGTGTGTGTGTGCACTTAACGACCCATTTACACAAAATTATGTGCTTTATTCTAGAAATTGAACTAAATTGACTAGATTTGCTTCCCTGCTATGTTTATACGCTAGCAGTAAAAATGGTTATACAGTATTTGATTGAATATAAAGGGGCAAGTTAAAATATAAATGTGAACTTTGAAGGAGTATTCATATAATTTGTACGGGGTCTTCTCTGCAGAATTTTTGCCTTCCTCAATATAAGACACAATTTGGATTATACGATAGAAGAGTTGCAATGTCGAACCAAAAAAAATGCCTACCTATACTGAATATAATATTTTTTTAAAGCCCGTGAAAATATATTTTCATTTATTTCAATAGAAAAAAGAAGAGAATCGTTATAGTTTACAGGTGTATAAGTTAAATTCAATGTTATATACCTTTGAAGATGTCATTGGGATGCATTTTCTCAGGGGTTTAACGAAGTTTATTGCTTTCCATTGTGTTAAGAATCATGTTAATAAACTGCCGACAGCTTTATGCAGCGGATAAAATAAACTGCCGACTAAACTGCTGTCTGTCTACAATGAGAGCTCTCGATCCAACCAAAGACTATTGTGTACAGGATGCTGGTATACGTTGAATCTGTCGTGGCCTCAAATGTCCTCATATTGGCGTATGGAGGAAGTTTTGAGAGTGAAGTTCCAGGTCATGTGTTGACATCGTAATATGACGTTGGTTCAAAATTACGAGGTGATATCCTCGGCTTCACCCCTAACCGTCACCGAGACCTCGCTGTGTTCCTCGAATGCGACGTAAATTCAATTATCCACGTACTACATGAACTATACCTGCCACTAAGTCTGTGCCTGTCTGTTGCTATAGAAACGGCTCTTTTCCTATTTCCATCGGGGATGCTTTAAGAAATGCAAATTTACCACATTTGTGCATTTAATGACATTGGAAATTCATTTATTCTGATTTTTGTTTGTCATAGAGAATATCTATACAAATAAATTTTCTGTTTCTGTCACCAACATTCACCAAAAACAAAATAAAATTAAGACATGTACAAGACATCCACACCCAAAATCACCATATCCTATTCCTATTGCAAACATCAGACTTCGTGACCGGAGCAGTTCTTGTGTAGACAGACAGTAGAAAATAATGCTGTGGTTAAGTTGAAAAGTTTAAACACGAAGCACTAGATGGACTTGTAGGTACAATAGTACTGAGTGTAATTATACAGCATGCAATACTGTGTAGACAGCTTTGTGGCAGGGACTGAAAATAAAAAAAATTGCAATTGTTTTTTATTGCGAGGGAAAAGACTCTGGTTTATGCTGTCGTTCCTTGTTTATAATGAATAAAAGCTAATCAGAAATATATTGTGAATACTGGAAATTTCGGACAATTTTTAAATAATTATATACAACTATGTTTATAAAAACAAATGCGAAAACCTACATACAATTTGAATGAATAAGGGCATTAAGGGAATGTTTACTATGAGAGATCCTAGCATGCATCAACTTATAAAGAATTCACTCTTGTTGAATAAGAAAGTCCGAAAACGATTTCTATGGTATACTTTGAAGGAAATATTTCTATACAATTTTCTAAATCGTGTACAATTGCTTTATGTTATTCCATTATAAATGAAGTCTTGCAAATGGGCCTTTGCAACTCAAAGATACAAAAAAGTGAGGGCTTGACCCCCCGTGTAGCTTGGCATCATTCACATTTACATACATCAATTATAAGCGAATATTGTTTTGCTTATATAATTTTAGGTGGAGGTCTTTCTGGTAATTGACATTGGGGCTTATAGCCACTGAAATAATATGCTTAATGCCATAATTTAATGATTTAGTGTCTAATGATTTAGGCTTAACCCTCCTTGTGGTTCTCGTCAGTAGCGAAAGTTGTTAGATCTTGATGGAAAAGCTATCTGGTTATTACAAAAAATAGACAATATCGTGATGACGATATATCTCACCTTTAGCGAAATCAATCAGATCTTGATGGTCGAAATATACAGGGTGTCCTAAAAGTTCCCGTATTGACGATTCGTGAATTTATTATACAAAAACAACAAACTTTAAAACAATTTTTTTTATGCCAATGGTAAAAAGTACTTTTAACCTAACGTAGGAAAAAAATCCGAACTTCCATTTATAATAAATGATCAAAATTTCAGCCCTTTTCTTTGAGGAAAAGCTGAAGTCATTTGCGCATATTTTTTTAAACGCGTTTCAAGATATTGGGAGTGACTTCTTGTATCTTTTAAGTACTAGCAATTTTCAGATCACCTATTGTTTGGTGATTTTGTTCATCAACTCAGTTCTTTAAATATCCCCACAGAAAAAGTCAGGGATGCTCAGATCAGAGAAACGAGGTGGCCAATAGTTTCTTGAGATGAGTCGATCGCCAAAAAAATCTTGAAGCATACTTTCATAACTTGTATGTCAGGTTGCAACGTCTTGTTGGAACGAAGAGTCTCGTTCATTCACTTCTAATAATGCAACAAATTGTTGAATAAGTTGATATAACGTATCTTTACTCGGTATTGCATAATTTGGATATTTATGTCACCAAATTTCTTTACATCTTTCATATGATTTACATTCAAAATAAGCCTCAAACAGAGCAATTCTCTGAATGCGTGATAAATTCATCTTACAATGAAGAACAAAATGACGTGGAACTTTACTATCGAGAACTTGAGAGCAAAGAAAATCAAACGATAAAAATTAAAAAGTCGATAAAACTATCATCTGACGACAAAATTCAATAATTAAAAAAAAAAAAAACACGAGCAATAAATTATTTTAAAGTTGGAGTACGGGAACTTTTAGGACACCCTGTATTATAAAATACGATTAACTACTTGAAAGGTTTATGTTCTTCTGTACTGTATTTTCTGTTGTGATTCTATTGTGTATTGAAGCTAAGGATGCATGTCAGTAATGCCTGTTGTATTAGAAATAAAAGAAACTCATGCAAAGAAGACTGCAGGTTGTAAAATGTATATATACGCATGAACTGATTGGAGAATTAAAACCACAATTTACCAAGAGGCTTTCTTCCTTGGGGTTGTTGCCTCAATGGTAGAGCATTATTAAACGAAATAAATTACCAATTTCAAGGGAAGCAACTTGCAGGTAAGACTGCAGGTTGCATAACGGATTTAT
Organism: Metellina segmentata; assembly: GCA_947359465.1. NCBI lineage: Eukaryota > Metazoa > Arthropoda > Arachnida > Araneae > Tetragnathidae > Metellina > Metellina segmentata. The sequence goes on from OX375881.1 coordinate 30,112,985, forward strand.
AGTATACGTGTAAACTAATCAGAGAGTTAAGTTCACAGATTTAACCAGACACGTTCGCCGAGTTGTTGGTACTGCTTGTTGTATTGCAAATAAAAAGAAACTCATGCAGGGAAGATTGCAGGTTGTAAAACGGATATAACTCTGAGAGTTATCTACCGATAATTTACAACGAGGTCTTCGTCCATGGGGTGGGGTATGGTTGAATACTTTTGAACAAAATAAACTACCTATTTCAAGAGGATTCACCTTGCAGGAAAGATTGTTGGTTGTATAATGAATATAACGTTTTAACTCTTTGGAAGGTCAGTTCACGGATAGTTTACCCAGAGACAGATATCCCATGTGGTTACCTCAATAAGAGAACCCCTTTGGATTAAATAAACAACCAATTCGAAGCATCCAGTAGTTCTTCAGCATCAAACTCCAAATGGGCCAAATTGCTTCCGAACCAATTAGCAAGGCATCCAGTGGCCTGGCATTTTCGAACAACTAAAACACACCAAGTGTCTCCTTTCCCTCCCTCCGCCAGAGGACTAACTTTTCTCCCGGAAAAACTTTCCAACTTGTCACGGCGCGTAACACCCAAAACTGTCGAAAACTGGAGAAAACCGGGACCGGGGGTGGAGAAGGGGACCAAGTTCGGAACTCCATCTCTCCTCGTTCCTGGGGAAAAAGGGGCGGTACCCCCGGTCAGTGACGGACGGCCTCCCGGAGAAGTTGTAATTACAACTTGTGAAAGCCCGCACTCTGAAGGTGAGGAAAGAGGGGTATGACCAAGGGGGAGATTGGAACGGAGATTTTTCTTTTCGGACTTGACACTGTGTTCTTCCCTTCCAAGTTTGTTGGTCAAGGAACGGGGGTGGGGGTGGTAGAGAAGAATGTCATGTCAGCGTGGGTTTATTTTTCTTGGTTTTATACGCAGCTTTGAGTTAGGATTTTTCTGACGTCTCGGATAAAGTTTTTCTTCTTCTTTTATCTGTCTTTCTTATAAATAAGACAATGGAGTGTGCGACACACGAGGAGGGACACGCGAATCGTACTTGTCCTTCTTCTTTTGTTTCTACTGCGGAATTTTTTTTTTTGGTTCGAGTGTTCGAATGCACAGTTGATGCAGTGTCGTCTAAACCCTCCTGGTGACTTTCTCGAAGAGGCGTCTCGTCATTAGAAAAAAATGACCAGATCTTGATGGACGAGATATCTCGTCGTTAGAGGAAAATTAACCAGATTTTGATCTCGTCATCATGAAAAAAAATCGGCAATATCTTAATCGATATCTCGTCATCAAGGTATTGCCAATTGTTTATATCCCGTCAAAGGATAACTTAGTCCATTGACTTTATGGAAGAGTTATCTCTTCGAAATCATTTGGAAGGGTTAACCGAATATCGTCGCTCAAAGTGTAAGAGATTGTATGTTGAAAATTCCATTTCTTCTTTTATCATTGCTATGTGTGGCATTTTGTGCTATCCACCTGATGGCAAAATATCTTATGTCATCAGCTGATCCAATAAAAGTTACAACCAAATGTACATAATAATAATAGAATTAAATGACAAGGAAAACGATTGTTTTTTTTTTACCATCCTGAAAAATGCAGATTTAGACATACGTCCTTTTGCACTTTCAGTAACGATATGTGTTAGGCCGTGCGAAAATGGTTCCTTGATTTAAATAACACTGGCCACTTTGCCTAGAATTAATCCATGGTGTGATTATCAATTTAAATTCACCCAATATTGTTCCCCTAAGAGCATTGTAATCTATAAATTTTTTCATCTGTTCGGGGTTCAAGATTAATAAATGTAGTCCTTGGATTTTTCTCTTTGATATCGATCTCGTGCTTTATTTTTTACGTGGATCTAAATTCACTCTCATGTACATCTCCAGAGACGCCACAAAAACAGTTTAGTGGTTTAGCGTTGAAATTTTGAATGATCGAAAGGACGTTACACAATATTCCACTTCCAAATGCAACGTTCAATCGAAAACGAGCACTTTTACTGGCTGGTTTTTACAGGTAAACATATATTATGTTCAGCATGTGTTCGATTCTGAGGGCACTGTTTAACTTCTTCATTAAAATTATCATATTCTGTACAATCACCTACCATCCCTTGTGTTGAAACCTCTTCGCACCTTTATTTACGTCGTCACCTGAACATAGTTCCAAATTACGAGGTGTCCTCAGATCTTTGCCTTCGGTATTGATCACGGACCGTCGTCTACAACCCGCTGAGTACGACTACTTATAAATATTTTCAATGTGATGGAAGTAATCTTTTTCTCTAATTCCCGATCAATTAATCCTCCTGTTGGCTGTTTACTCGACGAGGTATTACGTAAATTATTTCATTAGACCAGGACAAAATTGACCACATCTTGATGGACGTGATTTCTCGTCATTAGAAGAAAAACTGATCAGGTATTGTTCTCGTCATTGGAACAAAATCGGCAGTATCTTGATGACGAGATATCTCGTCATTAGCAAAATTGGTCAGATACTGATGGATATCTAGTTGAAACCACTTGGAGCATTACATGGGCATATTTCTGAACCACATTCGTAACCTTGATTCACCATGCGATGCATCAATTTGTGTTACCATTCACCAATTCGATGCAAAATTCGCTACCTTGATATTCACGTTACCACTAAAATTTTTACCATACATTCTAAGCACCTCTTTAATAGAGGCCATTTATTCAGGACATTAAAGCCTTACTCTGGAATGCAAACCAGCAACCTTTCGACATAGAAACCAGCACGCTGATCATTTCTAGACCGGGTAATTTAAATCTTAATCAAGTTAATTTTTAAGAAAATAATTGTGCTTTCTTGATGATGTGACAGTAGAGCTTAGTGCTCTGTCCCTCGTTAGAACAGGCTCTGACTTTGAGTCCCTTTCTTGGAATGGATATTTGTAATAGTTCTTAATTAATTAATAGTTATAATAATAATTATTGTTAATTTACTTAATTGAAGCTGAAGATGACCTTAAGGTTTTATGTTATCAATGTTTATATTTTTGTTGGGAATAGAAGCCGTTCCAAATCCACTTTAAGCTGTACGTGTTGGCTTAATTTGTTCTCGTACCTAGCAGAGAGACAGACTAAATCAAACCGAATGTGTAAAGACACTCTTCGCTTCAGTTAGAATCTTGTTTTCCACGCAGAGAAGATCCTAGATGTTTAAATCGGTAATGGATATCTGTCTTCTAAAGCAGAAAAGGATACGTCAAAAGTGACATCCCAAAGATCTTCGATTTCAAGTTAATTATGAAACGTGTCTCAGCAAATATGTTTCACAAAATTTATATTTCTCATAGTAAAAAAGTGCCAATTACTCATCACTTATATGAAGTGTTTGTGTTTTTAAGAGTAATATAATTTTTGTTTGGTAATTGGAAATTGTGAACTAACGTCGTACTAGAGCAACACAACGGGCTATTGACGACGGTCCGGGATCAATCCCCTAATGAAAAGATCCGAGTATAGCACCTCGTAATTTTATATACTTTTAGAAATTTCTGTGTTCTTTATATACATAGTTTACGAATTTCTTAATTGGAGATCATAAAACTTCTTTCAAGTGATCAACTGACTATAACTAACTCTAGAAGTCCTATTACAGCACTCCATTTGACATTACATCGGTCATACATTTCTGGGTACTAGAAATAAACCCTATTCATCTGACGTACAGTTACGATCTCATAAATCTCAAGCCCCTTGAGAACACTCAAAATTCCATCGACATGTGGTTTTCATTTGAAAAGCGACCTGACGAACGTTAGAATTTTACAGAGACCACTGAGAACTGAGAGCAAGAAGACCACGCTCGCTAACCTCCGCCGAACCCTTCTTGTCCCAAAATATCTGTAACCTTGCTGTACATATCTGCTAAGCTGTAGGATATTAGAATAAATGTCGTATTATCTCCGCCAAACCCTTCTTGTCCCAAAATATCTGTAACATTTCTGTAAATATCTGCTAAGCTGTAGGATGTTTGAATAAATGTCGTAGTGGTGAAACCCAAAGATTTTATTCCTTTACGCAACCAATTCATTTCTGTCATCACACTATTTCACCCGGTACAGCGCTAGCAACCTGAGAGTTGTAGACAGAACAGATATAAAATAGAGGAATCGTGAAAGGCAATAATACCTTTTTATATACTCCGGATCATGTGAGAAAAACTTAGAAATAGACTTCTTTCATCTGCTGGATGAACCCTGACATTCATCATATCATAGGTCCCCGGGACGAGAGAAGACGCCCATCCATTGATTCATCACATGATTGGTCCGCGCGTCTTAGTGTGTGGACTTTGACGATTTCGCCACTTTTGTTGACACTCTATAGAAATGCGCATACACACACATGCCCTGTCATAAGAGCCGACCAACCGGTATAGTGGTTAAGCTGTTAGCCTCTAGATCGAAAGGTTCCTGGTTCGAATCCGGGTCCGGGCATGGATGTTTGTAAACATATGGTGTAGAGGCGGCTGGTGCACCTTAAATCTGTCGTGGCCGAAAGTCCTCACGTTGGGTTGGCGTGGAAGTTGGAGAGTGGGGTGCCTGCTCAGGTGTTGCTTCGTCATCTGACCGTGGTTCAAAATTACGAAGTGTTGTCCTCGGATCTTTCCCTTAAGGGACTGATCCCGGACCGTCGTCAATAGCCCGTTGTGTTGCTCTAGTACGACGTTAACTACAATTACCATTATCATTACCCTGTCATAAGATGTAATATTGTAGCATAGATTTATCGTAGGTAGGCGGGCAAACCAGTGCGTATATTCGCTAAAGGTTAGTGAGCACAGGGATTACTGATCTCAACTCTAGACTTTATTATCATGAACTGAGTACTATACATACGCTTTTATACATTTGACAAAACAACTCGAACATTCCAGACTTGGAAAGTTCTAGAAATTAAATAATACAGAACAAAAATACATTCTTGAAGAAGCGAGAAACAAACACAAAGAAAACTTTAATAAAAATCTATTTTTAGGCAATTTGCTTCTAGTGGGATTCGAACTCGGTCCTTCGAACACCTTCCGCTTCGTAGTCAGATACTACACCGACTGAGCCACGATATTCACAGTCGGAGAAGAATAAGTTTTGCTACAAAATTTTCAAACGAGGCGTTAAGATACCAAATCGGCCAATCAGGTCAATTTTTCAAAGATCAGTCACATGACTACCAATCGACATAATGGTCTTGCTTTTCGAAGCTCCTCTATAGCAATGCTTAGTCAACTTAAATTGTACTTATATTTCACATCTATTGTACTTATATTTCACATCTATTGTACTTATATTTCACATCTATTGTACTTACATTTCACATCTATTGTACTTATAATTCACATCTGTTGTACTTATATTTCACATCTATTGTACTTATATTTCACATTTATTGTACTTATATTTCATATCTATTGAACTTAGGTTTCATATCTATTGTACTTACTAGGATAAATGGCCCGTCATACAACGGCGACCAAATTCATTTATTTTGGTCAAACTTCATTTGTATATTTTTTAAAACCTGACGGCTTGATCCCTGTCTGTGTATAAACCTTTTTTTGCCACTATTTATCAACTTTTGAAGATCACTGGCTATGTATAAACATTTTCCCACCTCTATATGTCAACTTGCCTTGCTTTTGCATGGTGTTGTTTTTTTTAGCAACACTGGTAAAACAATATTATTGGAAGACTTAATTTTTGATCAACACTGGTAAAAAATGAGCTGCGTAGGGCAATTGTCTTATACTCAATGTTATTTCCATGGCGATTTCGAATGTAATGATTAGGGCAACTTTTTTGTTGCAGTAAAAATGGGAAAAGTTGCATTTATCATTCTCTAAATTTGCATTTATGAAAATAAAGTTGCATTTATTTTTGATACTCTAAAATCAAAAATAAATTATTAGTAAAAAATGAAATAATTCCAAATTTATTTGTACATTATTAAATACAGAAGAACGTTGGTGTCGTTGAATGGCCTATCCTTGGTCAGCAATTTCTTTAGCATTGAAAAACTGCGCTCAACTGAGACTGATGTTGCCTGACATTGTTGCATTGGACTTTTCCTGCAGTTGTGGAACAAGTGACCACTCAAGTAACTTGGAGCAATCATGGATAAAGCACCTTGAGTGTGATTGCAGAAACAGTAATATAATATGCTGTATCGGATATCAAAAGCGTAAAATCCTTTCGCTCAACATTCAGAGATTTTAAAACGTCATCTACAAGGAAACAACATATTGATGATTGAAACTCACCTCGCAAACTCTGCAGTAGATAACGCAAGTTTGCTCTGGATTATCATGAGTGCCAACCAATGTGTTAAAGTACTGCTTGCTATTTATTTAACTTTCGTCTGTTAGGACGAATGCCTTCTTTCCATGAACTTCTTGTTTGATCCGCAATACTTCGGCGTTCGCAAGATCAGACATACGTGATTGAATGGTTGATTCAGAGGGCAAAAAATGAAATAGTAATTTCATATTAATAGATTTTAAGCTAAATTGTAAAAAGTTACAACTATACAAACAGTTGCATTTATGTAGAAAGTTGCATTTATGTTGAGGTTATAACTCACTTACAACACACCCCATGCAGGAGGAATTTTGTTTTTAGTACTTTACATAAAGAGTAGAACGTGTGAAAAAAAGTTGCATTTGTTGAAAAAAGTTGCTCGAGTAATGATTTTTGATATTTCGTATCTCGTTTTGCTCGTGACATCACACAACCAATCACAGCAATTAGAGTCTCCATCTACTCGTGACGTTACACAACCAATCAAAACTTTAATAGTCACGGAAACACAGTATTGTACTTATATTTTACAAGTATTGTACTTATATTTTACATCTATTGTACTTATATTTTACAAGTATTGTACTTATATTTTACATGTATTGTACTTATATTTTACAAGTATTGAACTTATATTTTACATCTATTGTACTTATATTTCTAATCTATTGTACTTATATTTCCAATCTATTGTACTTATATTTCCCATCTATTGTACTTATATTTCCCATCTATTGTTCTTATATTTCCCATCTATTGTACTTATATTTCCAATCTATTGTACTTATATTTCCAATCTATTGTACTTATATTTTCCATCTATTGTTCTTATATTTCCCATCTATTGTACTTATATTTCCCATCTATTGTTCTTATATTTCCCGTCTATTGTACTTATATTTCCCATCTATTGTACTTATATATTTCCAATCTATTGTTCTTATATTTCCCATCTATTGTACTTATATTTCCAATCTATTGTTCTTATATTTTCCATCTATTGTTCTTATATTTCCCATCTATTGTACTTATATTTCCCATCTATTGTTCTTATATTTCCCGTCTATTGTACTTATATTTCCCATCTATTGTACTTATATTTCCAATCTATTGTTCTTATATTTCCCATCTATTGTACTTATATTTCCAATCTATTGTACTTATATTTTCCATCTATTGTTCTTATATTTCCCATCTATTGTACTTATATTTCCCATCTATTGTTCTTATATTTCCCGTCTATTGTACTTATATTTCCCATCTATTATACTTATATTTCCAATCTGTTGTACTTATATTTCCCATCTATTGTACTTATATTTCCAATCTGTTGTACTTATATTTCCCATCTATTGTACTTATATTTCCCATCTATTGTACTTATATTTCCAATCTGTTGTACTTATATTTCCCATCTATTGTACTTATATTTCCCATCTATTGTACTTATATTTCCAATCTATTGTACTTATATTTCACGTCTATTGTGCTCTAACTAGACGTATTTCTTTCCACTGTGCCAGTCAAACTTTTCTCCTATGTGAATGTCCATTACTTGACGTTTGTTGTCGGTCGTGTTTGGCATAGTTTGGCCAAATATGGCCTTTACGACTTTAAACGTAAAACGATCTCGACATTGATAGACGAAAATCAGTTAATGACTAAACTCCCAGGTAACTAAATTGCATATACACGTTCTCTTTGCATATGATTACTAATTCTACTTTCCTAACAGAGATAAAAGTAATGATTTCTTCAGTTTGACACAGAGCCTGCCCATCCTGTACCAGCATAAAAAAGCAATTATTAATAGCACTTCGCGATGAATGAGTAATGCTCGGAAATCATTCATCTTCTCCAAATTTTTTTTGATTCGTTTCAGAAACCTCGAAGATAGAGTCGTCACATCTGTTCTCCTTTCCCCATGGGAAACTCGGGGTTTTCCGGGGGGCCCTTTTATCTCATTGGCTACCGTCCACCCGCATTGGTCCGTGGCGTAATGAGTTCAAAAGCGGGGGCCCGATAACTAACCACAACTCGGGGATGACCCTAGTGACACCGGAGATGATTGAAAATCTCTCGGGCGTTTCTGTCCTGAAAAATTATCCGATTATCCGTGGTCTACATTAACCGGAGGCGGTAATGTAAATTAACTGGAGTGTTCTAGATGATAAGGTTTTTGCTCTGTTTCCTATATGATAGTGGCATAACTGGTCGAAATTAAAGTTCGTACCAAGTCAACACATTAATGATAAATATACACATTACTAATCAAAGCTAAACACACTAATAACATGCTTTGTTATTCAATAGCTAATGTAAAAGCTTCGAAAAATGACTTATGAAGATGAATAAAACTGGTCTATAGCTATTTTGGTGGAATAAAACGCCCACAATCATTACAAAATAAATTGTACCTCGAAACGTTTTAAAATAGGTGGCAGGTAATTGAATTAACATAGCACTGGAACAACACAACGGGCTGTCGGTGACAGTCCGAGATGAATTCCAAATAGAAAGATTCGAGGACAACACCTCACAATTTGAATCACGGTCAGATGACGAGGTCAACACCTCATAATCGGAATCACGGTCAGATGACGAGATCAACACCTCACAAATTGAATCACGGTCAGATGACGAGGTCAACACCTCACAATTTGAATCAAGGTCAGATGACGAGGTCAACACCTCACAATTTGAATCAATGTCAGATGACGAGGTCAACACCTCACAATTTGGATCAATGTCAGATGACGAGGTCAACACCTCACAATTTGGATCAATGTCAGATGACGAGGTCAACACCTCAAAATTGGAATCACGGTCAGATGACGAGGTCAACACCTGAGCCACTCTAAAAACTTTCACATCATACCAACGAGGACATTTAGGACAATTGAGGCCACGACAGCTTTAAGGTGCACCAGCTCCTGTGTACCCGACGGTCATTGGTTGGTCCGAGTTTCTTACCCTCAACCCTCCAGTTGCTAATCAATTGCTTTTACTCCAAGGGACTACCAAGACTTCTCGAATAATTTGTAAATGATAGACATAGAAGGTCTCAAATTATGAGTTTACTCGTATTGATAATTATACATCAAGTTTTTCTTTATCGCAATTCACCCCCCCCCCCATTTTCAAATTTTAAACTTTAAACCATTCGTTGTTTTTGTAGAAATAAGGTAAAGTGTCATATCAGTCAAAATTCGATTAAGTGGGTGAGCCTATCTAACTCCTAAGAGGAATACCACCTAACTCATCCCTACCAACTATTCCTCAATGGCGTAGGAAGAACATTCTGTAGGGTCTGAATAGTTAGGCACTTGTATCAGAAAACGTTTTATGAAGGTTGAAAATTTTAAAAATACTTAAATCTGCATACAAAGATAGTAAATATGAAAATGTTGTTGGAGTTATGTACTCTTCAAATAGAATGAAAATTCATTTGGATGAATGTACTGTGCAATTATTCATAACAAATCCAGAGTTAGTTTGACTTGAAAGAGTTGATCATGAAAATAAACTTCGTGAGCATCTAGTTTGCATTTATGGATGTCGAATATGAAAATATGCTTCGTATAAATGGTTCAAAATGGCGAGATGTCTTCGAATCTTTAACTTCGGGAATGATCTCGGACCGTCGGTAATGACTGTTGCGTCTTTCAGTACGATGTAAATTGAACTACCTACTTTTATATACATTTAAACTTTTCTAGTATTTTTAACTTTTTTAGTTTTAAAATTTTTGTATGTATAATTTTTAGACAACCTTCATTCTTTGTATTATTGGTTTTTTAACTCTCCTTATTGGGTATATTTAATCTCTCGTTCGGCTTAGTTTGTCTGCTAACAGACTTAGCTTCATAAAACCCAATCCAACCGACCGTCCTCATATTCTATAAGCAGTTTCATGTGGTTGTTTCCAGATTAAATATTATAGGCTAAAGAGAATATAATTTTGAGTTACTCTGTATCTTTTAGATTCTTACAGCATGGGGTAACTTGAAACATGAAACAAAAGTCGAAAACAAAATTAAGTATATCTCATCTTATGAATATCTCAGTCATAATATTGAAAAATTCAAAATAGATTTCTAGGGCATGTTTCCTTTAAAAAATCTGGAGTTTTGTGAAAATCAACCATTTTATTCTTTTTTGTAATCCAAATACAATGTCTTCTTTAGATTGCAAAACAACCTTCGTGTTTATTTTTTTAAATAATTTTCTATGGCAATAAAATAAATTGTAATACAAATTAGTTTATCTAGCCTTATAAATGAGTTTTGTGTATCCTCTGATAATACTAACAGTAAAATTATTTTGAAAAAACTTTTTTTAGCTAAAGTATTTGAAATAAATATTGAACCAATTTTTCAATTTGTCGGAATGATTAGTAGTATATCCCAACCCTTCATATTTTCTTTGACAATTGGATATAGTTTAGTAATTTTATAACTTCAACGCTTGAAAATTGTGGTTTTGACTTTTTCCTCCGTAGTTTTTCGAACGTGATTTTTATACGTATGTTTTGTTCTGTGTAATTTTAACTTTGTGTTTTTTATATGATGCAGTTATGTTGTACAATAATATGATTTTTTTTTAAAAAATGCGTTACATGTTCTGTACTTTTGGTTTCATTCGCTATCATGTGACTGTTTGGCAGTTATTTTAAATCAATACATAAATTTAAAAAGTGGCATTTTTATGAATTAAAGGAAAGAGTCGAGTTAGTTGATTCGACGTTTGGTTACCAAATAAGAGATATACATTGCGTCTAATGGCTGCCATATCAACCTGTGTTGCAGAATTATATTGTAGTTTATGTTGAAAAACTATTGCTCTTTTATTTGCTGTATGTTCTGTACTTTAGGTATTTTCACTGTTATGTAACTGTTTGACAGTATTTTTAAATAAATAGATAAACTTTCAAAGTATCATTTTATGAATGAATCAAACTAAAAAATCGATTTAGTTTTGATTCTGTTTTTCACCGAGTAGAAAAATATATATAAAGTCCAATGGCCGTCAAGTTAAATCCAATTGTGTTGCGTGATTTTATTGGAATTTATTTAGGAGAATTGTACTTTTTTCTTTATTTGTTGCATGTTCTACAATTGTTTATTGGTCTTATTTCTTTGCCATGTAACTGTTTGACAGTATTTTTTAAATTAATAGATGAATTCGAAAAAAAACCCGGCATTTTATGTATGAATCAAAGGTAATGGCAATGGTAATTTTTAGTTAACGTCGTACTAGAGCAGCACAACGGGCTATTGACGACGGTCCGGGATCAGTCCCTTAAGGGAAAGATCCGAGGACAACACCTCGTAATTTTGAACCACGGTCAGATGACGCAGCAACACCTGAGCTGGCACCCCACTCTCCAAACTTCCACGCCAACCCAACGTGAGGACTTTCGGCCACGACAGATTTAAGGTGCACCAGCCGCCTCTACACCATACGCTTACAAACATCCATGCCCGGACCCGGATTCGAACCAGGAACCTTCCGATCTAGAGGCTAACACCTTAACCACTATACCGGTTGATGAATCAAAGGAAAGAGTCGATTTAGTTGGTTCTATGTTGGACTACCGAGTAAAAAATTATATCGCGTACAATGACTGTCCATGTTAAATTTAAGTGTGTCGCCCAATTATGTTGTATAATTCTGTTTTTCTTTATTTGTTACGCGTGCTGTTCTTTTGGTCTTATTTCGCTGTCATAATTCTGTTATTATTTTTCAAAAATTGATACATTTAAAAAGCGGCCTTTTATGATTGAATCAAAGGCAAGAATCGATTTAGCTGATCCTATTTTTGAATACCGATTCGGAAAAAAAGATCCATCGCGTCCAATGGCCGCCATATTAACCCTAAGTAAAATAATTACGGCGCCATTCTAAAGAAGACGCCAAGCACTTAAGTCACCTGATATTAATCACTCACTTCGCTTCACTTCAATGTAATACGAGTCTATTAAAACGAGAAACTGAGGGAGGGTGACGGAACAAAAAAGAACATTGATTCATTGCGCTCGTCATCCCCCCTCCCTCAGTGGCCGGCGCTTTTCAATGGGTTCTCTAATTTCGCGACGTCCATTCTCTTCCTATCGTTTTCATTTCGAACACCCCCCCTCACCCCCCTCGAATTTCTTGATCAACCGCTTAGAAGCTCCGACTTTTAAAGAATAGCAGAAAAGTCTCAATATTATGATCGATGTTCTTGCGTTAACAACAGGAAGCCGAAATCGGCGGCCACAAAAGGTAGGGCGATTCATTATTTTTTAACAAAAGCACCCCCTTTTTGTGTCTTTTCTGCCCGGGTTATCGTTCGGCTGCCCCCGCTTTGCTTGAGGACTTGATATATAAGCGGAGAGGTCAGGCAAGGTGGGTCACGGGGTAGTTTATTCTTTTGTTATTGTTTTTGTCCCCGTCTGGAGTTTGGACCGCTGTTGCATTCTGTAGGGGGCCGCCGGTGATTCTGTTTACCTGTCAGCAGATGAATTGTTTTCGAGAACTGTGGTGCTTGTGGGTTCCTTGAAGCTCGAGAGAGAATATCAGTTTGGTCACTGAGAATATCAGTTTGGAGCAAAAGTTGCAAATCGTTGATTTAAAACTCTGTAGAGACATTGTTTTAACAAAAGTTTTTTCAAACCTTCTACGTAACAAAAATTGATTCACAGTTTTCTGTTTCATATAATGATCTTATCCCTAGGTATATGGCCTAAAATTACATAATTGCAAGTCGGAGCAAAAGTTGCAAATCGTTAATTTAAAATTCTGTAGAGACTCTGTTTTAACAAAAGTTTTTTCAAACCTTCTATGTAACAAAAATTGACAACGCTCCGGGATCGATTCTGAAGGGGAAAGATCTAAAGACAACACCTAGTAATTTTAAACCACGTTCATATGACATGTGTTAAACCCTCAAATATGAATGTGCGTTCCTATTTTGCTACAATTAGATATTTCTAAAACGGATAATTCCTCCTCGGAGTTTGATAGATTTTTAAATATTTCAATTCAATAAGTAATGTGATTCAATGAAGTGTTTTTGTTTGATCTCTTAACCTAAATATGTTAGTTTCTCTAGCTATGTCTGTTGGAGAGTGGGGTCCAAGATCATTTGTGTGCTGGTCATCAGTTCTTGGTTCAAAATGAAGTGTTGTCCACTGATCTTTCCCTCGGGGATCGATCAGGGACTGTCACCAATGGCACGCTGATGTGCTCCAGTGTGACATCAATTAACCTTTTGACTATGATTATCGATATAACTGGCGCGATTCTTATAACTTTCAAGGTACAACTGCTGTACTTGCCGTAGTTTCAATTTCTTCTTGGCGCGATCAAGATACAACTGATGTACCGGTCATAGTCTAAAGGTTAAAGTACATACCTACCAACCATGTTTAAGTAGTATCTTTTTGGATTGCGCGTGTTTTGTATTCTAATAATGGATATTTTTCAGTAGAGATGCAACAATTAATTAAATTAATTTTGAAAAGAGGTATGCGATACTACTATATTTGCATGTACATCCTCTTCTGTCATATTACCATTAAATGGGTGTTTATTATCCATCCTGAAGGGGGCAAAATGAGATCACATAGGTAGGCTCGAGTTTAGTAAGGATATCTTCTATGAGACCATGCGATCTAGAGGCTAACACCTTAACCACCAAACCGGTTGATCGGCTCTAAATTTTTAAATTTTCTTTTAAAATTTTCGTTTGTTTCTTCTGTTAAGTAAAATGTTCTTGGTAGGCAATTGTAATTCAAAATTACTTTGTGTTATTATCAGATCTTTCCCTTTGGGCAGGGGTTCCCAACCTTTTAGTAACTGCGTACCACCAGTGCTATATTTTTTTAGAAACATATACTTATTGTCAGAAAAGTGTCCAATGGTTTGTTTTATTTTAATTTAAATACTAAGAAAGCTTCATATTTTATGATTAATACACTTTTATTTCGTATTAATGATGTTTTAATGAAGGAAAAAAATAAAACGATTATTGAAAATTACAGTTTTATTTTTTACTCACTGGTTTAAAAACAAATAATTTTAAAAGTTAGTACAAACTAAGCAAACAGATTAACATAATCAAAAATCAATTTTCAGTGCGAAACTTGTTGTTGTTTGTCTTTTATTAAAATATCAATATCAGGAGCAATGGAACTTAACTTCAGTCATAAGTCCTTCGTAGAATAGTTGGGTGGCTCGGATCATCCTTGCGAACCACCTGAAACGTTGCCGCGTACGACCGGTTGGGAATCCCTGCCTTAGGGAATCGATCCCGGACCGTCGTCAATAGCCTGATGTGTTGCTCTAGTACATCGTTAATTAAAAATCACCTTGGTAGGCAGTTGAATTTACGCCGCACTGGAAAAACAACGGGCTGTTGGTGATGAATCAATCCGATCCGTCAAGTAAAAATGCGGTATCAGTGATGTTCCGAATTGGCCATTAAAAATAAATCACCTCTTTTTAATGAACTTTTTCTTTGAAGTGTTTTGCAAATCTGGGAGTTCTCAGCTATTGTAACAGAAGGAAAATATTTTGTGAATGCAATTGCATGCGTGATTTTGATTAGTAAGCATACTGTACTCTGTTATGAAGGGAGCTTGCATAAAAAAATTAACCCTTCTGATGGTTGTCTTGACGAAATATCTCGTCATTATATAATTTTGTCGCATTTTCATTCCGTCATTTGCTAATGGAAAAACTGTTCAGATCTTGTTGAACGAGGTGTCTCGTCTTTAAAGGAAAATTCACAGATCATGATCTAACTATCAAGAAATTGGTAATATCTTTATGACGAGGAATCTCGTCAATAATGGACCGGACAGCAAGATGTGATGGTATAATGGAAATAATACATGCTTTAATAGGGGAATGGTCCCTCACGTGTGCAATTACACTAGCAACCCATCTGGGCATAATTTCAACAAGGTTTTGATACACAGCTATGGGTATTTGTGTCCATTCCTGCTGCCAGAATGTCGCCAGCTCAGCTGTAGATTTCGGACGTGGATCCCTGGTCCGTAAGCATCGCTCTAACTCGTCCCACAAATTCTATGGACTCTGAGCAGGCCAGGGAGGACGTTTTATGTCCATATCTTGATACCACTGTTTGACAGAGGCTGTAGCATGACATGAAGCGTTGTCGTCCTGGAAGTAACATTCGTGGATTCCATAAAATTGCCGGAGCGTAGGAAGAACCTGACTGTTCAAAATGTTCATGTATGCGTCGGCGTTCAATTGACCAGGAACATCATGCAAAGGTTCCAGGCCATACCACGAAAAACATCCCCAAACACGTTGTCGGATTTAATGCAAATCTGCTGGCGTCAGGTACATTGTTGTAGGGTAGTGCATTTGGCCAAGCTACAGAGTTAAAAAGTTAGTGTTATGAAAACTGTTCCAGTATTCCATAAACAATAATTTCTATAAATCTGCGAAGAGTGTTTTCTTACTTTCAGGTAAGGCTTACTTAAGATAAGGTTGCCTACACTTTGTTTAGTTTACAATAACATCTTGGGGGATTATTTCTTTTAGACCGGTTTTTTGTCTGTTTTATTGCATCTATTGGGTTCGAAAATTCTACGGTTTATCTAAGCATGCGAAATGGTAGAAATTATTAAAAAATTAACTTTGAAATGAAAGTTTTCCAATTAATAACAAGAAACTCAGTCTTATCTATAGTCTATAAAGTATGAGTTTGTTCTTTCTATAAATACACTCTATAACAAAAAAAAAATCGACGCACCAAGAAGGAGTTGTCCGATTGCGATAAAAGTCAATTTATGGTGAAGAACATACATAGAAAATCCAACGATCAACATTTCAGAACAATTGAATTATTTATTTCAGAGTTTGCAAGCTGTCACCCGACGTTGCATTGACTAAAAAAGTTCCCGGATGATGTCCTACGGAATTTCTTGCCAAATTGTCTCCAACTGTCGGGCTAAATGGTCAACTTTCCACGATGGTTGTAGTCGCCTTCTCATAACATCGTAAATGTGCTCTATGGGAGAGAGATCAGGAGAACTAGCAGGCCAAGGAAGTGTTGGGAAAGCTTGAAGACAATTCATAGCTACACGTGTCGTGTGCGGTCGGGCATTATCTTGTTGAAAAGTAAGTCCGGTGTATCGCAAAAGGAACGGTAACACACAACCGGTCGTAGAATGTCGTCTACGTACCGTTGTGATTTAAGTGTGACAGAAATGACTACCAAAAGGGTCCGGCTATCAAAGGAGATGGCATCCCAGACCGTAACGCCCTGTTGCGGGCATGTGTACCGTGCGATAGTAAGGGCAGGATCTCCACGCTGCCCTGGACGTCTCCAGACGCGTCTGCGGTTGTCGTCAGGACACAGTTCGAAACGGGACTCGTTACTAAAGACTATACGTCCCTAGTCAGCGCCATTCCAAGTTAATCGAACCCGGCACAACTCCTGGACAACTCCATTTTGGTGCGTCTATTTTTTTTGTTATAGTGTATATATTGTTGTTCGAAACTCCGCGGTGTTGTCTTCGGATCTTTCTCATCAGGAATGATAACAGACCGTTGCCGAAAGCTCGTTGTAATTCTCTTATGCGATGTAAATTTAACTATGTACTCATATAACTTGTACAGTTAAAGACGTTTCTATTAAATTTTTTATAACTATTTTTTTATAATTTGCTCTGCATCAATAATGTTTTCTAAATGTTTGCACACTTGCAAAATTTTTCTGTTTTGAAAAAATGATGTAAAACTTTCTATTAGACGAATGTGACTGATGTGTTTTAGAATAACGATGACAACCTCCAATTCTGTTCCGCCTCAACTAAAAATAGCTTTCAACAGTCCTGGTGCTGCCATCTCTTAGCAACTTTATGAGACATTATTTTGAATGACGAAACATGTGTGACGTTACTAGATATGAATTTCTGCCACATTTTTGAAGTTCTATGTTGAATTGAATGTTTGTAATGGTAGTTTTAAATAGATAATATCTCATACTCAAAGATAAAAACAAGATACAAACAATTGTTTGTGGTTTTTGCATTTATTTCCTTGAAGAAAGTCCGAACACCTTAGTGTCTTTAGATCAGTCTACTTCCTTTTAAAAGTAAGATGCATTTCAAAATCCTTACTTAATATTGGAAACTATAGCGGATATTAATATTTAATACTGCACACATATATAATACGTATAATTTAAAAACAATATAAATACTAATGCTACTAATATACGAATTTAAATACTAATGTATATGCTACCATTAATATGTGAAATTAGGCATTGCCATATGATGGTTATCAAATCTACAGAATGCCATAAATTGGAAGAGAAAGTAGGAAACGCTGAATATTTCACGTTTCGTAGAAATTCTATGTAATATCAAAAGACAAACCAGCAAAGTATAAAATCAGGACTCTTTCCATACTTTGCATAGATTTTACTTATTCTGTGTGATGTATAGGTGTCATATATGTTGCTGTCAATGTGTGAAATTAGGTGTTGCATATTATCCCTAGGAAATGTAATCCATATATGGGGTAGAGTGTTAAACGCTTAATATTTTACACATTTCCAAGGCATTTTCCATGCAATGGTAATAGGGAAACTGGTATAGTATAAAATAGTGCTTATTTTTCCTTACTGTTCACGACAAACCGTCATTCTGTATAATGCCTAGATATTATACAGAAATGTCAATATGTGTAATGAGTCGTTGTACATTCCCAATGCACAATTATATTATTGTCAATATGTGAAATGAGGTATTGTGTGTTATACCTAAGAAATCTAAAGAATAACCATGAATGGGGCGTTAAAGTATGAAACGGTTAATATTTCATACATTTCCTAGTCATTCTATGTGATGACAAAAGACAAAGCGGTAAAGTATCAAATATTACTTTCCTGTATAATGCCTATTTAATGCATACAATACCTAGGGAAAGTATTTAGTATATCAAAGTAACACAGATCCTTTATTCGTTGCCTAAAAAGTCACACATTCTATAGATTTCAAAGGAATTATCTTCAATGTCTGTATAGATTGCCGATAAATAACGTGAAAACAATGGAAAACAAACTCTGGAAATGATGCTGATTTGCGACCGAGAAATTTCGTTAGCAATATAAGCTTAGTTAATATTACAGTTATTTACGAATAGAGAATCAAATTAAGACTTACAAAATATAAAAGTATCTAGCATAATAACTGTTATTTAAATGACTTAGAACAGGGCTCGAAATACCCGGGTGCACAGGTGTACTGTGCACATGAAAATAAAATTGTGCACCTAATTTTTTCCCGCTATGTGCACGCAGTGTAACTAACGTTAAAAGAAGGGGAGGGAAATCGTGTTTGATTTTATTTTGATGTTTGAACAAAATAGTAGTATCAACCTCTCTCGCTCTAAACGAACGTAATTAAAATTCCTAAACACACACTATGCGAAAACAAAATAGCTGGGCCGTAACGGGCTTATACAGCAGGAGAGTTTACTTGTGCCACTGCCACCAGAACGTTCCGATGATCAAAACATTTTTCAGATGGCTCTGTTGAAGCGACTGTCGCGACAGCCGTGCGCCGGATACCTTGAAAAAAAAAACCGAAAGTTTTGAAAGAAACACGACACATAATCCAACTATGCAGTTCGCCGATTGAAGACAGATTTAAATCTATTGTTAAGGATCCACTTTTGTCAACTTTTGCTGTCTTCGAGCTATGTTATTGGCCAAACAATGAAGAAATTGAGAGCTATGGTAACGAAGAAATTGAGAATTTATGGTTACATTTTCAAATTCCATTAGAAGTAATAATTTCGCAGATAAAAATTTTTTTCAAATATTTTTACTTACTCTCTACTACTAACCTATCTAAACATCTATCTAACAAGGTGCACCTGCATTAAAAAATCTATTTTGAGGCCTGACTTAGAAACATTTAACAAGGAACTCTTATGTTGGTTCAAAATAAAATTACGTTTGAAAAAAATGTGGTCAAATGATATTATTATTCATTACTTGTATATTTACTCTGGATAGATTTCAATTTTTTGCTTTGCAGTCATTTTTTTTCAAGATGATTGGAACAGGAGTTATTTATCTTACTAAATTATATCAAGTGGTAGTAGCAACATACGAGTACAATACATGAGTATTAGAATAGCGAAAATTTTCTTTGCATCTTTGATTATCATGTTTACTTTATACTCTCTACTGACTGATATAAAAAGATTGTGAACTCTTTGAACTCTGAGGTAAAGCATTTAATTAAATTTTAATTTATTGAATGAATATAAAACTAAAAATGTAATTGATTATGAATTAGTTCTAAGTAAAGTAGAAACATATTTTGTAAGATCTTAAGAATACGGCATTCAGATGCATGTGTAAAGGATTTTAGTTTTTTGATCTATTGGTGTTTTAAAAGCTTTAAATCGTTTTTTTATTTTATTTCGAATAATTTTAATTTTAAGTTCCTTATAAACATATCTTCTGAGAGTCTCATTGTGTGTGATTAAATAACTTTCTTTACATTTATTAATCTAAGTCTTTTCCCTTGTAAAAATTATCGAAATTATCACCTTAGACTTTCGCCAAAAATCACAGTAACCTAACATAACTACGTCTCTTTGTTCTACCAGAACTTTGTTTTTTGACTTAGTGTGTTTTACACTTGTTCGCTGACGTTATGATCCTAAACAAGAAATGTACGTTTCTTTTTCGACATAAATAAAAATAACAAAAGTGTTATTATTTGTAACCAACGGACAAAAAATAACATCCAATTGCAGCAGTGTTTTATTTTCCAAATTTGAAATATTAAATGATTTAACTTAAAAAAATTGTTGAAAAGTTAACATTTTACCATGAAGAAATGATATTTCAACGTCTTTTTGTCGCATTGCGTCAGTAAAAAGCTATTTCGGTTTAATAGCTAATATAACTTATTTTTCAATCATTTAAGAGCTGTATGATGACATCGGTCAATCAAATTATTCATGTGGCTTTGGCAATGGATCAAAGCAAAATAGAATTTTCTTTCAGTCGTGCTGTGGAAGCTGGCTTCGGGTAAAAGTAAATTTCGAATGCAGCGGTGAAAAAAGATTGAAATATTAGAATATAAGTATTAAACCTTTTTAATTAGAAAACAGACGCGCTATGTTGGTAGTGCGCATCTTCCATCCAGCTTTTTAAGTATACTGTATTTTTGGTGAATTTTTATGAAAGTTCATATTTTTTACCTGACTTGTTATCATCGAACCACTCGGCAGCTCCAAATAACTCTGAGAATTAAAACCTACTTATTCACAACTGAAAAGTCTTTACAACTTGTAAATAAATACGGAATGCTTTACTAAATTTTATGAACTTATGAAGCAAATACTATACTTTCTCTAATTGATACTAGTCTCTAATTGATAGCAATTGGATAACTATGATGAAACTGTTTAAAGCTGTATTAAACTCTGTGTAGCGAGCTTAGCTACCACTCCAAAATTAACTTACAAAGGGGTAGTATAAATACCAGTGTAACCCAACTCTACCCTGAAGTACTTTTTGGTAGACACTAAGTTAAGCTGGTTCATTCGCGCTTGCAAAATTGGTGACCCGGATGTGATTTAAACATGCTTAAAAATGTACAAAAAAAAAAAATTCGATGGATGGCACACAATGTTCAGTAGAATTCGCCATGGTTGATACTAATTACCTTTCTACCACTAGGGAAGCTGTGATAGCAGAAACTGCTAATGTTATATCACATCCTCCATTCGTGCAATTGCCGCATGGATAAAATAACATGTAAAAAAGGCAGCACGGCAACTGTAATCTTAATACAGCTCTTACAGTCAAAAGCAAAAATAGCAATCATTCTACAAGTGACGTCAACTATCGAATTTTGGCGACTGCTAAAATTCTGGAGGGGGAGTACTGTAGCGAGCTTAGCTACCACTCCAAAATTAACTTACAAAGGGGTAGTATAAATACCAGTGTAACCCAACTCTACCCTGAAGTACTTTTTGGTAGACACTAAGTTACGCTGGTTCATTCGCGCTTGCTAAACTCTGTTAACAGATAAAATATTCACGCTGAAATCTCGTTTAATCAATTATTCAATTTATACTTTATAACAAAAAAATCGATACACCAAGACGTCTGATTGCGATAAAAATTGGTAGATGAGTGAAAAACAAATAATTGTTGTTGTTGTTGTTCATGTGTCCATGGACCACCAATATTGTAGTGGGGAAGCGGTCTAGATTCCATCAATTAAAATTTGAGAACAATTCAGGGAATGTTTTCAGAGTTTGACTGTTAGGAAGGGATTAAGTTAATAAGGCGTTAGACCATCTCTGGCCTGGATGCAAGCTGTCACCTGGCGTGGTATAAACTGAAAAAGTTCCCGGATGGTGTCCTGTGGAATGTCTTGCCAAATTGTCTCCAACTGTCGGGCTAAAGGGTCAACATTCCGGGATGGCTGCAATCGCCTCCCCATAACGTCCTAAATGTGCTCTATGGGAGAAAGATCAGGAGACCTAGCTGGCCAAGGAAGTGTTGGGAAAGCTTGAAGACAATTCATAGCAACACGTGACGTGAGCGGTCGAACATTATCTTGTTGAAAAGTAAGTTCGGGGGACGGTAACACAACCGATCGTAGAATGTCGACTACGTATCGCTCTGCTGTAAATCTGCCAGAAATGACTACCAAAGAGTTCCGGCTATCAAAGGAGATGCCACCTTAGACTGAAATGCCTTGTTGCGGGCATGTGTGGCGAGCGATAGTAAGGGCATGATCACCACGCTGCCCTGGACGTCTCCAGACTCGTCTACGGTTGTCGTCAGGACACAGTTGGAAACGAGACTCATCACTAAAAACTACACGTGCCCAGTCAGCGCCATTCAAAGTTGACGGTGCCTGGTACAACTCCTTCTTGTTCCGTCGATTTTTTTTGCTAAGAGTGTACATTATTTATTCATCAATTGGCCACCCCGACACTATACTGTTTACATTCCTTAACAATCCACGTGATTTGGACGAGATATCTCGATCATTAATACCTGACCATTTTTCTAACGACGCGATATCTCGCGATTAGTAAATTGTCTGAATCCAGATATTGTGGATTTTGCAATGATAGCGAGATCAAGAACTGGATTGTTTTTCAATTCACGAGATATCTCGTTCATTATGATCTGATAGAAAGATGCTTCGTCGAGACAATTACCATTAGGGTTAACATTTATTAATCTTTTATGTAAGCAAAGATAACGCAATATGGTAACACTTTCGTTGCCGATCTCGCGCCTACGCGTGGTGTGGAGTGATGTCTCAGTAGCCCGTCACGCGTTCACGCGGGACAAGCTGCGCCTCAACATTTATTCCCCGCTTCAACTGGCATAATATGTTAGGTGTTGGTGTGGTAATGACGTTTAATAAAGGTTAGAAGCTGGTTGTAGAGTTATATGGTTTAGAATTCATAGCTTTATTAGCTATTAAAAAAAATCTTGTGATATAAGTTGTAGAGACGATAAATTTTAAGGGCCTTCACGCCCCCCCCCCCCCCCAAAAAAAAATGCAATCTAATAAGTCTCTAACAGGTGATAAAATTGCAAATTTGTTGCCTGAGCTTTCGCCAATATATTCTGGTATTGACGTGGCTGGTATCGGCTTCTGGGAAAAACCCATTTCTACAACGGAGCAATAATTATCTCAATGTAGCATATCAGCTTTGGTAGTGAACATGCTTAGCAAAATCACCATACAAGCTACATAGATGCATTGACAAAATATGCACCTTCTATTACAAAATTTGAGGATTGTCAAACACAATCGAAGAGAAAGTTCGTTGAAAAATGAAGACTAGACAAAGTGGTGAAATTTTTTACCGCTATCTCATAAAAATTACTGTCGTCTAGCACACAGACGAGACGACATGAAAAATTTAATATCAGAAACCGATTCTAACAAGGATGTATAAAGAAAAAAGGCCGTCTGAAGTGTAGAGGAAAGCTCTCTTAACATTTATAGATACCCGTGGGATAATAATAGTGGTTTGTTGTGAGATTAGATTGAGGAAAAAGTGCATCAACGAAAGTGTGAGACTGAGACTATAATTTATAGTAGAAAATAGGAAATTTTATTTTTGACCAAGAAGTAAAAATAAAATATCAGATGACGCACTAAAATTTTTATAATGAAATAGAAAAAGGTTTCTAAAATTATGTTATTTATGGGCGAGAACTTTTAAAAATTGTTTTTTCATATGTAAATTATGTTTTGAGGATTTTGTGTGACCTAAAATAAAGATTTTCAAACTTTTTAATCTTATAGATCCACATAAAATGCTATAATCTTGCTGCAAACCAAAAAAAAATTATATTTCAGTGCAGATCTGACAAGAAAATATAATTTTGATTGACTCACAAATAGAAAAAGTCCATTACCTCCCACTCCCCCCATTTCGTTCTCCAAAGTGTCTTTTAAAAAATTCCTTTTGAAAAAATATATTCATGGCACTGATTAAAGTACAACGCAAAATTATTTGTACGGGTATTACTTAGAAATTATTTTTGAACATACTAGTCAAAAGTTTAAAACTAAACCGTTAAAATAAAATAAATAGTTTCCTTATACGTAAGGTACACCTTACCGTTATTGCACACACATATTAAAACAATGTAAAAAGGTCAAGACTAATACCGCTGAAATGAAATAAATCACATAATTTTAACCTTAGACCATCGGTGATGCGCACCACAGCTTTTTTTGCACACGCTTGTTCAAACAATGTCAAAAACACAAAGCTAAACCATGAAATTAAATAAATAACAAAATTAAACCTTCTTAACAACCGCAAAGTACACCACTTTCTTTCGGGTCGCTTTAGCCCCGTTAGAGGAGAAGCGGATTCGAAACCGGGGGTTGCGTGTTCGAATCCAACCAAAGACCGTCATGTACAAAGTTGACTGGTGCACGTTAAACTGTTTTGACCTCAACTGTCCTTACGTTGGCGTGGTGTGGAAGTTTGGAGCGTGGGGTGC
Organism: Metellina segmentata; assembly: GCA_947359465.1. Taxonomy (NCBI): domain Eukaryota; kingdom Metazoa; phylum Arthropoda; class Arachnida; order Araneae; family Tetragnathidae; genus Metellina; species Metellina segmentata. The sequence continues at coordinate 30,137,363 of OX375881.1, forward strand.
TAGCTTAGGTGTGACCTCATCTGACCTTGGTTAAAAATTATTTCGTTCTGTCCTCAGATCTTCCATTTTGGGTTTGATCGTGGTCCGTCACCAATTGCCCGTTGTATTGCTCCAGTGCGACGTTAACTTAACTACCTACCATTACCTTTCTTACGAAACGCCTGCATTGTTTGAACAATACGATAAATCTTTGAGGCATTGTCAGATTTAAAAAGAAAAATTGTAAATAGCATGAAGTGATTCAAAAATTTATGCATGTACGAACTGTGACGCAATAATTATTCAAGAGGAAGATTGTAACTTACATTATATTGGTAAAATACAATAATACTAGGGAGCCGCCCCATGCTCGCAAAAGCTCGCAAACCCCCGGAGGATCGCTTTGCAAACTTCATTGGTTCGTTGTGCGAACCTTGCACGCTTCGCTTGCTTCAATGAAGACATTGTTTACAAACTATGATATTCCAAAATATATTTTCAAATATAAATTTGTTGTACTATAGAAAAATTATACAGTACCTCTTGAATTTGATCTCGATGAATTTGAAATTTAAATGAAAACTATGAGCAAATTTTGTCCCGAAATGTGAGCGCTGTTTTGGAATTCGAATACCCAGCATTTCGTTAGTAAACTGCAACAACTCGACTAATATTCATTTTTTTCAGTAAAATTTTATCTGATACGCTATAAATTTAATTGAGGCGCGAGACTTCGTGGTAAACAAACAATCGTACAGTGTTGCCAAAACGCGATGACAAATAACGTCTTTTTTGCGTGCCACGTAAGAGAATTATAAATATAGATGTGTTTGTCATAAATAATTTTTCAAGACGAAGATTGTAACTTACATTGCATTGGTAAAATAATATGTTTGTCATAAAGCATGAAAAAAAATCAATATCGGGTAGAAATATAGCAAGTGAAACAGTTTCTCCTGCCATTGAGCCCAAGAACCTGAAAACACTTATTTTTTTATACTTCTAGGTCAGTGTTTTTCGTATTTAGTCTCAGCATGTGTGAGTTTTGATAAAGCTATTTGCCCAACGGTGTCCTAGAGTTATATCGGTATGGTTTTATATTTTTGTTTTTACTTTACCAGATGCTTTCGTGTTGAAAACAAAGTAGTAAACTTAAATGCTCATATCAACTTCATTGACATGACATCATCAGTAGAGAAAATAGAATGATTACATGAAAAATACTGCGCTAAATTACTTTCATTCAAACTTTATTAGATTGACTTACTTCTTTTGCTTTATCTGTACATCGGAACCCTTTATCTGAATTATATAATCTATATCCGAGAATAATATGGCATAAAATTCTAGAATTTATTTACATAATTTTGTATCTTGTCTACGTTTTCTTTCGCTGTTGTAAGTTAACCCATTTTGATCAATGTAAACAGTAGAATTTCAAAAAAAACATCCTGAGATTTTTTATATTAAAATAGTACGATTTGAAGATTTTGCAACTGAAACATACACAGATTGGTGAAAGTTATAAGACTAGACTAAAATTTAAATGAAGTCTTTCTTGCTTGCTTTCAGTTTTTTTTAGATTGAAGACAGCGAAAAGTTTATTGGCAAGTTATTGGTTATTCTAATTCAAAAAGTTTGCGTCGTCAATAGCCCGCGCTGTGTTTCTCCAGTACGACGTTAATTAAAATACCTACCATACCTCACATAGTTTGCGACGTTTCGTCTATAAATATAATGTATGTAGCGTTTTATTGAGAATCTGCATGCACTACTGTGATCAAAATGTATCCGGAATGCTTCGTTTAAAACACATATATAGTAGATATCATCTGCAAGCTTTTATCAAACATTTTTACAACTTATAAAAATGTGGCAACAATCAGGGATTTATTTAATTTCAACATCTGAAAATAAATTTGTTTTTAATAAGAAAGAAATTTTCACTTCGTAGATTTTCTCAGGTACAGCTACACTCTACGTTTATGAGTGATGGCAACGGCTTGGCGATTTTTTTTTGCGCGCTTCTAGTAGCGAGTTACGATAAATTAAGGCAACCCATCTTTCGTTACGTTTGTTGTGGTTTTCATGGCAACGGAAACTTTCAATTTTCATTTTGAATATTCTAGAAAGTTCTTCCAAAATCCGTTAAAGTCGTTTGATTTCATTGATTCGTTTGAAATTTTTTCTTTCCTCCCATTTGTTATTTTGTTTTTAAAAGTTTCCTTTGATTGCATTGATCCTTTTAAATCGTTTTCGGTGATACCATTGGTCCATTTATTTGTATTTTGACAGTTGTGGAATTTTTATTTTATTATAATAGTTTTCTTGAAAGGATTAAGAATTTTTTTTTTTTACCATTTTCGTATTCATTATTTTTTTTACGGAAGAATTCTGACGTTATCAGGTTGTATTATTTCTTGCTTTTGTTTTCTTTTGTAAATCTTTTTCTTTTTCAACATGCCCACTGTATTTAGTGTAATTGATAATTTTCACGGTATTCTTACCCAACATTTGTAGCTTAGTTTCTCTGCTGGTTCACAAATATGTTTTGATATGTGCTTAAACTTACTACTTTTTGTGAAAGTTTTTAAAAAATATACTTTTTAAAACGTTCTGAAATGTATTAAAAAAGTGTGTTGTAAAAAGAAAAAAATTTGCGACAGAAAAAGAGTTAAGAAAGAAATAATTCTTTCTTGGCGACTTTAGAAATGCGCCAAAAAAAATCGCCAAGGCCGTTGCCATCGCTCATAAACGTAGAGTGTAGCTGTACCTTTTCTCAAGTGTCGAATGTAATTGAGCAAAGAACATGCATTGAATTTTATTTCCGGAATGAAATTTCTGCTACAAACACATTTGAAATGTTGGATAAAGCTTTTACTGATGACTGTTTATAAAAAACAACAGCATTTGATTGGTATAAAAAGTTTAAAGAAGGTAGAGAATCCGTAGTAGATGATACGCGATCTGATAGACCATCCACTTGGACTAATGATGATCAACAAGTCACTCAGGTCAGAGAATTGTTGCTTATTGATCACCTTTTAACAACAAGAGATATTATTGAACAAGTTCCTATATCGTTTGGTTCCTGCCAAGCAAATTTGAAAAAAAAAATTTAGATTTGCGAGGAGTCGCTTCTCAAGTTGTTCCCAAAACGGTACAGCTACATTCTACGTTTATGAGAGATGGCAACTGTCTTGGCGATTTTTTTTGGCGCACTTCTAGTAGCGAGTTACGGTAAATTAAGGCAACCCATATGTGTTTACGGTTATTGTGGTTTTCATGGCAACCTCGCAAACGGTAACTTTTAATTTTCATTTTGAATATCCTAGAAAGTTCTTCCAAAATCTGTTAAAGTCGTTTGATTTAATTGGTTCGTTTGAAATTTTTTCTTTGCTTCCAATGGTAATTTGAATTTTAAAATATCCTTTGATTGCATTGGTCCTTTTAAATTTTTTTCTTTGATACCATTGGTTTATTTATTTGTATTTCTACAGTTGGGGAAGTTTTCTTTTATTACAAAATTTTTTCACGGCAGAGTTCTGACGTGAATTGTTTTTCGCCAACTGTGAAATTTCTTGTTTAGTAATTTTTTTTCTCGGAACAGTTCTGATGTATCAGGTTGTATTATTTCTTGCATTTTTTTTTCTTTTAAAAATCTTTCTTTTTTCAATTAGCCTACTGTATTTAGTGTAATTAATAAGTTTCAGGGTATTCTTACACAACATTCGCAGCTTAGTTTTTCTTCTGGTTCACAAATGTGTTCTGAAATGTGTTTAAGCTTATTACTTTTTGCGAAAGTTTGAAAAATATATACTTTTTAAACGTTCTCAAATGTGTTTTAAAGCTTTCATTTTCCGTTGTAAGAAAAAATATTTTTGAAAGAAAAAAAAAGAGTTTTTGAAATAATTCTTACTTTGGCAACTTTAGAAGTTCGCCAGAAAAAATCGACTATTGGATGCTATAAATATAAGTGTAACCCACAATTCTACCTCAAAGTACTTTTGGTAGATACTAAGGTACACTGTATAATAACGGCTTGCTATACTGATCAATTTGAAGTTCTCCGAATTCCGTCATATTATTAATTCTCTTTAAGGAGTTTACTTTCTTCGAGAAAACATGGACTTTACAACACGAGGTATTGTAGTAATGGGACCCTCCTTTAGTTTTACCCTTGCCTATTCATATGCCTTTTGATTGCTTGTTCATGCCCTTGCCACTGTATCGATATATTTCCTCACTCTCTCGTTCTAAAAAGGGCCAGTTGTGTTGCTCATGTGTGACGTTAATAACTACCTACCTACTCTTGTCTAACTCTTGTTTCTACCTACTCTTGCTATTGACGACGGTCCGGAATCTCCAAGGGAAACATCAGAGGACAACACCACGTAATTTTGAACGGTCAGATGACGATTATAGGTGAAGAAGCCAATACTGTATGTTTTTATTGCCTTGTGATTGGGGCAGCCTGGTCAATTCAGTTCTTGCACCCTAAACCTATAACCAAACCAAAACGTTACGTTTTTCATTAAAAATGTGTAGCTCAATAGCCTTTAGACAGCGACCGGTACAGCAGTTGTACTTGGATCTCGCCAAGAAGGAATTTAGACTACTTACAGAACACCAGTTGTACCTTGAAAGTTATAAGAATCGAGCCAATAAAGAATTTAGACTACGGCCGCCGGTACACCAGTTGTACATTGATAGTTATCAATAGTTATATCTACAGGGTGATTCATAAAAGATGGAAAAAACTTTAAGAGGTGATAGTACACATCCAAACAAACAACTTTCATCAAAGAATGCATGGTCGGAAACAAAACGCAAAGGTGCTTGCTGGCGCATTTGAAAACTTGATCCTTGCAAATGTTAAAGCTCCATTCTTGTTGTGAGTTATTGGTAGAAGAACGATAGTAATATCATGCAAATGTGATATGGGGGAAAAGAAGAACTCGCATGCAAATTTTCGGCTCGATTAATACATAAAAGCCGCTTATCCGAGTGTGCAACTGTCAATCGCGGTAGGAACATATAGGAAGATGTTGCCCTTCATTTATAAGGAAAGGACTAATCTGCAATTTATCTACGGACTTGCAAATGGAAATAGCTCAGAGCCTCAACGATTGTACGGAGAGAGGTTTCCCAACAGTCGGTTGCCCGACCGTAAAACATTTGAGCGCTTGCACCAACAATTGTGCGAGGCGGGATCCTTTCTATGGGTACGTCCATAGTGCACCGCTTCCAGCTTCCTGCTTTACCGCTTAAACCGCGGCAGTTGCAAACAGCGTTGTAAAACCGCGCGATTCTAGCAGGGGGTGGTTATAGTGCAACGCGCGTTCAGTTTGCAACATGGAGCTATCACACGAGGATCAATTGCAGGGATGGCGGACCTATGACCCGCGGGTCACACTGGCCCACGCAGGCTTTTTAAATGACACACGCGTTGATTTTTATAAACTTATCATTTCATCATATACATAAATTTTTGATATTTTTCGAACCCTTCTTTTAAAAAACAAGCTAAAAATATCAGTGTTAATAAAAAACTTAAAATTGAAAAAAAAAATTGCACAAAGGATTTTTGTAAAAAAATCATAATTAAAAAATAAATCAATTGGAATTTTTTATTTAAATCGGATTTTTTTTATTTAAATCGGATTTTTTTATTTAAATTTCTGTAGTTTCTCAACTGTTTTTACAAAAAAAATGTATAAATTTTTTAAATAAAAAATTGAGTTTGTGACATGGTAAATCAATATTTACTTAACATTTGTTTAACTTTAAAACACAAGTTGACATCCTACATAGTTTTTCTTGAGTAAATTACATCATCATGTTAACAAATTTATCAGTAAGAGTAAGTGACAGACCTGAACTACAGTGTGAGAAGTAGAATAGAGGACAGAGAAATAATCATACTATAGTAAATTCTAATAATAAAACTGCCGAGCAGCAATAATAAATGAATTTTCACTTACTTTTAATTCATATTGGATCTTTCTTTCTTCCTGCTGACATTTTAATGGCTGTGTGAATATGTATATTTCTACTCTTTAATCTCTATTGCACACCACAAGAATAAGCCGAGCCTTAAAAAACTTTACTTCGAACTGTGTTTTTTTTTTTTTTGTTTATGAAATCAGTCACCCTTTTAGTTTATAATTTTGAATCAAACTTTTACGTACTTCCTTTAAGTGTTTATATTATAAGTGTTGTTAATCAGGAATGTTTATACATTACTCTTCCTGGCATTTAGATTTATGATGTCATGTGTATTTACATTACTGTTTCCAGTATATAGTATAATCTAAGTTACAACTGGATGTTGCAATCTTTTATAATATGCAGTAATTGACCCAGTTCCCTCTTTGCTGGGTGTAGCCATTAGTGCTGAAATCACCATGAGTGAAGAAAGATTAAAGCATTTGACCGCTTCTGTGATTATTCTGTGGTGCATTTACTTAGTTATAAAAATGTGTGTTTAGTTGTGATTTAAATCAGTGATTTAAAAAAAAAATCATTTGATTAAAATCATGATTTTAATTGTTGATTTAAATCTTGACACCCTGGTTTTAGATTTATTGATTATACATACATAATGCTGTTTTAAAATTTATGTGAATGCCTATTGAGTAGAATATGTAAATTTATAAAGTACCGCTTGAGAATGAACACATATGGTAAATACTAATAATAAAGACATATTTATTTAGGCCCCGTTCATATGAGACGCGTAAAACGCGCGTTTGGCGACAACATTTTGACATACAATAATGTTCGATGGCTCAGTTCGGGTCAAGTTCTTAATCGGTTTGTCATTTATTAAGAAGAAATTACGCTCTTTTTGAATGAAAAAAACAATAATTTTGACGAATTTTCAAATATAGATTAGTTAAATGATTTTATGTTTTTATGCGACATCACTCAGCATTTTAATGAAGTAAATAAAAAAACTTCAAGGAAATGGACAAATTGTTTTAATGATGTTTGAGAATATTAGGATATTTATGACGACACTTGACATTTTTACTAGGGATTTGGAAATGAAAATCATGAAATATTTTCCTCAGTTGCAAAAACATTTTAAAAACACAATAACAATGGAAAATACGCTTGACATTCAAGAAAATACAATAAATAAATATTTAATGATTATATACAGTAAATAAAACAAGGCCTTTGAAGATATATTTAATCAATTTAAAAACATGGAAAATGCATTTCACTTTAATTTATATCCATACTAAACGAAATTCGAAACAATGGAGTAAAACGAATTTAAGTGGCTGGGTTTCCATGATTTAGAAATGGAATTAGTTGAATTTCAGAGCAGTATAGTTTGGAAAAATATATTTGATAACTTGATTTCCGAAATAGAAGGAAAAATATTTGAAATTAGTGCAAATTCGAATGAACCCGCACTAATATATTAAACGTATGGGATTCTTTACCAAATAATTTATATCAATGAAGAAAGTTGCAAATGCTCTTTTAACGATGTTTAGATCCACATAATCACGTAAAAAAATATTTTGTCCCAAATTACACTTTTTAGAAACATTTGGAAATTAAAACATCTTTGTCTGCTTCCATTTTATTCCAACAACCAAAGAGCGTAGAAGTGCAGAACGGAATAACACAGCAAACTAAACGAGCGAACCAAGCGGGTAAGCGGTTCAAGCGGGAAAAAGAATTAATAATTCATTCCGGAAAAAGCGGGTGGAAGCGGGTAAAGCAGGCGGAAGCAAGGAAGCAGGTGCACTATAACCGCACCAATACAGTTTACGCTACTTTTCCTCCCCGCTCAACTGCCGCGATAAAGCCGGAAGCTGGAAGCGGCGCACTATGGACGTAGCCTATCTTCCCGCTCGGACGCAGTACGTGCAAAGACGGACAGAACGTCAGTCACGGAAGAAGCCATTTTGGATATGGTGGCTGATCAGCCAAGTACAAGTTCCCGAGTAGAGGCTAGGCAGTTACTTGTATCACAATCCGCGACATGGCGAGTACTGAAGGCTGAAAGTTTGCATCCTTACCAGATTCAACGAGTTACGGAACTGACTCAAAACGATTATACTTGTCGTTTGGTATTCGCTCGCTGGTTTCAACAACATCTTCGGCGCCCTCTAGCACCTTTGCGTTTTAATTCCGACCATGCATTCATTGATGAAAATTGTTTGTTTCGATGTGTACTATCACCTCTTAAAGTTTTGCCCATCTTTTAAGAATCACCCTGTATAGCTGTAGTCAAAAGGTTAATATGATTCTCATGGTTTCTTCTAGTTTAATTTTTCAGCTGACTTGGTTCAAAAATTGTCTTTGAATCTTTACTTTAGGAATTGGTCCCAGACCGCTGCCAATAGCCCGTTGAGTTGTACCAGATCAACTCAAATTTACTACCTACATATTTTGTGTATGAAAGGGCACGTTGGCGTGGTGAGGAAGTTTGGATAGTGGGGTACCAGATCCGGGATTGACCTTGTCATTTGACCGCGGATCTGAGGTGGATCCCTGGATCTTTAGTTTCGGAATTGATTCCGTACCATCGCCAATAACTAATGTTCTAACTTCTGTTGCTAATGTGCGACGACTTACTTGCAAATCTTGTTTGAGTTTAAATAATATCCACTGTTAATGAAACATGAAATATATATTTGGAGTTGTATTCCTTTTTTTAGGTTACGGGAAGGGTGGTGTTGGTTGATTGGAATTATAGGGCACATTGGCCATATTTAACCATGTTGCTCCAAACACAAGACATGCAATATCAAGTAATAGAAGCACACAACGAAAATTTTATTGACGCAGAAGAGGTTGCTAGCTTAGCCCACTAAGCAACTATGGGCCCTCACTTTTCTGGAGACGATGCGAGAATACGAAGTGACTAAAGCCGCAGAGAAATTAAGCATTAATTACTTCTAACTATACTTAACTACTGCTTTTTTTAAATTTTAACTATGTATTACTGTGTTTCAAATATGGTGAGGTTCTTACGCCAAGCTCCCTCCAGAGGAAATTCATCGAACGCAAGGTACCCTAGTAATCTATACTTTTCCCATGGGGTTTTCCTTCTCTGGTAAACATGGACGTTGCAACTCCAGGATGCCCCCAAGCGATCTTTCTCTACTCTCTTCTTTCCATCCTCTCTGTTTATAAGTACTTGGAATTGTTTGTCTTGCGTTTGGAGCAGCTTGGTCGAACATGACCTTTGTGCCATAGTTGCAACTCCAGGATATCCCCAAGTGATCTTTCTCTAATCTCTTCTCACCATCCTTTCTGTTCACAATTACTTGGCATTGTTTGTCGTTTGGAGCATCTTAGTCAAGCATAGTTGAAACTCCAGGATGTCCACAAGTGATCTTCCTTTACTAACTTCTCTCCATCCTTTCTGTTCACGAGTACTTAGCATTGTTTGTCTTCTTGCGTTTGTAGCAGCTTAGTCAAATATGACCCTTGTGCCATAGAATCCCAAACAAACCAACTCACACCAAGCTTTCATTATTGCCTTCATCACATTCTCGACATTCCGATGTGCTTTTAACTCGCTTTTGCACTGGCCACACAGATTTTACTCATAGACATCTTTTATTATGAGATAGTTGATTCAATGTCGTAATGGAGCAAAACGAATGGCTATTTTTGACAATCAGGGATCAGTCACAAAACTTTTATTAAGAGAGTTGGTAGTAGTTTTTTGTATGAAATAATAATTATTAAAATAATGTTTAAAAAAATAATTAGTTGGAACCTTATTATATGTTTATGGGAATCGATTCAGAAGGACTTCTAGGTCTGGCCATGGAAAATTTCAGCTCTTTCCGATATTTAGTTTTTGATCTACATTAAAATTTTGGAATTATTGCGATTTTAGGGAGAAACCAAGTTTATAGAACGTTTGACAAACCTCGAATAATAGTTCTCAGATCGTTTCCACTTGCAGAGTAAATATAATAATGTAATTCTCAAATCGTTTCCACTTGCATCATAAAAATAATAATTCTCGGATTGCTGAAAAATAAGATTGAAATGGTGTTTAAATTTTAAATTCGGGTAGAGATTACACAATTAATCTCGATCTACGAATAACTTTTTCCTAGAAAGAGAGGATCCCTGAAATTGAAACTAACTTTAACATTGAATATCTCGGGATATATTGATAGTATTCATGAAATTTTGTGTTTAGATTAATTTAAACATGCAGAATCTGATTATGGCATCAAAACACGATGTTTACTTTAAAAGCTTTGTTGTCTGTGCAAGAATTGATATGAAGACGTCCTCTTATGCAAATACTTTGGATTGGAATTTGTAGAGGAAGTTATTCCTTATTCAATGATACCTTTGCTCTAGTATGAATAGTGCTCGAAGTAAAGGAAATATTTTTTTTTCTCGCGACTTTACAATACCACTATTTTATAATTTAATTTTTATGCATTTACCTTTTAACTAAGTAGACATAGTACGAACGACCATTTCATCTCATCTCTCGGTTTGAAGATTTGTCACTTTATTGGGGTAAAGAACACGAATTCTAGTTAGGTTCACAAGATCAATGTAGGTAATTATCCATCTTGATTAAATCAATGCACTTCGAAAGTCAATCAGCCGAAACGATTCGCAAGCCAATATGACCTAACCATCAGAGGTCTTGAGATAGTAATTCTATCCACATGCTTTGTCTATTTCATTAGAAGATCCATGTTCTTACGTTATAGATTAGGATTTATCAGCACAAAACTTACATAATCTTTACAGTGAGATTCCTAGACTTATCAGGACTTGATTATCCCAAACAATTAAATTTTTTGTATGATATACTATATTGGATCATCCGGAAAGTTATGCGCGTTTTTTAAGATAAATATCAATGAAGCAGTGCAAAAAAAATTACTTAATCGCATAAGCCCAATTTAGTTCAATGATTTTTTGCCATCTTTCTGGCAGCTGGAAAATTCCTTTAAAAAAATCATTAGGCTTATTTGTAAAGAAGGTGCTGTTTGACAGTCTCCAAAGAATTGAACTCCAGGCCGTTTAAAGAATTTTAAAGTGACCTGAAGAGGTGAAAATCTGAGGGAGCAAGGTCTGGTGAATATGGGGAGTAGTGGCACAAAACATCCCAGCCATACTCAATAAGTCTTTGACATTCAGTGAAATGTGGGGTCGAGCATTGTCATGCTGGAAGACAACACCTCGATGATTGGTCAGTTCTGGCCTCTTTGCTTCGATTTCTGCTTTTAATACTGCTATTTGAGAACAGTATTTTTCCGAATTTACTGTATTATTTTGTGGCAACAATTCATAATAAACAGTTCCTTTGTAGTCCCACGATACAGAAACCATTACTATTTAGGGATGCATTCTCCCTCTCGATGTTAAGTGGGCATCATCTTCGAGGCTGAAACTTCCACGCTTAAATTTAACAAACCACTTTCGAAATGTAGCCTCAGAAACAGTACTGTGTCCATATACAGCACTCATTTTACGAGCAGTCTGACTAGCCATTTTTTCCTTTCTTAAAATAAAGGAGCATAATATGAGGAAAATGAACTTACTGGTTCTCCAATTGTAGCATTACATTGAAACAAAAATTATGCCACAACACATGCTATAATTATGCAATGTAAGCAGAAAGACCGAATTTAAACATCTGCTTCAATCAAGGTCACTCTTTAACAGCGGTAGCAAAATAATAATAACAAAGCGCTTCGATTTGAAAACGCGAAGAACTTTCAGATTGACCCAATACATAGTGTAATATAATGTGATGGTTTTTATGTATTTACTGAATAGATGTGACGATGCACAGATGTAACACTACAGATAAAACTACACTACACATACGTAACAATGTATGCATGTAATATGCTCTAACACTCTTTATAGACATACCACTTCGGTGGTATGTTATATTCATCCCACACATTCATTTATACTGGTACAGTGTTCACGACAATAGGCACTGGAGTGTGTGATGGTGGTTAGTTTCCATCATGTGGGTGGTATTTTAGTTTCTTTTATGTAGCTTTGTGCCTACATTATTTTAAATCCAATCTTTATTATTCTCTGGTTGCATTTGAATATCTTATCCGTTTTATTGTGTTCTGCTCAATTTGTACTATTTTGAAACTTGCGCTACAAACCTTAAATCAACCAACCAACCAACCAGTCCTACACTGAGCATATTTTTTAAACTAGTTTCATATATTTAAAAGGTATTTCAACCATCATCTACCATTTGTGTTGAAAACCTTATTTTTATTTGACTGTTGATTTCCTCCGATTGAAAACTTCTAAACTGTCATATTCCCATGGCTATTACATACTTAAAACACAACTGTTTGTCGTTATAGTGTTTTATTGGGAATATATAATCTGGCGCTTGGCACATCTTGTCCACTGTCGGACCTTGCGCCTTCAAAACCCAACCAACCAACAAACATACCGGAATAATTTAAATGCTTCTTATTCACCGTAAAAGGTTTCCACCACAGATTCGGGGAAAATAACGACACCTGTTTGTTATTATTTAGTGTTTAAAAGTATTTTATTGGGCATTATATAATCTAGTAGACAAGGTTTGGCGCAGCTTGTCTCCTGTCATAACCCTGGTCCATTTAAACCCAATCAACACATCTTGTCCACACATCTTGTCCACTGTCGGACCTTGCGCCTTCAAAACCCAATCAACAAACATACCGGAATAATCTAAATGCTTCTTATTCACCGTAAAAGGTTTCCACCACAGATTCGGGGAAAATAACGACACCTGTTTGTTATTATTTAGTGTTTAAAAGTATTTTATTGGGCATTATATAATCTAGTAGACAAGGTTTGGCGCAGCTTGTCTCCTGTCATAACCCTGGTCCATTTAAACCCAATCAACCTACGCCAAGCAGCACACCAGTATTCCCCAAGTGCTTTTTTTCTCATAGTTTGAGTAAAGGATTTCCATAACAGATTCCGGAAAACAACGGATTTTGTTTGTTTTTTCTGAGTGTTTTATTGGGCAATATATAATCTGGAGTTTGGCGCAGTTTGTCCACTGTCGGATCTTGCGCCTTCGAAACCCAACCAACCAACAATATACCGGCATAATGTAACTGCTTCTTATCAATCGTAAAGGGTTTCCACAGCGCAGATTCGGGAAAACAAGGACAGCATTCGCAATCAGTTCCCTCCATCTCGATTCATTATGCAAGAGGTAACTAACCCACATCATTATTTGCGGGGACCACGGCAAGATTACTCACTCCGACATCGACGAGGAAAAGAACAAAAACGAAAAAAAAAAAAAAAACAGACCATGTTTTTCTTTTCCACATCCTAACGAACCACCTGATATTACTTCCCCCATGTGTGCACATAACGGAGAACTCTTGCAAAGCCCAGACAGACAGACACGCACGCAGATAAAGGAAGAAAGAGAAGTTGCCATCACATCTCTGCTCGCAAGTCCTTGGCACAAATGACAAGGAGCACCCATTTCTCAATCCATGCCACGGCACCGGGAGGAGAGAGAGAAGAGAGAAAATAAAAAAATAAAAACAGACAACCCATCCAGCAGATTGATTGACAATAAAGGAAGGTTCTGGAAATGGATGGAACGGGAAAAAGCAAGAGAATGGGGAGACGCGAGGGGAGGGACGGACAGACGGATTCAAAATCGTGACTTCTGCGAGAGACATATAACGTAGGTGGGGTCGCCCGACACTTCATCAACAACTGGGCAACCCCTCGTTCCTGAAGGTGAACAACAAGAAACAAACACAAAAAACATGAGGCTACTTTCAAAAGGAAGATAGAGGAGAGGGAGATAATAAGAATAAATAAAAAAAAGAGAGAAAAGTACAGGAAAAATATAATAATAATAAAGAGAGCAGTTCTTGGTTTTTACATGATCTAAACACACCTCGATCTTTGAAAGAGCTGGGGGAACATTCTTCTTTCTTCAGTTCGATACTGCGTTAACATCTCACACATTTACAGCGTGGTCGGTGGAGCACGTTACGTGTATACTCCTATGTGGCCCGATGTATGGGTGATCTGTGGTACAGAAGTGTAACGCGGCATATCACTGTGTAACGTGGTATATGGTTTCCGAAGGAATGTTACTCAGTTTCATTCATAGTACAGTGTGACCATAGGCCAAAGACGAGCATAGGTATAAACACCGTGGTATGTGTGAACTGTGCGCAAGGCCACATGTCGCTATGTTTTAGAGGAATATGGTTTGGTTTCTCAGTGAATGCAATTCAATTTTACTAACAGAACAGTGTGGAAAAATGGACTGGAATATGGAGAAGTGTGCTATTCAATTTTATTCATAATACAGTGTGACCATATGATCTGGTGTATGAGCGATCTGTGGTACAGAAGTGTAACCAGATATTTCACTGTGATTGTGGTATATGGTTTCTGAAGGAATGGTATTCAGTTTTATTCATAGAACAGTGTGACCATCTGACCTGGTGTATGTGTGGCCTTTGGTAGGAAGTGTAACGTGGTATATCACTGTGTAACTGTAGAATAGGGTTTCTGAAAGAATGCTATTGAAGTTTTTTACATTATACTGTGGTGACCACTTGACCTGGTGTGTGTGGTCTGTGGTACAGAAGTGCAACGCGGAATATTAATGTGTAACAGTGGAATATGGTTTCCGAAGGACTGATATTCAATTTTCTTCATAGTACAGTGTGAGTATATGACATGGTGTATGTGTGATCTATGGTACAGAAGGTGGTATATCACTATGTGACAGTGAAATATGATTTATGAAGGAATTCCATTCTATTTTAATCAGTGAATCATGCGTGAATATTTGAAATTGTGGTACAAAAAGTGTGAAATCTTTCAATCTTTCACATCCAGTGGTTTCTGTTATTTAATATCATGATAACAAGAAATTGGATGCATTACTCAAAAAGTCTTCAACAAAAACCCATTGGAATTTCAAAAGTTCTATTGGATGGCGTATGATGACGTATGTTGGTTTATTTATGCTCGAAGTAAGTGTAGAAAAATAATTAAAACCCTTTTTTTTTATCAGTTTCATATGTTTTCACCTGGTTCAATAGGGAAAATATCATGAAAAGTAACATCTTTAGTATTGACACTGTGAAAAATTGTGTAAACATCCATTAGGTTACGGATGTGACATATTTGAAAAGGTGGATTAAGAAACCCTTTAAAAGATTCCTTGAGATTCAACATTAAATAAAATAAAACTCTTTTTGTAAACTTATTCATCAACGTTGAAAACCCAATTAAAAATGGAAAATTGCAATGTTTGATATAAGATTTTAGTATTTGCTAGCATGTATTAAACTTATTAATCAGCTTTCTGTCATTGTATATTTAAAAAAGATTATACGTATGAATAATTCTTTTTAAGTACTTTTTAGCAAACTCGGCTATTTCAATATATCTTATAAATTATTAAAAAAAAAACATCTGAATTAACCAACTAAGCTTAGTTTCTGTATCTCATTACAATAATTGTAAGGGGGTTACAAATTGTGCTTTAAGTACTTATTTAGGAAGATTATATTACTTAAGAAATAAAATATATCGATTATTTTTAAGGCTTCGACATAGTGGTTTTCTCTATTTGGCCACACTTAAGATTTTTGTGGTTCTTATTTAGGTAGATATTTTCTGAAAATATTAAAAATTAAGTTGCAATTTTCCTAAGGTTTATAGCATTTAAATAGAAAGGTGCAACGGTACTGTATTTGAGTGCTTCTTTATAAGCGTTCAAAAATCAAATATAGAATAATTCACCCTAACATAAAATTTACATATGCTTTCTGTCATGAGTTTTAAAATCAGAATACCTTCAAAAATGTTAGGAACTCAAATCTAGATTTTATTTAATTAATCTTTTAGTTAACTAGTTTAATGTCTGAATATTTATCATAAGTAAATGTTGAAATAACAATTTACAGAAATGTGTATTGGAGACCGGAAGTTTCACAATAACTTACAGTGCTTAAAGTTTAAATAAGAAAAAAGTTCATTATTTTTGTATTTGATTGCGTATTACAAAGATTCTAAATAAAGCTTTATTTGATTTATTTACAGTTTCTAATATTACTCATAATAATGTCAGTTCTTAGTAATAATAATAGGTAAAAATACTTAATTTTTTAATTTCACTACTGACCAGTTTAAAACTTATTAAGTAAAGAATATCTATGAGGGTTTTAAAAATTTTACTAAAAGTACGAAAAATTACTTTAAAACCAATTTTTATCAATCACAAATTGTAAAGCAGTAATTAAGAAAGAAAATTTTATTAAATTTGAGATTTTAGGTGCTGTTTTCTGTCATGTTTTTACCTTTTACCGATAAATGGAGATTCGAATTAATTTTTTAGGAATGGATACCAATTCTCACTCTCTTTTATTGAAGGTTTAGACGTAATAATTAAAAAAATCCCAATTGTACCTCTAAGTGATAATAAGTAACTCTACCAAAATTCAATACACATTCCAGAGTTATTTCAGTGTTGAATGTTTTACAAAATTTCCAATGAAACTAATTAATAAATTGATAGCTTGAAAGATTTCGTGATAAGTTTACTTATGCTAAAGAGGGGTGCAAAATCAGTATTTAAAATTATGTATCTTGCCAATGTAGAGGTGACAGAACCACTATTAATAAATCAGAGAATTTAAAATCTTCGCTTTTATAAAAAAGTATTAAATAATACAGCCATAGCCAAAGCTAGCGGTTTGATAAAACTCTGTGGTAACAGTTTATATCAATGGAATTTATTACAATAGTTAAAATTATTAAGACTTATAGCATCGAATTATGTGGCAATGCAAATCTCAATATTTCATGAACAATTCATTTCGAAATAAATATTTATATTTATTATGAATTCAAAAAAGCAAAATTGTTTGCTCAGAACGTTTCGGAATTCTTAATTTCTAAGTGATGATATAGGATAGTAGATTACTAGTACATCATGCAGTAAGATATTGAAAACAATCTATAGGTGTTTAAATATTTCAACTATTCCAGTTTAAATTTACAAAGCTCCATTATCCGGACAAAAGTAATCCGTAATTCTGTATACGTAAAATATTCTCCCAAACACATAATGACACAATTTCTTTCCGTGAAAGTTTCATTTAATGAATTTAAATGTTACCAATTTACACTCAATCCTGTAAAAGGGTGAGGAGTGACTTTGATTATTTTAAGCAACTTTAATGAGAGAAAATAATAGACCATCATACAATATATTTTTCCTATGATATCTTAACCATGGATATTTGCAAGAAATAATTGTTTTAGAAGAAAAAAACTAATATACGCCATTTGTTTAAAAAAATAATTTTAAATCAAATTGATTTCAATACTGAATTTTTAAGTAGATGAAAATGTGAGCATTGACTACATAAACGTTTTTTACATAAGTAATAAGCAGTTATAAAAGGTTATGGGCTATGAACGTGGTGAAGATTTGCGTATTAGGTTTATTGTTTCATACATAGCTTTTAAAATGGATTTTCTTGCGCGCTAGACACAACTGAAGTATTTTGTGTAACAAAATAATAAAATAATATATACGAATGATTACAAATACTTTTACATAGAGTAGCGTGTATAGAAATTTTGATACTGATACAATTAATTTACACGTAGAATGCATATATTAATGCATTTACAGTACCTTGTAGTCAATTAAACATTATTGAATTCAATCACATATTGTAAAAAAGAGCGATTACATTTTTCTAAGATTATAATCTAGTTAAGAGCATAAACAAGGTATCTTTTCTTTACGGGCAATGCATGCCCGTAGTTTGGGTACAGAACTTTTTAAAATGTTACAAAAGGTAATTAAGAATTCCATTTGACGAGCCATTATTTAAAAATTACTATTAAGCGAATATATAATCGGTATAAACATTCACATTGCACATCGCTGTCTTAATATCAATCTGTTGTGTAGGACTGTAAACAGTGCTGTTCGTGGTAAGAGACAGATATGCTAGATATTTATGTATAATTAATACAAATTAGAACAAAATAATTAAAGTTTAGTTTTACGAAATACCATTATATTTTACCCGACCCGTAAGCTCTTTGTAACAAATCAAATCTGAAATGCTGATAAACATTTTCCTTCATATTTAAAAGTTATTTGTTATTTCAGTGTCATGAACTAAAGAAATTGATAAAATTGTTTCCATTAACACCATTTAGAATTTAATATATTTATAAAATTAAAGTATGTTTCCATG
This sequence comes from Metellina segmentata, assembly GCA_947359465.1. Lineage (NCBI taxonomy): Eukaryota > Metazoa > Arthropoda > Arachnida > Araneae > Tetragnathidae > Metellina > Metellina segmentata. Next base: position 30,155,605 of record OX375881.1, read on the forward strand.
GTTAGCGTAAAAATACGTTTGCTACATATAATGAAAGATGTTTTTCCCCTCCTTGTGGTTGACTTGAAGAGTTATCTCGTCATTAGCAAAAATAACCAGATCTTGATGGACGAGATATCATGATCATCAGACTTCATGAGAACAAAGGACAAAATCTTGATCATCATAAAAAACCAGTAATTTCTTGATGACGAGGAATCGCATTATTAGCAAAAATTGGTCACATGTTGATGAATGGATATATCTTCAAAACCAAAATCTCTCTGTCTTGGCGCTTCGTATAAGCAGCTGTTGGTTGATCAGGACTTTTTGCAAGTATATGGGGATCTGGCACGACGGGGCATTCTGGACCTGGTGTAGGCTTTCCCACACCAGGGAGATGTGCAACAACATCTTCAAAACCTTTCAGAGGGTTAAGGTTTATGAAAAGTTTCTAAGGCTTTTAAAGTACCGAAATCAAATATTGTAAATTCAATTACTCAAAAAATAATGTGATGCGTTCAGAAAGCATGCAATCAATTTACTTTTTGCATTTACTTAAAAAAAAAGTTTTAAGTTGAAACTATGCTAGTGTAATGTTAGCTTAAATAGGGCAATTTATGAAATTTGCGCCAAATTTAACTTGATTTATGACGCAATGTACTAAAATTTCCATAAAAAATTTCGAATTTACGTATTCTACCAAAATAGATAACTTAAAAACAGTGTTTAAGGTTTTCTTAATTCATCTAAATACAGAAGCTGTATCTGGATTTTTATGCGTATTTTACAAGAAATCTAAAGTTTTGCAAAGCATGTTAACCCAACAACTGGTTTCAACGAGTTATCTAATAAATCAAGATTTGACCAATTTGTTAATGAGGAGATATATCGGCTTAAAGTATTGCCGATTTTTGCTATGACGACCAGATCAAGATTTGGTCGATTCTCTTTTTGTGCAAAATAGGGTAAGACGGGGTACAATGAAACAAAATTTACTAATTATTTTTTCCTGTCCACGATTTTGCATGCACAAAAATTTAATTAATGCATACTTTTAATCTTGTATTTTCCCCATCTAAATAAATTTTTATTAGATTCTAAACAATATCTTTATGCTTGAAAAATAACAAAAAGTAAATGTCTCACAGTGTTTCATTGTACCCCGTATGCCGGGGTACAATGAAACACCCCAAATGATGCAAGCAACTTTCACCCTATATAGTTTATTTTAGTCACATTCGACTTCATTTAAATTTATGATTTCTCCAACAGAATATCTTTCCTTACGTTTCAGTTCACCCTCCTTAATTATATAAAAAAACAATCATTTATACAGATATTGCTTGTGTCACACATGTTATGTGTGGATGTCTCATTCTAAGTACTTCAGTTATCAGCTGGAGCTGGAAAATAATCTGGATCATCGTCGTCTTCAGTGTCTGTAGGAGGTAGTTTGTTTTTAAAACAATATCTTCTTAGTTTTTTCATCTTTTTATTTTCTAATTGCTTAACAAGAGCATTTTTTACTAGCGTGGTTAGAACAATTTTTTTTTAACGTTTTACTACTTTTTTTGGACCAGCCTTGGGTTAATGTTTTATCTCTTGAGGAGAAATGTATTTCCTCAGAGGTTTGGAGCTAGTGCATAGTGTATGAACAGTTGCTGAACAACCTGCAGTCGGTGATTTTGATCTATTAATGGCAAGATCCACCACTTCTGGGATTCTTGTGTTTTGTCTGTCTGGTCTTCAGTTTCATTGATCTGACCATGGAAATAATTTTCAGTAGGACAAGGCCTATCTGTGTGTGACACGTAAGAACACAAATAATCTTCTTCAAAAAACTTTTTTCTATTGAAAGGTCATATTCCAGTCGCTGTAAAACCTTTTGTAATATTTTGTGGAGTGAAAGACTTGCAATAAGCATTGCCAAGCAAAGAAGATATATCATAGATAGAGATTGTACGACCTGGATTACACAGCATCCAATCATTTGCAGCTAGATTGAAGACATTTTTAAGTGACTTGAACAGTTTTGTCTAAAGGCTGCAATTTGTTACTGGTATGTAGGGGCAGGGTTACAACAACAATTCCGTTATATTTCGTAAAATTTAAACTGGAAATCGTAATATGTGATTAAAGATTGTCTATTATTTGTACAGCTGGATTTTCTTTCGAACAGCATCTATGTGCCTGGAAATGTGTTAGAACATCAACAAAAATATCTCCATTCATCCATACCGATTTTGTTGCATCACCCGTAGTCCCAGGTGGAGCTCCATTCAACATGCAAAACTTGAAATTTACTCTAGGAAATACTAAATAATGGGGTATAGAATTTCCAGAAGCTTTAATAAATCCACACATAGTAACAAGAACACCCCTTTTTTGAATCCATAAAAACTAACTTACTATTGAAATCTGTACTTTTTTTAAGGAAAAAAAAGCAGTTTAATTTTGCATGTTTTCAAAATTACCGTTTTGAATTGGTGTTGCCTTTTTTTTTAAATGTTAAGTGTTGCCATTTCCTTAGTAAAAATGTTTTATTTATATTAGTGACAGCCAGTAATATGTTATTTTATATCAATGATATTATATTTACCAGTGATACATTACTTCAAGTAAATGCATTCATCAAAAGGCACAATGAAACATGTTTCATTGTACCCCGTCTGCAAGTGTTTCATTGTACCCCATACTGAGGTTACCAAAAAAAAAATTTTTTTTTAAACTTATAATATTTATTTTTTTTAATTTTGGTTTTGGAGGAATGAAGACAACAACACAAAGATAACAATGTATAGAAAAAATAATTATTATATATTACAACGAGGAAAAAGAAACAAAATTACTTTTAGTAAAGAAACTTACTTTCAATGGTGAAAAACCAATAATCTTCTATTGCTAATGTTGTAAAAGTGCGAATGTATCCAAATCACATCAGAAATTGGAACATATAGTTACATAACATATGTATAAATTACAACTTTCTGTGACAAATTTTACTGATTTTAGAAGTAATGTTTCATTGTACCCCGTCTTCCCCTACTGTTCCGAAGTTTTGTGTAGTGATAGAAAAACTATAGATAAAAACAAACTAAGAGTTTAAGATTTTAAGCACTTCAGGGAATCAAACCGAGAAAGGTTGTTTTTACAAGGCAGGTATTTTAATAGGTTATGGATATTTTCTGATTTCTTCACCAGATATGATTTTTTTTGGTACTCTGCTCTAGTCTAATATAATGAACAGAAAATTAAATCTATCAATATATTATTTTTAAAGAATGGTTTTTGGTACTTTTGAATAATATTGTGTAACACGAGTATACATTATGTTTTGAAAAGTTCTCATATAACTGGTGGAGCGTGGACTAATAGCAGAATTAACAGCGCGTAGTCACATAACCAAAATTCTTCCTCATGGATAATCAAATGAGCTGAATTTTAGAATTTATTGGCTGCAAGCTGAATAGCTTTAGAATTGTTTTGGTTATAAGTATTTTTGTAGAAAGATAAACTGTTTTTATATAAAGGTAAATAAATTTATTTAGAAAATTGACTATAACACTTTTGAATCTTAAACTTTTCCAACCATGGATCTCTGACCTGATGTTGTAGTGTTATAACATAATGGTTCCATGTCGGTCCAAGTTATTAGCCACAATGTTATAATATTATGGCATCAAATCAGCCGTAATTTTACTGTAACAAGATGCCATTTTGTTATAACATGATGCCACTTTGTTATTTTAAAGTGGTGCCTTAATGTTATGCCATAACAGTCATTCTCCTATACCAAAAAATAGTTGTAAGTTCTTTTTCTATTTATTCTAATCAAGAAGTAATAAATCCATGTTCATCTGAAATCAAACCTCACCACTGCAATTTAATGGTATTCCAAAATAGCATTTTTAGGAATTCCGAGCATTACTCATTACTTACTTATTCAATGAGAATAAAACACTTTTGTAGACTTTGAACGCAAATGTTAAGAACATTTATTATAGGCTTTATAAAGTGAATGTTTCAAGTTGTAATTCATTATTTAGAATTATAGAAATAGATACAGTTATATAATAACATTAATTTATACTGATATTTGTCAAGTAATAGTACAAATATCAGAAACTAAACTGACTACAAATTCAGTCTGTGAGATGCTTGTAGTGTTTTCTTCCAGTATGTCCAACAGTTGAAAAATATATTTCATGGTTCAGTAAATTTTTACAATGGAACATTTCACCAATTTACTTGATAGTATATTTTTATGTTAGAAGGAAAGGATAGGAATACACATACTAAAAGTTTAATTAGGAAATTGCATACAGCATTGAGTAGAAGTTTGTACCGATTTATTTTGTCATCATGGCAAACCGTTTTGTTATTTTAACTGGGCTTGGAGCATTGAATATCATAACAAAAAATAACATGATATTTTTTATTGAAGATGTAACATCTTAGAACTCAATTGTTCGCATTGTATTACGAATAAGAAGCTAAGTATACTATTTTGCTAATTTATTTGGTATGGTATTTTTCAAAATGAATAAAATGCGTTTTTTAACTTAACAAGAGCTATAAACGTAAGGTTTCCAAATCTTTACATCACTCTGTAATCAATCTGCCCTTCAGAAGTCAATGAAAAAGTAGATATCTCCTAAACTGCTGACTTTATGATACACACATTTACAATTAAATTTTAAGTACCTGTCATGAATTATTTAAATACAGAATGAAAAGTTTACAAATCAAACAATAATTTTAGCAACTATAACAAGCTTTGGAATAAAATTACCACTATTGTCTTATGGACATCAACTTCAGCTAATATAGCATTTTGTTCAAAACCCAATCGGTTGTTTTGATGTTTAATACATTTTCGCGTTCGCTTTCAATTTATTTTCTGCACTGATTTTTGTCGTCTAAATTTCTCTCATTGTTTTCTATAATCAGACTGTTGTGAAATTCCATTTCCACCATGAGTTCTTCCGAGTATGTTAACAGTATTTATAGCTTCATAGCTCAAATCAATGGAATTTATATGAACTGGTGAAAAAATTTAATAAATCCCGCAGCGATTGATTTTTATTGCTCATATATGTTTAAGGCCATTCACACATACATAAATTCTATAAATTTCTGTGTGACGTATGTTAGGGGCTTACGTTATGTAGACAATCTGGCTCACGCATAGCACCTGCAATAATCTTTACTAATCGCTTATCGCAGTATGATGGGAGCAGCAGTTTATTTTGTGTGTCATTATGAACTGAAAGTGTTCTGATTAGTCAGAAAGCGTACGTTTTTATAAAGTGAAACGGGATGAAATTTTTAAATAGTGAGCATTGATTTTTAAGCTATAAAAATTTTTCGAGATAGATTCTTTTCAAATATATTTAATTATTATACTCCCTTTGTCCAAAATAAATGACAAATTTGTCTACTTATGCTTCGAACTTAAAAAGTATTTCGTCCATTTCAAAATGAGCTGTACCAACGAAGACAAGATTTCTTAACGTACAATATAAAGCAAAGAATGCCACTCGATTGTCTTTTATTCCTTGTAAACAAATCATCATTGTAAAAGTTTAACAATTATCTCTAAACGAATACATATTTACATAATAAATTAATTAGTTTATGCAAATAATGTTCACAGATTCTTAAAGTTTTTATTTAAAATATACACTAAATAAAATAACGATATTCTGTAAAATAATTTGTAGAATTTTGTAACTATTCATAATGATGCAAAAGGGGTTTTAATATTTTGAAATTTTGTATATTATGACGCAGACTGATATTTAAAATTCAAAATAGTTGAATCGAAATTTAAATTTATTAAGGTAGTTGAATATAAATTAAGTTTTAGTGTAAAAAAATATGCATTTATTATTATTTTATATTTAACGTTTAAAATTTCAAGTTTTTATTGTTTAAAATAAGTTTTCCCGTTGTGTAGAAGAAAGTATTTCTATGAAATGCAAACAATTGTTTGAATATATTGCTTTTTAGTTGATAAGTACTGTTGTGTGTGTTCAATTTAAGATTTTGATGTCATTTTCTTAAAAAACTATTTGAGAATTCTAAATTTTATAAATTTTTATATTTGTGAGAGAGATACCTGAAGTAAGATTTATGTTTAGTATAATGATTGAAGAGTTTATAAGAAAATAAAGGAATACTAAATAATTTCTGCAAAACTTTTATATTTTATTCAATTGTTCCTCTACAGAAAAAAATATCCAATTACAAAAAAATAATATAATCCAAAAAATGCAAAAAAAAACAAAAAAAAAACAACGCAAATATTGTTAGGTAAGAGATAAAACAAAACAAAAAATTCATTGAAGTAGATTACTTATTGGTTGAAAATCGTTAAAAAATGTATCAACCTCAGAAAGAATTATAGTTCGGTAGATTGTAGTTTGCAGCAAAATTTTTTCATAAACGCAGAATATTTTTTAAAGGTTTAACAAAATTAAATTTACAGTTTGTTATGACATACCTGACAGCGTTGAAATCAAGACACGGAACTCAGAAAGGCAAAGCAATTTTGTTACGTTCCACGATGTTTAGTTGTGTTCCAATATTTAAATCTTCCATTATATTTTACTGTTTTTCATGATGTTTAGTTGTGTTCTACAACGTTTAATTCTTCTATAATGTTTTGTTGCGTACCATATTGTTCTATTATATTCAATATTGCTTAATTACGTTTCATGTTTTGTTGTGTTCAATAATACAACAATTAGGCTTATCCTAATTGTTATATTAAAATATGGAACATCTAATTGTTTCCAGTCGTAAATTTCAACAGCAATTTTTCTGCAATTGAAGATTATTATAATGGGAACAACTTAACCTTCCACTTTTAACTTTCTTCAATTTTTATTCGTTGTTTTTGCGCAAGTCTTAATGTTTTGACATTGATATTCCATACTTCTATCAATGCCGGCGACTTGTTAGACATTTGGTTGTGCAATAAACTTCCAAAAGTGTGGACCAAGCCAGGTGGGATGAGTGGAAGGGAACTGGTTGGATTGCACCCCGAAGTTTATCGTCTGCTGGATCTTCCATTATGAAGACATGTCGCCGAATAGCTGTAATCCATTATTGACAAGATTCGATAAAAATGGCTTTTGTTTCGGAAACGGTCCCAGGCGTTGATTGAATGAACCTCGCGATTAATCCACCAACTAGTCGTTGAAAATGGAGATGCTATCTACAGTCAAGGAAATAAAATTAGAAAAGAAAAAGGAAAAAAGAGAGATCGGTCACCCTTGAAGTCTTTGATCGGAGTGCTGATTGGTGCCGATACTCCCGACTGAAGGTATATATTATGTGATTCGATTTAGTTATTTTTTATCGCTTCAAAACTGCAGAACTATTGCTGTAAGGCTTATGTGTCCGAGTATATATCTTTCGTAAAAGCCAGCGTCGATTGCTGTGAAATTTATCTTTTCTAGATCCACTGAATTTTCTTTGAAACAAGATTATATGTGTTACTCAAAAGATTCTTTAGACGGTTTGTTTGGTTTATCAGTCACATTTCTTTTTGAACTTCCATCACATAGCCTAGAAGACTCGTACTGATTCTATTAAGTTGATTTCTTGAACTGGTATTCTTTCTGGCGTGCAACTGGTATCTTAGCTAACCAATTAACTGATTTAAAGTACACACCACCGATTAAATTCAATTACAATGAGTACTTCAATGTTCAATAAATCATAAATAAAGAAAAGTAGGTGCTTGAATAAGTTCCTCGAAAACATTCAATATTTCCCAACCAGAATAAAAAAATTTAAGAAAACTTAAAATATTCCAAAATCTTTCCAAATCATTCATATGTTCCCAAAAACATTGTTATGTTCTGAAATGATCTTGTAATATTCAATGCTTAATTTGTTTAACTCCAGTTTTTCTGTTTCAGATATTTAAAATGTCCTCACGAATCATTAAAGTGAAGTCCTAACGTTTCTAATTACATAATATAAATATTTTTATCTTGATATAAAAATGAAAAATCACAATCATTACGGTCTTATACGGATCTATACATATGCCCTATTTAATTCTATAATTTCATCGGATCCGCCAAAATTTTTATTTTATAGTGGTGTTTTGTGGACTTAAAAATTCGGGAACCACTCTGTTAAAGGGTACTCTAAAGTACATCTGCTGTCTTGTTTATTCTGCTACACTTTCCTTTGTAAATTTCTGCTGAACCATATACCTGCTGTCCAGCAGATTGAAGATAAAAGTATTTTCCTCTCTATGATAAGGAGGAAAATTAGAACCTCACACTTATGAAGATCTCTCTATTTATATCTCAAGGATTTGATGAAAATTTTTAACTTTCAAAGGAATCCTTGAACTCAAAAGTTGAGGAACTACGACATTTGTCCACTATATGGACAAAAGTATTTGGACACTGCAGAGGTTCGGAGGAAGAGCCATCTTAATGTGGGGTTGTTTTCCTGGTTAGGACTCTGTTCAATGCTTTATGTACTTGGTGCCATGAACACTGCAGTGTACCTCGACATTCTGGATAATTCGGCCTTATCAACACTATGGCAACACTACAGCGATGATGGTTGTTTCTTCCAACAGGATCCAGCTCCATATCATACTGCAAAACGCGTGCTGGACTGGTTTCCTGAAAATAAGGTGAATTTGCTTGACTGGCCTGCTTGGTTCCCCGATCTCAATCCGTTCGAGCATTTGTGGGGCAAACTGGGGCGACAAGTACGAAACCACCACGCATGTCCATCTTCACGCTTTGCAAGAAGCATGTCGATCTACTTCTGCCCAAACTCGCAGAGATCTTGTGGAAAGTATGCCTCAACGTGTTACAGCTGTAATGCAAGCATATATATATATATATATATATATATATATATATGGACGTGTCCAGCGGAAAATTTACACTGAGATCTGTAAATCTAGCAATACATTAAATATTAAAGACAATAGAATACCTAAGATTCTATAGAAACATGCAATTAATGGACAATTCAAGGTTTTGCAAATCCGATTGAACAGTATAAACCAGGTATGATTCAGTTTATGATAAACTTGAGTGTCGGCCAATCGAATTTTAGTAATTCCATTCTCCAAGTTTCAGAACTTGCAATTTTGTTGCATCGATGTATGAAATACCGAGATTATGTTCCACTTGAAAAGTGTAATTTTATCTAACCCAACCGAATTCATTTGCAATTCACTGATTTCCCAGATCCAGATTCTTCTGGGCTTCTTTGATTCTTTGGGGAAGAAGACCCGCTACCTAATTCTGATAGGCACATCTCTAGGGTAACATTACGAACCTCTTATTCGAAGTAGGCGAGATGGTTTTCAAACGAACTCATTTAACAAATGTATATCCCGTGTAAGGTAACAGCTTGCTTTGTGAATCACTTGAGGACGTACCAAAAATTTTCGAGAGGGAATTTTGGGTTCTCCACTTTTCACTTAGCTGTATTTGAAGCATAAAATGTTTTAGATCCCTTTTTGCTATAAAAATGAGTTTTACGTCGTCAATTGCTTAATAATAAAATTATTGTACGCACGTTTCAGAAATAGATGTTATTCTATTGTGACACATTTTATTTCGTAAATTTTGAAAGGTAAGAAGTGCATTGAAATCAAAGTGGACGAATGTTGTTAAGATATCCCATACATCAATGCTTTAGAATGGATATTTTGACTTCGACATTTAGCGATGTTTTGAAAGAAATGAAAGCACCATTGATTTTATTGTTACGATATTTTATATTTGCTACTGATGCTATACAAAACTTACAAAGTGAACTGTTTTAGTTTCTTTACCTTTTACATAACCGTAAAAATTTATTTTTAACCATTAGAAAATGTAAAGCTTAAAATATTGATTTCATATCTTCGGTGTAGAAGTGATGGACACCAAGTCAAAATTTTCGAGAAGTGATTTTCTGAGGTTTTCTTGGATTAGAATGTGCTGATTTTAGACTGGTGAGGTTATAATTTCGTAGCATGAAGGTGAGATTTCTTCTCGGGAAACACTCTTAGCGAGTTATGAATAGAATTGTTTCTTCGTTTCCTCAGAACTGTGTTTTTTTTATTCGTATGTTTCACTTGTATGTTGACGATATTCAATACCGTATTTATGAATCTTTCAATTTAATGAAGAGCCGAAATAGAACTGTGTTTTTGACACTCGTGTGTTTCGCTTGTAAGCCAACGATATTGATTACCGTATTTATGAATCTTTGAATTTAATGAAGAGCCGATATATATAGAACTGCTTTTTTAGGCATTCGTGTGTTTCACTCGTAAGCCGTAGATATTCAATAGTGTTTCACTCGTAAGCCAACGATATTCAATACCGTATTTGTGAATCTTTGAATTTAATGAAGAGCCGATATATATAGAACTGTGGTTTTTGGCATTCGTGTGTTTCACTCGTAAGCTAACGATATTCAATACCGTATTTATGAATCTTTGAATTTAATGAAGAGCCCATATAGAACTGTGTTTTTGGACACTAGTGTGTTTCACTCGTAAGCCAACGATATTCAATACCGTATTTATGAATTTTTGAATTTAATGAAGAGCCGATGTAATGTGCAAGATATTATAAGACAAATATCTAGCATACACATTTGGGCATAATTTTATCGTATTTTAATGTATTAAAATTAGTTAGATGTGGTCCCACAGCAGGATTTTAACGAGTAATTAAATATCGGGGGGAAAATGAAAAAATATAAGAGCAAGTTTTCTATTCTACGAGTATAAACAGTTGCTGCATTTGCATTGATGCGTTGTCGATTTTCTTATTACCTAATTTTTTTTCTTTCATTTCTTCTGACATAAGGTTTTTGTGAACACTTATGCGTTTTATAGCATTTTACTCTGCGTGTAATTTATCAAGAGATATCAAATAACCTTTTTTGATTGATAATTACCATGAATAGTTTTCTTTTTACGAAAGCAAAGCATTGATTTACAAATATTTAATACTATTTTATCCTACCTTAAAATAGCATTATAGTAAACTGAGTTTCCATGGTCGACTACTTCCTCAAACCATTATTGAAAGCTGCACATCTCAAACTATAAATAAATATATAGATTGCTGAATAACAAAACAGCCGTTGATTTTTTTTAAGTCGTTGACAACATCGACACATTTAAATTTTATGAGAGGTTTATTCAACACCCAAGTATTTAAATTTTTATATGCATCTATAGCTGCTGAATCTACGTGTGAAGTTTTATGAGAATGGTTAGTATAAAATGTATGAATGTAAATAGTTATTGAAGGGTTTGCCCAATTTTACATTGAATAATTTTTATATACCTAAATTCTCTATGTTCCTTACATAAACATAAGCATGAATTAAATAATTAATGAATTTTAAAACAAAATTTTAGAAAATTGTAAAGGAATATGCTTATGAAATAGATCATTTGTGCCTTTTTCACTCACAGGTGTTTATTTACATTATCATTATCTTCACTGAATTTAGTTATCTCCAATTCATTTTTGATATAGCTTTAAAGTAACACTAAGTTGTATAAGCATAAGTCACTCTTCCATTATCTTAATCATATTTATTTCATAAATTTTAGTACATCAAAAACACTCAACAATATTATGAAACAAAAGCTAATCTCAAACAAAACTTGTCGCTTCTCCGAGGAAGATCTTATAACTTACAAAACGTTGATAATAAATCAACATTTTCTGATGCATTAAATCTGCACGGTTGACGAAAAAGGGTAGATGTCCAAATTTGCTTATTTTGATGCACACACACACACAGAAATCCCACAAATCACTCAATTCAATCAGTAAAATTATTAAACTTATGTACGTTATTATGTAACTAGTTTACTTTGTATGCAGCAAGAAAATAGGTAAGCGAAAGTATGTTTAAAATGTATAATTCTTTCACAAAATTTCGACTAATTACTTGCACAATGGTGGGAAGTTTAAAAAGCATTTTATCACACCGTATCTAATTATTTTTAAATAAAAGAACATCCTGTTCCTTTATCACCAAAAAACATGCATGCAATTTTACAAGATAACACAGATATAACTGGCACATTGTAAATCCGGAAGCAAATCAATCGTTATTATCAACCTCTTAGCTCATGAATTGTCAATGGCTTTCTAAGAGGACCGAACTTATTTAAATTCCCCTCAGCTGCTATCATTGGTCTGGGGGTCACCTCAAAAAGTCAGAAGACTTCATTCGCTCTGTCACCGCCGAGTCGAAGTTTCTTCTTCAAGATGACACGTACCAAAAAACACCAAAAGAAAACCTGAGGAATCAGTACAAATTCAAACTTCAGTTTTCTAGAAATTTTAATTGATACAACTGTGAAGACAGCGTAATCTTAAGTCACTTACATTTATGAAATCTTATATCTCAGACACTTATGAAAATTTTATGAAGAACTGTAACTTGTAATTTTAGTAAATCAAAATAATAACAATTGTGGTCCGGGACACAAAAATCGTCAAATTTTCGAATTTTTTAAAAATTATTTTAAGAAATTCTCTGTGTTTTTCTGTTTAAAATGAAGTCTAAATCATGTTTCTATCTTAATTAGAACTACAGATTTAATAATTTTTGTGGTGCGTTGTTTTGAAAATCTAACACTCTTGACAGGTGTTGTCATGGCAACAACATCTGTCTTTAAAACTTTAAATGCGTTTTTCTCCATGATACATTTTTTCAAGATTTCCTGTATTCAAATTGCTATAAGTCGAAAACCGATAAAGTTTAAGGGTTGAAATTTGGATACATCTTTTTCAAACATTATTCTTTAATTTTGATTCAGCAAATTTGAAACAAATACTTACTTTTAAAAATATGACTTTTTTAAAAAAAGTACCTTAAAATTTTCATTTAAATGTTTTTTTATTTTTTATTAAATTAATATTTTTTAAATTGCTGAATCAAAATTAAAGTTTATAAATTTCTGAATAATTTATTGCAATAATTTTGAAAATTGATCAAGAATATTTTAAGTTTTAGCAATTTAAAAAATGACCCCTCTTTTTTTTTCAAAAAATTTTAATTTACAATTTTTAAAACACTTTTGGACAAATTTTGTGTTGTGATTTCTTTTATTAGTTAGATGGATAATCAGTACAAAAAAATTCAAAATTAATAATAAAAAAAGTTTTTCAATGTGTCCCGGACCCCCTTCATCTTACTGTTATAAACTTAATCCTACAAGTGTTTTCGACCAGATCTCATCTATCATCTGATCACTTCTGGTAATGACAAGATATCTCATCATTAAGTTCTGGTCAATTTTTTTCTGTCGGATATTGCCGATTTTTGAATGATGACGAGATTAAGATCTGGTCAGTTTTGTTACTGACAAGGAACCTCATCCAGACAACTACCAGGAGGATGAAGAATATTATTCGACATTTAGGCGTATTATTATGCACTTTTTCTATTCTAAGTATTAGTAGATTAATTTAGTATGTATCTCAGTCATCTTTGTTCGCTATGTTCAAACTAACAGAGGCACTTGACACGGGTGGGTAACAATAGATAATGTCTTCGAAACTTTAGCCTGGATGGCAAGTAGCTACAGTACGTTTAGATTACAATCTACCACAGGTAAAAGCTGACTTTGTATACAAGAAAGTCAAGAAGTGAAACAATGTATGTCTTGAGGTTGCAATTTATTCTGAAAATTTCGACTAACTACCTACGAAATCGTGAGAAGTTTGAAAAGCGCTTTTATTGCGTCTTATCTATGCAAGTTTGAATCAAAGAATATCCTGTTACTTTATCATCACACGACATATATGTAAACCTACGAGATGACTGCTCAGATTGAGTCGGTCCATTGCAACTCCGGATGCATATCAATCGTTATTATCAACCTCTTTGCTGATGAGCTGTCCATGGCTAGCTAGGAGGTCTCGAACTTATTCAAATTCCCTACAGCTGCTCCCACAGCACCGGCTCGACTTCAAAGGGAATTACAAGACTGTCATTCGATCTGTCACAGACCGCCGAACCGAAGTTTCGCTTTCCGGACAACACGTACCCAGAAAATACAAAATAAAGAAGCGAGCCAGGAGATATCATTACACATTCGGACCTCGTCGCCTTCACGTGTCTGAAGAGATGGCGAAACGTGTGAACACAAACTCAGCGAAGTCAACCGAAATAGCCAGGCTTTGAAAGATCTACAGATGGGTGAAGACAAAAAAGAAATTGAGGTTAAAACATAAATTCGGCAATGGGCAACCATGGGCAACAACTCAATGGGTTGAACGCATGTTAACGCCAATTTTTGTCTCGTCAGCTTTTCTTATGGCTGGAAGAGGGGTGGGTGCGAGTAATATTTTGATGAGCATTTCTTTCCCCCCTTCAATCGTCGACAGGTGGTCATTTGGTTAGATTGTCTATTCCGGCCATTTTGACAGGTAGTACCACGCCTACAACCCTCCGTGATGTGGTTTGCGGCCAATGCAACTCCACCTTTGGCGATTTATCATTTGACTTGTCCTCTGAGCGCTTTTTTTTATGCGATCAAGAGGAGGATTTTCTGAACGAATTTATTAGACTCGAGATTGACTTTTTAATAAGTATTCCTTCACTTTTAATCTGAAAATATTGTGATTTTTTAGGCAGTGTGTAGTTCAATTCATGCAGTTTATAGAAGCGTTTAAGATATAGCTTATTACCGGAATACAAAATATATTTTTTCTTTTCATGGAACAGAGAGTTTTTGCAACAATAATTTTTTTTTTCGAAACGTTCAGGACTGCTTGTTGCTAGACAACAAAAAAATTTTACCTCCTTTTGGAACAAAGTGTTTATAGTAATAGTTTTCAGTGTAATTCCGCTTGTTTTTGCATGTATTTGTTATTGTTTGGGGTTGATAACATGTCCAGAAAAGAACAAATTGTCACTCACATAGTTTTTTTTAAATGTTTGCATTAATTAAGAGAAATATTGCAATGATTAAAATTATCTCTGTTATAGTAAATAATTGCAAGCATTACTATTTGAAACAAAATTACTAATAGTCTTCTACAAATCAGGTATAAAAATAACTTACATTTTAATGCCTTATAACTCTTAACTGTAATTCAATGTAACTGAGTTCTGAGGTAACATTTGAACGTAAATGAAAAAGTTCGTAACTATATTAAAGAAAAATATCAATCAGATGAAAATTAAGATAAATATATAATAGAGGGATTTTTCTCAGGGTATAAATTTCACCTATACGAAATAAAATATTTTTATCTGATTATTTTGGCAAAAGGTAAACTTCCGAATATTTTATTTTTCACAGATAATTTAGTGTAAGAAGTTCGTATGTATAATATAAATATGCAAACATATTGCTACCTGAAATTACCCTTTTCTTCGTCTATGTGAAGATTTCATCCTTTAGTTATAATTGATAAAGTATTGTTAAAATATATATGGGCCAGGGTTCAAAATGAATGATCAAATGTGTGTGCAAAATGTGTAAATTATGTTGTGTACGCATAACTCTATTTTTCATTCTGGAATGATACTTAATTATTGCTAAGCCGTGTTGGAATTCTGGAAAAATTATTTTTTTCTGAATGTAAAAAAAAAGAATCTTCTATAATTTAATTTAAAATTAATTTTATCATTCAATAATTACATTAAAAGGTTCTATAGGTATTAATAGTTAAGCTTTGAAAAAGTAACGTATAAGAATTGATTATATAATACTGATTTGTAAGCTTTTGTTTGCTATGAAGCCATTCAACGCTTAATTTTATTAGATCGTTTTATAGTATAATTAATGGATATAGCATTGGAAAATAGATTTATCGATAAAATTTTTCTAAAACAAACTGCGTTTTTCAATGTGTAATCAATCACTTTATTTCCCAATAGAAACGAATATGAAATGATAAGTACATTCAATAGACTGAATGAGTTGAAACGAATCTTTAAAAACTCGAATTACAGAAAATTTGAAAGTACTTTTAGACATTACATTTGAAAGCATTTCAGTTCAGTGTCATAATTGGCCATTCTATTTTTTACTATCCCCAATTTGGATGCCTGAAAGGCTCTAAGTAGTTCTAATCTCAAGTGTCTTACACGTCTACCACCCATCTATAATGTGAGTAAAGGAACTACAGTCCAATGTGCGAGGAAGTTTACTATTACGCAAGTTAAACAAAGTTTGACGGGCCGAGTAATTCTCGCCTACAATGTTCTTGAACTTAAGGACGAACCCTTTAGCCAATCAAACACGCAAATTTCCTAAAAACTTCAGGGGGCCTTGGGATATTGACGGGGGCCTTAGGCTTCAAGTGTGACTCACTCGCACACTTTTCAACGGCGTGTCAAAAAACGCACCAGAAAGGGTTGTTTAGGGTTCAGAGCGTTTTTTGCCCTCCTGTGGCTCTCCGCAAAACAAAACGCCAAGCTCATCTCGCGTTTCCCACCCGGCAATTTGCACCGCAGAAAGGGAGTCAACAATCGAGGAAGCCAGCCAAGCGCGTATCGCCAAACCCGGGCCCAGGTAAGCAGGGGATTTGCAAACAACCTGCCCCTGCGATTGCCACCTGCTCCAATGACGGTTGAATACACGGGGGCTTCATTAGTGGAAGGAGGGGCCGGCGGAGGCAAGAAGCCGTGACTTCTGCCTCGGCGGGATGACGTTGTCAAAATGTAATAACTGTGGTAGAGGTAGGAAATTGGGCTGTCACTCAACGCATCGGCCGTGACAGTTTCCACCATTGCTCATTTGGCAGTATACAAAGGGACGGCTGGGACTATTGGAAATAAGCGGGCTCTTCGCTTCCTTCGTTTACGTTTCCGGGCAATTTTGAGTTTTATAAGTGCTATTGCGTATCCTTAATCTTGTCCCCTGGGAGGCAAATTAGCCGAAGGTGGGAGATCTGGGGGAAGATAAATAAACCCAGTCCTTGACAAGGTTTTCGGCTACTGGAGTCTATTCTGAAAGCGTGATGTAACCTCTTGATCTATCGCGAATCTTGGGAGGGAACAAAACGCGCGATATACCAATCAATATAATTTTTTTTACCACCTCCTAAGTCTTAAAACCGAAAATTTTCAGGAGTGGTAAAAAACTAGGTTCCAAGTTATAGACCAGTTACGAGACTGAGGTTTAACCTTTCGTGGTTTGTCAACAAGATATCTCGTCCTTCCAGATCTGAATAATTTTGTTACTGACGAGATAAATAGCCAAAACCCCAGTCTTTGATAAGGTTTTCGGCTACTGGGGTCTGCTCTGAAAGCGTGCAGTAAACTCTCGATCTATCGCGAATCTTGGGAGGGAACAAAACGCGCGATATACCAATCAACAACACCGTTTTACCACCTCCTAAGTCTTAAAATCGAAAATTTTCAGGAGTGGTAAAAAACAAGGTTCCAAATTGTAGACCAGTTACCAGACTGAGGTTTAACCCTCCGTGGTTTCAACGAGATATCTCGTCTTTCAAGATCTGAATAATTTTGCTACTGACAAGATTTCTCGTCATTAAGGTGCTGCCCTTTTTTAATGATGAGGTGAGCATGATCTGGGTATAGGTTTTCGTGAAACAATGTATGGAGATGAGAAAAACGAATAGTTACTTCTTATTTTTTAACTTGTCTTTACACTCATACTTGTCGAGTTCAAATCTGTCCTACACCTAGCAGGAGGCGTAGGAGGTGTTTTGATAATATAACTTCAGCTTAGAGCAGAAACGGATTAACTGACAAAAAGTTCTTTAACTGTACAACCATTTAAAGATTATCAGCTTTTAGATAAAAAAATTAATAAGAATTTTGATTTTTCATTACATTTCTTTTACACAGATTATAATTTGACAATGTACATATGATCACCATGAAAATAATTGTTTTCGTCTTCGAAAAAATAATAATTACTATGTTTTTGATCTAAACCGAAGATAACTTCATTTTGATTTTGCGTTTTTCTCTTTGGCTTGAAGGTAATTTCAAATGATCGATGGCATAATAACAATGGCGGACACATGTTTTAAATAACAAAAATAAAAAGGCATTTCTAAATATTTCGTAACTTTATATAAAGTATTGAAGGTGTTTCGAAAAATACATTTTCAAAAAGATAATTCGAGCGCTTCAATTTACTATTAAAGTACATTAGTTACCTAAATGAAGCTATTTTATTGCATATTTGTAGTGTAGCAGATTGGAATATAAGTACTCTACCTATAAAGTTCTAGAGTACTCATAGAACGAAAAGCACACGCAAGAATTAAAATATCAAACGTACATGAAAAAATTCTATTTCATAAAAATTATTAGTATATCAAAGTCTTTTTTTAGGTTTCCTTCATTTTAGGCTAAGCAGATGTTGTTTTAGGCTCTTAGAGCAAGTTTTATAAATAACAAGATATATTCTTTTTTAAACAATATTCTCCCTTTCAGTTTCATCCTGCTGAAGTCTGTAAATGCTAATTAATGATTTTTGTAAAAAAAAATTAACGCCTTATTGTTTTTAACAAAGCATGATTAATTATAAGAATTTAATTTTATTAATTATTTGCTTATAATTAATTCTAAATCAATGCAAGGATGAAAAGGCAGAATGCTTGAAGGTTTTATCTCTCATCCGGATAGCTATATCAGAACTTTTAACAATTTAAGTATTAAGAATTTGACTCTAAATTTGTCATGTTTTTCTGCACTCATACAAAGTTTAAAAAAATTCTTTTGTATAAAAATGTATAATTGTGGGCATTTCTTTCTTATTTTTGACTGGAACTGAATCTTAAATTTTTTGTTTTCCAATTCGTCATTTAAGTTGCGAGTTCAAAACTCGATATAAACGAATGATTGTTGTGTACGTGGGAGCTGGTGTGCGTTAAATCTTCCGGTCTCTCAAATGTCTTCACATTGGCGTTTACCCCCCCCCCCCCCACACACACACACACCAACACGCATAATGACTATATAACCACATCTAGTAGTTAAAATAAGCCTAGGAAATATTCTAATTGGTAGAGAAGATCAAAACTGGTTAGAAGTTATACAGGGAAGCCTGCAGGTCTCAGGACGGATAAATGCGTGTGAACCCCTCAGATGATTAATCAGAGACGCGCTTAAAGGGGAAGAATACTGGCATCTTTTTCGACCTGTATACCTGCTTTAATATCTCATAATCTACCTTTCAATACTTGACGTCTATTTCCCTCTGAGTTTAAAGTGTGCTTTCGCAAGAGCATGACATTCAATCAGAATAATTTGCATAATTAATGTGTCCAAAATTTAATTCAAGAGTGAATTTTTTTGTGGCATGAAACACTACAATCTTTGTAAATAATGTTCGTACTGCTTCGATATGTATATCTACTTATTGATAATAAAAAGTTTTTATATATTGTTGAATAAATTCCCTTGGTCAAATGATTTAAAATTAGGTTTCTATAAACTTCACGATAGTCCGAGTGTAGTTTGTATACAAAATAATCTCCAAAGCCCTTCACCCCTTAAAATAAGGATCTACTTTTTTATTATCTTATGCACCAGTCTCCAACAGGCTCTTAACACGGATTTGATCACAATAATACGAAATATAGATAGGCTGTGTCGATTACATAAACTAGGTTTGACTCTGATACCTGATAGTGGTCGTGGAAGGAATGAAAGAGGCAAAGGAATTTTGAATGATTGTTTATTGTTGACGTCTTTTAATTCATCAATTCGTCTTAAGATTCATTATTCGTCTTAAGATTCATCAATTAGTTTACAGTTTTAAAGATTGAAGTGCAGGTTGATATTAATATTTAAAGATAAAGGCCAGAGATTTAAGTAGTTAGTTCGTTAGCTTTTGAATGACAACACTTTCGCAGCTGCTCACTTGAAGCAATCCAAGTTACTTTGGCCCAAAGCTCGCCCAACACCATAGAATGTGGATATATTGAGGCTCCCCTCCTCGCACTTAGTACACATGGTTCGAAGATGTTTTCAAATACTCACATCCTTTGTCTGCGCAACACGCAATTTATCTTCTGGTTGTTTCTTCTAGTTCTAATTTCGTAAGGTAAAACACTTGTAAAGCCTTTTTTGCAGCTCTAGAATTTACATACAGCCTCCCCCCCCCGCAGTTTTAAAGAAGTATTCATATGTCGAAAAATTTAATTTTAACCGTTCACTGTTTTTATAGAATATTATACAAATGCGGAAATTTAACTGTGAACGTTTCGCATATGATTTGACCACTAATGCTGCTCAAAAAATTATTATCGTTATGATTTCTTAAATAAAAATTATCACTAAAAATTACATCACTATTCCAAATTATTATCATTTAAACTGCCTATCATTCTAATCATTTTTAAAAAAGAAGCACACTTGGAGTTCTGGTAATGTATGCATATCTTCAGGATATAAATAATAAAGGATCCAATTAGCACAAAACAATTAATTTAACAGTGTCATTTCTCTTCTATTCGTTATTACTTCACGGCAAGCCTGTATGTTGGTGACCATTCCCATTGACTTTGCATGGGACTGACGACCATTAATCAAAGATCTTTTAATCGCTTTCTCAAGAAGAAAAAATAAGCTTTTTTTTTTAATATTTACACACCTGAACAGGGAATTTCCAACAAAAAAAAAAAGGAACACCTCAACGAGTCCAACGCCCCAAGATATGGAAAGTCTCCCCTCTCCAACTGAAAACCAAACTATCTGAACCCGAAATCTCCTCGGTAAATAAGCAGCAGCCATGTCCAACAAACTGGCTCATGGAACAGTATCAAAGGGAGCACGGCGATTTTCGGTTGTAAAACAGGGATTAACAGATCTCTCTGACAGTTGCCCGGAGTAATAAATTGTCCCTCTCGATCAAGGGGGTCGCCAGGGGGGTGATCTTAATTCACCTTATATTTCTCTTGGCAGGGTGGGGGAGGAAGGCTGTATCAGCCCCGAGTAATCTCGAGGCTCAGGGAAGAGGCACAGCTGCGAGATGTGTCATGGCAGGAGGTATGTGGGGAATGTGGTTTTCTCTTGGAAACTTCTTTTCCTTGCATACCTATAGCGGCAAAGTTCTGGATGGGATTTGGCGTTAAGTTGGCCGTCTGGGGTTGTACTTGGGGCTGGATTGATTGTGAAGGTTGGTTTTAATTAGAGCTCTGGAAGTGGTAATCTTGTTTTTAAAATTGATACTAAAGTCGCTGGATAGTTCGGAGTTAGGTGGTCGGAGGCTGGTGTTAGTAACAGTCTCTATTTTTAAGATAGGAGTTCGTGAAAGTTAAGTTTAATGGAAGTTTGGAAGTGAGCATACATACACATGAAATCACTGGCAAATTAAAATTCGCATTTAAACATTAAAATTTTAAAATTGTACTGCCATATAAAATTCTCCATTCATGAAAAGGATTTAAAGTTCAATGGATAAGAATTTAGAAATTTTGTGTGCCTACTTGTTTCTTTCCTTTTTTAGTAAGTCTTTGTAAGCATAGGTTTTCATTAGCTCATTTGATAAAAAAAAAGACTTTAGTTTCCATCCATGGTAAGTTCAATGTTCCAACCACAGCGACTGCGAAATTTCCATCTATATTGCACATATAATGGATTATTGTGATTGCAATGGATTATCACAATGGATTATTGTGTTATTATGGATTGATTGTGAATGTTGTGCCGTCATTTATTTTAGTTTGAGAACTAAAGTGCTTATCTCAGTTTTAAAATTAGTATTAAATCGTTGAGTATTTCATTTAGTGTGTGATAATACTAACGCGGTACTAGTCTTCATCGAAATTACGTGGACCCCTGGAGTTTCGTAGTAACCTCAGTGTGTTGAGCTGAGAGGAAAAAAAAAATTAAATGGCGATTTGAAATTTTAATTTAGAAATTAAACTTTTTGAACGTTCAACATTAAAAATTTTATGGTTTTTTGAATTATCCATTTATAAAAATGATTTAACATTCAATAGATATTAATGCAAAAATTCTGTACCTCTTTGTTATTTGTTATTTTTAATAAGATTTTACAATTTTAGGATTTCGAAAGCTAAAGATCCAGTTCACTTGAAGTACCAAGTTTCCGTTCATATTGTAATTATGACTGGTTTGATTACATAAAAGTTGTGTCTCCATTGGTTGAAATTGATACTAAGAGTAGAATTCCTGTTACTTTAATAAATACCAAACTATTGGATGGAGTAGGTATTCCAAATCTCGCCTACCCTAACTATTTCTCTGTATCTCAGCCTCCTAGGTTGGGAAATCAAGCTGGAAACTAAATGAATATCACTAGGAACTATTCTCCTTTGGTTTCCAGAGATCATATACCTTCTTTGAGGGTATAATTTCTATTGCGCGTCTGATGCTTCCGACTTACACATATTACAGCATTTTCATTACTTTAGGGATTTTCATGTTTTATAGCTCATTTTAAAGAACAGTTTGTTTTCTTTAATGTGATGCATTACCTGTAAAAATCGGTTAAGGAATGATGTAACTGACCCCAATGTATCCGTAACATCCCATTGTAGCAGCGCTCTGCGTCAGCTGCATGTGTCAGATGCTCTATAGGAATTGCACTTCTACGGATGTCAGTTTAAGTTAACTAGTAAACTTTAAAAAGTTCCAAAGAGGATTTTCAAGAGTGTGTTCCTAATATCGCCTACCCCTATTCCTATTACCACCCACCACGCGAAATTAGGGGCTATAGAGTGGCCTAAATGTTCTCCGTACTGACGATTCGTGAATTTATTGAACAGTAGCAACAAACTTTAAAATAATTATTTTTATGCCAATGGTGAAAAGCACTTTTAGCCTAACGTAGGAAAAAAACATAAATTTAAAATAAACAAAACTTACATTTATAATAAATGTTCAAAACTTCCGCCCTTTTCTTGGAGGCAAAGCTAAAGTTGTTTGCACATATTTTTAGAAACGCGTTTCAAGATGAAGGGAGTGATTTCTTGTATCCTTTAAGTAATTGCAATTTTCAGATCACCTATTGTTTGGTGATTATCTTTATAAGCTCTGTTCTTTAAATATCCCCACAGAAAAAATGTCAGCGATGCGCAGAGCAGGGAACGAGGTGGCCAAAAGTTTCTTGAGATGAGTCGATCGCCAAAAAAATCTTGAAGCATGCCCATGGTTTCATAACTTGTATGGCAGGTTGTAACGTCTTGTTGGAACGAAGAATCTCGTTCATTCACTTCTAATAATGTAACAAATTGTTGATTTAATTGATATAGCGTATCTTTACTCGGTATTGCATCATTTGGAAATTTATGTCGCCAAAATTCTTTACATCTTTCACATAATTTTACATTAAAAATAAACCTCAAACAGCACAATTCTCTGAAAGCGTGATAAATTCATCTTGCAATGAAGAACAAAATGACGTGGAACTTTATTATCGCACAACTTGAGTGCGAAGAAAATTTAACGATAAATATTAAAGAGTCGATAAAACTATAAGCACAAACAATAAAATTCAGTAATTAAAAAACCCACGAGCAATAAATTTTTTTAAAGTTGGAGTACGGGAACTTTTAGAACACCTTATAGTATTAAAAACGAGTTGCTAGTAGAGCATACTTACCTATCTTTAGTATTTAATGTACTTTCAAGTCATATAAACGAAGTTATGATTTGGAAACACTTACCTGGATATTCACTGAATTAATTGAAGACGTAAAATACGTTCCTACGTGTGGCAAAACCCTAGACCATCAAGGTAACTATATAAACTCATAGATGTCGCGCATAGTAGCTTGAAAATACGAGTAGGCGATATCAAGCACAGAGGCGGTATATGGAACACTTAACCCTAATTTACGTTTGTTGTAGTGACTGCAATGTATTTGCTCAGAATAGTATGCCTCTGATTATAAAAGCTTTGTAAAATGCAGACATACGTGTTTTAAACAAAGGAGAACTTATTTGGAATTTAAAAGTCGAATTTTAGATGATGTGCTTTATTTATATAACCCTCCTGGAGACTTATCGTCGTGTGGGAAAACTGTCCTATATATAGCGGTCAGTCTCTGGTACAAAAATCTGTTCCACACTGTTACCAGTTCAGGGCAAGGGACAATTTGTTTTTCCTAATGGATCTTCTTTCCCTTTGGGTAATAAGGCAGTTTTTTCTCGACGAGACATCTGGTCCTTAGCAAAATTGACCAGAGCTCGGGCGAGTGTCCTCGTCGAAAAACTTGGAGAGTTAGTTATGATTTTAAAAATTCATCCATAAAAATATAAAAATCCATGCATAAAAACTTAATAAATAGTTTGGAAGGGTCTAGGATACAAAATAGAATACAGTCATGAGGAAATTTTCTAATGTTTTTCTTCGAATTTTCGATACTACAATTAAAAAACTGAAATGTTCTTAGATTCATTAAACTTATTTCTTGGTAAAATTTATTTTATTTTACCTCTGTACAGCACACGACGCTGATTATTCATTTATTTTTTCCTTCATTATTGGTTAATTTTTTTAAATGCGGAATTGTTTGTTTTCTTGACTGCACGAGTTAAATCTAAAACATGTACCTTAAAATCTGGTTTCCAAAGAAATTAAGCAAATTAAAAACTATAAACCACATTTTTATATCTCATGTGTGTTATAGCTTTTTTTTACATATTTTCAATATTTGGTAAAAAATTGTTTTTCCTTTTTTATGCTTTTTCTTGAAAAGAAAACAGAAGAAATTCATCTAAGCAACACGGCATAATTTCTAAGGCCTCCTAGATAGAAAATAGTTTTAATCCTAATTATGTAAGACATTATTAAGATTATGGCCAGTTGGAAGAGTAACGGATTAGCAATAGTAGGTTTGCGAGTTCAAAACTTGATCCAGCCAAAAAAAACGTGAATGTGGGGTGCTGGTGCATGTTAAATCTCTCGTGGCTTCAAGTTTCTTCATGTTGGCATGATGTGGGAGTTTGGAGAGTGAGATAACGTAGTAAGAAAAGTACTCAACCTTTAATTGTAATCGTAAATTTGTTTCTTCCAGCTAATGTTGTTCAGGTTGCTATAGGCGTCGTGTTGCTATGGGTGCGATGTTGCAGCACCTCACACTATTCCATTAGAGACTACCATGTTCTCGTCTATTAGTGCTTGAGATATTTTACGATCCATAAGCTGGCATTTTATTTTTGGAAAAGAATCTTTCTCAAGAAGTAGTGGTATTGCAAATCGGTAGAAAGGTAATTGTAAATTTGTTTCTACCAGATGAATTTTTTTTCTCACGATGTTGCCATGGTTGCGATGTTGCAGCACCTCACGCTATTCCATCAGAGACTGCCATGTTCTCTTCTATTAGTGCTGGAGAGATTTTACGATCCATACGATGGTATTTTGTTTTTGGAAAATAATCTTTCTCAAGAAGTAGCGGTATTGCAAATCGGTAGAATGGTAATTGTAAATTTGTTTCTTCCAGATAAATTTTTTTTCACGATGTTACTACGTTTGCGATGTTGCAACACCTCACGCTATTTAGAGATTCGCTTCAGGGTTTTTACGATCCATAAGCTGCCATTTTGTTTTTGGAAAAGAATCTTTCTCAAGAAGTAGCGATATTGTTAATCGGTTGAATGCGTGTGATAGTTGTAAATTTGTTTCTTCCAGCTGAATATTTTTTCACCTTCATGTTGCTATGGGTGCGATGTTGCAGCGACTCACACTATTCCATCAGATACTGCCATGTTCTCGTCTATTAGTGCTTGAGAGATTTTACGATCCATAAGCTGGCATTTGGTTTTTGGAAAATAATCATTCTCAAGAAGTAGCAGAATTTCTGTGCTGCTAAGAGTAGTTCAATAAACAAAATGTGGTCGTGATGCACTTTACGAACCTTTTCTCTTGACAAAAAAAATGTACTGCAGATAGATAACGGATTTTATCACATAAGTAAATTAATTTCCCTAATTACTTGATAACTGAGATTGCTCACAAACGTCAGTATTAGATGCTATTTAAAAAAATGTTGATGTAAAATTAAAGCAATATGACAGTTTATTTTCTGAATCGAACATGTGAACAAAACAATAAAATTATCACGCAAGTATCTTTGTTATCTTCAATGCTATCTACCAATTACCTCATTAAAATAGATACTTTCTTTCATTTCTTCAGAAAATTAAAAGAGCCTATCTTTTAAACTCCATACTCACTCTACACATCAACCAACATATCGAAGAAAAGATTTAAATAATTTCCTTGAGGGAAATGTAATTTTACCTCTTTCATTCAACCAATAATGCTACATTGATGAGTAGCTATTGCGGAAAGGCAATTGTTCATGATAACTTTAAATTTCATGCCTACTTTAATGCGCGTTTAACTGCACTTCCCCAACATTTATGAAACGTTCACCCTTATCATTAGCGGAATTTGAAGGCTTTAACTCTCATTGTGCTTGAACATTTACCATTCACGAAGCTAAAAGACAAAAGGAAAAACTCCGAAATACAGGCATTTAAAGCAATTGTTTCAGTCAGAAAGGAATTCGATTGAAGAAAAGGAAACTGGATTGATAAATAACAATTTACAATGTATTTCAACGTCAGTTTCCTACATCATCTATTCTAAAGATCTTATTCTAAATTGCTGTTTTTCAATTTCTGGTAGTAAAAATTAACGTTCTTGTTCTCTCTTTGATAAAACAGTTGAATAAAATAATATAAATGTTCATAATTAAGACGCATTGTCTACGCCAAACTTAATGTCAGAATATTATACTAAAATAGTAAAAGATTGTCGCTTTTTATTTAAAATTTTTCTAGCCATCTTTCAATTATGCAACTACATAATGCATTCAATAGCAAGAGGATGAATTTATGACATAAGAATGATACAGTATTTAAATCTCGAATATTATTTAACAACTGATAAATGAACTAATAAATTTAATAACTAATAAGTGAGTTTCAATACTAGGTTTTAGTCATTAATTTGTCCTGTTATAATTTCTACCGCATGGAATGTGGTAAAGAGCAGTTTATTCAATTTGTTTAATACAACAATCTAACGTTGCTTACCCTTAATGGATAAACTTCTAGAAATAATCCCTAATATAAGTAACTCTTGTTAATAAGTTATGCTATGCCATTCTCCTATGCCTCCCCAAAACATTGCAGAATATTGATGTAGCTCTAGCAAGATGTTATTCCTTGAGTATACCATGACCAAGAAGTCTTTTAGTGTTTCGTGATTACATATTAAAAAACTCTATAGTTATATTCATGTCAGTTTTACTAACATTGCAATGAGAAAAATATTAGTAATGTCCAACTCTTATTTCATTTCAGTCCCAGGGAGTCTTATAAAATCTGTTTATCAAGTAGAATATGCGTCAATGATAGTTAAACGTTGCAGAAATATTATTTGGGTACTTGAAATATAGGTGAGTATATTGATGTCAGTAGTACTAACATTACAATGAGAAATATTTTAATACTATCCAACTCTTATTGCACTTTAGTCCCAGGGAGTCTTATAAAATCTGTTTATCAAGTAGAATTTGTGTCAGTGGTATTTAAAAGTTACAGAAATATTCTTTGGGTACGTGAGATTGAAAGGCTGCATACAACGAGAATATTTATATTTGTGACACATCTAATTTCTTATTTAAATTAATTTTATAGAAGGGTCCACGTAGAAATTTGTGTGGCATAGCGTCGTATAAAAAAATAAATACATTATAATAACAAGAGGATTTAGATAGAATGTGAAAGGAATTATGTATATCTATCGAACATTATATCTATTTTTAACAAAAGAGATTTGAACAGATAAAAACCAAGGGGTCCTTCCCTGACGCGACATTCATCGTTACACGATTTGGTAGCTTGTCGTTGAAAATCCGAGTTGGAAATGACGCCTTACGCCATAGAAACGATGTTATCTATTGACCTAAACAACGCTCTCTAACACCTAAACGGGATATTTCCGGACACTTTCTTGCCACAAAAAAGTTTTTTAGCGCTCTTCTACTACCCTTTACAATTTTACCAGATATTTTTGAAACACCCTACATATATGTAGCTAGCTACTTGCATAGTTTTGGGGCCATTTCTTCATTAAAATAAGAATGTATATATTTATAAAATTGATTGAAGCAATTTTATGATAATGAAATAAACTCAACTTACTGATATATCCTCAACTTATTATAAACAAGACGGAACATTAAATTATCTAGAAGCTTAATTTTGTCTTTTGCATAATATTTTTACAAGTAGTGAGTATCAGAGTAACACGTGTCTCAATTGGTAACTGAGTCAGTATCTTCAGGGCCTTTCAGTCACAACCCCGTGTTTGGGATACAAACCTTTCAACATTCATTTTGATGTGACCTTAGATGATATTTACTATTATGAACAGGGATATTTAATCCAATCAGAGTAACAAATGTCTCTCAATTGAAAACTCATGTACAATCTTCAAGACTCTTTCCTCTACATTATGAACAAGAATATTTAACCAATATTATCTTGAAACCTATGCTCCCTTTTGTAAGAACGTTTTGTTTCATATGTAATGCACTATCAGAGTAATGTCTATCAATTAATAACTCATTCT
This sequence comes from Metellina segmentata, assembly GCA_947359465.1. NCBI lineage: Eukaryota > Metazoa > Arthropoda > Arachnida > Araneae > Tetragnathidae > Metellina > Metellina segmentata. The sequence continues at coordinate 30,184,157 of OX375881.1, forward strand.
GAATCCTAAAGACTCTTTCCTCAACTTTAAGACTACAATCAAATTACAAAATTTTTTTGGAACTTTGATTCAGACTTTTATAACAACTTTTTGTTATTCACGATCAGAGTAACAAGTACCTCTCAACCTGTAACTCAGCCTACATCTTCGAGTCCTAATACAACATATTCATCATCAAGTTCTTGAATGCTGCATTTATTACCCATTCACCTATAAACCCCCCACCCAACTATTCCACCCAAACAAAAAAGAACCAAAGCACGGCATCATCTAACACAATCAGGTTAAGAAATGTCTCTCAATTTGCATCGCAGTCGAAATCTTCATGACTCTTTTCTCCCCACCATTACGACAAAGAGTATGGAATCAAAATTGTCTGGAACCTTAATTCGGCCTTTTATAGCAACTTTTTTGTTTCACAAGCAGTACACGATCAGAGTAACAAGTGTATCAATCGGTAACTGGGCTGTGTCTTCGAAACCCAATGCCATCATCAAATCCTTGAATACCACATTTATTATCCACTCACCTGTAAACCCACCACCCAACAATTCCGCCTGAACAAGAAACAACCAAAAAAATAACATCCAAAGCATTCAGAGTAACGAATGTCTCTCGACTTATTCCACAGTCTGAATCTTCAAGACTCTTTTCCCAACATTACGACCACGATCATCTAATCAAAATTATCTGGAACCTTGATTCGGTTTTTTATAGCAACTTCTTTGTTTCACTAGTACACGATCTGAGTAACAAGTGTATCAATAGGTAACTGGGCAGTGTCTTCGAAACCTAATCCCATCATCAAGTCCTCTAATGCGGCATTTAACAGCCGCACCTGTAAATCCACCATCCAACTATTCCGCCCGAACAAGAAACAACCAAAACACAACATCCAAAGCATTCAGAGTAACAGATGTCTCAGTTTGTGTCGCAGTCTGAATCTTCAAGACTCTTTCCCCATCATTACGATCAACAGCATCTAATCAGAATGATCTGGAACCTTAATTTGACATATTATTACAACTTTTGTACCTCAATAGGAAACTCAACATGCATCTTCGAGCACCATTAATTCCTTGAATGTTGTATTTCTTAGCCACTCACCTATAAACCCACCACCCAACTATTTCTTCCGAAAAAAAAAACCATCCAAAAAACATGATAACATCCAACATCATCAGAGTAACAAATGTCTCAATTTGTATCTGAGTCTGAATCTTCAAGACTATTTCCCCAACATTACGACCATCTTATCAAAATTATCTGAAACCTAGATTCGGCCTTTTATAGCAACTTTTGTTTCACAAGTAGTATCCGATCAGAGTAACAAGTGCATCAATCGGTAACTGGGCTATGTCTTCGAAACCCAATCCCATCATCAAGTCCTTGAATGCCGCATTTATTAGCCACTCACCTATAAACCCACCACCCAACTATTCCGCCCGAGCGAGAAAGAACCGAAACACGGCAACATTCTTCAGAAACGGAACTCTAACAATGGGACCTCGCAACGTATCAATTAAACGCCGAGCACCGTGATACCGTAATCTAAAATTTTATGACAGTCCCTCCCAGGCAGCGATATTCCCTCGTTAAAACTCCCGGACAAGATTTATGATCCCGTAAGTAACGGGGGACCTGCCGAAGGGAAGGAGGGAGGGTTTTGAAGGGTGCTTTCCGCCCTCTAGAAATTAATCCCAAAGAGCATAAACTATTTAATGTATAATAGCTTCCTCGATGGTTAATCGCTGTTCTTTGTTGATAGGATGCGGAATTGGGTAGGAAGAGCAATGTGTGCTGAAAATCAAGTGTGGTACTTTTGTGTCGAAAGTTTATCCGATACAATTCATTCAACGCTAATTAGATTTAAACCTCCTGGTGGTTTATTTTCGAGTTGAAAACTGCCCTGTAGTGCCTCTAGAGCAAAAACCTGTTCCAAACTGTCGCCAATTCTGGGTAGCGGACAATTTGTCTTTTCTACTTGGGTTTTCTTTCCCCCGTAGAGTAGTGGGGCTGATATCTCGTCCTTAGCAAACTGAAACGGCGTTCATTCGAAGCATGTTCCTTTTCACCCCATTGGTGGTTTATCTTCACGTCAAAAACTACCCTGTTGTGGTCAGCCTCCGGTGCAAAACCTTGTTTCAAACTGTCACCAGATCAAGGCAAGGGACAATTTGTTTTCCCTACTCATCTTCCAATTCCTCTTGAAGTAATAGGGTAGTTTTGTCTCGATGAGATATCTCGTCCGAAGCAAACTGAAATGGCGTTCATTCGAAGCATGTTCCATTTCACCCCATTGGTGGTTTATCTTCACGTCAAAAACTGCCCTGTTGTGGTCAGCCTCCGGTGCAAAACCTTGTTTCAAACTGTCACCAGATCCAGGCAAGGGACAATTTGTTTTCCCTACTCAGCTTCCAATTCCTCTTGCAGTAACAGGGCAGTTTTGTCTCGATGAGATCTTGTCCTTGGCAAACTGAAATGGCGTTCATTCGAAGCAAGTTCCATTTAACCCCATTGGTGGTTTATATTCACGTCAAAAACTGCCCTGTTGTGGCCAGCCTCCGGTGCCAAACCTTGTTTCAAAACAGTCACCAGATCCAGGCAAGGGACAATTTGTTTTTCCTACTCAGCTTCCAATTCGTCTTGAAGTAATAGGGTAGTTTTGTCTCGATGAGATATCTCGTCCGAAGCAAACTGAAATTGCGTTCATTCGAAGCATGTTCCATTTAACCCCATTGGTGGTTTATCTTCACGTCAAAAACTGCCCTGTTGTGGTCAGCCTCCGGTGCAAAACCTTGTTTCAATCTGTCACCAGATCCAGGCAAGGGACAATTTGTTTTCCCTACTCAGCTTCCAATTCCTCTTGAAGTAATAGGGTAGTTTTGTCTCGATGAGATATCTCGTCCGAAGCAAACTGAAATGGCGTTCATTCGAAGCATGTTCCATTTCACCCCATTGGTGGTTTATCTTCACGTCAAAAACTGCCCTGTTGTGGTCAGCCTCCGGTGCAAAACCTTGTTTCAAACTGTCACCAGATCCAGGCAAGGGACAATTTGTTTTTCCTACTCAGCTTCCAATTCCTCTTGAAGTAATAGGGTAGTTTTGTCTCGATGAGATATCTCGTCCGAAGCAAACTGAAATGGCGTTCATTCGAAGCATGTTCCATTTAACCCCATTGGTGGTTTATCTGCACGTCAAAAACTGCCCTGTTGTGGTCAGCCTCCGGTGCAAAACTTTGTTTCAAACTGTCACCAGATCCAGGCAAGGGACAATTTATTTTCCCTACTCAGCTTCCAATTCCTCTTGGAGTAACAGGGCAGTTTTGTCTCGATGAGATCTTGTCCTTAGCAAACTGAAATGGCGTTCATTCGAAGCAAGTTCCATTTAACCCCATTGGTGGTTTATATTCACGTCAAAAACTGCCCTGTTGTGGCCAGCCTCCGGTGCCAAACCTTGTTTCAAAACAGTCACCAGATCCAGGCAAGGGACAATTTGTTTTTAATACTCAGCTTCCAATTCCTCTTGGAGTAATAGGGTAGTTTTGTCTCGATGAGATATCTCGTCCTCAGCAAACTGAAATGGCATTCATTGTAAGCATGTTCCATTTAACCCCATTGGTGGTTTATCTTCACGTCAAAAACTGGCCTGTTGTGGTCAGCCTCCGGTGCAAAATCTTCCAACTCCGGTGCAAGACAAGGGACAAATTGTTTTCCCTACTCAGCTTCCCATTCCTCTTGGAGTAACAGGGCAGTTTTGTCTCTATGAGATATCTCGTCCGAAGCAAAATTGACCAAATATTGGACGAGAAATCTGGTTCAAATTAAGTACAATCAAGAAATAAATGTTTTTTATTAAATTTTATCCAGACCGATGATTTCTTGGCCATCGGCACTATAATGGGCTGCTAACTCGACGGCTACTTATAAAGGAGGGAACCACTGCTAGGGTGAACCACTGCTACTGCTATCAAGGACAATCGCTAACATCAGTTCAGCTTATTAAGCGAATCGGAGACCTACTGGTTGTTTTGACAAATATTTATGTCGTCTATAGAAAATAAAATAAAAGGAACTTTTGGATGAAAATTTCACATTATCCATTAATATTTAGCTTGCAAAAAATATTTATTTATTTGTAAAAAAAAAAAAGTGGTATTTGTAAATAGTAAAAATGGAAAAAGACATGAAACATGTCCATAAATTGAAAGCAAATATGCTTGTTTTAAAATTTTCTCTGATATAAATATTTCAAAGCTATGTCACAAACACACAAAAAGGGTTTATGCGTAACATACAATAGAACTACGAACAGCATAGAATACGTGCAACAGTATTCTCCAAAATGTGCCAATTGAGTGGAATTTTGAGTTGCAATGAAAAATAATCAGATTGACGACTTAACCTTTTACTTTCCAAATTTCAATTTCATAACTATTATTATGCTAGCAATTATTATGCTATACAATAATTATGCTAGCAGTGTGAAGAATTCCCAAGGATCAATGCATAACATTTACCAATTCAGTTTAAATACAAATTAACTAATATAATGAACAAAACAAATGAAAATATTAAAATTCCCAATGAAAGGTTTATGTGCAAAATTGAAACGTTTTTGTGATACTACAGAATTTTTTTGTTGTTGTGACTAAAAGTCTTTTTTTCATAAACAGACTACATAACTTATTTGATATAGTTCTTCATTTATTTGAATAAAATTGCACCTGCATCTGGTTCCATAGATATTTTATTTTCAGTATTGTTTTCTATTCTGAAATTATCAGGATTAATTATAGTCAATGCCGTTTTTTTTTTCTCGTCCTGCTTCCTTTTTAGGCAAGGAAGACTTTAAGATATTAAGACGGCTACACATGAACTTTTTTTCCTCAGAAAGCGTTTTGTATTCTTAAAACTAACTTTCGGAGAATTTTAACAATGAGGTATTTTCACCTTTTTTGTTTCAATTTTATTATATTAGAGGATGAAAATCCATGAAAAATGACGTATTTATTATTGAAATTGGAAAACTATTTCCCGAGTTATTAATTTTTAAATTTCGTTTAAATTTCGGTATTGGCGGGGAAAATCGTAATGGCTGCTCTGTGACGTCACAGCGCATAGTAACCCACTGCACTGGCGTTGCTATGGTTGTTTACATTCGTTTTCGCTTAATCAGAAGTAATATAAAATTAATTTGCTTCCATCTTGATTGTTGCATTTGGCAAAATGTTCAAGTTTAAACAAGTTCAGTAATGATACTTAGTGTAAAAGGGCTTTATGCATTTCTAAAACTTTTTCCAAAAACTCTTCGAATATTTCTGTTCTGCATAATATTTTTAATTATTAATTGAACCTTTCACTTGTTTTTTTTTATGATTGCCCTTTAGTAAACAGTATTTGTACTAGTGATTTGTTGGTTCATGAAGTACTTTTTATAAACAGTTACTATCTTATTTACTGCTGCTTATGAAATAAATTTGCGAATCAATATAGACACGTGTTGATTTCATACAAGAGTGATTGCGAGTGTACAGGGAGCATAGATGAGAGACGTAAACAAAAGCTCAACTATGCGCAAAGACGTCACATCCAATTGCGGCCTGTTTTCGGATCACGTGACTTTGTTTCGTTTTCAACAAAATTAAAATTGATTTAAAATCATTTCAAAATTATTTTAAAAGTTTAAACGCAATATTTAAGGATTTTTAAAATTAGAAATACTAGAAAAGATCATTTGTAAGCAAAACCCTCGCACATGCAAATACCTCTTTGAGTGTTTGTCTTCTAATCATTGAAAGTTTTTTCTTTTCCCTACTACTATTGTTTGATTATTTATCGATAAGTATACAGAGAGAAATGTTCTTAAATAGGCTTAAGGTATTATCGGTACTTAGATACTGCTGATCAACTTTTGCTATAATTATACATTTTCGAACTAATTATGCAAAATGTGTTTTGAGCGAGTTTGTTCATTTTGCTTTGATTTAACTAACAAAAATATTAATTTTATATACATATGATAAAAGATTCGTCTAGCAGGTATTTTGTATTAAGCGGAATTACATGCATGGTGATATTCATGAGATTTTTTTAGGATTTTTTTCTGCTAGCAAACGTTTGTGTAATATTTAAAAAGCACTCTTTCAGTTTGAACGTTTCATGTTTCAATTAATCTCGAGATCTATTTTGTCTGTTGAAATAAATTTTTTAATTAAAAGATAAATCCATTCCTGCAACATTAATCGAGTCTATTTAGTCCATGGATAGAAAAAAAAAATCGTAGAGCAGAAAGACAAACAGTACAGTAACTTTAGTATATTGGATAAAATATACCTTCCTACTATTCATTTTAACTATATATATATATATATATATATATATATATATATATCTTACTGAGAGAGATAGACTCTGCTATATATATATATATTACATGTAAAGCTATATTTTGATTTATGGGACACAAAATTAAAAAGTTTCTTGGATAATACTAATCATGGGATATAAATTAAAAAGTTTCTTAGGTAATACTTATTAACACAAAAAAATCTTTGCATGTCAGTTGACCAAAGTATCTAAAGATTAAACAAATATCCAGCAAGTACATCAGTAATACCAATACAGTCTACAATTGAGACTTCTTTCGAATTTTTATCATATTGTTCTTCGATGTCTAGTTTTAAAAGAATTTGCAGTTACTAAGATGTTTAACAATCAGAAAAAAATTAGTTTCATCAGCTTCACTAAACACGTAACGTCACTCATTTAGATTTTCTACTCATTTTGAATGTTATGTATTTAATAACATTCAGTGTCATACACACACTTTAAATTTTTACTGATTTAGACTGTTATTTATTTAATGACATTCAGTACAGTAGCCACAGAACATTTTAAAAATCAAAACAATTTCGAATTTATACTATTTTTTACAGTGAGTTTTACGGCAAATTCACCATTGTGGAACCTTAAAAACTTGGTTTGCCATTGTTGTCTTATGCGAAAATTAAAAGAAAAATTAAGCATGTTTTCTCGAAAAAGATATTAATGCTATAATAAGTTTTTACTTATTTAGGTATTTAATGGCACTCAATAAAATATCCACAAATCATTTAAAAAATAAAAATCTTTTGGAATTTAAGTTTTATTTTAAAGTGGGAGTCTTACACCACTCACCGTTATGAAAGCTAAGCATTTGCATGATTTACATTGTTGTCTTACAAACGAAAAAATTAAAGGAAAAATAAAGGAATTTTTCTCATCCAGATACATCGATGCTAAAATGACTCGACCAACAACCCCTAATTCGGAGTCCCTCCAAATTATTCCTCGCATTTATCTCGAGCCCTAATGATACGACATATTACGTTTCCGCAAAAGAAACTTTGGATATTCGTCTTCCGCTTTTTAAACCCTCAAGGTTATCGAGTAAATAATGACCCGTACCCAATCCGACCCGTCCCTGCGACATTTAAAATATAACACCAACTCAAAGTTTCCTCACATTCCCCTCCAAATCTCAAGCAGAAAAAATGACGGTTCCCATATTTTAAATTCCTCATATGTGATAATAGCAATTTCTAAATGGTTCTCCGGCGCTCTTGAAACAATGGTCGGAATTTTTAATGGAAAATTATGGATTCCTGTGTGCTCAAGTACAGGGGGATTCTTAATTGCTTCTTTTGGAAAGTAGGTGTTAATTCGGTGGAAGCAACAGAGTGTTCGGGGGATATTTATAATTTAGCGGAGTGCTGAGGTGACAGGAGGGGTGGAGGAGGGAACCCGTATTCTGATATCATCCATCAGTATTTGGTTGTCGGAATGATTTTGTAAGAGGAACTAAAGGGGTGCAGGAGAAATGGAGCGACCTTGTTTGCAGGGATGCAAGCAGGCTGTGTCTGTGCATTTGAATCAGTATGTCAATCAAGTGAGAGCGGGATTTTAACCGTCTGAGGGCTTACACGCATTATTTAACCTTACGACTAGAATTCTTCCCGATATTACTTTTACGCAATTTTTACCTTCTTGGACAATAGAATATTTCCTAAGAATTATATTCTACGGAATGAAATGATAGAATATTCTAAATTTTTCTATTTGTTGAAAATGAGCGATAGAACATTCCTAAGGAATTCTATTATTCTTGATCAGTTGAATCTTTTCAAAGGATTACATTCTAAGGAAAGAAATAATGTAATACGTCCCAAGGTTTCTATTCTATGGAACATTCCCGAAGAATTCTCGTGCAAGAAAATAAATTATATGATTTTTCCAAAGAGTCCTATTACATGGAAATAGGATGTTTCCAAACAGTTCTATTACATGGAAATAGGATATTTCCAAAGGATTCTATTAAAAGGAACTGAGCAATAGAATATTTCCAGAGGATTCAATTAAAATGAATTGAGCAATCTCTGCTCATTTATTTAGAATTAAAGAAATTCCCCTAACTGTACATGAAATTCTGGACAGTTCAAGATCAATTAAAAACGAACATCCAGACACGTTAACTGCACTTAAACCCTCCAACTTACTTCGATAAGGTAGTATCTCATTCATCAAGATCTGATCAATTTTGGTACCGACGAGACATATATCGTCATTAAAATACTTTGTCTATATTTCTTTTTGATGACGAGATCAAGATCCGGTCAGGTTTTTGAATGACAAGACATCTTGTCCAACAAGATCTAGTCAGGGTTTTGAATTACAAGACATCTTCTCCATCAAGGTCTTGTCAGGTTTTGAACGACAAGACATCTTGTCCAGCAAGATCTGGTCAGGGTTTTGAATTACAAGACATCTTGTCCATCAAGATCTGGTCAGGTTTTTGAATGACAAGACATCTTCTCCATCAAGGTCTTGTCAGGTTTTGAACGACAAGACATCTTGTCCAGCAAGATCTGGTCAGGGTTTTGAATTACAAGACATCTTGTCCATCAAGATCTGGTCAGGTTTTTGAATGACAAGACATCTTGTCCAGCAAGATCTGGTTATGGTTTTGAATTACAAGACATCTTGTCCATCAAGATCTGGTCAGGTTTTTGAATGACAAGACATCTTCTCCATCAAGGTCTTGTCAGGTTTTGAACGACAAGACATCTTGTCCATCAAGATCTGGTCAGGGTTTTGAATTACAAGACATCTTGTCCATCAAGATCTGGTCAGGTTTTTGAATGACAAGACATCTTCTCCATCAAGGTCTTGTCAGGTTTTGAACGACAAGACATCTTGTCCAGCAAGATCTGGTCAGGGTTTTGAATTACAAGACATCTTGTCCATCAAGATCTGGTCAGGTTTTTGAATGACAAGACATCTTCTCCATCAAGGTCTTGTCAGGTTTTGAACGACAAGACATCTTGTCCATCAAGATCTGGTCAGGGTTTTGAATTACAAGACATCTTGTCCATCAAGATCTGGTCAAGTTTATGAATTACATCTTGTCCTTCAAGATCTTGTTAGTTTTGCTAATAACTAGACAACTCATCGAGACTACCACTTGGAGGGTTAATGGTAGGAATTCTATTTTCCAGAAGTATTGGAAAACAAGAAGGCTTGACTATAAAACTCCTGTAGTTTATATATAAATAAATGTTCAAAAATATTATTATGCGGATCTCAGAATAGCGTATCTTGTGTTCCTATTCACCAAGATATATTTTATTTTTCTATAGCAATTCTTTACTTTTAAGAAGTCCTTGATTCAAGACAAAAATACAGTTTTAAGTAGAAAAGCCCGGTAGACAACTTTTGTGATATACCGGATACATTTTTACTGGATTCATGTTCAGAAATAGAAGGTTGCTGATCTCAGAATCATGAGAATATGTCTTAAGTTGGAGATATTTTTTGTTTGCTGAAATAAAAAAAATAAAAAAAATCCCCTTTTTTATGCTCTTACGCTTTTACGATGCTCATGCATCAGGTTATATTAAAAGAAAGTCTAGTTTTTAAGCAATAGAATAGTTTATTAGATACACATTTATGTTAGATCCTTATTTAGAAATAGAAGGTTTCTGGGATCTTATAAATATTGTAAGACTGTCTTATATTTAGACTCATCTAGAGATATGTTTTGTCTTCTGATATTATTCCTTATTTTGAAAGGGTTCATTGACTGGCTACAACGCTAAGATCCTCTGAGTAATATGTGGCGCAGTTTTGATTACTGTAACTTTACCCTGTGTGTATTTCTTCTGCAACAGTAAAACTTATTTTGTGTATATTCGTTAAGTTACGTTGTTTGTATTGTGTATGGCCATTGCGCCATAAAACCCAGCTCCGACTAAACAAATCTTATTTTTAGAAATACAATAATCAAGCTTGAATTGAAAGAAAAATAAGTTAGTCTGCAGTAGAATAGTTTGTTCCATTTGCGTTTGAGAGTAGTACAGTTAAACTGAGTTTGTTTTAAAATGTACCACAGAAATAAAACATTACTCTGCTTTCAAGAAATCGTTGATCTTGATAAAAAGAAAAGTTTATAAGCAGTCGAAAAGAAGTTTATTAGAGATTTTCGTTTTGAATACTGGAATATTTAGTATGACAGTATTTTGCAGAATTATTTCTTTATCTGCCTCGTTTCTCAAAATCTGTTTACGATATCAGTTCCACAGTGAATATCCTCTCTCAAAAGCTATCCAAAGTAGTTTTTGATTTAAGTAGTAATTAACACTTGTTAAATGAGTAATTTTATGAGGTAGGTTAAAAAAATCTTTATTAAATTCGTAGTTCGCCGAAAAGTATCGGGATTATTGATTTTGGTGCAAAGATTCGATTGAGAGATGTAATTCAGTTATCTAACATAAATTTACCTTGAAATCAAACTACGTGAAAGAAAGTTGAAATTTCTTGAAAATGAAATTCAAACTTTTTGTTATATATTGGCAATATTCTTTAAAATTTAAATGTAAATGACTTTAATTGTTTATTTATGCTCATACAAAAATTTAAAAAGTATGTTTTTAAGGATTGTAGTCGTGATCAAAATGTTTCCCATTTAAATACATTTTAGTTTTAAATTTAGAAATTCCTTATTCAATGAGTGAATAATTATCAATTACAAAATCTTCACTAAAATGTTGTTACTCTATACACGAGTCAATTAAGCTTTAACTATTTTTTAGTTACGATTTTATTTTGAATGGGTGATTATACACTAGCCAACAATTTTAAACTTTTATTTCTTAACCTGGATGAAATGGAGTTTTCTCAAATAATCTTAGAGGTGAAATTCGAATAGGATTGCACATGATTTCAAACACTAGTGCATAAATTCCCATTATGTACAGTTTTTTGTCTATTAAGAATTGCTATTTTATGTACTATATACATCTAATAAATGGAAGTAAATTTCATATTTTATTAAAGATTTTAAGAAAAATCAGTTTGAAATTTTGATTTATTATGATTCATTTTTCTTGATTATAAAATTCCTAAGTTAAAAATGAAAAATATCATATTTACAAATCACTACATGTGACAGTAAAAAAATGGATCGAGCAAAAATGAACAAATGCAAAATTATGTACTTATACTTTATATACTTATACTCGTAAACCAATGCACATAGTTCATGTTTTCTCGTGTCGTGTTGTCCTGCTTGAACAAACAGTAATCACTCATCATTATGGTATCCCACCCTCCATGATACATCTCCTTTCTACTTCGGATATCTTGGAGCCGTTACCATGTTCATCCCTGACTACTCCTACGTTGTCAAGGGATAAATCCAGATGATAATCTAGGAAATGTGTTTTTAAGGACTTTCGGAACCCAGTGTTTTTAAATTTCTCCAAAAGGTTTTGGTACTTTTAAGTTGTTAGTAGAAATAATTGTCCTGTGGTGAGCTTCTTGCTGTCCAGTTTTTCTGTAGAAACATTATCAAAAGTTTCTCAGGAACCAAGAAAGATTCCTTATTTGAGTTTTGCATCGCTTAATCTGTGAAAAGTGTCCTTTAAGTTCAAGAAACTTGATAGAAATTTGTTCGTTTCCTCCGCAAAATGTTTTCATCAGCCTCGGTTTGATATCAAGCTGCGAAGCAAAAATATTGACTACTTAAAGTAATCGTATTTTATTGAAATTAGAATTATTTCCATGCTGTCATAAGTCTTCTTCATTCTTTCAACATGTGTTAGTGGAAACACACAGTCTTATATTTAGAGTTCTACTCCTGAATTATAGAACTTAAGAGTTCAACTTGTTTGGAAAGACGTAGGTCTTGAACGTGATCATTCAGCTTATTTTGTGCCTTCTTCAGTGTTTGTCTCAGTGAGATTTTAAAAAATACTATCCGTTCACAGAATAAAACTTATCTATCTGTAAAGCGTATTTACGATGCCATTGTTCTAGAATTAGCTCACACATGCAGCACGTAATTCTCCTTGTATGAAAAGTACTATAGAGTTTCAGTTGTAGCTATATATTCTCTACCTGTAAAATAATAAGTGTTGCCACCCATAAAATACCAGATGGCGGATATGAAAATAAAAAACTATAGAGACTTAGAGAAGACAAAATTGTGTCCTAATTGTGTGGCGATCAGTTATTAGTTTAGTGCACTCACATGGAAAGTGCCTTACAAGTCTAGCACTTATTATGGACCTCGACATATTTCATACAAAGGGTAGTATTATTCCGATAAGACTGCGATTTAAAAGCGAGTACTTTTTACTATACCGAATATTCTTGTTTTTAAACTTTTGTATTAATCAAAAGTTGTGAATACTTGGTTTTACAAGAATTGCACGTGAGTAATTTTGTCTATAGTTACGAAACATAAGTTCTTCATGGCAACTGGAAAGATTGGTTTTCAGTGTCCAGCGGATGAATTCAAGACTATTTTAGTTTTTTATGGAGGTTTTTCCGATCATACTTGTTTTTGAAAAGGAGGAGTCGGGCCAAAAACGTTTTGGAAATGCTCAATGTCTGATGACTCTTCAAGTGATTTCAACATTGTAAGTTTATGAACCCAGATTTAAAGCGAATTAGTATTACATATTCATGGTGATGCCCATTTAGCTTTCCAGGAATATATATAAGTTCGTTCTCAGGTACATAAGGCGCTCAGGTAAGGTAAGCTCAGGCATATATGTAAGACATTCTGGTTCGGAATTCACAATCATAAAACCGTTCTGCGGACTGTGGTCATCTCTTCAAAACTTCTGACCAGTTTTGATGTTTTTGACCAATACAGGGTGGTCCCGAATTCATGGTACAAACTTTAATGGTAGGTACAGGACATTGTAACAATGATTTATTGTATAGGAATGTATAGTCGCAAGTGACGCGGTGAGGCGTAAACAGGGGAAATAAAAGGAAAGAGAAATGGAGTGATCGGTTGGTATCATTGCCGGTAGAGGGCAGTAGATGTCTAGCCGCTGTTGAACATGATGCATCGCAGTAGGGAAAAGCGCCATTCACAATTGTGCTGCCGTAGACGATGGGTGACTTTACGTATGCAGAAAAAGCAGACATGCATTACATGTACGGCCGTGCAAATGGTAACGGCAGAGCTGCGTTACGAATGTATCGCGCGGAGTATCCTGATCGACGAATGCCGGATCATAGAATTTTTCAACGGTTACATCGTCAACTTTGTGAAACAGGTGCGTTTGACGTCAACAGACATGGCGCTGGTCGAGTAAGAGCTGTACGCACTCCAAGGCTGGAAGAAAGCATCTTGAACATTGTGGCTGATAGACCCGAGTCAAGCACAAGAACTGTTGCGCGTGACGTAGGTGTGAGTCATCAGACTGTATGCAGAGTGTTAAACGAAAATCGCTTACACCCCTTCCATTTTCAGAAAGTACAAGCATTGAATCCGGCAGATTATCCTCGCCGCGTGAACTTCTGCCTGTGGGTGATGCAGCAATGTGCGTTGCAGCCGGATTTCGTAGATTATGTGCTATTTACAGATGAAGCGACATTTTCACGCCAGGGTGTCTTTAATGCGCACAATTCCCATGTGTGGGCAACCGATAATCCACATGCAACGCGTCGACATGCGTTTCAACAACGTTTCAGTATTAATGTGTGGGCTGGTATTGTGAACGACTTTTTGATTGGCCCATACTTACTACCCACGCGGCTCACTGGCGGAAGCTATCTTATTTTTCTGAAAGAAGTGTTACCACAACTGCTGCATGATGTTCCGATCGCCATTCGTAACCGCATGTGGTTTCAGCACGATGGGGCGCCAGCACACTTCAGCATTGATGTACGGAATTACCTGAATGCCACGTTTGGTACTCGATGGATTGGGCGTGGTGGACCAGTCCCTTGGCCACCCCGATCTCCCGATTTATCGAGCCTCGATTACTTTTTATGGGGACATCTAAAGCATCTTGTTTATGAGACTCCAGTTGACTCAGATGAGGATCTCGTCGCTCGCTTATCTGTAGCTGCTGCAGGTGTGCGTGAAATACCAGGCATCTTTGAACGTGTACGCCAATCGCTCCACTGACGCTGTCAAGCATGTATCGATACTGGTGGACGCAATTTTGAACAATTACTGTAAACATGACACTTGTCAACAACGCTTTCAATAAAATCTTTGTTTTTCCTTTCGGCCGTTATTTCCTCTGTTTTCGCCTCACCGCGTCACTTGCGACTATACATTCCTATACAATAAATCATTGTTACAATGTCCTGTACCTACCATTAAAGTTTGTACCATGAATTCGGGACCACCCTGTATAATTCTTCCTTGAGATTCTCTCAGCCAATAGATGTGGTTGCTTAGTCATCATGTGTGTTGTGTGGTAAAAGCAATACTTGAAACCGTAAGTCTTCTCTGGATGATTTTGAATCCATTTTGACTTTTTTGACCAATAAAAATAAGATTATCTCAGCTAATACGGTGTAGTTATTTTCTCATTTTGTAGTGTGAAAAATGCACTACTTTCAGCTGCCAGTCATCCCTGAATGACATGAACCAGTTTTGTTCTTCTTTACCTATAAAATACTTCCCAGCATTCGCTCAAGCAATGAATGCGATTATTTACTCATTCTTTGTTTGTTGTGTGGTAATGCAATACCAACATCCTCTAGTTGTCCATGTATGCTTTTAAACCAGTTTTGAACTTCTTGGACCAATAGAATATTTCCCGGTATTTTCTCAGTCAATCGATGTGATTATTTACTCATTCTTTGTGTATTGGGTGGTAAAAGAAATACTTGGAACCTACAGTCTTCCTTGCGTGATTTCTAACCATTTTTTACCTTCTTGTTTAATAGAAAATCTCCCGGGATTTTCTCAACCAATAGATACGATTATTTACTCATTATGTGTGTTGTGTAATAAAAGTGATACTTGCAACCCCCAGTCTTTTCTGCATAACCTCAATCCATCTTGATCTCTTTGACCAATAGAATCCTTATCGGTATTTCCTCAATCCATCGATGAGGTTATATACTCATGTGTGAAGTTGACAAAGGCAATATTTGCTGCCTCCAGTATTCTCTGCATGACCAGCTAGCCATAGAATATTATCCAGGATTCATTCGCCAATAACCCACTGCATCGCTTCAGTACGACGATAATCAACAAACTACATGCTTAGGATTCTTTCAGCCAATGGATGGGTCGCGGTAGACCAGTTGGAAGAGCGTCGGTTTAGCAACAGTTGCGAGTTCGAAACCCGGTCTAGCCCAAAACGTCATTTACAGGAGGGCTGTTGCACTTTAAAACCTGTGGTGGATTCAAATGTCCTCATGTTGGCGTGAAGTTTGGAGTGTGGGGGTGCAGCTCAGGTGTTTTCGTCATCTCTTCGTGGGGCTCAAAATAACGAAGCATTGTCCTTGGTTCTTTCCATTCGGAATTGAACCAGGACCGTCGCCTTCGGGGGTTGATCTCGGACTGTAACCACTAGCCAGTTGTGTAGCTCCAATGTGGCATTGATTAAAAAACACCAAAATACCAATACCCGGACCGTCGCCAATAGCCTGTTCTGTTGATCCAGTGCGAAGTCAATGTAACCACCTACCTCAACCAATAGACGAGGCCATACATGCGTATTGCGTGAATGATCCGTGCGTTACTGTTCTGAAATAACTCAGGCCAGAAAGGCTGTAAATCTGTCAGAGAGTCGGCTTGTTTAACCGACCTCTTGCACCTGTCACCTGGGGATCTCACACATGACTTTCTAACGGTTCCAAGAACCAAAGAGGGAACTCGCGCGTGTGGAATCGACACCACTTCAGGGTTGCAGGTGTCATTGGAATACACCCCCGATCAACGTTCCAAGAGGGAGGCGGACTCCCCCAAAAAACGGAAAGAGAGACGAGAGTGAAAAGCCCCTGGAGCAAGTGGTGGACGATAGAGTTCTGGAGACAGCTATACGGTGAGGTTAAACACCGGTAAAAAAAATAGCTGTGAAGAGAGACGTATTTTCTTCATGAATAGTCAGTCAGTGTTTATTCATTTGTACATAATTGTGTAGATATTTTTCCAATTGTCGTTGAAACATTTTAAGTCAAGTAAATAGCCTGAAAAGGTAATCAGCTTAGTCGAACTCCATTGTATTGCAGTGTGGTGCCCAAAACGCCACACCGTTGCTGCTCGCAAAAGGCATTTCTCCCTTCGAAAGAGCAGCACCATCCCTGAATAGACACTGCACAGTCCCCATTCTCCCTAGTCTCCGTATGAGAAATACTGTCATTTCATCTTTATGTCTAAGCAGCGCCGCTAACCTTAATACGGACTGATACCCGGAGTTTACCGTTGCTGATAATTATGATAAAATACCCATTGCATCGCGCTGGCTCCCCTTATTAGTTATTGAACTCTTTTAAACTCCCCCCCCTTGCCTCCCATTGTGTTCGAGAGATAGATTTCAGTTTGTGGGAAACTTTTGTGATTAGTGTGATGCAGCCCAAATCACATTTGCGGCGACAAATATTCGGTGTCTTTGCGGCACGGTGCTTTATTCAGCAGTGTCACTCGGGCGAGGACTTGGGTGGTGGTTGCAGGGTCAAGTGGCGTGATGTCGGGGTGTGGCAGAATTTTTTGTTGTTGCTCCGGAATGTTCATTGTTTTTGTTGCTGTTGGTAAACAGTGCTTATATGATGTACACAACGCTGTGCTATTTTGATTTTTCAGTGGATTTTTTCTGCTCCATTCTAAACGATTAAAATAAATTGCTTGCATCACTTTTTGAAAGTATCAAAATGTTACTTTGGCTGGGTTTGGGGAGCATTAATTATTATTACAGTTCCCCTTCGGTGGTGTAATTGCTTGTTATCAGGATATATACCCCTGTTTCAAAAATTTTCGATACTTATTTTTTCTACTTTATTTTAATAGTCAATGCTTTCATGTAAAAATAATTACTTGTACGTTAAGAATTCTTACATGTGTAACAAATTAGTTGCTGTTAATCAGTTATAACATTTTCGGCTAGTTGCCATACTCTATAATATTATTTTTAAATCCGTCGCTTTAATAAATGTCGTGATTTTTTTCTTATATTTATCGTTCTATATCCATGTTAATGTTGCGGTCATGTTGAATCCGTGAGTTTGCCATTCCGCTAGGGTCAATCCATGTCAAATCAACCAGAAAAAAAAAGGATTTGACACCCATGATCACAGATTTTGATGAAACTTGGCATGTTTGTTCTTTTTATGGATTTAAGAACACAAATGAATTTTATTTGCTCTATCTCAAGCGGCTTATGTTTTATAGCCTGTTAAAGTTTTTGGAATTTTGCGGTTTTTATCGATCAGATGAAGGAAACATAATTTCTTTATTTTAGAAAATAAATTATATCTTCCTTGTTATCGACCAATGTTGATGACATTTTTTAAGAGTATACATCAATATGTATAGAGTCCAGAAAAAAATAAATTATACCTGCAAGTATCTTATACATGGTTAGAAAAAATTCCAAAGTTCTATTTATAGATTTTAAAAATAAAATGGCGAGTTTTACGCTAAGTGGAATATCTTTAAAAGGGATAAGGACAATCAAAATTTTTTTTTGTATTCTTGTTCTAAAAGATATGCTATACCACATACAAAAATAAAATGAATGGTTTTTTCAGTCCTTTATTATTTTTACTCACTTTAAAGATAGAAATCACTTGACTCACTCATTTTCTTGAAATCGTTAAATTAGAATAACAATTTTAGTGAAATTATAATAAAATGTGAATATTTATAATGCTTCTGGAATGGAAAATGTATTACAAAACTTACCATTGAAATATTTCAAATTCTAGGTAATAATTCTTTAATTTTCTACAGTGCTTTCATAAGGTTGATTGAACATGCATCATGCATACTTGAGAGAATTTGTAAGTTCTTCCAGTCATTGTTTTAGGGGTTACGCAATTGCAATGACGTGAGGGATCGGTACAACACATTCATCTTTTCTTTTGGGTCAGAAAAATGATGGTGGTAGTCTATGAGGATGTCAAACTTTACAGTGGAATCTTCTTCTGCATTCACCTCACTCACCATACCAAAATACCATAAGCTGTCATAAACACAAGAAATAAAACATCCAGGATATGTCTTAGAAATAAGTTGGAAGTTAATATTTGTAATGTTGGATTTGCAAAACTCGAAGTTCATTTGTTGTTTTAATTTGTCTTTCCAGGTGTCATTGAAGACTTTCCTTTCTGGGGGGGGGCTAAGTGTTTTACGTTAAACCCATATTCCTTCACATTCTGTTTTACCGTGACTGGTTGCAAAAAATGACCACTGGGCTTTTAGTTGAAAGTCCTTTTTATGCAGACACAGATTAATGAAGTTGTATTTATTTTTATATTGCCCAGAGAGAGAGAGAGAACATCAGTCACTGAAGTAGTGAATGTTTGTTATGTGGGTAGTTCTTTCAGAAAGGTAGTTACAGTTTTTTGGATCTCATACACCATACTCGCGTCATGTTTAAGGTCATCAGATTTGATACAAAGAGGTAAATTCAGTTTTTTATTGCTTGCATCATTGCAGTGAATGAATAGTGCATGAATTTGAGGTCCAGTGTTAACCTTGCGCCTCTTTTTGTATTGTGAAAGCATAATTTTCACTAAAATCCAGAGATAACAGCTGTATTTAAGGAAACTGTTTCCTTTAAACTTTTAATAAATGAATCTTGTGATTTAGCAATGTATGAATGAGGAATTGACCTGTTCAGTTTTTCTACTAACTTATCACTAACCTCATCAACTGAGCTCTAGCACCCTATCATTTCAGTTCAATCAGTCAAAACCCACTGATTGTACTCGACAGGGTCTTCATCATCATAGTTCTCAAATTTTGACTGCAAAAACTGGACAAGGCTATATTTTGATGGGCACTTGTCGCAATGCCTTAGCATACATTATCTTCCTGTTCCTTCACAAACAATATACGAAAAAGGTCTTTGTAATCCTCTTCAATACCTGCTCAGTGAATCAATAAAATCACATTTTGAGGTATTGTGCAAACATACACTAAGTGTATGCTAGTGGCACCAGCCAAAACACACCATATCTGGTACTAATCAAAATTGAAGACACATCTTTTTTGTCACAGCTTGAGTGTATTTATTGCTTATAATATTTCTTGCAATAAGTTACTGTGTTAGTGAGTTGACTAGTTTAGAACTAGTTTTTAAAACTAAATTTAAATTGTAATGTAATTTTATTTACTTTAATTAGACCTAATTGTTGAAAATAAAGAAATTAATTATCTTATTTCTAAATAATATCAAGATACAATTGTGGATAACCTATTTAAAAAAAAATTTTGAACATAAACACACAGGCCTGATTAACAATATTAATTACACTATATATTTTAATAATAATTATAAATTTGTGTTAGCTTTGTCTAATTTTATTTGCAATTGATTAATATGTGACATTTTTAGTTAAAACTTTACTAAAATTGTAACTTTAATTGAACGTTTTTAAGAAAATTAGTGAGTCAAGTGATTTCTATCTTAAAGTGAGAAAAAATAATAAAGGAGTGAAAAAAAAACACTCATTTTATTTTTCCATGTGGTAGAGCATATCTTTTAGAACAAGAATACAAAAAAAAAATTTTGATTGTCCTTAACCCTTTTGAAGATATTCCACTTAGCGTAGAACTCGCCATTTTATTTTTGAAATCTTTAAATAGAACTTTGGAATTTTTTTCTGACTATGTATAAGATACTTGCAGGTATAATTTATTTTTTTCTGGACTCCTTACATATTGATGTAAACTCTTAAAAAATTTCATCATAATTGGTTGATAAACAAGGGAGATATAATTTATTTTCTACAAATAAACAAATTTGGTTTCTTCCGTCTGATCGATAAAAACCGGAAAATTCCTAAAACTTTAACAGGCTATAAAACATAAGCCATTTGAGATACAGCAAAAATTTTTTTTCGTGTTCTTAAATCCATAAAAGGAACAAACATGCCAAGTTTCATCAAAATCTGAGACCCTGGGTGTCGGACCCTGGTTGAACTGACGTGGAATGACCCTCTAGCAATCTGAAAGCTGTAGTTCAAGCTGTATTTGGTTCAGGTTAGATTTCTGTTAATGTTAGTCTATTTGTCAATCAATCATCGTCTCCTTTCTTGAGAATGGCACATCTTGGCCAAATATGGTCTTTGCAGCATAGATTTCAACCAAACCAAGCCTAATGTGTGCATTAAATTATTTTATCCAGAGTCTATTTGGGGTCTACTTAAGAGTCAGATGTCATCCACAAAAAATAGCCTTCAAAAATAGCATGATACGCGCGTTGTAATGAAAATATTTACCTTAGGCCCGCAAACCTGTCCTATAAAGCCTTCTGAAAACTCTTAACCATCCTACACTATGTGGACAAAATTATTTGGCCACTGCATGTTTTTCAGAAAAAAGTGCTGTATTATAATATTTAATAACGGGTAGGCCCTCCTTTTGTTTGTATTGAAGCTCCAATACGTCGAGGCATACTTTCCACAAGTTCTCTGTAAATCAGGGCAGGAATAGCTCGCCATGTTTCTTGCAAGACTGTGAGAAGAGGTTATCATGATGACGGGCATGCGTGTCGGGGTAGCACTCGTTGCTCTAGTTTGTACAAGTGCTCGATACGTTTGAGATTGGGGCTCTGAACAGGCCAGTCATGAAAATTCTCCTCATTTTCAGGAATCCAGTCAAACGCACGTTTTGCAATAGGACATGGAACTCGATCGTGTTGGAAGAAACAACCATCATCGCCGTAGTATTTCCATAGCCAATTCCAATGCCGAATGATCCAGAACGTTGATGTACACGTCAGCGCTCATTGTACAAGGTACATAAATCAATGGGATCTTACCAGGAAAAATGACCCCCCTCTAAGATAACTCCTCCTTCGAATTTCTGCAATGTCCAAATACTTTTGTCCATATAATGTAGGTTCCTTCGGATAAGTTTACCAGCAAACAGGCTAGACTCTCCAAATATGTATTACGATATCCACAGACCATGTAAGCTCTTCAGTATAGTATAAACGGCCCGCTAGCCGGATAGAGCCCTTCGAATATATTTATCAGACCTGTAAAAAACATACGTCCCTCTGAATAGATTTAACCTGCCCATAGAGTAGATATTAACCTCCGGATAAGTTTACAAGGCCCAAAGGCCAGATACAGCCCACCAAGTACTTTTACGAGACTCGTAGGACAGGCACGACCTTTCCAATAGATTTTTTCAGATGGGGATATCATATATTCGTAGAGGATACGCATTCGTATAAATAGATATTTTAAAAAGTAGCAAAGCTGATACTAGTGCCATTTCGCAAATAGCTCTTATGAAATTGGCACAAGTAGATTGAAGTGCGCAGTCTGGACAGCTTATTTAGTTTTTAAACGATGTCGAAAGGGATGCACCCTACAAAATGGATTGAATAATCTTTTATTCGATAAAAATTTGAATCACTGTCCTTCATTCCAATCTGAATTAACATATATAACCTTGCAAAAGAACTAAACGAAAATTTCATGCACCGCCTGCTTTGAATACAATATTAATACCACAAAAAATCACTCGAGCCCCCAAATATAATCCACCCATGAAAATCGATTGAATAATATATTATTCGATTAAAATATGAATCACTGTCCTTGAATCCAATCAGAATCAACTTCTATAACCTTGCCTTAGAATTAATCGAAAATTTCAAGCACCGTCTGCTTTGAATGCAGTACTAATAGCACAAAAATGGCTCAAACTCAAGAACATTCGCCATCCAAAATTATAAACAAGCGTCAACACTGATCTTTCACTATCACCAAGAAACTATGTAAAACCATCGGATATCTCATTATTCAAAAGCCATTCCAGTAAACTCGTAATAGTAAACAGTAATCGAATAATATATTTTTTTCGATTAAAATGTAAATCAATGTCCTTGAATCCAATTATAATTAACTTCTATAACCTTGCCTAAGACTTAATCAAAAACCTTAAGCACCGTCTGCTTTGAATACAGTACTAATAGCACAAAAATGGCTCAAGCCCAAGAACATTCGCTTCCAAAATAATAAATAAGCGTCAACACCAATCTTTCAGCCAAGAAACCAGGTAAAACCATCAGATATCTCATTATTCAAAAGCCATTCCAGTAAACTTCCCGCTCAAGAGCGGAATCAACTGTTGAGCGAGACACGATATCGGATGATTTTGGAATCTAAACGCGTTGCTTGCGCACTTGAAATGGAACATTAAACACCTTAACATACTTTTAAATCTTACTCGAATTCCTTTTTGTGCTTTTTTTCTTCTGGTATCTTTCTTCCCATTCCCATCACGAGTTTTGAGGAGAGTATTTCGATTAAAAAAAGTGCCTCGTGGAACAGGGCGCTTATCGGCAGCATCTGACAACATTACTTCTACGTGAGGCGCATGTGGTATTCTGACGCGGTTCACACACAGTTTCGGCGGGTGCTTCTTTGATGGAAGGTATGTCGAAATGTATGGATCTGCCCGACACACATGGTGATAAATTTCCAATCGCGAGCTTCAGATAATCGCCACTCTGTGACGAAGTCGATGAAGCCTTGTTAGCGGAAGAATTACTCAGAACTGGATGATCTTGGCAAAGCGTTTGTCCGGGAGTCGTATGTAGCGGACTTGAGAAAGAAACATTTTTGGCATGAGAGAAGTTGTAAGACCATAACCACGAAAAAGACTTTACATAAGCTTATCAATCTGTACAACCGTCTTCACATTACACTCTATTAATGCTTTCAACTCGGAAAATACTCAAAATTTGAAAAAAAAATATCAATTAACACTGAGAGGGCATTGTATAAAATTCAGCCCTACCTTTTTTGCCGTTTGTTTAGTACATTCCAAAATCTTTTCAATCAAGTTTACATTGAGATTATGTTAATTATGCGTTGTACATTCCAAATGTGGACTGATTTTGTAAAAGTGCCACGATGAAGCGTTGTTGGCGAAATAATTTCTCAGAATGTACTGAACCTCGCAAAGTGCTTCCTTAAGAGTCGTATGTTAAGTATTTGAGAAGGAAACATTCTGGCACGGGAGAAGTTATAAGACTACAACCACGGAACGACATCAAATAAACGTATTTGTTAAAAAAGGTTTCAGATAATACTCTAACAATGCTTTTAACGTCAAAAATATTCACAATTTGAAAAAACAATTAAATTCACATTAAGAAGGCATTACATAAGATTTATCCCTTATTTTTTTAGGTATTTGATGAGCACATTCCAAGGTCATTAAGATAATTAGATAATATGAATTGCTATTATAATATTCGTTGTATGTTCCAAATGTGGTGATCGCGTAAAGGAACTAAGGCAATACAAGTCGCTTGAAGATTCTGCAAGCACTAGAAGTTTAAATTAAACATCACGTTTTTAGCAAAAAGCTGAAAAGAAGCGCCAGAAAGCATCGACTGTTAATAAAGTTGATGAAGCCTTGTTAGTGGAATTTTTAAACAGAACTTAATGAACTTGACTTAGCGTTTCCTTAAGAGTCGTGTGTAGAGGATTTGAGAAAGATATATTTTGGTTTTTGAGAAGTTATAAAACTAACCATAAAAAACGAACAAAAACAGAAAAATTTCTTTGTAAAATCGTCTTTGGTAAACTCTACTCATGCTTTTATGGTCAAAATAATCACCATTGAAAAAAAATTCAATTCACACTGAAAAGGTATTGAATAAATTTGAACCCTACTTGAGATATTTGATGAGCACATGCTAAGGTTATTTATATCATATTGATATTGAGAAAAAATTCACTGTACGTTCTTAATGTGGATGATGTGTATAAAAACCAACAAATAAATGAAAGTTGCTTGAATATTTTGAAAGCAATGGAGATTTTAATTAAACCTCCTTTTTAATTCGCAGGTGATAAGGAGGTTTAGTAAGCATCGACTCTAATAAGGTAGATGAAACCTTCTTAGTTTACGAATTTCTCGGGAACGAGCATCTCTGGGAACTTGGCTAATCGAGTTTCTTCAGAAGAAGTATGTAGAGGATTTGAAACAGAAACATTTTGACAGATGAGAAGTTATCTGTATGACATCATGCGGGCACTCAATATTGATAAACCGCGAATGTCTTGTAAACTAGTAATCAGCTTTAGATAATAATTTTGTGGCAACATTCACTGCAAGTGCTTTTTTTCTATATATCTGCCAACCGCATTGACAGCGTAAGTAACAAGAATTGCCTACTTTCCGAGTTCACGGAAGTTTTTATAATTTGCTACTGACAAGACGACTTCACCCATGAGATTATCTCCAAGATTGGAAATTCCACATAATTTGGTAATTTATATTTCAACTTGGGTGTGTGATAAAATTTTAACGAGGCTCCATCGATCAACATATCAGTTTTAAAAACAGTCTTCAGAATACACTATACTCTTAACACCGATATTTCTTTCCATTGGAATAAAAAGAATTTATTTCGCACTAAGTAGAACTACTTCCTCCTTGAGGCATTTGGTGAGACATTCCAAGATCATTTTGACATTGAGATTATGTTGATTGAGACTGTTTGTTTTACATTCCATATCGGTTGATTATGTAAAAGAAATCAACTTAAAAGTGCGCTGTATGAAGTTCTGCAATCACAGGAAATTAAAATGAAAGACAGATATTTACGTTCGGGAGTTTTTGCATTTTCAAACAGGTTTTCCACTTATGAGATAATTGTCATGAAACAATTTCACTTTTTGGTCTAAAACGTACGGAATATTTAACTCTTGCTTCAGAACATAAAAAAGCTAATTCACAGGAACTAAAAATAAACATACATCTGGCGCGCTTAGATTCCATATACTGATAGTACTGAAAGAACATAAAAAAAACCTACACAAACAAGAAAATTAAAGGAGTGTCTGTGGTAACCCTTTTTATTGCTGCGGAAGCATCAAGACTTGAGTCACTGTTGTTTGCAGTGATGTCTGTGTGAATTTTTATTTTTATTGGGGATAGTTCTCAAGATTCACGATGAAATATTGGTCACCGGAGACGGTCTTTTAAACAGGCGAGCTTATCTCTGGTCTTGAATTTTTGATTAGTACTTTCCTATGATTGTTTTCTCGTGCAACACACTCTCCGTGTTCTTGGAAGTTAGTCTCGAATTTGGTGAGGATGCTTAGTATTCTGAATGAAGAATTCTTGATCGTTCTTTTGCATGATTGAGCAATGCTTTTGTACAGAAAAAAAACTCACTTTCATTGCTTCCACATTCGAATACACAATATTTTAATTTTTATAAAATAATTTGAGAGTATTAGAAGTATGTTTTGTCACAAAATTCAAAACCTATTCCACAAAAATAATTTTTATGGTCAAGATCAACTTTGATTGTTTTCTATAGATTTGTAAATGTGACACATGAAAAAATATTTAATGACAAGTTTTAACTTCGAGTACTGTACTGATAAACCCAAGATACTTTTTAATGAGCTTTCTAGTTTTTATCAAGCCTTGTTCCAAGTTTTCTTTAATAAGAATAATTTAATTAAAATTTTTGTAGTAAGTAAAAAAAAATTAGTCGCTTCACAATAACAGGTGTCAAGGTCACAGACGTGGCAGAAATGGTGTAGTTAGTAGTCGAGTTGTTCATTAGTGTGTGTGTAGTGTTGAAAATGTTGGCTGAAAATTCCAGGAAAAACCTTCATTAAATACCACATAAAAGCTGAAAAGTCATAACATATTGATATATCAGTGCGTGAAAGTGTTCAGCATTACATGTAGGGAATTTGGAACGGCATCGAACTCATTATTCAAAGGAGCTCGTGAACAGTTAGGATAAGATAATACACATCACTTTCGGAGGAAGAAATTTAAATTAAAAAGATTTAAGGACGTAATAAGCATAACAATAAGCTAGTATAAAACTAAGCACTCTTAGAATCATAACATATACAAGGGGTGACCGAACTACTGATCACGACCGCATAGGTTTTGGTGATCCAGACTCCATCGAGGACTTAACCCCTCTACTGCTGAATACCCTAGCAAGAAGTACACTGGCGTTAAGTACAAAAGTAATATAAAAGTTAAAATGTAAGAAATTTGTTCATATTAAAAACAAAAAATTACTTTAAAAATAGTGATATAGCTAGAGATCTTATCCTATTCATTGCCCTAGTTATTGGTGATCAGAACAGGAATGGAATGGTATGGTATTTTTAACTAACGTTGTACTAAAGCAACACAATGGGCTATTGACAATGGTCTAGGATCAATCCAAATGGAAAGGTCCGACCACGTAAAGAATTGGAATGAGAAGTAATTTGTTGAAGTATTAAGTTATGGAATTGAAGTCAAGAAAAGTTCAGGGTCAGAAAAAAACACACTACACGAACGCTTTGATCGATGTGTGAAGGCGTTAAACTGTTGATGGTAGAAGAGCATGTTGTCTCTTCTGCAAGCAATGACGCAGTTTAAACTAGTCCGCCAGAGGTATGCGATCTTCAGAAATGTTATCAGACTAGGGGACCTAATAAGCAGATTTATTGTCAGAAAAGGCGGTGTTTCTATAAATCGACAGTGCATCTTAAGGCTTGTGGTGGAATGATTCGGTGATCTGATTGGTGGAAGAAACAAACATCGGGGTCTGTTTTGAGCCATGGTTAGTGAAATGAGAAAATTCAAAATGTGAAAGTGCTTACAAGATGTGCTGGAGACTAGATGATATAGCATTAAAAGACAAACGATCGAAAAGAGAAGAAAAAGGGTAGTTGTTCTGAAATTTAAATGGGCTCGTCTGTGATTAAATTTATGTTTTAGACGGTTCGTTTTGGTATCGTTCAATGTATATCCCGGCAACTCTAATGAACCTATTCAGTATAAATGACTTGTTACATTCGATCGTGAGAATACTCTTAAACAGTTTATCCTTAGTTCATTCCTAATTTCAGATTTCATTGTTCCCAATAGTTTTACAGATGACCTTGCTTCATTCAAAATATTTAAGTAGATCGCCCAGGATTTCACGAGACTCCAAAATCAACAAAGATTTTTGAACATTGCTTTGATTTTACATCAGAGATATTGTAGCTCATGGCAATCATACACTAATCACTAAAGCACTGCTCAAAATTTTTTTTTTCCGCGTTCTGATGAAAATCAAGTATTATTTTAATTGACTTACCAAATAAGTAATAGTAATTACCTGCTATTTTTGCACCATAGGGGTTTAAAGAAACTGTTTTGGAAGCAATTTATTTGTAATAAAAAATACGTCTCAAGCTATTTATACGGTTAGTAAAAATATGAGTACTATACTTGAAACTACTGGTCGGGAACACATTTGTCAAAAGTTGAAAACTAAACCGTTGATTGGTTGGATTTTATATTATTTTATGGCATGAGGGCTATATTTGATCAAGAAAGATCGACACTAAACCTTTGAAATGACATAAATCTTATACAATTTAAGTCGTTTCACCAATCGTGCCATTCTTGTGACAAACCGATTAAAAATAGTCGTTCAATATCAATCCACCCTATTTAATAATTAAGTATAACATACTTAATGAGTTTGAAAGTAGAAATGTAATTGAAAAATATAGTTTTTAGTTTTAACTCTTTCTTAAAATTTCATATTTTTGTCACGAAACTATCCCAATGAAAAGTATTCTTAAGAACTGTGATAAATGTGGATTCTACAAAATAGGTGATCTGTATAAAGCAATAGTGAGAAAGATACAAGATTTATACTTAGTTTCAAATTACTTTTACTTCCTGTAACCATGAGTTTGTTGGGTGGCCTTTTAATATTTTCCGTCACGTTTACAGTTATCAACAAAGCATTGCGTTTGATAAGAAAAATGACGTTCATCAAACGTGAAATGGTGGCGAAAGTACTTTTTCGAACACTCACTGGATTCAAAGTTTGTAACTTCGCAAGTGTCTCATTCCTTTTCTTGTAATTCCAATAAAAGCTATGATTCTAAAAGATCTTGGATAAAAAATATTTATTAAGACGAGTCATTGAGATATTTTTTTTATTCCCATTTATTTTTTCAGTTTAAATAGAATAGAATAATAAAAATCTAGAGTTAATGCTGCCATTTTTGTTGGCTCAAAAGCCGTAATTAAAGAAATTACATTTTCCTCTCGCATTTGCTCAGCACGATTTCCTTCTGCCAAATTGTAATAGATTCTATTGTAATCAATGGCCGACATATCACATTACAGTGGATCTCTATTCACTGACTTTTATTGCAGCGAATTGACAGATGCTAGCCAAAGCTGGCTCTGAATTATCTCAGTCATATTCTCCTATTGAATACCGTACAATAGAACAGATTATAAGTAAAGAAATCAAGCATTATCAACTTAATACACACAAAGATATAACTAGAGAAATACTGGAGGGCTCCAAGATTTAAGTTGTCATAGAAACTACTTAGATCTATATGAATCGCTTTTTTCGTGTCTTCATTGGACAGAACTAGCTACAAAATCATCGTCGCCTAACTGGCTTGTCAAACTCTTCAACTTGCTCTCTGTGGCACCCATCTCAGTAGTTGCCCTGATATTAGTGACATCTATTATCAGTGCTTAATACTACAATAATAATTGAATTAAATATGTTTGAATGTGAGTATGTAAGAATGTATGTATGCAAGAATTAAATATACTTTTGTTTCAGGATTCTATTGCGCTACATGACAGACTTATGGATGAGGTCTGGTATATGATAAAATGAAGTTCAAATCATTTTAACTTCATAGTTCTTGTAATAATTTATTCCCTGATATCTCTTGAGTGATGTATAGTTTTATTGAGTAACTATTGATTAGAATTTTATAACTATCAAATTAGAAATCAATTCCGTGAGTTCTTATATTGCAAGGAACCAATACATTTCTGAGCTTGTTATTTAGATTTAAATTTCCTATAATGTTGTAGAATATTGTTTTAATGAACTTTCTCTTAGGGCTTCAAAGTCATCAACAAGGTCTTTTTAACATTAGATTATGAGAAAGATTCTTTGCGTTTATCACATTCTTTGAGTCATGGTATTAAAAAGGAACAAAAGTGGCATGATTGATGATGGAAGAACTGTTTAGTAAGATAATTATTTTGGTCGCCATTACTATTTCCTTCATGTTTTTTTTTCTCCTGAAATGTACAGTCATAAACCTAAATTACAATTTGGTGCAGATGCGATGCAATTTCGTCAGTTTATATATTTAAATTTGATTGAATTCAGATCCACCCATTCTTCCATTTTCTTTGTCTTAGATTGCAGATTCAGTTTTGAAACTTGTCTTAAGCCAATTTCTGTAATGCAAATTTGTTAGAAAATACGAGTTTTATTAATTCAATACCATTGTATTGTTCTTTTATTTAAATTTAATATATTTAAAAGGGCCCTTAATATGAGAATAACTGGTGTCTCGTGTTAATAGGATAAATGAAGCCCCGAAAAACGTGGAAAGCTCTTTGAAAAGTGTTTTTTTTTTTTTTTTTTTTTAATTTAAAAAGTTATACATCGCTGTGTTTTTTTTTTGTAGTGAGAAAGCTAAACAGGTGTAAGTAAATGTATGAGAAACGGTGTAAGGTATATGCGAAAAAAGTTTACAATTATGTAAGTTAAACAACGAGTTCTTGGAAAATGCGTTTGAACTTTTCCTTTCTTCAAATTAAACACTAAGTATTTGAAATACATATTTCTACTCTTTCATACAGGGTATTTGGAATACATATTTGTACAGATTCCTTTCTACACGTTGAACACTGACTATTTTTAACGCGTATTCGTACTTATATACCAAGTATTCAGAGACCAGATGTTGCGGATCTAACGTTCCTTGAGGTGTAGCCTGTTGCCGGAATCCATTAGTCTTAATTTGGAATTTATCGCGATCTCTAAATGTCATAAACTGTCACAATGTTACGATGATGCAGTTCTGTTCTAAAAAGTTTCAGGCCACGGAAAAAACAAGTCCCAATAGAGCTGCTCATAATAATTTATTTCCACTTCGAGCAAATACCTTTGTCTCTGTCCTAAGCTCTCGAAAAAACTTTCCTCTCCGATGAGGGAGACCTGGCCATCAACTCCTGTTATCGCTCCTTGATGGATGTAGATGTAAACGACGTCCGCCACTGTCGATTCATGTGATCCTTAATGGCGATTTTATTAGTCATTCCGCAAGTGCAGCATCATTGTTCGCTATCGTGCACTGATCTCCAGATGCACCGAGTCGATAAGAGTCCCCCATGTAATGAGGAATTTGAATAACCAGTTACCATCCGAATGAACACCGCCTTGAGTGGGATGGAGACGTTTTGCGGACACAAAAGGGTTGTTGGCGTGACGTGAGAGTTTTATTAAAACGAGATCATGTGTCATGCAGATTTTGGACTGGTACCCTGCTGGTTTCTCATGCGAAAATCTCATCCACCAAGACCTGGCAGATTAAGATCTGAGACTTTAGCACAGCCGAGAAGAAATGGTAGATTCCGTTAAGATAGAGGCCATACTTAATTTCGAAATGGGGTTTGGGGTTTGTAATTGCCGTGGGTTTTTCCGTGGATGTGAGGTAATTTTCCGGCTACAAAATGTAAATATGTATGCCAAAAACTGCAAGTACGCTGTTTAGCGGAAGAAGACACCTCGTCACAACAAACGGGTTGCTGCACTATTGCCGATTCATTCCAGTTTCGCGCATGAATCTCCATGATTGGCGATCATAATTGATTCATTCTATTTTGAGTTTTTAAGTTGGTTTGTTTATGTGAGTGAGTTGTTTGTTTCTTATAACCAATTGATTAAACTGTTGAGGATGTTGGAAATCAGAAACAGTTGATGAAGAAAATCAGAAAATGTTGCTTCTACTTCGTGGTCATGGCTCCTTTTTATTTATAGCCTGTGATTTATTTCGCCAATTTCCACGTAGCTCTATTTAGTTTCGGTTTCATAGAGAAAAGCTGATCTATTTTTATGGTGTCGAACACACTTGTGAATGACGATACGTCCCAATCTTTGCATATGGATCGGAAAGGCTTAGTTAAAAACCCGCAAAATTATTCCAGAACATATTTAAACTCGCGTTTCTTCTTGTGACTTACTGCTGTCCTGATGATCGTAGACCCCTTGTTCTACCGAAATGGCCTTTGACAATATTTTCTAAGTTTTTAATCTTTATTAAATTTAGTCGTTGCTATTGTTTTTAATCTTTATTAGTCGTTACTATTGTTTTTAATTTTTAGTACTATAAACATATTGGCGACAAAAACGTTTAGTTAAAGCTAAGCACAATGAATGACATTAATTCGCCTTATAGAACACTGCTAAAGTCGATGGTATATGTTTAAGTGCTACATATGCTTGTAGACAGTCTTAACAGCCAATAGCGTTCAATAGTAGCGTTAAATAGCCAATGGCGTAGCCAATATTTCAATGAACGTATTGAGACGAAATGTTTAGTTGAAGTCAATGTACAATTTTTGCCATTAATTCACCTAACAGAATACTGTGATTAAATCGATGGTACGTGATCCAGTGCTACATATGCTTGTAGCCAGCTTTTATGGCCAAGTGTAGTTTAGTAGAGAGTAGCCAGTTTGTAAACTCGTGTTTCTTGTTACTTATTTCTGTCCTCGTGATGGTGGACACCTTGATCCACTGAAATGGTCTTTCAAAGTGTTTACTCTTTATCAGTTGCTACCTTGAAGGATTTTCCTGTTTAATACCATGCACGTGTTGAGACAGTAAAGTTTCATTAAAATTGAACACAATAAACTTCATTAATTCGCCTGTGATAAGGTCAATGGTACATGGTTCAGTGTTACATATGCTTGAAGCGTTTTAAAGTTAGTTCATAATATTCGGATGTAATATATAGCCTAATAAGTTTCGAACAATGGTAAAGGGCATTGATACTAACGACAAGTTGAAACATCACTAAATATGAGCATAATGTAGCACCTTTAGACTACGGCTGGTACAGTGGTTTTTTCATGATCGACCCAAGAAAGAATTTAGACAACAGCCAGTACATCAGTTGTACCTTTAAAATTATAAGAATCATGCCAAGAAAGAATTAATACCACGGCCGTTACATCAGTTGTACCTTGCAAGTTATAAGAATCGCACCAAGAAATAATGGCGCTAGTTATATCTATAGCCGTGGTCATAAGGTTAATTTACCTGTGTTGAATATTATGGCTTAGTAGAAGGATAAAAAGTGTGTATCTTTTAAAAAAATATAGTGTGTTTGGCATGCTTTATTAAAGACATTTCTCTAGTTGACTACTTTTGAGAAGTTTGGTTTCATTAATCAATCTAAAGTGAAGCCCTCCTCGTAAGAACTGTTTACATTAATGCCAATACTCACCATCGAGTGAAGCTTTAAATAGCACCTCTTCGTGTCTTAATAATCATTATATCCCCACACGAAATTATCTCTTGATATAAAGCTATCAGTAACACGCGAATAGATAGCGTGTTGTTTTTTTTTTCCCACTTAAACAGAAATCAATAAAACTCTCCCTTTAAACCGTTCAATTTTCTCTCTTTCTGGGGCGATAATAGGACTCTCTGACGCGCTGGGGAACTCAGCCAAAAACAAAATAATAAACTGGGAAAAAATGATAATAAGCCCCTTTAGTGTGCAAAATTACACTGATTAGGCCGTTAACAAGGCATTCTTGTTGCGAGTATACGGCTGATTGCAGGCATCGATTGGGTTGTAATCGATGAAGATTAATTTCTTCATCGGTTTTTTGACAGCAGGAAATGGTAATTGCGTTTTGTGTTTTTCCTTCGTTCTCTCGGTGAGAGAGGGGGGAGGTAGAAAAATTATTCCCATGCCGTAATTGATGACTTATTAAGTGATTCGTTGCCTCAGGTGAGATACTTTAATTTTAATAAGGGTTGTTAGCTCTGAACTGTCCAGGGCGGGAGCAGTGTTTTCGTGCTCTGGTGAGATGTTTATCAGTCTAATCACAAACGAAGTGGTGTTGAATTCAATGAGGAGATGTACAGGGTGTTTCCCATAAGATGACTTAGTATCCAATTTAATGTAAAATACAGGGTATGTGCGTTACATACGTAAAGAGTAGCACTAGCAGAAAAAACTCTAAGCCCCAGTGATTACTTGGTCCGATAACTTAACTTACTCTAGGTGAATTTATCTCTTCTGTGCTAGTAAAACTTCCGTTGTGCGTGTGTACGCCTCCACATGATGAACAGAAAAGGACTTCGTGTCATAAAAATCCAACCAACCACTTTAGATTGATTAAAACCAAGGCACACAAGAGATTAATAACCTAGTAGTTACTAATCTCAATGTATAGTGTGTGCCTAGCTCTTCGATACTTCAAGAACTTTGTCTACCCTTCATGATTATAAAAACGAAGGTTGGGTTGAAAGGGTATCCTACAATTTACAAATAATTAGGAAAATATTTAATCAACAATACTACTTTAGCTCTATAAGGTTCATGTATACATTATTACGCTATACAAAATGCTATCTTTCCTGTATGACTTTCACCAGCGTTTTGACCAGTATAATTCTCGTAAGGATTCTTTCAATCAATGGTAATGGGTAATTATTAATTAACGTAGTTCTGGAGCAACACAACGGGCTTTCGATGACGGTCGGGGATCAAACACTTAAGGGAAAGATCCCAGGACAACACCACGTAATTTTTAACTATGGTCATGACGAGGTAACACCTGAGCTGGCACCCAACTCTCCAAAATTCCACACCAACCCAACGTGAGGACTTCAACCAACGGATGCAGTTATGTCATTATATATCTTCTGAGGAATAACAACTACAAGAAAATGTTGTGACATTCGGTTAAGACGTTAAAAACATAACATCAAGTTAGTATTTGGGGACTACGAGTTTGTTTTCCACGTTAGGTAATCTAAGAGTGTTGCAGGTTCTATTCCTATTACTTAGCCTGGCTGTATTCATATCTTCTTAGTCAAAAAGACTTACCTTGTGTGTGAAACTTACCTTGTGTTTTCTTGTATGTCCAGATAACATCAGTTAATGACCTAATGTTATCAGTCTTGTGTTTGGCATACGCTTTGCCAAATTTACGTCTTCGATCATAAAACCCAATCCATCCCAAGCGCCCCTAAGTTATACATTAAACTATTTTCTTATATTTTATTTAGCCTTTATTAACCCCCTTTGAGAAATAGCCCTTCTCATTGGGTTCAGATGGTGCCCACCAAAAGAATGCACCTGTAAAATAATATGAACTGTAAAGAATAGGTTTACCCAAGACCGTCGATCGGATACAGCCTAAACAGATTTAACCTGACCGATGGACTAGATGGCCCAAGAATTTTATCAAGGCCGTAGCCTATATACGACCCTTTAGCTAGATTTAACTGACACACAGGAAATTGTATTTCATACATTTTAACAATTGAAGGGGAGAGTGGAAGATTATACAACATTTTTTCAGTGTTGAGATATTTAACCTCAAAGTTAATCATACTACATCTGTTGGAAGGAGTTTATGATTGGTGGTGATGTAAGTATCCGCTAAAATTAATCGATGGATTTCTCTAATTGTCAGCACAATTCATACCTCACCTCGAGGCAACTTTAAAACTGTACTAATCCCAAAATGTAAACAAATGTCACAAACCCTTTTTTTCACTCAACCCTTCAATTATAAATTACACTTTGTATTTAATCGTTAGTAATTATTCAGAGAATAATTTCATTATGATTATGGATCGCTTTACAACTTATTAATAAATTAGTAATAATATACATTTATTCACTTGCATATGTTTCTCAAGAGAAAATTTAACTTTCGTGTAAAGAAAAAATCACTTAGCGTGAACACACTTTACCAATCTAAATCCACAAATCTCATATCTTGAATGTTTTGACTTATTTTGATTGCTTGTAAGTCGACGATATGTTAATGTGCTACTGTAATGTACCGATATCAAAACGCTAATGAAATCTCGAGAGTTAAATCTATATGAACTGTCGCAGGAAACAAAAAAAATCTTACGATACCCTTTTAAAATGTGTATCATTAATCGTTTCATTAACAATTTCATCAGAGTTGAAATTTAGACATTTCTCAGCATGTTCTACAGATTATTTAGTTATATCGGACTAAATAGATGGATAATAACTAATTTAGCAATTCTTGAATACAATTTGGGACTAATAAATTATTGTATAGTTGCTTTAATTGAATTTTTCCATAAAGTATAGAGCAATAATTTATATCTGTTAAAATAAGAATTTAAAGCGAATATTTTCCATTTCTAGTTAAACTAATTTATGCGCCGAAATATTAGATGAAATTCTATGCTTATAACTAGGTTTTCCAATATGATTGATTACCATCTTTTCAATAACTTGTAAATAATTAGAGTCGAGTTTAAATTTTCAAGTTTGTTTGAACCATCTAAGCACAGTTACTCAATTAAGGGTCTAATTAGCATTTTGCCTGAAGAGTTGGAGTTTTAATTACAACTCTTACTGTAAACTAATCATTAGATAGAGCAGTTTGAAGAATTTCTCTTTTAGACCTCATAGTATCAAAATATGTTACTTAGAAATTATATTTTACTCGGTGTGCAAAGACGAAATATTTTAATCACTTAAGCCCAAAAAACGAGCTTAGAGTGATGAAATTCTAAAATTTTTATTCTGAGTGTATTTTGGAGTCAGAAATAAATTCTAAATTTACAGTATAGTAGATTGTAACTAAATAAACAGACCCTCTCATAGGCATCTCCGCTAAACTTTCCTACTTTTATCTATTGACTGGAAAATTTGGTTTCCCGCATTTCCTATCTTGCTTAATCCATCTATAATGAATGCAGCATTCATATTCCATACACGTATTTCATACCTCTAAATGAAATAAATTATATACAAAAATATTCAACAGCATTTAATTTGTTTTTACTGATATACTAATTCTGATTTCCAATAAAGTGCATGGAATAAAAGCACACCAATCAAGTTATCGCAATTTTAATTCTCAAGGTCTACTTTAATTTCATCCCATTCACTTGTGCAAAGGCGATTTGGTATTTTTAAAGTTTAAATCTTTTTTTATTAATATTTCCTTTTCTGTGCTAAGTTTTACTACCACACTGCCTTATTCTTTCACCTGAATTCATACACAAAGACTGATGATTCTTGTCCTTAGTCAACTGTCATCAAAAATCAAAGGAATAATTTTTACAGAAAAATTTTTAATAAAAAAATGTATCTAATACAGGATATGTGCGATTCAAACAGCACTCGTGAAAACTTCCATTGCTTATGAATTCCAGCGATAACTTATTTAATCAATTGCGATAGATATGAAACAGCCTAGAAAAGGCTTTAAATATGCTTTAAGTTTTCTTTTCCTTGAAGAGTGAGAACGTATACTGACTGATTTTATATTATTCCCTGGAGTATTATTATGTAATGCTATTTAATTTAGATTACTAATAAAAAATGTGAGCACTCGTGTTTGCCGTGAATATCCGTAAATTAAAACCATACATAAATGGTAGTAAAAATTTATGGACAAAGATTAAAAATAGCACGTGTGGTGAAAGTCAACTCTGCAAAATATAGAGCAGTAAATAGAAGTTACCAGAAAATAATATAAATTAATTAGGAGAAAAAGTTTTAGAAATTGGAAATGAATAGCGTAGCCAATTTACAACTGTTTAACGCAAACGTATGCATCTTTTCTTCAGAAAAGAGAATGTCGATAGAGTATGTCATGGTGAAATTGGAGCAGATTTGAGGGCAACACAATTCCTACGAAACATATTTAAGAGTAATGGCTTTCTTTACAACTTTGTATAAAAAGTGATATGGTGTTTTAGTTATTCATGCATTTCTCGTTCATTTACTATGTATAAAATAGAAGTTAAAGTGAAAAATCATTTACTGATCGTCGTATTGCTTACTGGATTCGATCCACATGTAATGCAGTAATAATGAAGTCGAATAATTTTATAATTTGGCATGTACTAAAGTGATCTATTTTTTTAAAAACAAAATGTGTGTGTTTGCTAAGTGTAAGATTGTATACTGCGTAGTAGGATTATATTATATTCTGGAATATTTAATACTTCTGCTGTGTTAAAAATATTGGAAAATATTTCAAATTGTTGAGCATTAATTTTACTAGAAACTAAAATATTGGAAAAGTAGTATATCTGTTTACAGATATGATACAGCGCTAGTCTACGTTTAAGATACAGAATTGCATTTATTGCATCAGTTATGTTTCTTTGTCACTTATTTAAATGCAGTGGATGATTGGTTGGTTGTGGGGTTTTGTGGGCCACGACTTCCCCAGCGTGTGTATATATATTTCCAGCACTATTAAACCTAAATTTGGTTTAAATCAGTTCCTGTAATTTAAAAGTGTCCAACTCTATTGGAATTTGTGAAATCAAGCTACTTCTTTCAATGATATTTAACTTAATTCATATAAAAGGATTTGAATGAATTAAAAATAAGAACGAAATATAATTTGTATTTGTTATTATAATCTAATTTTAGCATTCTATTTAATCTTTAATGAGGGATTCGAATTTTGTTAGCATAATTGCAACCTTCTAATTTGCTGTTCAGTGAAGGTATTTAAATTTTAGGTTCAAATAGAATGATTCTCATCTTTTCAACTCTTTAGACTTCAATTATCTTTGTTTTTATACACTGATAATTAAGATAACAGAAGTGGGAATTGTTTAAACATAACAGCAATGTGTTTCATTGTTCGAATTTAATTCAAATGGTTCTAATTTAGTTCTGGTCTTAGATTCAGTAGTCGCTGTCTTATGACGAGTTGGTAATTCGCATAAATCTATTTCTAAAACGCACGTACCACAGAAATCGACGTTATTTGTTTACTGTCGAATTGTAATAGGATACAAACAATATAAAATTGACCGTTTGAGGATTCATTTGTCAGTTTCACTGCTTAGTTTAAAAATGCATGTTTCGAGCTGAGGAGCTGTAAAATATTGATAAAACTACATGAAAGAGGTACCCATTCCAATGAAGTTCTCCAGTTTGATGACAGTTTAAAGATATAATACACCCGGAAGACAGAACGCAGCACCGAAAAGAAAATATGAGTAATAAAGGTTTAGCCTAAAAAAAAATACCAAATCGCATTTGGACAAGGGAATGAGATTAAATTGATGTAGACACTAATAATCTAAATATGGTAATATGACTAAGGTGTGCTTTATGCCATGGATTTTTTGAAAATACTATTTAACACCAATTAAAGTAAACGCAATGCTGTTAAATAGTTTTGAATAATTTTACTTCATTTAGTAGTATGAAATCCTTTTTTGAATATGAATGTGATTTTCGTTACAAATTGATTGAAATCAGATGAAATATAACGAAAACATTCTTTTATTAATAGATATAAGCAAATAACTCTCTAAGTGGTTTCGAAGATATATATCTAGTCCCCCAAGATGTGACCAGTTTTTCCAATTACGAGATATCTCGTCATTCAAGATACAGCCAATTTTTGTATGATGTTGTCCATCAAGATCGATACACCGTTCATCAAGATCGATAATCGTCCATCAAGATCGATAATCGTCCATCAAGATCGATACATAGCTCATCAAGATCGATACATTGTCCAACAAGATGGGTACATAGTCCATCAAGATCGATACATAGTCCATCAAGATCGTTACATTGTCCATCAAGATCGATACATCGTTCATCAAGATCGATACATCGCCCATCAAGATCGATACATCGCCCATCAAGATAGATACATCGTCCATCAAGATCGGTACATCGTTCATCAAGGTCGATACATTGCTCATCAAGATCGATACATCGTCTATACAGATGTGGACAGTTTTGCAAATGACGTGGAACCTCGTAGTCATGACAATCACCAGGAGGGCTAAGAAAGTTTTGCGCAGATCCTATGCACTGATCTGCTAGTTTATTTTTTAACTTTTGATGCGTCCAAGTTGGAACCCAATTCCTCTCGTGCGTTTCGTAAAATTTAAATAATAAAAGTTAGTACATATATGAAACCTGAATTGCCAAAAGCCACAGCCGCATAGCAAGAACCAGCAAACAACGATCGACTAACAAACAACATGTCACTCTCATTCTCTTAGTTATGTCTCATTTTGCACGTCCATTCAACGATAAGGTCAGGAACTGTCATTTTACTTCCACAATTGCATTGTACTTACAGCAACAAACATGAAAGTACTTCAACCTAATGAAGAAAATAACAGCTGAAGATCCCGTTGATTAATGCAAACAACGGTGTTCAATAACTTATAATGAGGTGCAAAACCTGTTTGAGAATGTTGTGGTTACTATGTTTCCCCTAATACATCCATCAAAACAGTCCTCTCAAAAGCACACACCATACGCTGTCAGATAGTCATCTAATTCTGGTGTTTTTCCCTTCCGTTTTTTATAAGGGTTCATTAGATCATAATCTGCAGATTTTTACTGCCGGGGTTAACACACCAAGCGCGATCAACACAATAGAGGTATAAGCCGTCCTATATTTTCGTGACCAAGTCCATTTGGAGAGACTTTACTATCTCAAGTCCTAATTAATAACTTATCGAGCGAAAAACAACTAATGAAGGCACGGAGCAAGGAAAAAAATTGAAGGAATCACCTATGAGATTCAATCGCTGCTAATGATCATTTTCGTTGTGTAAAAATCTCAATCTATCCTCTCTTCGCATGCACATGACTGGTTTTTATTGTATTTTATTGCTTTCTTAGTCTCCGACGATTAATCTCGGGTGAATTGACATTCATTTCGAGCGAACTCACGCAGGGTGGATAATGTTAATTTCTTTTACTTCTTTTCGGAGATTTAATTTTTTTTCTACAGAATTTCCTCTTTCGTTTTATAAATACGTTTATAAGGATTCCAGTGGTTTTCTCCGAAGGCATTACCAAAGGTCTCTTTTTCAAGAACACAGTTTTAGAATTAACCCTTTGAGGGGGGCTCTTATGCAGTTTCCCCTTGACACCTACAGTTTTCACTGCACTGTATGTCTCCTAAAAAATTTCGGCCGTCACCAATAGAATCCGTCCAATGAATTTATTCGAAGAAAATGAGCATATTGAAAAGGATTCATTCCTCAAAGGATTCCATTCTAACGAAATTAGCATTATAATTGTTTCAAAGGATTATATTCTAAGGAAATGAGCATTAGAATTTTTTTAAGGGATTCTATTTCAAGGAAATGAGCAAAAGAATCGTTTCCAAATTATTTTATTTTAAGTAAATGAGCAAAATATATTTTCAAATAGTTATATTTTAAGAAAATGAAAAACATAATCTTTCCAACTGACTATTATATTGAAATGAGCGATGAAATTTGATAAAGATTTTATTCTAAGGAAATGAACAATATAATATTTTCAAAGAAATTTTTTCTAAGAAAATGAAAAACAGAAATTTACTTAAGAACTCTATTATAAGGAAATGACAAATAATGTTTTCTAACGTTGAAAGAATCTATAGATTCTCTGAACTAAAAGATATAGTTACTTAGTCATTAAGTCTGTTGTGGGGAAATTCAATATTATACTGCTCTGAAATCTCGCAACGCTCAGAAGTTTAAGGCGCATAGAGATTTTGAAAGACCCAAGTTCCAACACAACGTTAAGTTTCAGAAATACAATTTCTACTGTTTGCTATCAATGACCCATCATATGTCCAGTATGTATCGTGGACAATATAAGTGTTATCAATACCTATATTGTAAAGGCTATTTGCTCTGTGAAAAACTTTATCATTTAAAAGGGATTATTTTGTGATGACTGACTCTGGGAAACTTAATAGAAATACAACTTCACACAACTATTATCACTATTTGA
This sequence comes from Metellina segmentata, assembly GCA_947359465.1. NCBI lineage: Eukaryota > Metazoa > Arthropoda > Arachnida > Araneae > Tetragnathidae > Metellina > Metellina segmentata. The sequence goes on from OX375881.1 coordinate 30,225,481, forward strand.
ATATCGTCCCTTGAATGTACGAACTACCTAACTCAAAAAAGGGAAACTTTGAGTTATAATCAAGTGAGTAAAGCTGAGATCAATTGTAGACTACTAAAGCTCAATCGTTTAAAATGTAGACACAATCTGAAAGGCCCATTGACGAGGAGATTGTTTTTCACCTCATCTCAAATAAAATTAGTTGCCACGTTCAGGTGACGACATGAAAACAATTGAAATACTGTACAATTGACTACATTTTCACTTTATGCTCTTGCTAAATTTTGACCTGCCATTTAATATTTCAAAAAAGAAATTAAACATTCAAAATCGTGATTGTAAAGCTTTTAATAGTGTTCTTCGCGTATAGAGTGCTCGCGTACATACTTTCACCACCTTCTTAATTTAATTGTTCAGTTCTTTATTTTTTCCACGTCCTTCTAATTCGTGATAGATTTTAACCACAGTTGTCAGTTGTAAAAAATGCTTTTCATGCATTTTAAAGAGAAATTATTTAGTAATTTAATTACCCTAAGTTTAAGCAGCCGAAAATAGTTTTATTTCTGAGTTGAATTATTTTTGAGTTGAGAATAGTTGAAATTTCTAATAAAAACTTTTGTAATTACCATAAAGTTTGAGTGTCTCAGGTGTCTGTGTTTGACAACTACATTAGCAACTCGCAAGTTGTAAGCTCAGGTGTTATTTCTGTAACTAACCTTATGTGTGTCTCTTTTGTGGCAGTAAAACTTTTTTTCTGCTTGGCTTTGTCTGACTTCTGTTTGGCACAACTTGGCCAAATAAAGGATCTTGGACCATAATGGATCTAAGCCAACCAATAAGCTTGAACACCTCTTAATAAGATTATATGGAAAGTTGATTGAGTTGTATCAAGTATTGCAAAGCATGTATAGTTAGTCAAATAATTTTTAAGTTTTTAATTGAACTGCTGGAATAAATATATAAAAATGAAATTGGTTTGTGGAAAGAGATTAGTCGGAAGTTCGTGTTTCCTTTTTTTTCACAAAGGGATATGTTAATTTAAATTGATGCCCTTCCTAAACTTAAGCAGTATTCAACATATAACATAAATTCTTAGTAGCATATTACACTGCGAACAGTTCTGTTTCAATAGAATTGGTACTGAACTCACTTGTAAGAAAATATATGTTAAAACAAGACTGACAGAAATGAATTGTGCTTTATAAATTCTTATGCATCAAAGAAATTACAAAAATATATCTATTTAAGCTTATTTATGATAGAAGCATTAACATGCACGAGGCTTTAACATGCTTGTTAATGAAAAAGAATGCTTCCACAAAAGTTGCTAACAGCAATAAAACAATAGTGTATGTAGGGAGCCCTAAATCAATAACGATCTTCATTTCAAATTTCTATGAACTTCCATTTCAGTAATAGCAATGAAGGTGAAAGTCCAAAAATGGAAAAAGTCGAGCCATTTTTTTTCTTCACCGAATCGTTACTTGCCTTCTGAAAGTGCGAAATTGCTCAAAGTACTTGAACAAAAAAAGACAGTTGAGTAAAAGGTAAAGTTGGGAGACTAAAAAGAAAAAGCCCGGATGGAAAAAAAAGGGTCTCTTCCCCATTTGAGAAGTGGAAGTTTTTAATTTAAGCGTCAATGGCGTTTCACACCTCTAATGAACCCAATTATGAGTACAGTTAAGTGCCAAGGGTAAGTTTAGAATCTTCTCTTGACGCTTTTTTCTGCACGCACGTAAAAAATATTCCAAAAGCTCATTCACAAGAAATAATTAATGAGATTAATTCTTTTTGCCGTGCTGGGTCTTGATTGTTCCTGTCTTGATAACGAGTTTTTTTTCTCAAGCCGCGGAGAATGGTTGTCATGTAATTGCTCAGATCCAAATATTTCTTGGGAAATCGAATTGGCTTTAATTAAAGATAAGAAATTATCTAAGTGTATATGCCTTTGTTCCTGAATATTGTAGAGTTCTAATTGGTATAAATGATCAAAGGAACAGAAAGGCCTGTGCGATTGTTATAAATAAACCGAAGAAAGGACTTGGGTTGGAGAAATTGCCCTGGAAACTTCACTGGAACGAATTTGGAATTCATTTCGGACAGATGTGTGCTTTCTAAAGTTATAGAAAAGGCTTAGCCTGCGCGTAGTTTTTAGTACTCTTTGTAAACGCTTTCTGATATGTAATTAGACTCGTTTTAGTAAATGCCTTTGTACAGGAATATTGTAAAGCTCTAATTTGTATAAATGATCATAGAAACTGACAGGCATGTACGATTATAATAAATGAAGGTAAAAAAGATGGGTATAAAAATTGTACAAGAGACTTCAGTGACACTGGAACGAATTTTAAATTAATATCAGACTGATGTGTGTGTGCTTTGTAACGTTACAGAAAAGGTTTATTTTTCACGTAGCTTTAATTCTGTTTGTAAATGCTATCAGATACGTAATTAAACTTGCTTTTGAATGACAAAATATTAGTTTAATGCTCTTCTTTCCCTGTGTTATATTTTGAGGTTTTGAAATTGCTCTGAACCAAATATTTCTTAGGAAATAGAATTGACTTTAATTAAAGATAAGAAATTATCTGAGTGTATATTTCTTTATTCCAGAATACTGAGAGTTTTAACTGGTCAAATGATCAAAGAAAGGGATTGTTATAGCATGTATAAAAACTCTTGGGTAGGAGATATATATTGTACTGGAAACGTCACAGACATTGGAACGAATTTGAAATTCGCTTTGGACTGATGTGCTTTGCAATGGTGTAGAAAACACTTTGCGCATAGCTTTTAATATTATTTGTTAGTGCTTTCTGATATAGAATTAGACTTATTTCAGTATTACAAAAAAATTAATTCCCTTTTCCCAAGTTTTGTATAGTTTGTATCAAAATCATGTCTGGAAAATTGTTTTGACGGAGTTATTTTTCTAATTAAAATTTTAAAATGGCTTTTATATGTGTTTGTGAGCATTATTTCTTCGGTGAAAATCTATATTATGACCTTCTTGGAATATAGCTTTAACTCCTGCCAAATGACCATCGTTGGGAATTTTGAATACATATGCCTTTTCCAGAGAAATGTTTTGCGAAAACCCCTTAAATTTCAATGTTAAAGGTTGTTCTGTTCGGCGAAATCGTTACATTTTGTCAGAAAAATCAATGGTTGCCTATCCCTTAATTTTTTTATATGACTATTTAATGTATTTTAATAATTACGTAACGTCAACATTTGGAAACTGAGTATTGAGCTTTTTCTGTGGTTGTGTTTCAATTTTTTCTTTCACGTGTCTTTTTGATTTTACGTATTTTTGTTTCGTATTTTCGTATGATGTAATTTATGTTGAATAAATACACTCTTTTTTTTTATTTGCATTTTGCATGTTTTGATCTTATTTCGCTGTCATCTATCATATGACGACAGCAATTGGTTTGATAGTATATATAAATAAATAAATAATTATGGTCATTCGAAAAAATTGACCGTTAATGCAATTTGTGTTTAATTGGTTTACATAGTGGTGATCAAAAGACTCTATTTTCAAATCATCGACCCAGTTGAAATACACCCACTCAGCATAAATAGCGCAGCGTTAATAAGCAAGAAAATAATTGTTATTACTAGTATTAAAACCACTGTTATGTTCTATTCCTATGGAGATGTATTTCTCTTCTATGTCCGTAAAGCTTTGCGCGAGTCCATCACTTGGGTTATCTGTCTTGTATGTAGCACAGCTTAGATAAATATGGCCCTTTCTCCATAAAAACGAAACCCAATGTAACACTAGCACCGTAAGTACCGATCTAATTAGCTTTCGTGTAGCAAAAAGTCGCAATAGAGCAGTAAACGAAACCAAATAAAAACACCGTGTCCGAAATCCGAAGAAGACATTGTTCTGAATCCTATATGAAAGCTTGGCTACTATAATAAATGCACTAATAAATAAATACAGGAGAGAGATTGGATATAAATAGACATAGGAGTGCAGAAAGGATATCAATCTGGAAGTGGCTACATTTATATCGCAAGTCCTTAATTTAGAGAGTGATTTAAAACTTAAAAATTTATTTGAAATAGAGTGTAGTTTTAGAGTGCGTCAATCAAACTAGTTTTAGAGTGTGCTACCTAGAGACTGGTTTTAAAATGTGTGTTACTTGAAAACTAGTTTTAGAGTATGCTACAGGAGACTAGTTTTAGAGAATGTTACCTCTGGTGTCTAGTTTTGGAGTGTGTTACCTAGAGATAGTTTTAGAGTGTCTTACTGAGAGATTAGTTTGGGATCGTCTTGCCGAGTGACTAGTTTTGAAGTACTTTTGAAGTATTTTTGAAGTACTTTTGAAGTATTTTTGAAGTACTTTTGAAGTATTTTTGAAGTACTTTTGAAGTATTTTTGAAGTACTTTTGAAGTATTTTTGAAGTATTGAAGTGTTTAGATTTAAAGTGTGTGTATTACCGAGAGACTAGTTATGGAGTGTGTTACCTAGATACTAGTTTTAGATGGTCTTACCGTGAGACTAGATTTGGAATGTCTTACGGAGAAACTAGCTTTGGAATTTTCTTCCTAAACTACAATAGTTTTAGGAGTGAGTGACTAGTTTTAGAGAGACTACTCTAAGACGAACAGAAGCTGCATTGACGGGAAAAGGTGCCAATGTTTAAATGAATAATATTAAACTTTTCAATTAATACTGTGGTTATAAAGTAAATACGTAATTCTCAATAAATAAGAAACGGAGCTCTTTTTTTAATGGTTGAAAGCAATGTATAAATACACACTGTCTATAAGGTGAAAATATCAAAGCACCTTTTTGCATGGTTTTTAAAGAAACAATCAATGAATTAAATTGGAATCATTTTGCTTTTTATACGATATGTTACTTTTTGGGAAGAGTTTAAGTCCCAATATCCCCTCCATAGGTACGTAATATTTATGTCTTAAACAGACAGAAATATTGAGTTGCATTTATAGATATAAAACATACTGAGAAAATATGGAGTTAAACATTCATCAACGAAGTTGAAAGTTGCGTTAGCAATCAGAAAGAACTTCTGAACGTGTCAGCTTAAATGAAAGGATAGTGATACTTTAAAATATTCTAAAACAATAGTGGGCGTGGTCACAACCGTCGATCAAAGCTACTCAGCCCACAAGTTCATTACGCCGGTGGTCACGGCTTTCGGCAATTAGCACTCTTGTTACGATGAATAGAACCAAAAATAAAATTGATCACCATTTGTTTTGGGATATTTTTTCTTTAAATCCAAGATTATTTTCCACGGGTCGAGAGGCTTGATGAAAGATTTTTAAATCTTTAAAATTGGTATGCACGCATGGATGTGGAATTGAAAAGATTACTTTGGAAAGGTAATTTTAATTAACGTCGTACTAGAGCAACACAACGGGCTATTGACTACGGTCCGGGATCAGTCCCCAAAAGCAAATATCCGAGGACAACACCACGTCATTTTGAACCATGGTCAGATGACGAGGCAACACCTGAACTGGAACACCAGTCTTTGAACTTCCACACCGACCCAACGTGGAGACTTTCGGACACAACAGATTTAAGCTACACCATACGCTTAAAAATATCCATGCATTGACCTGGATTAGAACCAGGAACCTTCCTATCGAGAGGCTAACACCTTAAACACCAGACCGGTAAGTCGGCTAGATTACTTTGGACACTCCAGAAAGTTGGAACAGGTTTTTTATGCACATAAACATAGCTCTGTATAGTCTGTATTTTTTTTCCTTGAAAATTATTGTGCACAAGAGCACCTCCTATAGGTGTGTACGTGCCTCACGAACCTGAGGTACTCTAGTGATCTTATTTCATCATTAGGTTTACTCTATGTAAACACAATAGTATACGTCATTTTCGATCATTTTCTGCTTTCACCCCACTATTATGTTCCCCGATCCCTCTTTTCTCCAGTTCACGACATCTTTTGCTTGTCGTTGTCTTGTGCTTAGCGCAGCTTGGCCAAAAATACGAATCTCCAGCAATAAACCCCAGCACAACCGACCAACCTAGAAAAGTATTAGCTCTTTACAGAAGCTTATAGCTGAATAACCCAGCGTTGTTCGGGTTTCAAATATGACCGCGACATTTCCCTGTGTTAACTCAAATACTTCTGTAGAACGTGTTTCCCACCGCAACAGCTAAAATATGACCGCGACATTTCCCTGTTCCCTCTTTGTACATGTCCATGTATTAAAGAGAAGCAAACTTTAGATTTTAAAATTGGGGCTTCGAGGGCACTTTTCAGAATACCTGTGTGCTAATTTTCATGGCTACAGATTGGTCTGAAGACATAGTAGTCCATATATATATATATATATATATATATATATATATATATATATATATATATATATATATATATATATATATATATATATATATATATATATATATATATATATATATATATATATATATATATATATATATATATATATATATATATATATATATATATATATATATATATATATATATATATATTTATATATATATATATATATATATTTATATATATATATATATATTTATATATATATATATTTATATATATATATATATATATATTTATATATATATATATATATTTATATATATATATATATATATATATATATATATATATTTATATATATATATATATATATATATATTTATATATATATATATATATATATATATATATATTTATATATATATATATTTATATATATATATATATATATTTATATATATATATATATATATATATATATATATATATATATATATATATATATATATATATATATATATATATATATATATATATATATATATATATATATATATATATATATAGATAGATAGATAGATAGATAGATAGATAGATAGATTTAATCCTCCAAGTGTTACAGACGAGATATCTTGTTCATGTCGGTCCAAACAATTTCTCTAACGACGTTCTATCTCATCGATTAAGGTCTGGCCAATTTTAAATGACGAGATATCTTGTCGTCAAGACATTCCCGTTTTTTTTTTTTTTATGATGACGAGATCGAGATTGGTCAGTTTCATCTTATGACGAGATATATCGTCCATAAAGAGATCTGATCATTTTTTTAAATGACGATATATCTCGTAGAGACAACCTCCAGGTGGGTCAACCTAAGATGTGAGAATGTGAAGACAATTCGCATATCTACATGATCTGTATTGGTGGAAATGGAAGAATCAGTTTTGAGTAACCATGTTCTTGTTGAAATCAATTCAGCAATATCTTGGAAGGAATTGAAAAAATTTCACGTAAATCTAAATAAAGAAGAATCTAATAAATCAATTGTAAAAGAGGAAAGTTAAGTAGAAACTTTTTAAAATATGTGAATTACATAAAAAATTAAATGTGTTTAAGTAAGACATATATTAAACAGATAAATCTATATAGATCTTGCCAACATTAAAAAAAATTTCTTTACTATACGTATTAAAACTTCATTACAATCAACCCAATGTTATGTTAATTTATTTATTTGTAATAAGCTGAACAGTATAGAAATAATGGGTATGAAAATGATAAAGTGCATTATAAGTAATGTCGTTTGTTCCAACCAAAATTTCCCACGTTGTAAAAATATCAACTCATTGTTGTATAGAACTGTTCAAATTGGAGAGTATTAAAATATGCTGTACGCATTGCAATGCTACATGTTTTCACTATACCATTACACCCCTCTGAAAAAAAAAGTGACGATTCAAAGTTATGGTGTTTTTTGATTAACAAATAATTCTATTAAACTCAAACCTTATAAATAAATTAATGAAATATCTTACACAATTGTAAGTAAATAAACGAACACATTCATAATAAAACAATTAAAATCCGCTGAAGAATTCTTAACTTCTTTTAGGCTCTCTTATCAATTTATTTTATGGAATAATCTCTTTTTAGGAGAAGGTTCATTAACTTGCAGTTAATAGTGATGAAAACAAAACGAATAAGTAATAACTACACATTTTATTTGGACTTCTCGACGTCCTTTAAAGGTTTAAGACTTGTTAGATAAATCTATTTTAGATATGTTCTAGTTACATGAATAGTCCAGATATAATCTTGTTCTATAAATATTCCAGGTATCTTCCAGTTAATGTTAGATTATGTTCTGGTTATAAAAACATTCAAGATATGTTCTACTTACATAAATATTCCAGATATGTTCTAGTTAAAGACGAGTAAATATTCCATAGATATGCTTCAGTCTATAAATATATATACATCAATATTCAATGGATGTTCAGTTTTATAAATATTTCAGATATGTTCTAGTTATATGCTAGTAGATATTACATATTTGTTGTAGTTGCATTATAAATATTCTAGGTAAGTTATAGTTAGATAAATATTCGAGGAATGTGCTTTCATTCGGTATTCTTATGCCAATTAGTATTCTAAATTGGAATGCGATAGATGACTTTACTCATCCCCTTAAAAATAGAAGATATATATTCCATTATGTACAAAATACATCCATGGCACGTCTTCACTCATAAGGTTTTAGAATAGTGCCTTTTAAAGGGCCAATCCTGTTAGTAAAGTATTTGTAATATAAAATCACAATCAACGAAAAACAAAGCAAATCAAGAATCACTGCAAAAATGCAAATATATTTATGCTATCGTTTCATCCAGTGAGAACAACCTAAATACTAATTTAGTTCTAGTTCAAGTTTTGACAACTTTTAGACGGTTGTGTTTTTATTCCACAATATAGTAAAACGAATGGTGTCACTTGTATGTTTCCATAAGTATCTTTAACGTTCCAAGTGATTTCGACGAATAAGGAATATCTCGTCCATCAAGTGCGGACCATTTTTGCATATGACGAGATATATTGTCATCAAAATACCGCCAAACTTTTTATTAGGACACGAGATCAAGAAATTATTAGTTTTATTCCAATAATAGAGACGACGAGATCTTGATGGAAGAGATATATCGTCCACCATGATTAGTTTTGTTCAGATACTTCGTGAAGATAACCACCATGGTGGTTAAATAGTCCCCAATTAGTAGAACTGTTAAGAAATATTGTTTGATTCATTTTTTTCTCCCAAACGCAACCTTGGCATAAAACGCATAAAACAACGTGTACATTAATCTAACATAAAAAATGGCGCTGAAATCTCTTCAGAATAAGTTCATGAAGGTGAGCGTAAGTTCCCCTCCCAGTTTGGTGTAAAACAAGAGAGCTTTGAGGTTTAAAATACAAACATCTAAGACTTGATGTTGTAAAACCAGATGTTCGACTCTGAAGATTTTTCTCGTTGAAAAGAAAAAGACCAACACAAGCAGCTGCAACGTTATAGCCTACATAAAAGTAACAACTGCGAACTGAAAAGTTTTTTTATGAAAACTAATTACTTGTTTGAACTAGTAATTTCAAGCTTTCGGTTTATTTGATCGCTGTGAATGAAGATTTACTGTCATCGCAGAAACAAAATCACATCATATAAAATTTAATGAATGGATTGAGTGTGTTTGATTTGTTTATAGATACTTTATATACATCTTAGATTAAAATAGAAGTAAGCATATCACAGTATTTCAACACGCATGTGCATAATTTCCCATGCAAAAATATGCGCATAATTTAAAACATTAATGATTCAAAAGTGAATGAAAGTTGTTGCTTGCTATTCTATTACACACTGTGGAACAGTTCTTATTTGAAATGTTCTTTTCTTAATTTTCATTCTAATCTTCAAGGAAAAGCTCGTTGTAGAATGTAGATGAAATTGGCAACGAAACTTCTTAACTTGTACAAATCAGGAAATAATTCAAAGTTTGTGTTAATTTTTGTGTCAACCGCAGCACAATCGTTATGCTTTATTGAGATTACATTTAGCGAAAATGTTATTACTCTTCATAACTTCAAATTCATCGTATAGTCTCATTTACTCAATAAATTTTATTTTCAAAATGAGTTTGAAAATTTTTGTTTCGAATATTAAGTTTTTTTTTCAACTGCGATGCTAACTATATCAAGTGGGACGATATTTGTTTACTTCATACGTTAACCTAGAAGACTACTCAATTGACTTTTTATAATAAACAAAGACTGATGTATAATAAAAAAAAGGAGCTTTTAAAAGTGTCCCCGCACTTCTCTGAAAAAAATGGAAAGTTAAAAAAGATTTTCTTAGCATTGCAAAGAAGTGTGAAAAATAATGTTGTCAACTAGAAGTGATACCTACTAAAGGGCGTCATTAAAAAATATAAACATAGACTTTAAAAATCGCTATCAAAGTAATGTTAACTGTAATCAAAGTCAAACACTGTTAAAACAATATTTAATCATGCTAAAAATAAATATTTTTTTTCAAAGAATCTTTTTCTTTTCGATATTTTTTACAAATGTGACAACTACCTCGAAACAAAATATTCAATTCTACACACATATTTGTGACAAGAATCACAAATTAGGTGAAATTCATTGATTTAGCGTATTAAAAGTGAGATTTAGAAGTCTGTAAACTGAATATTCAAATTTTAATTAAAAAAGTAACCTAATTTTATTAAACTGTCCATTTAAACGTTCATTTTAACTATCGCATAAACCTTTCTTAGTGGCATATCAAAATAAAGTTCTTCAACATCTCGCGAGTATAGTAAAAGTTTAATGCAGTTTAAAAGTTTATGGTTTAAAATAAAATGGCTCTCTAAATATGGCTAAATTGTCTAATATGGCTAAAATTAAGACACAAATCCATGCTTTCGTCATTTTTTCTAGGTTTTTCCTATTTTATACTAAATTAGTAAATCAGCATAAACCACAGTCATCCAAATTTTCGTCTAAAAATTTCAATGATCATTGATTGCGATAAAAGTATTTAGATATTTTAGATTCTGTAACAAATAAATACGAGGTTTTATCCCTATACATACTTAGAACCCATGATACGAATAATAATTTTTGCTTTAAACCAGTTTGTTTTTATATTGCTGAAAAATAAATTTAACCAAATCCGTATGTTTCGGTAGTGTGTTGCAAAACTTTGTGTCAGAGAATTCTGATGATATTTTTTTTTTAGGAAATTGCTTACATATCAAATAATTAAGAATTGTATTAAGTAGGCATTTATTAAAATATTTACTGAACAATCAGCTGCTTTATGCATATGATAATGTTACGTTGTAAAACTTCTTTCCAAGATGATACTATTTAAAAAAACGTATGACAATTAGTGATTAAAATTACCTTCTACGGCATAATTGAATCAAAACTAGAAATTGTTTGGAACTAACCCTTGACTTAATTGAAGATCATAGAACAAAAATGCGTGTTTACCCACCAGATGTAGTGAGTAATTACTGATTCTGGGGTTCATATATTTCAATGAGAAGTTTCAATGTTATAGAATACTTGAGTGGACATTAGGGATACTACATCGATGCCGATGTTTTCAAAACATCGATTTATTTACCCTCGATTTATTCGAGCCGATGTTTGTTTAACATCGATGTTTTTACGTTGTCGATTATTTATTTTTGAATGAACAAAGTACCAGTGTAAAAATTTAAAACACTTGAGGGCTCCGCTCCCTTCTAGATTGCGCTCGCCAACCCCCGGGGATTGCTACGTAATCCCATTTGGTTTTCTTCGCAAACCAACACTCCTTTTGAAGAATTAATCACCTGCGATGGCGAAACTATCTAAACATAACCGTGAAACTAAGTATTTGTCAGTGATGGCTACATCAGTCCAATCAGAAAGAGTTTTACCCCCAACTGATGAGACTGTTAGTAAAAAAAAGAATCATCTTAAAGGGGTGAAAATTAAAAAAATTATTTTTCTCACAAACTGTAACTATCAAATATTAAGGCATATAATAATGATAGGCCTCAATATTTTTTATTGGCAGGTCATAAAAAAAAGTTTATGTTTCCCCCCCTTAAGATGGTTAATAATTAATAATAACTAACAATAGTAGTTTTGTGTCTACCTACTTATACTTATAGTTGGTATTACCGATTTCAAATTGTTGTAAATATTATTTTCTTTTGTATTATTCAATTTAAAAAAAAGAAGATTCGTTAATTGTTTTTATTAATTTTTTTGACTTTGTTTTGATAGTTAAAAAAAATTGTAGTTTAAATCTATATAAATTAATAAACACGGCAACTGACTAACATTAATAAACTCGGACTAACATTAATGTTAGAGGTTACTAAACCAGTTTAAAAAAATATTTGGGAAATGTTTAAACGCATCGATGTTTAGAAATATTGATGGTTTGTGGATGATGTATTATTAATTTGTTTAACTGTATTATTAACTTGTTAACATCGATGCTTTAATATTGAACATCGATGTTTTATTGTCGATGTCATATATATATATACTACACAGATGTAGGGGTCTATAAAATACTAGAAATATTACACTATCGTCACAATCATCATACGTTAGCCAATCTGAAGCCTTTCTTTCACAACTTTTAACCTGTTTTTAATATTTTGGATGACAAAATAATAGGATTATTTCATATTTTACTGTGTACTGATAGATGGGTTTATTTAGTCATTAAGTGTGATAATGGTAAAAGCAATACTACGCTAATCCAAAATCTCGTCAAGCTCAGTGGTTTAATAACTTATTAATCCTCGGGACTGCTGTTGTCTACTCGATGCATATCTTTATTAGAAACACTAACCAGATCTTGATGGACGAGATATCTCGTCATTAGAAAAATTGATCAGATCTTGTTGAAATCACTTGAGGGTTAATAAATTTCTCATTAATAATTTCTTTTGGCTTAGCAATTTATTTTTAGGAAATTACTGATTGTTTAAATGACCACTAAAAATAATAACCTGCTGCACAGTGACTGAAAACCATAGTAAAGACGAATACAATTATTAAAATTTAAGTACTCTTTTATATTAAATCCCAATGAAAGAATGTTCGCAATGACGCAATTTAAAAGTAGATTTCTGAGAATATAAATCGCAGGTGATAACGCTGAGTGCAAGATGAAAGAACTTCCAACTCTTTAAAAAGAAAGAAAAAAAAGTATTGGTAAAACTTGTCTTCACTAATGAAAGTCAATTTATGTGCTCATCTATTCGATAATTACAAGGCATCGTTTTTAAATCTAAAAAAAGGACCAAGCGGCTGATAAAAAAAACCGTGGAATTTATTGGGCTGCTTCGGTTTAAAACACATTCCCTCTACTATCGTAAATCAGAAGCATACAGCGCATGTGCCTGTGGGCCAGAATCTTACTGTTTTGCTTGATTTCCAGAATGAGCTTCATGAATAATTGAAGATCTTCACCAAACTTGAACTCCTGCTGGGTTTCAGACACCCGCCTGATATATTAGTCTATTGTTACAGGGGAAACAGAGACAATGGTACTATCTAGCGTTCCCACCTGCTTAGATACCATGGTACTTTCACAGAACGAGGAACTTTGGGAATTATCTTGACAAAAGCAATTGAACATGGACTTGCTCATTACTTGAGTAAGATTATTCAAAATGGATAGAAAATTAATATCATTCCATTGCGGTTACGATATGGAATTAATAATTAGCTATATTTTAAGCTGTTTGTTTAAATTAACCGTTTTGAGCATGTGTTTTCTTACCAAGTTTTTGTTTCAGAATTCTGATTCGTTCTTGTTCCGTAATTCTAATGTTTTCCGTTTTGCTATATTTGGGTATCTGATGAACCATAGATTAAAGGTTTATTTGAAACAAACTAATTAATATTTTTTGTTTTATTACGTCTTACGAATTAATAGCATGTTAACGTGCTACTTTATGGCCAAAACATCATATGTATTACAAAAAAGAAGTTAAACTGCACAGTGATAGTTAAAGATATATTTACTTATTTTGTGTGTAAGAGAAAAACAATCCTGCTTAGATTTGCTCATTTACTGGAATAAGATTATTCAAAATGTTGTAGAAATGTGATAAAGATTGAATTAATTGTATATATTTTTTTGACACTTAATATATTAAATGTTTTCATATCCATCATGTGCTTGATCATGTGTATTCTTTAAGTTTTGTTTTGATCATGAGTATTCTTTAAGTTTTCGCTAACGTTACAGAATTTTTCTGACTCGCTTTTGATCAGTCATGTTATTGTTATCCTAACTGCTATATTCTTCTATTCGTTAAACTATTGTTTCAAGATTTATTTGCAATAAACATAATCAATATATATATATTTTAGTTTTTGATTTGTTAAGTACTACGGTTTAATATAATGGTACCTCTATTTTCTGTAAAAACTAATAAATTTATGATAAGATCAGCTGCACAGTGATAGTTAACGATATTTTTACCTATTATGTATATAAGAGCGAAATACAATTGAGTATAGGCTTAGTCATTCATTTGAATAGGATGATTCAGAAAGTGCACTACGAAATTAATAATTACGACCTTTTGCATATTATATTTAAAAGTTTTCGTCTCGCTTTTTTACTTTTGTTTACGTTTCGACGTGTTTTATTCTAATTATTTGTTTCCGAATTCGTGTTCCGATTTGTTCTTCCATCATTCTGATTTTTTTCCCGTTCTGCTATAGTTGTGTATTCGGTTAAAAGGTTTAAAAGGTTTTTGTAAAGGTTTATCTGTATTTAATATTTATTTTTAATTAAAGTTTTTATTTTGTTAAGTCTTACAAAACTAATGTCATGTTAACGCCCTACTCCCCGGCAAAACTATTATAATTACGATAAAAAGCTCCATTATAGTGATTGTCGACGATTTACCTGTACTTATTTTGTGAGCGTAAAATATTAACGTGGACAATTTATGAGTTCAATTTTTATATGCATTATTGAAAGTTACATTTTCATTTATTTTCTGTACACGACTTGAAATGCACGGCGAATAAACTCCCCATTGAAGGAAAGACACATTTCCCTACTAAGGTATAGAAAGTCTTTAAAATTTCAAATTGTTTCCTTTTTTAAGTTTTGAATCGAAATTATTCAATTTAGCCATATTAAAACCAAATTTTAAGTGTATAATGTATTAAAGCGATATATATTAAAATGCACTTTCGTTAAAAATAATCAGTTTAAATCTTTAGAGATTCTATGGAGATTCCCGAGAAGTCTAGCGCTGCTTTTGATACACAACACGTTTAATGACTAACTAACCACATCTTTTTAAAGACTTTTACCTTCTTTTAACCTTAGAAAAGATTATATTGGTCCTTTCCTTAAAATCTAATCTTTCTTTGAAAATATTTTACTGGTCCTTTCTTTGGAATATAATTCGTTGAAGCAATTCTATTAGCCTATTATGTAGAAAACAATTCTTTGGAAAAAAATTCTATTGATCCTATTTAGAAAAAATATCTTCCTTTCTTTGGAATATAATTCGTTGGAACAATTATATTAGCCTATTATGTTGAAAACAATTCTTTGGAAAAAAAATTATATTGATCCTATTTAGAAAAAATCTTTTGGAAGTAATCTATCGTCCTTTCTTTAGAATAAAATTATTTGGAAGATTTCTATTGATACTTTCTTTGATTGTATTGATCCTTTCATTAGAATAGGATGCGGTGGAAGGATTATATTGATTTTCCCCAGAGAATAGAATAATTTGGAACGTTTCTATTTTTCATTTGCTTGAAATAAAATTCTTTACAAAGATTGTATTGATACTTTCTTCAGAACATAATAATATGGGATGATTGTACTGATCCTTTCCTTAGAATAGGATGCGGTTGAACGATTGTATTGGTTCTTACTTAGATTAGAATCCTTTGGAACGTTTTTATTGTTCATTTCCTTAAAATAAAATTATTTGGAAAGATTTTATCGATACTCTCTTCAGATAATATGGAAAGATTGCATTGATAATTTTCCTTAGAATAGGATGCGGTGGAAGGATTCTATTGGTTCTTCCCTTAGAGCATAATCCTTTGAAAAGATTCTATTGGTCAAGTAGCTCGAAACTGGTTGGAAGTCATCCAGAGAAGATTGCAAGTTGTAATTATGCATGCGAATCCCTCAGAGGGTTAACGTGACGAACTAGAAACGTAGAAACAATTTCAAACTCGTGTGTTTATTAGGCAGGTTTCACAAGTGCAAGTGACCACGACTCTGACGACGTGACGAGAAGCGTGGAAAAATCTGTCTCTTCATCCGAGCCCAGTACGTCGAAAGTCGGGTGGTTTCTGTTACCAATCCGCTCAAACTACGCTATCTTTTTGACAGGCTAACACGCCATAAAATGTTTCTTTAATCCGCTGTTTCCATTCCCGTGGACCCCGTAGGATTTCCCCTTACGTCCTCAGCATTCCCGACTCGTCCGCCATTAAATTAAACTTTCAGAGCTGTTGCCAGTTTTGGTAGACCTAAAACCTACTCACGTACAATTATAAACCAGTACCGGTCTTCTGCAGTGACTCTCCAGCAAGCGGCTGCTTATTGCACAAATAAATTACGTTTTTGACAAGTGAACTGATTAGAAGGTTATTTTTTCGCTCTTTTGTTTTTGTTTTATTTATTTTATTATTTTTTTTTACTTTACGGGCTCCCCGACTGCCATTCTTTTTCCTCGGTCATCTGTTATTCATGATATTTTGGACAAGGGAAAAACCTTAAGGTGTGGAGAGGGAATCTGTATGCGTGCACACATACAACCGTATGTATGGGTGAGCGGGAACCATTTGAATTGAATGCAGAAATTGGCCGTTCCGCGTTGCCATGGAGACAACAGATCAAAACAAAAAGGTTCTGGGTCTTTATTTTTATCGGTAAGATACTTTTATTGTGTAATAATTACTGTCTTTCGCTCGCTTGGCTGGTCTAGAATAGAGACGGTGGAGCGGTTAGTGCTTGCTTTGTCGGGGAAGCGTTGCATTGTTGCTTCTTTTGTTTGTCGTAGCCGATTTTTATTTCCTTTTGGTATTTACATCTCTCCCACTCAGAAGCGGGATTGATCTCACGCCATTCGTTTCATTCTGAGATGTGTGGAACTTGAAATATTTTATTTTGACTGGTAGATTGAACAACGTTTAAAGATTTAGATTTTTATCAAGTGCGCTCTCCTTCGAAGCATCCCTCACCAAAAAGTGCATATAGCTCCATAGAATTTTATAGAGATATATTAAACTTCATTTCTTTTGAATACATTCGGAAGAATTCTAGATTTCTTTATAGAAAACGAGCAATAATTCTAAGAAATGTATTTAAGTAGAATTCTATTGAGACGTTCTATAGAAAGTAAAGTCGTGAAATTAAAGAACTGAGCTGCAATAAAATTTTATAAAAGTTCCTTCGGACATTCCACAGAGATTTATATTAGGGTTTATAGGAAAACGAGCCTTAATTACATGGGGCATTTCTATAGACAACATTTTTAGAAATGTTTTCAGAATTCTATAGAAATATTTACTGAGTTGTATAGAAATGTATACAGAATACAATAGAAATTTTTACAGCATTTTAAAGAAATATTTAAGGAATTCTATAAAAATTTTAACAGAATTATATAGAAATGTTTACAGAATTATATAGAAATTTTTACTGAATTCTATAGAGATTTTTTACAGAATTCTATTAAACATTTTCATACGATAAAGCATAATTTTTTATTCCGATATTAAACCTTAAGATAAAAATTAAAATATTCATTCCTTCGTCAGTACAAAGAACAAAAGGCATTCCATATAACAATGCCAACAACGTATCGATTTCAATTGGCCTCCTCATAACAATTGATGTTTCAAATAAATCGCCAAAGATAAATAATTTTGATGATTTAAATTAAGAGCAAATACTTTTTATTTGAAGTGAATAAGTTACTCAGATAAGATAAATAAGTTTACCCCTCCTGGTAATTGTCTTGTTGAGGAATCTCGTCACTAGCAAAACTATTAACAGATCTTGCTTGACGAGATATCTCGTCATTAGAATAAAACGGGTC
This sequence comes from Metellina segmentata, assembly GCA_947359465.1. Taxonomy (NCBI): domain Eukaryota; kingdom Metazoa; phylum Arthropoda; class Arachnida; order Araneae; family Tetragnathidae; genus Metellina; species Metellina segmentata. The sequence goes on from OX375881.1 coordinate 30,243,432, forward strand.
AGATATTGATCATGACATCATAAAAAAAGTTAACAATATCTTGATGACGATATATCTCCTTATAATAAAAATTGATCATACCTTAATGGGTTACACCTGACCCCACGAAAAGAACTGTCACGGGTAACGCCGTGCTGGCCACGCAGTGACTAGTTTTTAATAAGTGTGACAGTGAAGCTTCACAAGATAACATAGTGACTTTGTTTTACATGGAAAACATTTCAAGGTATTAAAGTTTTTCACACACGGTAGTTGAAAGAACGGCTCATCAAAATCCTTGAACGTGTTATGATGAATAGTTCATTTGAATACTAGGAAAATAATAAAATAAAATATAACGAAGGTTTGAATTAATGAAGGAAAGGGGGCTAATGAGACAGCGGGATGTTTTTATTACAACTACAGTTGGTTATGCGTCTAGTTCAAGCCATTTCCCCTCAAACTTGTTTTCTTTTTTAAGTATAGCATCTTTTAGTACGTAATTAGTCACACACATTGAAATGTAATACCTGTATATAAAAATATCTGACAGATGCTGGAAATTATCTAAGTGTAATGAAGATATGCTTATTTTAGCAAACATTACGAACCAAAGCTATATTTGTCTAAAAAATGAAAGCAATAAAATCATAACGAATAGTAAACAACAAAATACTTTGTAAAGTGATGCTAATAGTTTTAATCATTCGATAACACAGTCTAATGTGTGACCCTAACGTTTTTTTAGTTGTAAAATATGTATGAATACGAGTTGGAGAAATATATGTAAATAAGATAGGTATACAGCTTGTTTTATATTTGAGAATAAAATTAATTGTATTATTTTTAATTATTTCCGAATAGACAAAAGCAAAATGGCAAAACAAGAGTGCTTATAGGGGCCGTCGGGGTCATTATGTTCAGTGGTCATTATTTTCAGGTATATTATATGATCAGTGGTAACACTGTGCTATTAACCTGTAATTTGTAGGCTGCACACGTTCAATTCTTCCCTGGGTGTACTTCTCTCTTCTGTGTCTAAAACATGTTTTGTGTGTTGCTTAACGTTGTATTTCTGGTGCTTGTAACAATATGGACAAATACGGCCCAAAATTCTATGCAACCAAGAGTGCTTACATTATCAATACAATAGCACTGATATGAGAATTTGATTAGGAAACATATTTTTTTAAATTTTCATTACTGAGATTTGATGACTTGTTGAATTTAATTGCCGCAATTTCAAAGAATGAATTGGCAGCCATAAAAGAATGCGTACCACTTTTGTACTGAATTTTACTTTTCTCGAACATTATCGCTTAAACCATCAGAACATCATCTATTATCAATTTGATGACGAAAAGTGCTTTGTCACTTGTTAACAAGCTTAGAATGTCATAGAATTCGAAAGAAAAACAGAACATCAAATCCAATAAAAAACATTATTTTAAAATAAAGTCTAATCTGTTACTTGAAACGTAAATATCTCTTTCACTATACAAGTAGTAGAAAAAAAGCGTTGACATGTATATATCCTGGAAATAATATTCAACTGTCCATTTGATTTAATGGAGCTATTGAAATTTTGAAAAAAAAATTACATTTGAATTTGTTTCGCAATATTAGAAGGATAAAATTTTTTAATGTCATCTGCACTTATGAAATTAGAATTTTAAGGATAAAATTGTACACTTAAATAAAGATTAATAGGTTTGTTTTCGTATTAGATTTCCTTGAAAGACATTGATAATTTTGCAAAATCTGATTTTCGTCAATTTTTGAATGAGCAGTTTGAACGTAATAGCAAGTGATAAGCAAAATATTAAATATGAAATGCCGTAAAATATACTAAAAATCAGAATAGCATTCAGAAGAAATTAGTTAGAAGAATTCGTAGAATCTTTCTATGGAATATAGAATTAATTTACTTTCAAGTTACAACGGTTAGAAATAATTGCATCGAAAAACGTATATTGTATATTTTTTGGTTCATTTTTAATTTTACTGAAATTCATCCAACCATTTACTAAAATTCATCTAATCCATGTGAAATACCTCTTCGACTACAAATAGAAGCGTAAATTTAATTGTCTTAATTTCGGGATATCCGGATTCAAAATTAAATCAAACAGAATTTCAAGAGTTGAAAAACACTGGACCTTACTTATTTTGCAGTTATCAATATTTCTTTGTTGTTTGGGGTTTTGAAAGTGAAGTGTGTGATCTAAGAAATGCGTGATTAAGAGCAATTTTTCAAAAAGCGGTATTCTACGACTGTTGATGCTACGCCCTTGTCTAAATCATTGTTTTCCAGAGTGGATGCCCCCCCCCCGTGACGGCTGAAACAATTTTGACGGACTGAGGGATGTGCCCAGAGAAAATAGGGAAACATTGAGGAGAAAAAATAGAGAATGAGAAGAAGCTAAATATATACGTCGCCTAAAAATGCTATAAGTACTTATCCTCCAGCTACACTGATTACGGTAATGTATTGTCGTACGAATTATGTATGTATCAAAATGCAAGTTACAACTGGTTGGTATAAAATTTAATTAGACGACAGGTCGTAACAAGTTACACATACAAATACAAATACAAATATTGACGACCAGCTACAGGCTCGAGCCCAACAAGGCTGGTCCTTTGTTACGTATGCATTTGACTTACATTTTTTATTCATTTCAGTCAACCTATTAAGTTGATCGTGGATTTAGTGTAGTAATAAGTCTTGAACTGAAAAGCAGAACTGACTGGAAATACTACTTGGGAGTAGGGATGCGACATCGACAGCAAAACATCGATGTTTTAAACATCGATGTTTTTAAAATTCAGTGTATTTAAACTTTTTTTATTCATTTTTTAAAACTGCTTTAGCAACTATTGATGAGACATCGACAGCAAAACATCGATGTTCAAAATTAAAACATCGAAGTTGATAATGCATCGCCCCCAAACTATCGATGTTTTTAAAATTCAGTGTATTTAAACTTTTCCCCCCATTTCTTAAAACTGGTTTAGCAACTAGTGATGCGAAATCGGTTCCAATACATCGATGTTTTTTATAAAACATCAATGTTTTGAAAACATCGACATCGATGTCGCATCCCTACTTTCAGATCCTTCACCCTTGGTCACTTTGGTCTAAAAGTATGTTCAATTTGCTGATTATAAAAATTATGCTACTTGGTTATTTTTTAAATTTTTATAGCGGTACTTTTTTCATTTAAAAATAAAACATCGACATCGTAAAAACACCGATAAGTATAAACATCGACTCCGATACATCGATGTTAAATACATCGATGTTTTTTCAAAAACATCGATGTTTTGAAAACATCGACATCGATGTCGCATCCCTAGTTGGGAGTAGAGATTTTAGAATGCTTCTGGATGAAACAAAGCCAAATATAGACAAATTAGTACCAGGCTCAATCCTCCTCACTAGTGCTCATGTTTAATTTCACTGATTCGATTGATATTAAGTGACAGTTACAGTCTATTAATATGCAGTTTGTTTTTTGTTTCGTTTTAATAAGTAGCTTTGAAACTTCAGACCCCAATTGTTTTTATTCCTAACTAGCTTTTTTGAAATTATAAATTACTCACACAACTACCTTAAATATTTTGGTGAAATTAAAGAATTAAAGGCACAGGTGGACTTGAAATTTATTACCAGTTGAGACAGTCTTCCAAAAGGATGCAAACCAGCTCTCATATAGCCGAAGTGAGATACAATTCCATCTGTTAGACACATTTTAAATGAATGCCCTGATTTGAATAATATTACACTCAACAACTTTGGTGTTACTAATTCGAGTAAAACTGAATTATGAAATGTTCTTCTTCATACAAATCGTTTTTTGTTTTGATGAGACAGGTTTTAATAATTGTATTTTTTAAAACTTTTAATTTACGAATAAAGTATGATAAAATATATTTAACCTTCGGACTAGTACTGGAACAGCAGTTGTACCTTGTTCGCGCCAAGAAGGAATTGAAACTATGGCCAGTACAACAGTTGTACCTTGAAAGTTATAAGAATCAAGCCCAGAAATAATTTAGACTACGGCCAGTACAGAAGTTGTACCTTGAAAGTTGTAAAAATCGCACCAAGAAAGAATCATGTTAGTTATATCTATATACGTAGTTAAATGGTTAACTACTAATAATTAGGAAAATCTCCGTCAAACTTGGCATTTGCGCCATAACTATTCAATCAATCAATCCAAGGGGATAGTTAAGAAAATTATCCTTGAAAATGTGACATTGAGCCCAAAAAGTTTAGGAAACTGATCTAAAGTAAATAATTTCATGCAATAATGCTTCTTCTGAATCACGGTGCTGAATCAAGGTGCTGGTCAACTAAGCGTTTACGAGTTTAAATCTTCTTTACTCTTTGTATTAATTAAAAACATTCGGGTACATTGCATTTTCAGATTTGCTGTCATCTCTGCCCCATAAAATAAAAAAAAGCAAAGCACTAGAACAATCGGCACCCAATTACGGATTCAGTTATTAATATAAATGAACGGTCTACAATGCACAAGAGAGCTGACTCATAGTGATAACTAAAATTACCACCCTGTTCAATTCCTCCTCAGGACAAACGAGTATCGTAATTAATAACGCCCAGCAGATCGGCTGACGATGACTTCCATCATTTCGTGACGATAACCCGAAGGCCCCACGATACTTTCTGCAGTTTACGCGGATTTTACGAGACGTATACGACAGCGATACTAATTTACGATTAGCTGCCCTTAATTTCTTTCCACTGCCCTCGAATTCGTGCGGTTGTCGTTGCCACCGGTTACTTCCCAGAGAAACAAAGTCCTAAAAAACACCCCCGTTCTATAAACCAAGCGGACGGGGCCCCCCAAAAAAGAAGGTAATTCGACTCTGCGCGTGAATGTGAGAGCACAAATTCGCGTGCATCTTCCAAAAGAATAATTCCCGTCCGTTAATTACAAAGTAAAGGAAACCCCCGAAAATCTCTTAATTTGTTCCTTCACGCACAAGCAATCATTTAAGCCGAAACTTTCCCCCCCTTTAAGTAGTCGTATGAGTGTTCTTTTGTTTCTGTTTTGTTCTTCTGGTTCCCCATTGGTCTGACGCGCCCGTGCGTGGCGGCTCGGTGCTACCAGGTGAATAAATTACGCTACTCGTATTTGGCAACGAATGAGATGTGACCTTTTGTTTATGTGCGGTGGCAGCAGATTGATGTGGCCGACAATAGCGCCACCCACAGGGGGCGGCACGGTATCACGCGATGATTATTTTTGAGCTATTATTCCGCATGTGGGATTCCCGCCTTTGCCTCCGGTTACCACACCCATTTCCCAAAGAACGGAATTGTCCGGCTACGCGAGCGTTGCTATTAGTGTGACACCCCAAATGGGTAATGGTCAACGGAGAAAGTGTTTTTACCGTTGCTACTCGTCGTAAAAATTGAGTTTCTTGCGAAGTTCATGAAAGGGGGTGTAATCTGTTTCCACATGACCGAGCAGAAAAACCCATTTAGCCGGCAAAAAACTGCACTTCCATTTGGAGATCAAATATCTTTTATGTTGAAAATAAACATTTTGAGGGTGTTATATGTCTCTTAAACACATTATAATAACCCCTTAAAATAAAACGTATATCCTTCAGATGTGTATTGTAATATAACAGGTGTGTATTATAGTATAAATTAAAAATTGAGTTTCTTGTTGACGGTTTAATAAGGAGGTATAATCTATATCCACATGTCCGAAGAGAAACCTATCAGCTGGCAGAAATCGTTTTCTACTGTTCAGTTGTTTCTTAATTGGTAATTTTTTGTTAACGTCGTACTAGAGCATCACAACGGGCAATTGACGACGGTCCGGGATCAATCCTTTAAGAGAAAGATCCGAGAACAATTCCACGTAATTTTGAACCACGGTCAGATGACGAGGCAACAACTGAGGTTCAGTTGTTTGGAGAGTAAATAGGTTTTTACGATGAAAATGAGCATTTTCAGGGTGTAAAATATCTTTTAAACTTATCGCACCCCGGCAAGAAAGTAACACAAGTCAAAAAATATAAATTTTGATGTTATGTCATTGAAAAATATGTAGGAGGTGCCCCAGCGTGTTATATTACTATTCTATAGAATATAATAGAAGTTAATGCCATTAATATTTACCAAAATTTAAAAGAAGCTTATACTATTTCAATATAAGTTTTATAGTATCCTTTAAGTTGATGTTTCTCAAATTCTGCAATTTTGAGTTGCGTCACTTTTCTTGCCGGGGTGCGATTTTATAACATGATATTATAAGTACCCTTTTATAGAGCATTCAAATTATCTACATCCTCGAACGTTGTAATTAATGTGACACCACAAATGGGCATTGGTCACGGGAGTGAGAAATGGGAATTTCTCCATCGCCACTCTTCATAAAAATTGAGTTTCTATGTAAAATCTTAAGATAGGGGGTGTAATCTATATACATTAAGCGTTGTCATTAGTGTAACACCCCAAATGGGCTCTGGTCAATGGAGAAAGTGCTTTTTACGTTGCCACTCGTTGTAAACATTGCGTTTCTTCTGAAAATCTGAAGGGGGTGTAATCTATATTCACATGTTCGAGACCCATTGACTGACAAAAATTTCGTTTCTGTACAGCTGTTTAGAGACTAAATATGTTTATACGTTGAAATTGAGCATTTTGAGGTCTTTTTACAGGGAGTCCCAAAAAGATCAGTACAACTTCAAAACTTTATTTAAAAAAAAAGAATAGGCCGACAGCAAAACTAGTTGCAACAGTAGATAAAATAACTCAAAAAGTTTTTTGCTACAGTAAGTTTCTGATTATAGATAGCGCTGCACAACACGCAAACGATTATTGAAGAATTCAGTTATCCAAAATGGCGGATCCCGTGAAGAAAGCTCAATATGTCGTGTGGATGGCTCCATAGCATGGCCGCCCCAGTCTCCTGACATTATTCCAGTCAACTTTTTCTTTTGGGTTAGGTAAAAGATACTGTGTACCTAATAGTGTCGTGGAATTGAAACAAAAAAAGATCCAAACAGCTGTAGCTACTGTTGATCTTGGCATGCTGAAACGTTCGTGGATTGAATTGGAATATCGTCTTGATATTCTTCTTTGTTTTACGAAAGGATATCACGTGGAAATTTACTGACTTACTAGAAAAAACTTTTTGAGTTATTATATCTATTGTTGTAACTAGTTTTGCTGTAGGCCTATGCTTTTTTTTAAATAAATTTTTTAAGTTATACTGATCTTTTTTGGACACCCTGTATATATCTTAGAAACACATCGTAATACTACTATTATAATGTGAGAAAAGGTTAAATTATCTTGCTAATAAACTTTTTAACTGTACCTTTTGTTATGTTGTAATATAACAGAAGGTGTGTGTGTTATAACATAACATTATGTAGTATAGCATTAGGTGAGTATTACAAAAATAACGATACGACATTATAATATGACATTTATGTATGTACAGGTATAAACGGGCTTCAATGACCAGAGGTATTAGAGTTGTATTTCCTTTTTCCAGGTTTACTGTCTTTAGTCTACATGGGAGTCACACTCCCGGAAAACCCAAACGGTCTTTTTCTTCTTTCATTCCTATGCTCTGTTCCCTAGTTCCTTTTCCCCTTTCACTACTTTTACTTGGCTTTGTCTTGTGTTTGGCACCACTTGGTCAAATATGGTCCTTGAGTCAAAAACAAAAACCGTTAGCTGACGTTTTTTGGTTTTTGGCACAAAATTCATGTTTTCATGGTGATGAGGAATACATTCCCCTGTTTAAACAAAAAATACAATAGAGTTAAAATGATGAAATAATTTTTTAATTTTGACCTATTAACTTTTCGTCATTCTTTAAGTCACTGCACTGTAAAATTAAATGAAATAACTACTGAGACTAACAGTACTTTTATGAAATCAATGGTACTAAAGTGAATAATTCAAACGTTACCTTCCATTCAAAGTTCTATTGTATTTTACATAAATTAAATGCCATCTCGTCAATTTATAAAACTTGGAGGACAGGTCACTGAGTATCTATAATTGTGGATTTTGCTCTAACTCCAATTTCTTCATTTTTCATAAAACTTTCCTTTAATAATGATAGTAGCGTCAAATCTAAACAGCCGACCAACCGATCTGGTGGTTAGCCTCTGGATAGGAAGGTTCTTGGTTAGAATCCGGGTCAGTGCATGGATGTTTGTAAGCGTATGGTGCAGAGGCGGCTGGTGCATCTTACATCTGTCGTGACTGAAACTCCTCTCGTTGGGTTTGAGTGGAAACTTAGAGAGTGGGGGTGCCAGCTCAGATGTTGCCTCGTCATCTAACCGTGGGTCAAAATTACGTGGTGTTGTCCTTTGATCTTTCCCTTATTGGATCGATTCCGAATAGTCGTCAATAGCCAGTTGTATTGCGCTAGTACGACGTTAATTAAAAATTACCAATTACCAAATCTAAACATGTAATAAATACAATTATTTACATCATACCTATCCGAAAATTTAACTATTTACAACTATGTTGGCATTTTATAAAGTATTTTTTTAGTCGTAAAGGTGGTAAATGGTAGTTAATTAACGTCGTACTAGATAAACACAACAGGGCTATTGACGACGGTGCAAGTAAGGTAAGGTAATTTTAATTAACGTTGTGTTAAAGCAACACAACGGCTAATCGACGACAGTCTGGGATCAATCCCCTAAGGGAAAAATCCGAGGACACCACCACGTCATTTTGAATCAGTCAGATGACGAGGCAACACCTGAGCAGGCACACCACTCCCCAAACTTCTACACCAGCCCAACGTGAGGACTTTCGGCCACGACAGATTTAAAGTGCACCAGCCGCCTCTACACCATACGCTTACAAATATTCATGCACTGACCCGGATTCGAACCAGGAACTTTACGGAACTTACCAGGAACTTTAACTTTACTTTTTAACAACCAGACCGATTGGTGGACAGGCGACGATCCAGGATCAATTTTCAAGGGAAAGAGCCTAGGACAACGCTACGTATTTTAGAAATACGGTCAAATGACGAGGTTAACACCTGAGCTCGCTCATCCACTCTCCTAACTTCCGCACCATGCAATTTGAGGACTTTTGAGGCCACGACATATTTAACGTGCACCAGTCTCCGTATACACGACGGTTGGTCTGAGTAGTTTCGATCACGCAACCTTCCGATTACTAATCTGTTACTATTCCAACCGGGCTCTGGCTTCTGTATTCAAAGGTTCCCGGTTCGAATCCAAGATAAACAATGGATGTTTGTCCGTCCTGAATGAATGTGACTTCTTGAAAAATTATATGTATAGAACGCATGTTAAGAATGTGATATGTAACTTTTATGATCTAGGTCACCCACCCTAGCAACAAGTGCTTAAGGCCAGATAAGAGATGGCCGTGAATGATGTATTATTACGTGGTGTTGTTGTCTTATCGTATTCTTCGGTATTGGTCCAGGATTGTTGTCATTAGCCATTGTGTTCCTCAAGGGCAACATTAATTAACTACCTATCCATGATGCACCGGAAAAATGGTTCATAAAACTGCCCTTGTCCTGTATACCTTGTTGAAATATTTCTATAAACTGACCTTGCATTATAGAAATATAGTTGTTAATTATTCTATTAGATATTCATGTAATTTCTCGTGATTAGACAGTTCTAAAAAACACTACCCTACAATAATGGACCGGGCAGCAAGATGTGATGGTATAAGAGAAATAATACTTGCTTTAATAGGGGTATGTTCCCCCACGTGCTGCAATTACACTAGCAACCCTTCTTGGCATATTTTCAAAAAGGTTTTGATACACAGCTATGGGTATCTGTGTACATTCCTGCTGCAAGAATGTCGACAGCTCAGCTGTAGATTTCGGACGTGGTTCCTTGGTCTGTAAGCGTCGCGCTAACTCGTCGCACAAATGTTCTATGGGGCTTAGGTCGGGACTATGATCAGACCAGGGAAGACGTTTTACATCCATATCTTGATAGTACTGTTTGACAGAGGCTGCAACATGACATGGAGCGTTGTCGTCCTAACATTCGTACATTCCTTAAAATTGCCAGAGTCCAAAATATTCATGTATTCGCTGGCGTTCAATTTACAAGGAACAACATGCAAACGTGCAGGGCCGTACCACAAAAAACACCCTCAAACAAGTATTCGGATTTTATACTAATCCGCTGGCGTCCGGTACTTTACTGCAGGGGAGTGTATATAAAGCATTTCAAAATCAAGGTGCCAACTTTTTTTGATAGACTACATCAGGTACTAGAAAATACATGCATTTTTGCGGCATTTAAATTTTATTTTCCTAAACATTCAAGAAAAAATATTATTATAGCCAAATATATAATAATATTTTGATAATATAAATATTTTGTTACGACATACAACTAATTTTTATGCTAATGAAAATTTTAAAATATTTATCTATAGGTAAACATGAGCCGAAAACATGAAAATCCTGTTACCTAATCTATGTAAAATCGTTATTTTGTAATGCATAAACTGAAAGGAAATCTTTGTAATTAGATATAATGTTTCTGTTACTTTAACTAATAATGACTGATTTTCTGTATACGTTTTGTTACAAAAAATACAGTACAGATATGTATAAATAAGCCAAATATTAAATGATACATTTTATAATTACCAATTAAAAATCGTAACATATGTGAAAAAGTATGAGAAACTAAAAAAGTTAATTAACCTATCGAAAATTAAAATTTTTTAAGTTTCTGTCTTTAAATTATTGAGGGTTTTTTTCCTGTGAGAAACTTCCGAGAAGATAATTTTAAAGCCATATGTATTTCGATTTGCTTCATTTAGCGATCATAAATTTCCAAACTCTATATCTTCAATAATTACATGTATACATTTTTTAAGTATCAATCATTCATATATTTATAGAAAATTCACGTAAACTTACAATGCATCGTTGAACTATAATCAAAGTATAATGTGAAACATATTTTCACATCTTTTGACATGACATGCTTTTAGATCATGTGTTATGTACGTTATGCAGTAAAAGTTTTCAACTATAGAAAATATTGAAAATGCACAGTTTTCAACTATAGATTTTTTACTATTTCAATATTTCATTCAAAAAGAAAATTATTTCAATTATGAGAGTGATATTTATCACTCATTAAATTAATTTGAGATAAAAACAGGTATTTAAAACGAATGCGAGTTCTGTGAGAGTATTTTCGTTTAAATAAACTAATCACTATAAAGAGATTGTTAAAAACATTAATTTGAAACGTTAAAATTAAAAAATGAACTCTTAATTTAGAAGTAAAATTAAATATGCTTTATTTTTATATATATGCTTAACATAAATTATTGAAGTCATTTCCTTGAAATTTAATTTTTTGCAACATGCAATGAATTGCATGAAATTAAATATGAAACAGATAGAAATATGATAAAATACATATTGTAATACGAAAACGTGATTGCATACTTCATAAGTATTTCCCAATAAAAACTTATTTCATGTAATAAATATGAAATTATAAGAATTTAACCATGTGAAGATATAGTATATGTCGATAGTCAAAGCAAATATATTGTTATCTCACCAGACTCATCAAAGGAATTTAAAGTAATGACCGAAAAGCTATTCTTTGATTAATTGCTTTACATGATATGGGTAGGATATGTAATTCGTGTCTTTTATAAATGTGCTCCACATATTAATGATTAATTGTAAATACATACATTTACAGCATAACTATACATTCTTGCTTATACATGAATTCATCATTAAATTATAGAAATGAAAACTGGGTGAACAGCTGAAAAAACCTTGTTTGGAATCTACATATTTATTTATCTACACAATTCTTCGCTCTTGATAGAGCTAGCTTAAATTCTTTTCTTGCTACCTTAAAGTTAAATTTAAGGAATTCACCGAAATAATATATCAAAGAAATGAGTTAGATCTTCCTAAAGATAAAAAGTGTAGAAAATAAGTAGTTTAACGTACACATGAATCATAAATTTATCCGTTTATTTTTCAGACTAATATAAATATAATTGCTGTAAAGATGTTTTCTTTAGGCGAGTTTACGATAAAAATACGATTATTATGAAATATTTTATACTGAGTGTAGAGACTAAGGTTCATATATAATTGCCGTAGAGGTAACATTTATTTCTTTACACTAATCTGAGTACATTATTTGAAACTAAACATTGAAATTTAAAGTAACTGCCGCTTATAGGAATACAATTCGGGATTAGTGCTGTTGGTATTAAGTCTTAGTCTCATGATAAATCAGCATGCGATATTCTGATATATATTTTCTTTGTCATTATTGTCGAATAAACATTTAAGCCTTTATTGGAACCGTTTAGATTCGTTATCATTCTATTACTCCTTATTGATTCTCTATTTCATTCCAAATCCTTTCAGTTTCGTTTCATTTTAACAAATATCCACCCACTTAGCTTTGTTCCCAACAAAAATAAGCCTCACATTGCTCTTTTACATGTTTTTTTTTATCGACAGCTTACATTCATATCTTTGTTTTCCTTATCCTAAAAATGTGTTTAGTTTTTTTTCTTCCGATATTTGTTTGTTCGAAAAATGTTGGATCGAAAGAACGAATTATTAAATCTGTGCTCAGGTGGCAAAATGTTATAAGTCACTTTTTTAGTTTTTCGTGACAGCAATTTTAAGATTCAAGATTCAACATGTGGTTCTGTGGCTTTTGATTAATACAATTTTTGAACCTTTGTTTTCTCATAAACTGAAAGAAAGACTTGCGACATTTTGCCACCTTCTAAACATTTACAAAAAAGACACCAGGATGGGGTAGTCAATTTTTTGAGAAAAGCGACATAACATTTTGCCATTTTTTTGTACAGAAATGCTAACACAAATATTTTGTAAAGAGTTTATTTATTTTTTCGTTTTAAATTAAGTTGTTTGTTAACCAGAAGCCATTGTTATGATTTAAATATTAGGTCATCTGAGTTATTGAAAGTTGAAAGTTTATTTTAGATTAAAATTTGTATCGATTTGATAATGGGCTGAAACGTATGAAATGTGTTAATAATTTGCAGAAACGTCTAGCATTAAAAGTCAGTCAATGTTTTGAAAGTACATTAGTTTACCTATGACTGAGCCGCGGTAGCTCAGTCAGTAGAGCGTCGGGCTCGTATCAGAAGTGTTGTGGGTTCTGCCTGCAATTCGGATGATTGCGAGATCGGCGCTTCGACCTGGCTAAAGACCGTCGTGTTCATTAATGGTGACTGGGGCACGTTAAATAGGTCGTGGTCATAAAGTCCCCCATGTTCCCATACCAAATCAATACCTCTGGGGGTACCTGATCAGGGGGTTATCGGCCTCTGATTGGGATCTAAATTACGATGTGTGAGTGAATGGATGTATGAAATTGACCTTCCTGTAAAACGGATGTGTCATGTATGTCGAGCAAAGTCGGACTTCCTCACAATGGGGCTCAATAACATGGAAGGCGCACCTACCTCGCCTCTTGCCGTCTTCGATGGGCCTGGCACTCCTCTGGTCTGCCAGTGTAGGCATAAGAAACAACAACCTATGACTAAAATATTTTTGTAAAAGCTAAACCATCGGTAATAAGATTTAAAAATGTTTCCTATTTAGATAAAAGTTCCTGTCTAGCGAGCAATTTTGTAAGGAAAATTTGAATGTATAGTTCCCTTTCCATTGCTAAAAATGACCTTGCGACATAAAACAAAATTATCCAATCCAATCCATTGCTAAAATAAAGGAATTAAGTGGACAAGAGATTACTTATTACAGAGCTGTACTCACTTTTATTTGGCCTTTCGTGTCTTAAAAGTTTTATTACGGAACTCGTTCCTTGAGAAATTCTGAGGTAAAATAATTATTTCAAAGATTATAAAACTCATTAGAACACAAGATATTCCGCTTGAAATAACGTTCATCCATATGAATAATCTGAAAAATATTTCCTATGTATCGATTTCTGAGCTTCATGTGCTTTACTTTGACCACACATAGTTATAAAAACCAACAGATTTTTGTATAACTTCTTCCTTTAATACTATGAAATATACCTAGAAATTCTCCCGCATAAAAATGAGTGGAGTATAGATTGGCTCATAAGCATTTACGAATTCAAGATAGTTTTCTTCTATGGAAATGTAACATAAGATGTGAGTGATTGGTATAGAATTAATTCAAAGCAACCGAATACTTTCACGAGTACTCAACTTCTTAATTGATAAAACTATATCTACCACTATCAATTTAACTGATGAAACTATATCTACAACTATCAATTTAACTGATGAAACTATATCTACTACAATAAGCTAAATTGATGAAACTATATCTACTACTATAAACTTAATTTGATGAAATTATATCTATAGGTACTCCTGTAATAAAAATTTAAATTGAAAAAACTGGGAACTTGTAAGAATTAGGCCATTGCGTCAGTAAATATTCAAAAAAATTTGATTTACTCCATTTCCAAGGAACTTTAAATTTGAATACAAGTACTACTTATCAAGCATATAGTTACAAAATAATATAATTCAGAAAACGCTACATTTCTATTATAAAAACCTATCCCAAGATGTTTTATAATACAATTGAATAATAAATCGTTTCATCTTAAACGCCAGAGTTATATTCAAACACATTTTTTGTAATTTTAAAAGAAATAATTCACTCAAAATAAAGTTACAATGTTCTGAATGAATATTCCAAAAATCTTCTGAAGCAAGATGGTTTGTTTAATAGCGCAAGAGCCAAACATAAGGTACAATGTCAAGTAATTGTGAAATAAAAGGATGAAGACGAGAAAATATAACGAAAAATCGCTTGGAAATTCTAGTCTCGACCCCTATGTTTACCAGAGGCATTGAACCCCATGGGAGAAATGTAGATTACTTGGGTACGTCGGATTCTTGAATCCCGTACACACCTAAAAAAGATACACACCTAAAATAAAAGAATTTATTCATTTCTTTGCAATTGAAGAGAACTTCATTATAAAATGTAACTAAAAAAGTTGTTTAAAAATAACAATTTGTGGAAGAACTACCATTTTTGATTAATACGTTTTGCACTTATCAAAATTGTAATATTTAGTTTTTAGGGGAGAAGAGGCACGATATTCCACGGCATATATAGTATATTCATTTGCAGTGAAACTTCGATTAATCATCAGGGTCAGGATGTTTGATGGAATAGACGTATAACAGAAAAAACATAAACTACAACCCATCCCAATCCATTGCATATGAACGAATGATAAAAAATGCACGTTTACAAACTGGAAATACACTGTACATACATAGATTTTATTTTACAGAAACAAACTCTATACAATTTACATTAAGTACAGTTTATGTATATATTGTTACATGAACTTGCGCTCTAGACGTAGTACATATGTATTCAAATTTTAAAAGTCTTTCAATTTCTGTTTAAAGTACAAATAACTTTTAATATTTAATGAATTAATTTTAATAACGGACTGACGGTTAACAGAAACTGACTGTTAATCGAAGTTTCCTTGTATTTCAGAATATCAAATGGAAGAATATTCATATACCTGAAACCATAACCCTTTAGTAAGTGGAGGGGGACTATAGAAGTACCCTCCCCCCAAAAGGAAATACTTTCCCCCAAGTTAATATGTAAACCCATTCCAAAATTAAATTTTAATTGCCGTAAGAGATGATATTTATGAATCATAGTTAAATATCCTTTATTATGATTCATAAAAATCATATTAAATGAAATGGATAAAATTTGTGTTAAAAATATGCAATATATGAACTAATAGTGTCTGAAACTTCATAAACTGGGTGATTGTTTTGAATTTGAATTTCTGGGGAACATTAGTCCATGAAGTGTAGCGCGTAGCAAATTTTGAGTTATCCCGGAAAATGACCTGTAATTAAGTCGAGTATTTCTACTCGCTTCCAAAATAGTGAAAAGTTTAAACCGTTGTTAAATGTAAAGTGCTGTATTAGCATACTCTATCAAGTTGTAACTGTTTTTATTCATTTCGACGTTTTAAAAATAATGAATGTCTCGTGTTATGGCAGTCATAAATCTTCGGATGTAGAAAAATAGTAGCAATGAACTAAAATGACCGCCGTATTTCTCTAAGGTTAGGTGGGGTGACCACAAACCAAATCTCACAATACATCACTCCCCAGACAAGATGCTATTTTTTACTCTTTCTCTTTGAGCGGAGAATTCCGCTGATTTCAATTTTAAATTCCACTCACGAATTTTCAATAGAACGGACAACGGCTGTGATCATTAGCATGGAGTCACTGCTTTGTGAGATTGTAAATCATTGGTGTGGCTGGACAGACAGGTGGAGGCTATATAACTTTCAAGACCTTTTTTGTCCTCTTTTACTTCTGTATTGCTTCTGTTTTTGTGGTCTTACTTTTGTATTGTTTCTGGTTGATTTTTTTGTAGTCTTACTTTTGCATTGCTTCTGTTTTTGTCCAGAAAGGGACCTTTCAGCGAGAGCCTTTTTTTTGGAACGTACGATGGTGTGGAGCCATATAACTTTTTAAAATATTTTATGTACTCCCTTACTTCTGTATTGTAACTGCGGGCTTTTACTTTTGTATTGCTTTTATTTTATGCACTCTTAATTTCGTATTGATCCTATTTTCGTTCAAAAAGTCAGATATTTCAATGATACTCTTTCTTATGGAATGGTTGATGGTGGGGCTGTATTACTTTTCAAAACCTTTTTTGTGTAATCTTTTACTTCTGTATTGCTTCTGTTTTTGTGGTCTTACTTTTGTATTGTTTCTGGGAGATATTTTGTAGTCTTACTTTTGCATTGCTTCTGTTTTTGTACAGAAAGGGACCTTTCAACGAGAGCCTTTTTTATGGAACGCACGATGGTGTGGAGCCATATAACTTTTTAAAAATTTTTATGTACTCTCTTACTTCTGTATTGTATCTGCGGGCATTTACTTTTGTATTGCTTCTGTTTTATGCACTCTTACTTTCGTATTGATCCTATTTTTGTACAAAAAGTCAGATATTTCAATGATACTTTCTCATATAAATGTTTGATGGTGGGGCTGTATGACTTTTGAAAACCTTTTTGTGTAATCTTTAACTTTTGTATTGCTTCTATTTCTGCACTCGTAATTTTGTATTGATTCTGTTTTTGTCCAGAAAGAGGCATTTCATTGAACGACGGTGGAGTTGTATGAATTTCTAAACTTTGTTTATGTCCTCTTTTTCTCGATGTATCACACTTGAAGAAATACGAATTGACAGCGATATGACCCGAAGAGTAATACAACCAGGTCAATAAAACCTAATTATTAGACATGTGGAAAGTGTAGATTATACATAAATAAACACGTTTTTAAGTTTTTTAAAACTATCATTTGATTAAAAAAAATCGCTTGTGAATTTTTTTTAATTCCGCGAATACTTTTTTTAGTATAAACTGTAGTCACACATCAAAATCCATTGTGAATTTCCTAAAAAAAATGAAACAAAAAACCGGTATCAAGGCCATACCCTTCACTGATATCCCTACTAAATCTCCCGATGTATCACCTATGGATTTTTATGCTTTCGGACTTTTAAAATCTGCATTATCCAAACGTTGTCCCACAACCCTTACAGGACTCTGAAAAGCTGTTCAGGAGGAATGGGATAGAATACCTCTTCTGACACTTCAAAAGGCATTATTATCCTGGAAATTACGGTGTCGAAAGATAGTTCAGAATAAGGGCTATCAAATAGAACATTTAAAACACAATAATTTTATGTAATTTAGTTTTGTGAATACAATATACATTGTCTAAAAAATGTGTGAACAGCCTCTGTAGTTAGAGTTCCTCTGCACAAAATGTTTAAATGACCAACTAATCAATAATTTACTTGGGCGAAAATATTTTAGGTCGATGTGATTTCATCTTTTTGGCACGCGTATGCTTCCAATTATAATAGTTTGTATTCTAAATTTGTTCTTTAGTTTTGTCTCTGTTCTTTTTTTTTGATACCAGCTCTTTAGTTATAAATAACATAAAACATTATATTTTCTTGTACCTTTCTGTTTCATGAAATACTTTTTTTCAGAGCAATCTAGGCTTCCAGAACATGAACAAAGCTTCCTACGAATTTCAAATAAGGAAATTTAGTTTAAAGTTTTGTAACATTTCAGGGAAATATTGATTCAGCATAGTTTTGAACTAATGAGAAATTCAGCACAGACAACAATAGAACTGGTCGTTAGTTTTAATGTCATATTACACATGGTTTCCTCGAGGAAATAATAAATCTAGTTAATGCAATGACATCAATGTCTTGAAGTCAAAAATATAAAATGGATTCAATACAAATGTTTGTTTTTCTATTTCATGTAATGACGCAGATAATAGTCAAGGAAAAATATATACAAGATGCCTTTTAAGCATCGCGACTGGAAATAATGTGTGTAGTCTTTTTCAGTAAATAATTAGGGCCCATACACATTATGCAGTTGGAATTTGTACCTTAAAATACTTTCCTATAAATTTTAGGGCTAAGACAATAGTTCTTGTTAGGTATAAGTCGTCTCCAATCGTCACAATCGTATTCTTCAAGTTACAGTCTATAAATAATTTCACAAAAATGTTGCTTAAAAATAGATTAGATAATTTACGACTTTGTTTCTACTGTTGGTTTCTAAGTAACATTATTTAGACTTCGATTCATTTATACTTACCATAGTTTTGTGAATTTTCATGTGCTGCATTCTGCATTTAAAACATTTACAACCCCAGAATAATGTTATTAACTCTCCAAGTGGTTTCGACAAGAGAGAGAGAGAGAGAGTGAGACAGGAATTGGACTCTCTCTCTCTCTCTCTGTATATATATATATATATATATATATATATATATATATTTCTATATATATATTATTTATATATATATATATATATATATTTATATATATATATATATATTTATATATATATATATATATATATATTTATATTTATATATATATTTATATTTATATATATATATATATTTTTATATATATATATATATATATATATATATATATATATATATATATATATATATATATATATATATTTATATATTTATATATTTATATATTTGAATGCAATTGTACTTTAGAACAGGCATTTGCGTTACAAACTATCCCCTATCAATACAAGTTTGAATTGGCATAGTTGTGGCATTTCAAGCAGTGTTTCGTAATACTCTTTAGAAACCAAATTCATCAAAAACAAAACATATTAAGAAAGGGATTCCTTGAGATAAAAAAACAGATGGTCTATGATGATTTTACTTCTGTTGTTCAAATGCTTTCGTATGAGATATTTCGGAGCTAACTGAAAACATAGTTTGTCGGTTTTCGTGATTATTTGTATTTAATCTAATTCATGTTACGCAATCAACTATCGCATATCAACTTGGAATTTATTCTTTGTGCAATATTTATTGGTTAAGTGCTGAAATCGCGGTAGAAAAAAAAACTAACGCAACGTTCAGAATACGAACAGAAAATACATATCTCACCACAGAAACACTACTTTTTTTTTAACTTAACAAAAATGCCTTTCATACAGACAAAAAAATTCTAAAAAATATTAGAGAAAATATAAGAATAAAGAAAATTGAATGCGAAAGATTTATTATTTAAAATACCCTTCCAGAAGACAAATATGATTATGAAAATGTTCTCTTTTATCATCCATTTGTGAAAATATCTTCAATAGGTCCGATTAAATAAAAAGCAATTTAAATTCCCAGCACGTTGATTAGAGGGGGAAAAACCATTATCGAGACAATCAATTAAGGGAAATGTGTTGAAAAAACCTTAAATTATGTTCCGAGTACGCCATCTGCCGAGAGAGATAAGAATTATGTGTCTCCACACAAATGAAACAGGAAACGAACGCGCTAGAAATGAAGTAGTACTTCATCAACAGTTGGTAATGAAAAATTATTTCCTTTTAAATCCGGAAATTGCTGATTGAGTTCTGTGTTTCTCATTGTATCCATTGCTTGTAATATCCTGTGTCACGTTTCTTGAAAGAAATGATAGAAACGATGAACTCTGTTTTTAGTATTCTTGTAGCATCTGCTTTTTGAAACAAAAACCAAGCGTTTTACCCAACTGAATCTTAATATTGGAAAGGAAAGAAGAAAAAACTAGGAATCTATTTTATACCAAATGATATGTAATCAAAACTATAATTTTTGAATAATATTTGTTGGACTATAACTATTCACTTGAAAGTACACATTTATATTTTATGCAGACGATTTTTATGGACTATTAATTTCCTTGCACAGTACTTTTTCCTTATTTTCGGAATTAAATTCGTCCTCACCCTTGTTGATATACTTTTGATACTGGTCAGAAAAATAAGATAAAAACAATTAATCAAAAGATGTTACACAAAAATGTTGATTCAAAATGGTTCTTGGAATTTGTTAACGGGATATCAATGAAAAATTTCTGTAACAATTAAAAGAAAACCAATTTTAAATGATCAAAAAAATAAATTAATAAAAAATAAATATTAGTAATTAGTACACGAATAGATATTATTTTTTCGTCACTCTTTCCTGTTCTACTGTCAAAGAGACGTATGAAGCGAACTGAATCTCTGAATAATTTGTTACGTGATTGCTCACATTACAAATTACTATCAAAATTAATATGAGCATATTTAATTTAACTGAATGAGTTAATGAATTAGCAAGTAATCAATTAAAGAAAAAAAATGAAAAAATAATGAAGCGTGTAAAAATTGTCTAACAATCATCATATGATTTTGAACATCTGAAAACACAGAGGTGTTTAAAATAAAGTAATAAATATTATCTATCTAGATTCTATTGATACCTAACTTAAGCACTTTTTAAAATTTGTGTATGATTCTGGTTATAAACATTACATTTATATTTTACACCTTTTCTTTTGATTTAAAGGACTATATACTGTGATAGGCCACAGAAACTTGTTTATAAGGAGAAACAAAATTAAACACAAACAATTCAAGATGATCATAAACTATATTGCTATTTGAATGGGTGCTTTATACAATATTACCAGATACCTTGAAAGTTTAAGATAATCTCTTGAACAATGGATAAATTATTTTCAATTCGAAAATTTTTAAAATTGAAAAATTGGTCTTATGAAAAATTTGAGATCTGTACCTTATGCTAAGCGCTTTCGAGAAACAAGCATTTTTAAAGCATTTGTATATGCATGTAATTTGTAAACAAAAGTGATGTAGCCTGGAATTGAATTCGAATATAAAGCCCAATATTTTTGCATACTATCTCCATGTTATTTTGATTAAAACCTAACCTTTTTTTTTAATATTGACTCATTTTCTTTTTATAAAAATGAAAATGGAAGGAGGTAGAGAAAGAACACGCCACAAAACTGATCGTACATAAAAACAATTTTAAATAAATACATAAATAAAATTATCGTCTGTCGCTTTTTTTTATTTTTGTCATTGTGGTGACATTTAAAAAATGGTTTGGCTTTAATCTTTGCTTGCTTACTTAGTAATATTCTATTTATTACTTAAAAATGGCTTGTATTCGCAAGGAAACAACGAACAGCATTCGAAAATTGATTAATTTCATCACAGTAGTGGTTATTTAGTTCGAAATATAGCTAAATTAGTAGATTTTTTTCCTATTCTACGGTGCAGTATGTGATAAAACGCTTTAAAGAAGGAAATTGAATCGAAAGCAAGGTAAAAAAAAGTCGTCCATCAAAGTTTATTGGTCAAAGATTTATGTTTAAAAAATTTGAGAAAAATATACGTTTGAATGCTGTAAAAATGTCTACGAAATTTACTAAAATGTTTTCTACTTCTATTTCATCTGACACTGTTCGCCAGATCAGCTGTATTAAATAGCTTCTGCTCAAAAAATATTTTTTAAGTGCGAAAAATAAAAATTTAGGCTTTCCTTCACAACATCACTGATATACCAGCCCGAAAGTTTTGAAATCATGTCTTATTTACAGATGACAGCAAATTTAACATTTTCGACTCCGATGGGTGCATAATTACATGGAGAAGAAAAATGAGAAACGTAATCCCAAGAACTCAGTTGGAACAATAGTAAAGCATGGCGGTGGAGGTGTCCTTGTGTGGGGGTGCATGTCAGCATCAGATCGAGGTAATTTTGTAGTTATTGAGGGCATAATGACTCAGGCTCTTTTTTTAAATGTTTTAAAAGACAATTTAAAATCATCAGCCCAACATTTGGGTAAAGGAAACAACTTCGTTCTTCATCATGATAACGATCCTAAGTACACGGCTCTCAACAATCGCCTCTGGTATCGTATAATTGTTCTCAAGTTCTAAAAACACCACCTCAGTTGCCTGATTTAAAGCCAATAGAACACATTTGGGGAGAACTGGAGGTTACAGTTCGAAGAAATTAAAACAAAAAGCGAAATATAAACAGTAATGATTGAGGAATGAAGGAACATTGATGCAGAAATTACAAAACGCTAGTGAACTCCTATTCCCAGTTGTTTAAAAACTGTTGTGGATGCTATAGAATATCCTAGTAAATAGTAATTTACCAAAATATTACAATATTTACTAATATGTAGATTTTTTTTAAGTATACAAAGATTTGTTTGTTCCTTTTTGATTATTGATTTTCCCACAAAAAAGTTTTACTATGTTTTAAAAATATTTATACAGTTTTGTTAAGAACAAGTTTTATAGATATTATTAAAAAATTCCTCTTTTGAAGTAATAATTTTCATTAGTGTATAGAGCAGTTTTGCACACATACTGAAATTCGTAGTGTACGAACACCTTTGTGAGCCACTGTAGATATTCAATTGAATATTCAGCAAATTTTCAAGTTCATAAGTATCACACACATAATTATTTCGTACAAATAGTCAAGCAGATACCAAACTTAGTTTATAAAACACGTATAAGTCAAAAGAACATAATATGCTGAAAAGAAATAATGTTTTTATGCTAGATAAATTGGGTTGAATTTTTCTTTTATTGCACGCTGATATAGCCCTTTTGTTACCCCCCCCCATTTTGTATTTTGTAAAACTTTAAACAAATTGTTACATTAAATAATTGATTTATTAATGAC
This sequence comes from Metellina segmentata, assembly GCA_947359465.1. NCBI lineage: Eukaryota > Metazoa > Arthropoda > Arachnida > Araneae > Tetragnathidae > Metellina > Metellina segmentata. The sequence continues at coordinate 30,266,596 of OX375881.1, forward strand.
AAATGTACTAAATTTTTTTTCTGAAATATACCGGAAAAAGTTATTTCAGTTCCTCTTATTTAGCTTTCTTCTTAATCAGCAAACATTTTAACCGAATATTTGCTGATTAGAACATTTTCTAAAAATTATCATTTTGGAATGTTAAAATAATAAACAAAAATACTGACGGGCTACAAAACTTATCATTAATAGAATGTTTTTAACGACTGAATATAACCTACGAAATATAAAAATTATTTATAAAACGATTTAAATTTTATAATATGAAACGTTTTTTAAATCTAATGCTATACTGATCTTATGAGAATGATTGTGAGGTATTTATGGCGTAAATTTCATTTATGTATCTGAAAAACATGTATATGAAAAGGGCTTTTATTTATTATTTTCTCTCATATTATTTATGTTTAAATGATAGATTCTTACCGCGAATTATCTGTAATATTTAATGTGCTTAAAAGATAATGTATTTAATAGACTGACACTACAGTGACATAATGGCTCATATTACACTAAAATGTTTTGATGACAGTTCAAAGTATTCACTTTATGAACGCTAGATAATAAATTTTATACGCGTGTTTAAAACACGCTTTTTAGTTTCATAATAACTTTTCATTTTTAAAGAAAGCGATGCTCTTGAACAAAAGATAGCTTTTGCCATTAAAACACTACGTTTTCACTCTTAACATACTTTCAAAAATATACTGATTCATTTATCAGAAATTAAATTAGTGACAAATTCATCTAATTTTCAATTCTATTAAGCAATTGAAACTACTTAACAAGAAGCAATCTGAATACACAAGCTCAATTTATGGTACAATTGTATTTTAAGTCGATTTTACACTGTATTATAGCTTTATCATACCTGTTTTACAAATTATTGCTGCAAATGGAATAAATATTAATGTATTCGGAAATAAAAAATTAAAAAAACTGTTTTATACAATCTAAGTAATATATGAATAGCTGTTTATTATGGCCTTCTCCAAATATAGTCTTTAAGCCATAAAACCCTCAAAACAACGAACCGACTAACTTTTTAATACAGATCCGTAAATATTTCATCGTATTTATTTATTCTAACTCTGAATGTCACGAGATTTATAAGTCCTGTAATATTGCTTTTAATCTTTAGGTCTAAATTACCTCAATGATTGGTTGAAAGAATCCTAGGAAAGATTCTAAAAGTTAAACTGGTCAAAACTAGTTTAAAATCATGCAGTGAAGACAGTCGTTTACAAAACGGATATGCGTAGGAACTCCTCAGGGGATCAATGTTTCACACGTAAGTAAGTGAAATATGATGAAATTCCAGTTTTCGTAGATAAAATTATCTCAGATATCACACTATCGATTGTAGTTCATTTCATGTTATTAAACTTCATTCTGCTGGATTTATTTAAAATTTTCTGTATCGAGAAATGGATATGAGTTCGTTCTAATATTTATGAAACTTACTTAACATTAAGTTTAGTAGCAAATAAAGGTTGTTTGGTTGTTAAATTAATGTCGTACTGTAACAAAACATCGGGGCTATTGGCAACGGTACGGGATCAACCCCGAAGGAAAATATCAGTAAAAAAACACAAAACAGTAACAGTAAAAACAGTAAAAAAATGTTATGTATTTTTTATTTAAACCTATACAATTATTCAAAACAGTGAAATTCAATCTGAAATGCATTAGTTAAACTTCTTTCATGGTCACTTCACTACAGGGAAACGTAACGTTGGGTTGGTGTGGATGTTTGGAGAGTGGGGTGCCTGACTCAGGTGTTGCCTCGTCATCTGACCGTGGTTCAAAATTGCGTGGTGTTGTCCTCGAATCTTTCCCTGAGGGGATTGATCCTGGACAGTCGTTAGTAGCCCATAGTGTTGCTCTAGTACGACGTTAATTAAAAAAATTAACAAATTACCACTACAGTGAAACGATAATTTAAGTAGCAATAAAGCTATTGCATCATTTAAATGACTTCTATGGTATGCCTGTGTTGGAGCATACTTCGGCCATTATCTGAATTTTTTCGATTAGTTAATTTTCTACGTAAAATTAGGTGTATACTTTATATATTCATGATAGTGAAAATGTTCTTCCAACTTTTCTTACTGCACATATTTGCAGGTTCTCGTATTTGAACGTTAAACAATGTAGTTTTTGTTAATAAAAAACGTGCTATGTTATTAGTGTAGCGAAACCACCTACTAAATACCTTTTTCTTTTATTTGATAACTATTTTAAAATGCTTTTGGCTAGTTCCATGCGTGACTCACACTACAAGTGAGCTAAACTTGAATCTTAAAGCTACCATAAAAAAATTATTATTACAATAAAATGAGATTTGCAACTTGTTTTACTTTAATAAAGGTTTAATTTACACATATTAGCTACTAAATTTAATTTATCTTACTGAGCACTCTCTGTACATGGGGAAAACTGAGCTGTGACCCACACTACATGAAAGGGAAATGATACTTTGATTAAGTACAAAAACTCATGTTTCTTCCTCTGTTGATTATCAAAAAATTTTGTTTTAAAATTATTATTACTTCCAATAATTGTACTTTAATAGCAGATTATTAATAGATTAATTATATACATAATTAATTTATAACATGAAATTTTGTTTGTGACTCACACTACATGGCAAATGTGACATACAAAAACATTTTTATTGACGATTGAAACACTAAGAAAACATACGTAAGAAACATTTTCACTGACAATATAAAATTTGTGTCCACTTTTGAATACAGAAGTTTGACCTATTAAGTACATAATTTTTTAGAAAAAATGAATGAAAATCTAACTTTAAAATTCTGTGTTATGGTGTACTTTGGCATGGAATTAACCTTTTATAATTAAATATCCAATAATTTTGGCATCACTAACTATACAAATAAATTACTAAAGGCTTTTGAAGGGGGGGGGTATTAAAAGATAAAAATGTTGTACAGTCAAAGTTAAGTGATTCAGATGCATTTTTGAATTACTGTAAATCCTACATGAGTTTGCTGAATTGCTGCTCCAGTGCGACATATATATAAGTTCAACGACCTACCTACTAGTTTTTATTTTAAGTAATCATTTTGCATTTTGCAAACTGATCAAATTTAATTTTAGACTTTTATACAAAAGAAAATTATTTTCTCATAATTTTTATTCTAAATAATTTTTTACAAACTCTATACGTATTGTCACTCAAAATGCAAAAACACTCGTAAGTATAAAAGATGCATTTTTCATGAGAGCAAAACACTTATCGTTTCCCTTATGATTCGATTCTATTATTACTAAATATATTTGGTTGTAACTTTTATTGAATCAGCTGATGACATATGAGGTTTAGCCATCAGGTCGAAATCACAAAATGCCAGGTATAGCAATAATAAAAGACAAAAAATGAAATTTTTGACTTACGACCTTTTGCACTTTGAGTGACGATATTATTTTTAGAAACCTGCTAGTTCTAGTGGCGTAAGTTTGATTCCTACATGGGTGACTTTCATCTATATCAATAAAGCTTTTGACATTGTTTGTTGCAACTTGGCCAAATATATCCCTTGTATCATAGCCGACCAACCGGTATGTTGGATAAGGTGTTAGCCTCTAGATCGGAAGGATCCTGGTTCGAAACGGGGACAGTGCATGGATGTTCGTAAGCATATGGTGTAGATGCGGCTGGTCCAACTTAAATCTGTCGTGGCCGAAAGTCCTCGTGTTGGGTTGGTGTGGAAGTTTGGAGAGTGGGGGGCCAGCTCAGGTTTTGCCTCGTCATCTGATCGTCGTTCAAAATTAAGTGGTGTTGTCCTAGGATCTTTCTCTTAGAGGATTGATCCCGGACCGACGGCAATATCCCGTTGGGTAGCTCTAGTCCGACGTTGAATAAAAATTACCAATTACCCTTGCATCATAAAACCGAACCAACCATGCTATCAAAGTTGACCGTGGTGCGGGTTCTATTCCTGTATTTTACCATGTGTGTATTTCTCTTATCAGTGATTGTAATGCTTTTCTTGTGAGCGTGTGTGTTATATGACTATTGGCGTTGTTAAATTTTTGGTAAAACACGGATTAACACAGCCCTTGCTCCACAAAAACTAACCAATCATATTATAGTTAGGTAGGTAATTAACGTCACTCTGGAGTAACAGGACGGGCTATTGGCGATCTTCCGGGATGCGAGGACAGCACCTCGTAATTCTGAACCATGATCAGAAGTGGAGGTCAACACCTGAGCTGGCACCTCACTCTCCAAGCTTCCACACCACGACAACATGATGACCTTTCAGATCACGATATATTTAACTTGCACCAACCCCCGTGTACACCAGTCTTTGGTTGGACCTAGTTTCGAAATCGCAATACTCCGGTTTCTAATTCACCACCTTTCGAACTGAACTACCGTGACTCCCCCATTATAGGATCAATTAGATTTCTTACATATAAAAATAATTGCCACAGTAATATTATAAAAGCATAAAATAAACCGATAAAAATTGCAACAAGTACCTCCCATGAATAGGTACATAGTTTTATTTACTGGTTCTACGCATTAAAGATCTTAATTTACACTCAATTCGTGAGATTTTCTCTAATAGTCAAACTTTTCCAATAGCAGCGATCAATAATCCTTTCATGTTCCATTTTAATACACTCTAACTATTTCTTCAGATAACTATTACCTGGCTAGGAGGGGAGATGAGAGACCATTATCTGGCACGATATTTTAACTATTCTGAACTAAAATTACTGAGGTGTTAAATTTGCATGCTTTGTAACTCGACATGTCTCAGGCAAAGTTCTAAAGATTGTTCTTGAACTGTAGAATGTTTTGAATAGTGTGGCACAGTATTCGAAACTTCAATTGTTTACTGTTTGAGAAAACAGCTGTTCTCGACAGTGTCTGGTTTTAACCCAGTCCGTTCACAAAACATGGCACGGATAAAATAAATAAGTTGTAGTAAATAGATTGACCTGCAGACCCGATGCGGCCCTCTTCACAGATTTAACCACCATGCAGTCCAGACACGGTTCTTTGAATAGGCTTATCTGATCCCTGACCAAATACGAATACCAGATGTTTCCTAGAGAATACCCAATTATTATAAGCCGACCATCCGGTATAGTGGTTAAGGTGTTAGCCTCTAGATCGGAAGGTTTCTGGTTCGAATCCGGGTACGGGCATGGATGTTTGTAAGCGTATGGTGTAGAGGCGGCTGGTGCACCTTAAATCTGTCGTGGCCGAAAGTCCTCACGTTGGGTTGGCGTGGAAGTTTGGAGAGTGGGGTGCCAGCTCAGGTGTTGCTTCGTCATCTGACCGTGGTTCAAAATTACGAGGTGTTGTCCTCGGATCTTTCCCTCAAGGAACTGATCCCGGACCGTCGTCAATAGCCCGTTGTGTTGCTCTAGTACGACGTTAACTGAAATTACCATTACCCAATTATTATAAATAAATATTTTGAAAAGTACAAAGTTGGAGATTTTAAATCCGCATTCTGTCTGTTGGAAAGTGGGGTGCCAGCTGACGTGTTGCTTCGTCATCTGACCGTGGTTCAAAATTACGAGGTGTTGTCCTCGGTTCTTTCCCTTTAGGGACTGTTCCCGGACCGTCGTTAATAGCCCGTTGTGTTGCTCTAGTACGACGTTAACCAAAATTACCATTACCATTACCCTTAAGGGACTGATCCCGAAACCGTCGTCAATAGCCCGTTGTGTTGCTCTAGTACGACGTTAACTAAAATTACCATTACTCAATTCTGTCTGGACTCGTATTTTTGATCAAGTTACAAAACAAGTCAACATTGAATGAAGAAATTCAAAACGTAAGCAATTGATGGTAATGGTAATTTTTGTTAACGTCGTACCAGAACAACACAACGGGTATTGACGATGGTCCGGTATCAATCCCTTAAGGGAAAGAACCGAGGACACCACCACGTAATTTCGAACCACGGTCAGATGACGAGTCAACACCTGATATGGCACCCCACTCACCAAACTTCCACACCAACCCAACGTGATGACTTTCGGATACAATAGATTTAAGTTGACCAGCCGCCTTTACACTATAGTGACCAGGATTCAAACCAGGAACCTTCCGATCTAGAGGCTAACACCTTAACCACCAGACCGGTGGGTCGGCCACAAACATTTGGGGAGTTGGAAAACTATACTGTTTAATAAAATGTTTAGTTTTAGTTTCATAAAAGATAAGTAGCACAATGGGTTTGCCCACTGCGTGTTGTAGGTGTCACACGTTCGATAACTGTAACTTATCTTCAGTATTTTTCTCATCTGTATAGGTAAAAATCTTTTTGTATTTATCTGTCCATTTATCGTTGTATGGTGTACCTGGCAGTTTTGAGAAAAATGTCCCATGAACAATGAAACCAGCCAATCACCAAATATTGATATATTTATAAAAAGTTGATTGAATTTTAAAATGAAATACATAATCTGCAATATGAATGAAATATCGATATATTTAATAATTATAATAATCATATCACTAATACTTTTTATATTTGTTGGTGTCTGGGATGACAAAGAATGTAGTTTTATCTCATGCAACAAGTAATTTTTCATAATTCTATTTAAAATTTATCATAATTCTCTCGTTAAAGAGCCGCGATGGCCCAATTGTTAGAGTCGCGGTTAAACTACCTGTGAGTTGCGAGTTCGAAACTCGATCCAACCAATCACCGTCGTGTACATGGGGTCTAGGGCAGGCCTCGAAGTAGATTTTTTAATACAGGTGCACCTTGTGCACCTAAATTTTTAAATTAGGAGCAAAGATCATATTTTAGGTGTATATTTAAAAAAAGTATTACAAGAGCATTAATGTAATGTTAACTACGTTATTAGTTGGGAATGTTGACATAAGTAGTAGTAGATAGTAAGTATGCTTATTACACCGACCCGGCCGAAGCTATACGGCGAAGTAATAGTTATTAAATAAAATATTTAAACAATTTTTCTTGTCTGCGAAATTATTATTTATATATATGAAGTCATCATCAGACACGTCTACGTATTTGGCAGATCTCTTCCCATAAGGTTTAGTGTCCATCCTTCTTTTTGTATTTTCCTCCATTGCACTTCAGAAAGATATCAATGGCACGATCATGATGAGGTAACCATCCAACGAACACCTCCTACCTGCACAGGTTTTAGAATTTTTGCTTCCAATGAGTCACCAACTTTTTGCAGCTCTGTTAGTTCTTAGAAGAATACTTACATTATAAATATTTATATTACAAATAAGTCATTCATTGCAGATTCCATTTGCGTCAAATATTTTGAATTTCGCATAACCTCTTTGATTGCAAGTTTTATTTTTTTTATTTCCAATGGCAAGGCAGTACAATTGCGAAGACAAATACAAATACGATACAATACAATACAGTACAAAGTACAGAGTTGAACGAGGTCATTTTAGCCTTATACAAGGCCAGAAGTGATGGTCACTTGTGAAGGGGTACCCAGTGGGTGGACCATCATTGTCCCTAACAAAGGACAGCACAATTTACATCCATGCCCTAACCCCAGATTCGAACCAGGAACCTTCCGATCCAGAGGCCAACACCTTGACCATTAGACCGGTTGGTCGGCTCTTTTATTGCAAGTTACATACGATAAACACAACAATGTATGCAAAGTAGATGACTGCGACTGTTACGATGTATCTTGGAGACCCACTCTTGGCTCCGAAATTACTTGCTGCACCATCTAATGTACAAGCAATTAGTCTTGTTTTAGTTTCTTCTAGACTTAGGTTCAAGCAAAGCAATCTTTCATAATACTTTCCTTAAAAATTCTTTTCCAACCCCCCTTTTTTACGTTAGGTGCACTGCGTACACATAACAGAAAAAAATTAGGTGCACAATTTTATTTTCATGTGCACAGTGCCCCTGTGCACCCGGGTATTTCGAGCCCTGGTATATCAAATGTATCGTGGCATCAAATATTCTCACGTCTGGTGAAGGGTGTGACAGACTCTGGTGTTGACCGTGCCTCAAAATATCGAGATGTTGTCCTCGGATCTTTCCCTTCGGGATAATTCCCGGATCGTCGCCTATAACACGCTTCAGTGCGACGTTAATTGAACTACCCACCGAAACGGTCGGTACAGTGGCGATATTAACACCAAAGAGCGATCCCTTAGCCAATAGATTAACATAAAAAAAAAACACTACATATATGTTTACAAAATGGTCCCATTCAGAAACATGCTTCAAGCAAAATATTGACTTCTATTTCATATCCCATCATGCATTTCCCAAATTCATTTGAGTGTGGTAAATACGTAATGGCATATGAATTTGAAGTCAAAAAATTGATTACAAATTTATATCCCATCATTAGTCAAATGACTAATAAAGGGATATGAAATTGAAGTCAATTTCCCATACTCCAATGAATTTGAGTACGTGAAATGCACATGTTCCTAGAGGCGCAGGTTCAGTCTTAGAGTAATTTTCTCTTCATGTGTCCTTAAAAATTTCCTTGCGTATGTTCATTCCTTGACGCTGTCTATCTTATGTTTGGCGCAGCTTGGCCGAATATGACCCTTGCGGCGTAAAACACGAACCGACCAAATGACGTGGCTTTCGATCAGAGGATGTATTTTCAGAAGGTATTTTTTGTACAATTTACGTTTGTTGGTTTGGTTTTTTTTATGGCACAAGCGCCTATTTGGCATACTCTCTGCACCAAACAGCAAGTAAATGGACAGCACGCACGGAAACTTTTCTGACATTGAAGAGGGAAATACACCCAGGGTGGAGGCGAAACCTCGTCACTTAACTCGCAGGTTACTAACGCATTGAGTAAAACTACTGAACTACATTTATAAGAGGAGGATGGTTGTTTGGTTGGGTGGCTTTGGCGGGAAGGGTCAAATTTGGCCAAACAGCGTTAAGTAAATGGACAATCACAAGTACAGTTTTAATGACACAGACGAAAGAAATACGCCCAGGATTGAAACTAACCTTCGACGCCCACATCTCATAGGTTGCTAGCGCCATAAAACTCAACTAACCTCATAACCATAAGTGCATTTGTTTTCAAGTCTGGAGCATTCAGCATCAGGAGACAGATTCCCACAACCGTGGGAAGCACATGCCCACAACGACCCAACTCCCCGCATCAAAAACACAAACCATCCATTACGACCCGGTCGTTCTCATTAATTAAGCGAACTTCGTCATCCACGTACACATCCCACGAAAACACACCCCGGATTAGAGCCCGCGAGATTAACACGGACCCGAGCTAATTATTGATATTCGGATTAATTAATGCCGGAATTAAGTGGCTGGGAGATCCGGAAACTCCGTGACGTTCCTGGAACATAAAAATGACGCGAGGAAGCGACACACAATGTTGCAGGTCGGGAGAGGTTCCGAGATCTCTTTTAGCTCCAGTTAAGGCTGCAATTAGCATTGTGTGTCGTTTCCGTTCAGAGCTTCCGTTTCCAGAGAGGATTACAGTACGAAGCGTTTAATTAGGTATTGTTGTTTTCGGTATTGGAACCGTCCTCTGTCTCGTCCGATGAGCCACATGTTAGGTCAATTACAGGAGATCCTGAACAATTATCTTTGTTAATGCGTGCTTTTTCAGGAGTGTATTAAGAAGCTTGATTGCTGGCGACAGGCTTAGGGTTTATTCTCAAGATTCTCTTACCCTTTCTGGGACGTTGGGACTCTGGAGTCACATCTCTTTGGAATGAATACGACAAAGAACATAAACGAGCAGATCCGCTCATAGATTCTGCCAAAATTTCCATTGTCAAATGCCGAGGATTTGGCACTCCATTCGCTCTAGAACTCTCCAGTATTCCTGGGTCGTGGTAGCCCGGTTGGAAGAGTAGCAGATAAGCTTCCGGGGGGAGTTCGAATCGAACAAATATTCGACGTCGTGTACACAGGGGCTAGTGCACTTTAAATCCCTTCGAAAATATGTCTGTTTAAAGTCTCAAATGTCCTCACGTTGGTATAGTGGGAAAGCTTGGAGAGTGGGGTGACTGTGGTTCAAAATTTTGCGGGGTTGTCTTTTGAACCCTGACCATCACCAATAGCCATCTCTGTTGCTACAGTGTAACGTTAAGTAAATACCTACAACCTGTATTTCTGTGGGAGTACACTGAATTTTTCTTAAGGGCTGTGCATTCGTCCAAATAAAAAGTGTTAAAAACCTTTCTAGAGTCACACAGAATGCAGTATTCAGAATCAATTGAATTGAAACGATGTAGATGGACGGGCAAACAGTTTAGCTCAATCAAAAGCCAAAATGAGAAAATAAGGCAGCTTTAGGGGCTTAATGGATGAGATTACTTCTTTGAAGAAGATCAGTCCAGCTCTTACCTTCCGCAGCTCAAATATGAATCAAGTTTCTTTTTAGAGTCCGGTCAATTATTCATAAGAATTTTTGCTGAGTGAAAGGGGAAAGGACAAGCTTCAAATTTAAAGTTGTTCCTTCCTTGACAGAAAATCTGCCTTTTCATTGCAGGAATACATGGAAAGGTATCCATTGCAAATTCACTGCATTGTCAAATCATTAAAAAAAATCATTTCTGTTGCCTAAAATTTACTGTCGGTAAACTTGTTAATGATGGGAGGGCTGATTTTGAAGCGCTAAACTTTCTGCATTGCATATATCTATTGCTGGTAAAGTGTCGTTTCACACATTTTATATCTTATTTCTATCCATTTAGGATGAATTGAACACTCCCGTAAACAGATTTGAAACCCCTAGATGAAATAAAATTATCTGAGAATATATAGCAGCATTTGCTGGTGTTAGTTCACGTTTCCAATCAAATTTTTAGCACAAAAAAAACACACCTCAGTCATGTTACTACAGTTAGATTTTGAGAACGTCTTCAATTTCACCCCTTTCTTTTATTCAAAGGCAATTTGGCCTTTGTTGGCATTAGACCTGTTCTCGCTCTTATTTTCTTCTCTGTTCTGATTTCTATCTTCCATATTTCTCATTGCCTTTCCGTAATCAGACCCTACATTTCAAGTCATCAAAAATGAACCGTGTTAGCTCTAATTCTTCTCTTGTGCGGTTCCATAAATTAACACTAAAGGTTGCATACTTATGCATATTTATCCATAGTTGCCAATCAACAAAGACAATATATATTCCGTGTCTGTACAAAAAGGCTTAAGTCTGAATTTTTTTTTTTGATGGGCTCAAAGGGATTATAGGCTATTTAAAATAGGATTTTTAGATGTAGTCATTTCGATAACCTTTTGCCCTGAAAAGGAAGGTTTAAACTCTTCTATTAATTAACAAATAAATTGAGTTATGTTTCTATTGAAAAGAGCGAAATGGAAACAAATTAATAGATAGTCTACAATAGTATTTATATCTTTAAATATTTAAATAACTGTATTAGCTATGGCAATACCATGCTTAGTTTTTCTGTCATGCCAAAAATATGCATATATTTATAGTGCATGCCTTTAAGCATTGGATAAATCTTCTTTAGGAAGCAGAAAGCAACTAATTTCGAAAATATTACTGTATCTTCGATTGATTCTGAAAGTGGACATTCAAATCCAATACATCTTTTCTGCTGCTAGCTTAAAAGTAAGAAGGATCCCAACATCTCTCTATAATTTCCTACTTTCAGAACTTTTCGATCGCTGTTGCGCTTGAATCATTTACAGCTCTCTTTTATAAAGTAATATATAAACATTATTTAATGTTGAGACGAATCTTCATGAATTATTTTTTAATTACATTTTCTGAATATAATTCGTATTTTCTATGGAGGTATTATCAAAGTTATGTTTATGTACACTCACATGCTGAACATATAAGAGTGTTCAGTGTTATTCCTACGCAGAATTAAGACAAGTAAATTGACACCTAGAACCAAATTAGCCTTAGTGTAGTAAATATTGACCGTGTAGAAGAGAAAGATAAACGAGAAAGTTGAAAAGAAATTACCTTCGATCTAACTCCATTCTCATGATTTAATTAATTTCATTTAATTGATAGAAAAAGTTTAAATAATCATCAAATTGGGAACTGTAATTTTACAAGAAATTTACAAGAATACAGTTTGAAGACACTTACTAATAATATTCAGTAAGTGTATGCAAATGTATCCATAGTGTACATAACATAAGTTTACTCAAATATATCCATCATCATGTCAAAAACATTCAGTCACCGCAAATATTTATGTGCGATGATTTTAACTTTTTGGTTTTCATGGCTCATGGATCATATTTGGCCAAGCTGCGCTAAATATAAGAGATGCAACTAGTACACATTGAAGAAAAGTTTAACTGATGCAGAACAGGTAGATAGTTGAATTTACGTTCAATGGAGCAACACAAATTTCTATTGACAAACCCACTCAACCACACTTATGAGGATGGTTGGTTGGTTGGTTGGGTTTTATGACGCCGCACAATTTATATTTGGCTAAGCGGCATCAAACAAAAGACGGACAACCTGAAGCAAGTGGACATACGCAAAAAAGCAACCTTTTATTGGCGCATATGAGAGAAACACGCCAAGGAAAAGATCGAATCTACAACTCGCAGTTTGCCAGCGCAGTGTGCAAACCCATTGAAAGACTACGAACCATTACACGAAAATGTGAATATCGTAATGATTGTTTACAGCATATTTCCCCATGGAATCTGGTGAAACTGTTCTCTGGATAAATGGCCAATTTCTTAAAATCTGTTGTTTTATTGATATACGTTTCTCTTTCTACACAACTCAATTCATATGTTTTTTATCCAACAAAATACTATCCAAATATTTTGATACATGAAAGCATTACGGGAGAGCATGGTTCACTCATTGAATCTCATGCCAATGAATCTCATCACGAATGAAGATTCACTGGCAATCTTTAGTAGTTCATGAGAGTTGGCGAGCAAGGGTTTAGCTCACTAGTAGAAATAAATTAAGGGCTGGTTAAGCTAATCCTAGGGGCCTTATCTGGTCTCTTCTGGCCTCAGATCAATCTATTCGCTACAATGTATTTATCTTACGCATACGTTTTTTTTTTGTCGACGTAAGTTTAAACCTGAACCCGAAGAGATCAGCTATTTCTTAAACAGCTAAAAATGTTACGGGAACCATCTTCGTATCAAAAACGTTATTGGATCTCACCGCAAATCTCAACCTTTTGTAGGATGGCTTTAACTTATTTTTTTGTGCAGGTCTCCTTTGTGATCCACAATTCTAACGAACCAAATTGATGTTATTTTAGTTGCCTTACAAAAAACAGTTACAAGAAACTTACTAATAATCTTCAGCAAGATCACACAGTGTATCTATCTTCATATCAAAAGCGTTGAATCTTGCCGTAAATAACTTCTTGCTCGAAAATTTTAACTTGTTTACCTGCACAGAGGAGGGGGGGGGGACGCCCTACAAGCTGATAGAACCAGATTGGTGTTACCTTAGTTGCATTACAACAGTTTGCAGACACTTACTGATAATTTTCAGTAAGTGTAAGCAAATGCATCCATAGTGTACACAACATAAGTTTACGCAAATATATCCATCTTCATATCAAAAACATTCAGTCACCGCAAATCTTTATATGCGATGATTTTAACTTTTTTCTCTATGTAGGTGTCCTTTAAGCCCCACAAGTTGAACGAACAAAATTGCCACTATCTTTGTTGCCTTACAGTAGTTGGTGGACAGTGATAATCTTCAGCAAGTATACGCAAATGTATCCACAGTGTATACAATATAAACTTCCGCATATTAATCCATGTTCATATCAGGAACATTATTGAACCTCAGCAAATTTTGATTTAAAATTTTTTCTGCTCAGCTGTCCTAAATGCCCCACAAGTTGAACGAACTACAGTTATTTTTGTTGCCTTTAAACAGTTCACAGCCACTCACTGATAATCTTCAATACGTTTACGCAAATATATCCATCTTCATATCAAAGCATTAATGAATCTCCTCACAAATCTTAACTTTTTGTATGAAGATTTTAACTTATTTTCCTACGCAGTAAGTGTACGCAAATCTATCCACAGTGTATGCAATATAAACTTACGCATATTTATCCATGTTCATATCAGGAACATTATTGAACCTCAGCAAATTTTGATTTAAAATTTTTTCTGCTCAGCTGTCCTAAATGCCCCACAAGTTGAACGAACTACAGTTATTTTTGTTGCCTTTAAACAGTTCACAGCCACTCACTGATAATCTTCAATACGTTTACGCAAATATATCCATCTTCATATCAAAGCATTAATGAATCTCCTCACAAATCTTAACTTTTTGTATGAAGATTTTAACTTATTTTCCTACGCAGTAAGTGTACGCAAATCTATCCACAGTGTATGCAATATAAACTTACGCAAATTTATCCATGTTCATATCAGGAACATTATTGAACCTCAGCAAATTTTGATTTAAAAATTTTTCTGCTCAGCTGTCCTAAATGCCCCACAAGTTGAACGAACTACAGTTATTTTTGTTGCCTTTAAACAGTTCACAGCCACTCACTGATAATCTTCAATACGTTTACGCAAATATATCCATCTTCATATCAAAGCATTATTGAATCTCCTCACAAATCTTAACTTTTTGTATGAAGATTTTAACTTATTTTCCTACGCAGTAAGTGTACGCAAATCTATCCACAGTGTATGCAATATAAACTTACGCAAATTTATCCATGTTCATATCAGGAACATTATTGAACCTCAGCAAATTTTGATTTAAAATTTTTTCTGCTCAGCTGTCCTAAATGCCCCACAAGTTGAACGAACTACAGTTATTTTTGTTGCCTTTAAACAGTTCACAGCCACTCACTGATAATCTTCAATAAGTTTACGCAAATATATCCATCTTCATATCAAAGCATTATTGAATCTCCTCACAAATCTTAACTTCTTGTAGGAACATTTAACTTATTTTCCTACGCAGGTGTCCTTTGTGCCCCACAAGTTGAACGAACCAGATTTCTGTTATCTTAGTTGCCTTACAACAGTTCGCAGTCACTTACTATCACCATGGGATGGAGAAATCACGCCTGTTTTTTTAACCATTCCCCATTTCCTTTTCTTACCACTGTCGGTACGTTTCATTATCAGTCAGCATTTCCTCCGTCACGAAGACCCTAAGTACGGAATCTTGCTTGCACAACACGTGACGTGAAATAATTTACCAACTCCGATACAAGACAGAAAAAGCTCACTTAAAACAGGATTAGGAGTTCGTGTAAAAGTGTCATATTTCTTGGCGACTCCCAGTTAACATAATTTTACCATTGACCTTATGGGATAAGTGGCAATTAAGATTGGGGAAATACAGCGCCTAATGCCTGTTCTAATGTGGAAACACAACATTAAGCGGTAAGTTATTTGCTGGCTGCGTTCGTTAGCGATTGCGGATTCCGTCGCCAGAGGGCGATACCCGACGGCTCGGTGAGACGCGAGATTTATGAGCTCTCGCGTATTTCATCGAAATCGAGAGAAAAGAAAAACAATTCCCTCTTGCTTCAGTTGAAATGCCGCAGAAAAATAACACAAAAAAATAAAAGGATTTTGTACGGGAGTTGCAGTTGGTGGAAGTAAATAAACTGTATAATTGAAACTTATTTATTCAAAACAAATTTATATACAGTTACAGAGGCCGTAGCTTCAAAAATTGCTTTCATATGAGAACGTACAGATAATTTCTGGAAGAACACAGAGGTTAACTTAAAGCTAGTCATACAAATTCTTATAATATCGACTTAAAGCAGAAACTCATTTACGGACGAATAAAGAAAAGTTACAGAGCAGCCACTTGATTATTTTCTTTCAATCTTTAAACACTGTGACAATTTGTTTCTCTCCGTAGCGAAAATAACCATTTAGGGTCAAAAATGCCTTTTCTAATAATGTCAGTCACAGAATTTCTGCTCCAAATTATGAAATATTAGTCCACCATTGCAAACGCTCTTACTCAGCGCTAAGATTGTTGAGAAAATTACACTACCCTACAATAATGGACCAGACATCAAGGTGTGGGGGTTATAAAAGAAATAATACATGCTTTAATAGGGGGTGGTCCCCCACGTGCTGCAATTACATTAGCAACCCCTATAGGCATACTGTCAACAAGGCTTTGATACACATTTGTGGGTATTTGGGTCCATTCTTGCAGCAAGAATGCCGCCAGCTCGGCTGTAGATTTCGGACATGGTTCCCTGGTCCGTAAGTGTTGCTCTAACTCGTCCTACAAATGTTCTGTGGGGTTTAGGCCGGGGCTATGAGCAGGTCTGGGAAGACGTTTTACGTCCATATCTCGATACCACTGCTTGACAGAGGCTGCAACATGACAGGGAGCGTTGTCGTCCTGTAAATAATATTCGTCTATTCCATAAGATTGCCAGAGCGTAGGAAGAACCTGATTGTCCAAAATGTTTATGTAGGCGTCTGCGTTCAATTGACCAGGAACAACATGCAAATGCCGCAGGCCACACCACGAAAAACACTCCCAAACAAGTAGTCGAAAATTATTAAATCCGCTGACGGTCCGGTCCATTATTGTTGGGTAGTGTAGTTTAACTTTAGTAAGAAAAACTAATAATTGGTGCTTAATGAAAAATGAGGAAAAGGATCATCAGAAAGGAATACAAATTTAAAACTTTTGTTTATATGAAAGGCTTAGTGTGTGAAAATGAAAAATTCTGACTGACGAAGACAAAAATGTTCCAAGGATACTTTTTAAATGTTGCCATAAATTGCTTCTTAATAAAAATACAAAATTAAATTCAAACAGGCTGTTGTTAAAATTGTCGTCAAAAGAATAAACAAAAGGAATTAAAATTCAAACCGACCTTAATTCTCTACAAGTCAAGATATCAATTAATAATTACTTAGCAAGCGCGCACAGCTTTTTTATTGTTATTGTTATTTGTTATTTCTTTTACCATTGGTGACAAATATGCTTTTCATGACAGATAAATGCGTATGTGCGTTTTAATCCTTCGAATGACACCAGGGAAAAACAAAATTTTTGCAATAAATTAAAACACATTTTTATGTGAAAACTATCCCTTTTTCAATGATTGTCAACTTTTACATAAACTAATAACGAATATTCTACATCACACCAAACAATGTTATGTTTTTAGTCAATTTGACAAAAAATAGGTATGCGTTTGATTGATTTATAAAATTACAAGCAGGATTACCCCACGTTGTTAGGGTTGTATTAATTGGTTAAATGTTGATTGTAAAATGATTTAAGTAACTCTTTTCCTACATAGAAAAATGTAAATCCTTCATAGAAAAATGTAGAAATGAACATCATATAAGTACGGTAAATAATTTTTCAATATCGTTTTAACTTTTTCTTAACTTCTAAAATTTACTTTGGTCACAAATATGCATGCATGATGTAAACATACATGATATATCCATACAAATAATCCATTTTATATTAATCGCACTTCAGCTTTAAGAAGTCTTAAGTTTTTTAAGGTCTGCTCCAGGAAGTTGATTTATAAATATCTATGAACTATGGCTACCTGTTTTAATTTAACGTAACCCATCTTATTTTAAAGGGATTTGTTTAAACTTTTACCGGTCATTTAAAAAAAAGAAATTACACACCTTAATTAAAAATGTTTTGTTTCATATATTTTATTTCTTTCATGAAACAGCATTTCATAAATCATTATGTATTCAACCAGACTTAAAGAAAGTTGCTCGAACTATACATATACCGCCAAGAAATTAGCCATGTCTAGTGATATTTTGCTGAAAATAAAAATAATTCATGAAAATTAAACTCCTAAGTCTCTTTTCCCTACACAAATCTACACCATTTGACAAAATCAGCACCAAATATGATGTACTAATCATTTGGAACACTGTGGGAACGATAGGCTCTTAAGCATCTTTCTATATGTCCTAGGTATACAGAAAGGGCCAAAAATAATTCGAAATCATCATAGAAATAACATTGAGTATTAAACGATTGCTATACGCAGCTTAGATTGTTTTACCAGTGTTTATTGAAAATAAAGTTTCCAAAAATATTGTTTTACCAGTATTGCTCGAAAAACAATTTTTTTTCTAAAGCAAATTAAATTATAATATTTATGTTTGAACTGAATTTTTATTTCTTCCCATGATGTAAATACTTTATATATACTTAATTGATGGGGAAAGAATATTAAAAAAATTTAATTTCATTAAATATTTTGTAATGGAACACGGAAAGCAAAAACGAAAAACTTATTCATCATAAAAATTTAATTTTGCTACTCGGTATCTATTCTAAACTTAAAAAGTACCATAAGAGTTCAATTTAAACATTGACTGAAGGAGTATAGGGAATTTTAAACAAGATTTGGTTGATTTTGGAATAATATCACAGTTAATAATTTTGGAATAACTTAAATATTTTGTCTTGGTGACAGAAAGTCGATGTTTCTCACTTCACATATTGAAACTGTTCTTAAGAATCTTAGATACAAGTGAAACATTCGTTGAAAGCAGTGATTTTCCCTTTTTAAAAACGCTGTAAAATGGACCTACCGTTTTCTGAAAAATTGTAATCCATTAAGTTTAATTTGTGTGTGTGTGTCTGCACTGATAACATTTATTTTTAATACAGGCTCCGTTATCCACGTGCCGCTGAATAGAATTTTCAAGATAAAAATGCGTTAGCTTCAAACCAAATTTAAGTACGAATACCGTAACAATTTAATTTACCTTCTTCTCATATTGATTATGAAATTCGAAAACATCGCTTACAAGGTGCAAGAATGCCAAAAGTAATACATATTCATAGGAAAACTAAGTGCAAGATTATACGCTGTATTTTTACTGAAAATGAACGTACGGAGATATACCTAATCACTCCAAAACTCAAAATCGACTTCTGTAATAGTCACTTTATAAAGAAAATTTTGTAGTCTGGCTTACAATAGAAGTGTGATGAATATGAAATGGAGTGTATGGATGGATGCATCATGTATACATATTTGCGTCCGAAGTAAATTGTAGAATCTTAAAAATTTCTTTAATTCGTTTCCGTTCATTTGAATGTTGTTTGCATTCTTTTCGTGAAAGAGAAGTGCAGGTCTGAAGAAATCTAATTACTTTTCAACAAACATTTAATTTTTTCAACCCGAGAAATTCCGGGTAATTCTGATAGTTTACTATAAAACTTAAAAATGCTCAAATATCACCATAACATTTCGCTATCTTAACTCAAATAAGCAAACACGGAATTCTAAATCAAATTTATAAAAGGCTAGTTCCATGCGTGACTCACACTACAAGTGAGCTAAACTTGAATCTTAAAGCTACCACAAAAAAATTGATATTACAATAAAATGAGATTTGCAACTTGTTTTACTTTAGTAAAGGTTTAATTTATACATATTAGCTACTAAATTTCATTTATCTAACTGGGTATTCTCTGTACATGGGGAAAACTGAGCTGTGACTCACACTACATGAAAGGGAAGTGATATTTTGATTAAGTACAAAAACTCTTGTTTCTTCCTCTGTTGACTATCAAAAAATTTTGTTTTAAAATTATTGTTACTTCTAATAATTGTACTTTAATAGCAGATTATTAATAGATTAATTAAATATACAATTAATTTATAACATGACATTTTGTTTGTGACTTACACTACATGGCAAATGTGACCCACACTACACTTCACAAAAACATTTTTACTGACAGTTGAAACACTAAGAAAACATACATTAGAAACATTTTTATTGACAGTTGAAACACTTAGAAAACATACATTAGAAACATTTTTCTTAATCTTGCATAATAAAATATAGAAAACATATTATCCTATGTTTAAGTCATTGAACTTAACATTTAAAATGTATAGTGCATTCGTTTATCAAATGCTGGTTCAGGGAGTCCATTTACTGAATGATCACTAAAATCAATTTCAGATATGTCCTCTGTTTTAGGCCAAGAAAATTTTAAAGTGTCTTTATCAAAGCGCAAAAATTTAATTGTGAGTGTGATTGATATATGAAAGCACTTTCTTTCATGTGGATATAAACTCTACTTTTGATTCCGGGTATTGCCAAATTCTAAAATATAAACTTTGTGTCCATTTTTGAATACAGAAGTTTGACGTATATTAAGTACAAAATTTTTTAGAAAAAAATGAATGAAAATCTAATTTCAAAATTCTGTGTTATGGTGTACTTTGGCATGGAATTAGCCAAAATAGAATATTAAATCTAGTGCTGCCAGATATCGAATAGCTAAATTAATCTTTTAAGTCGAACTTCAGCACGTTCACACAAATATTTTTTGATTAGGTTTTTTCGCTTGATACATTTCGTGTACCATTACAAAATGTAAATCTTGTAAAATAAAATATTTAAGGAATTCTTTTATCATCAATCAAATATTCATAAATTATTTTTTGTAGATGAAGAGAAATAAAAATGCAGTTCAAACATAAATTATAGATAAGTAAGTAGGTATTTCAATTTACGTCACACTGATGCAATGCAACGTACTATTGACGGTGGTCAGATGACGTAATCTGCTTCGGAGAAAGTCAATATTCTTATAAACCACTTTATTCCTGCTTTTAATTCAGTATGTTATATGTATTATATAAAAATAAATACATTTTCATAACATTTAATTAAAAAATATATATAATTTACTAAATGAACTATTCAATAGTACTTTGTATTTTGATTCAAAACTCACGTTAATATTCATACTCTTTACCACAGTTGAATGACACTGCAAGTAGTTTCGACGAGAAAATGTCCATTAAAATCTGAGTGATTTTTCCAAGGACGAGATTGAATTTTTTTTATGATGAAGACATCAAGATGTGGTTAGTTGTATTGTAATGACGAGTTATCTCGTTCATCAAGATCTAGTCAGTTTTGGTAATGAATGAGATTCTTCATCTAGACAACCACTAGGTGAATTAAACGTAACATGGCGGTATTGGAAAACCAGAGATGTAAATGGAGCATTTTTACGATTGTGACTAAAACTACGTTTTACCGGAAAAACAATTTCTTCCAAAAATTATTAGTAGCCCGTTATATTGCTCCAGAGCGACGTTAATTAAATAAGTACATACCTACCTCCAAAAATTAATTTTTATAAAATTAAAATTAAAAATTTTTGTTTAATTTATTTTCTATTTTTGTGAATAAATTAATTTTAATCTAGTATTATATTGTGTATTTGTGTAGTTTATATTTTCCTTACAAGATTCGATGCCGCAATACAACACATTTGCTAATTTTTGACTTCTTTAACGTCTTTTTTCAGTGATCGGTAGGTAGCTGTAATTTCGTCATACTGGAGCAACACAGAGATCCGGGATGATCCAGGCAATGATCCGGGATCAATCCCGATCGGAGGACACCACGCCCTCTTGAACCACGATCGGATGACGAGGTCACACATGACTGGCACCCCTCTCCCAACTTCCACACCACGCCAACGTGTGAGCATTTGAGGCCACAACAGATTTAACGTGCCCGAGCCCACACGACTACGAAGATATTTAGTTCAGTAAGGTTTTGTACTAACAACTCTCACAACTCAATCTGTTACTCTTACAAACGGGCTTTTTGTTTGCCTCATTTAATACACCTCACCTATTTTAATACACCTTAAAAGCATTTAAGGTGTATTAAAAGCACCTTTTTGTATCATTAATACACCTTAAAAGCACCATAAGTTGCCCGAAGCACCTCAAAAACGGTACTCGATTTCTTACTATGTTCGCTGTAGCATACCCTCATCAATGGTGGCAATGGCATACACGGTATCTTTTACATAACCCCATAGAACACCCTCCGGGGCAATGGCACCCTCAATTGGGCCATATATATGGCCCGCACGACAACAACAACAACAGTCTCCATACCGAGTTGGGTATTATTTCGGTTGTTAGATCGAGCTACAGGTGGCTCTGAATAGAGTCAGTTTAAAAATAAAAAAAACTTGTACATCGAACATAGCAAGCAATTGAGTACCGTCTTGGCGTGCTTCGTTCAACTAATAGGACCTATATAGAGGTGTATTAAATGAGGCAAAAAATCTTAAATATATACTGCTGTGATTAAAAAGTACCCGTAATGCTGTCATAAAATAAAAGGTATCAATTTATTGGTTAAAATGTATTACATCTCCTTCAAAGTAATCTCCATCGATTTCAATGCACTTCTGCCAACGTTTTTGCCAATCCCCAAAACATGTGTTAAAGTCGTTTTAGTAAAACTTCAGTGATCGCATCGAATTTTCTTTTATTGCATGAATGGCTATTGGTGTACAAGGGGAGGAGGTGCATGTGAACTCAGAAATGCTCTCACATTGGCGTGGTGTGGACGTTTGGAGAGTGAGGTGCCACCTCAGGTGTTGCCTCTACATCTGACCATAATTCAAAACGTCTTGCCCTAGGATGTTTCCCTTCGGATTGTTCCCGGACCTTCGCCAATAGCCCATTGTATTGCTCCTGTGAGATGTTTTTTCAAATACCTTCCGAGGACAACGCCTCGTAATTTTGAACCATTGTCAGATCTTGAGGTCGCATTTGAGCTGTCCACCCTACTCTCGAAGCTTCCACACTACGCCAACTGGACGGTATTTCGGAATATGATAGATTAACTGTGCGCCCGCCCCCATATGCGCGACGATCTTTGGTTGATCCGAGTTTCAAACTCGCTATCCTCTGGTTGCTAACCCGTAACTCTTCCAACTAGGTCAGTAACCCACCAACTGATAGAACACAAGGACCTTAGTGACATCGCTGATTGCTGATATAAGTTAGGTTCGGTTGAAATTCGTTTGTCACATTTGGAATCCATAAGGTATTTTGGAATTGGAATTATTTTAGTTCGTTGTATATTGCCTTTCAGTAGCAAATAACGTTTTATTTCAAACACAATTGTTTCGCGGTTCCCCCAATTGCATTCCATTGTACGGAACCTTGAAAAACTTCACAGTTCATTCGCTGGAGTGATATTTTTCCCCCTTCCAGCCCAACACTTCCTGAAAGTGAGTGTTTATTTTTCCTGTTTCCTCCTCATAGCTTGGCAGCAGCCATGTTTCTGATTGTTATCTCAATCTCATTACATCAACCCACGAGCTAAAATACGAGTCTCAATTTTTCATTATTGTCCGATTCTTTGCTGTCTTTTTTTTTTCCACCCCTGCTCTGTTCTTGTTCCCCTTTTTGGCAGAATCAACACGTTAGAGCCGAGGACGGCTGATTTATAAGCTACAATTAGCGTCTGAATTATTACTCGTCTAATGATCGCTTTCGCTTGTTAAAAGAGTTTGATCGGGGACGTTGGCAACAGCAGTTTCGGAGGGCGCGCTAATAAGAGGTTTCGCCAAATTTGTTATTCGATTTCCTGGTAGAAGACCTCTGTCGAAAAGGTTTGAATAGGCAAATTGAGAGCCGGGATAATGACAGTATTCCGGCAGTATTGTATGACGTTTCCGTAATTGGACATCTAGGATATCAGCTCGAAAACCGTGGCGTTTTCTTGGAACTGTTGGTCGTCACTTTAATTACACTATACTTGAATAGGCTCCAGTGTTGGCTGGCCATAAATACCAACGGTGGTGTTTTTGAATGCAACATGTTTCTGCATTTCCCATAAACATTACACTTTCAAGATCTTTGTTATGCGAATGAGTACAATTTACTCATACGTTTTCTAAGTGAACCTTCTTTTGTACAGCAGATAATTATAGACTTCGTATTATAAACTTGTCTTCTTTGAGCAAAATAGAAAAATATTAACCAAAGTTACAGAGGTAATTTACAGGATTTTGAGATAGCATAAACAGATGTTTTTAAAATAACATGTAAATGGGTATTTGGGTGAATTAACCCCACATTGGAGCATAACTAAACGCTATTAACGATGGACAGGGTTCACTGTCAAAAGGAAAGATCCAATGACATCACATAGTAAATTCGAACCACGGTCCAATGAAGAGGCCACATCTGAGCTGGCACTCCAACCTATGAACTTCTTCACCATGCCAATGTGAGGACATTTGAGTTCATGTCGTATTATCGCGCTCCAGCTCCCAGCGATTAAATAAATTCATTGACGTAAGATGGAAAAAGAGTAATGCTACAAATAAACTTGAAAATGCGTTGAAATGTATGTTACGAGTGTACGCAGCATATACACTGATAAAATACTTTATAGAAGAGGCAACTATATCCAATGACAGTTTGCCCATTGGGCAAAAAGCGTTAATTATAGATTTCGGGTTGCTTTCTGCAATCAGACTGCTGCAGAATTTCATTAGAATGGCAAACTTTTTTGTGCACCTTAAGCAGTATAATACAGCTTAGATCAAACATAATGAAACTAATCTGCAAAATTAGCGAATGAATCCTGTATCGGCTGATTTCATATTTCTTATATCCGTTATTGCCTTTCGATAATTTACATATAGCATCGATTTCTGTGCCATGTACGTTATTGAAATATATACAGTCCAGTCACATTAATGTGACCACCACCTACTTTCGACGTCAACGTGAAATAACCAATCACAAAAGGCAGGAGGCAGCACATTGCAGTGGAGTGTATATAAAGGATGTCCTAGGGCAGGGGTGGCCAACCTGTGGCGCATGCGCCAAACTTGGCGCATTTGATGATACAAGTGGCGCATTGCATTCTTGCGCCTACATATTCTTTGATTACAAGTGAACAAGCATTTTCATCCATGAAATTCATTAAAAGGAAAACGAGATAGCGAATGAATGATTCAATTTTGAAAAATTCTCTGTTGCTCCCAGTAACAACTTTACACCAAACATTGAAAGACTAGCGAAATCCAAGCAGGCTCAAAAGTCTTATTGATGGTAAGTAATGTTTATGTGCTGTAATAGACATTGTTCTACGTACAATAGTTAAAGCATTTAAAAATGTTAATTATGTCTATAAACATACTTTTATTAAAAAAGTAATTAAGGATAGGGCAGGACCATGAACGTAAGGTAGAAAAGGTGCTTGAGTTATATGGCGCATCGGAACTCGTATGGAAAAAAATTGGCGCATGGTATGTAAAAGGTTGGCTACCCCTGTCCTAGGGCATCGGAAAGCATTTCAATCGTTGGTGTAATGCAGAAACGTAGCGATTTATCCGACGTCCAAAAGGGCATGATTATTGGCTTTCGGGCCAAGGGTGGAAGCATTTCGGAAGCGGCTAATATTATGAACTGTTCAAAGGGCCGCCGTGGTAAAAGTATACCGTGCATGGCAAAATGGCACTATCCAAAATCAGCGGCGTGGTACATGTGGTGCACTACGGGCTACAGATGACAGAGGCCAACGAAGGCTACGGAGATGCGTTCGGGCGAATAGACGTGCAACTGTTGAGCAACTGACCGCCCAGATGAACCAAGGGGCTACCAAGAGTGTATCCTCAACAACGGTTCTGCGAACGTTGCTGAGCATGGGTCTCCGCAACAGACGCCTGGTTAATGCACCTATGCTGACTGCTGTTCATCGGCGACGAAGGCTGGAATTTGTACGCCAGTACCGCAACTGGACGTCCACAGAGTGGCGACAGGTGGCTTTTTCCGATGAATCACGTTTCATGCTTCCATCGGACAGATGGACGTTGGCGTATACAGCGTGAAACGTCTGAAAGCAAACACCCTGCAACAATTGCCGAAAGAATCCAGGCTGGAGGAGGGAGGTAATCTAGCGCAGCTGGCTACGGCACTGGAGTCGTCATGGCTCAACATCCCAGTGAACGCCTTCAGAAACCTAATTGACTCTCTTCCTGCACATCTCGCAGCGGTCCGCTCTGCCAAAGGTGGTTATTCTGGCTTTTGACAGGTGGTCACATTAATGTGACTGGACTGTGTATATAGACATACCGCTCTTACTCAATTCGACAACGTTTAAACTAAATGGTAAAATTCCACAGTGATTGATTTTGCTTTGCTTAAGTTCGTTTGTTGCCATTCGTGAATGTGCAGCTAATGCTGATGGACTGAAGCTTATTAGGATGAAATTTAAAAGCAAAAACCTATTCTTTTTTTCTGGACCAGACCTTAAACTGAAGATACCTGCACAGGGCATAATACTTAAAACAGAATTATCCTTTTTCCGGACTAGACCATACACTGAAGATACAGGGTATACTACTAAAAGCAGAAGTACAGGGCATAATACTTAAAACACAATTATCACTTTTTCTGTTTCAGACTTTATATTGGAGATACCTGTACAGGGAATAATGCTTAAAACACATTGATTTATGTGCCACACTACACTTACAACCTTGATGGATCTCTTAGTTAGAGGACAAGTACTAATATTTAGCACTAAATCTGAATTTTTTCAGGCCGTTCCTGAAATTAAGATTGGTATAGGAAATTACGATTCATCAGCACAAACCATTAACTTTAATCTTCCCTTCAAATTTCAAAAAGTTCCGTTGCCATTTGAGTAATTAAAATTTATAGCTCCTCGAGCAAAAAAACCTCCTGGAGTGAGGAGCCACAGAGAAAGGAGCTTCCGAAAAAAAAACCAGTTTCGGTGATTTTGAAATAAAAATGACAGAAAAAACCAGACTCCATGGGAAGGATATAAATTTGACTCTACATAATTAGAAGTTTTGATGTGTAAATCATAAATACCCGGCCATACAGTGCGCTCTGCTTTTGTCGATGTTATGAAAATTAATGGCTTAATTTTTCCCGGCTTTGATTTTTTTTCCTACACCCCCCCTCTCCACCAGTCTCACTGGCACCCCACCCCCACTTTACGTATCATCCTGCATTAAGAAGCGTGACCAAGAAAAGTTCCAATCGGTTTTTCTTCGAAGAGAAAAAAAGTCTTAATTCTATTATTCTCAATCAAATAGCTGAGGCAGCGGTGGTGGAGGAAAAAAGTGGAATAACGTATTATTTATTAGGAAAAAATATTTGGGAAAAAATAAGATCAAGGCGTCCGTAAAACTTGTGTGAAGTTATGTGAATCAAAGGCGGTAGGGGGTGTAGCATGGAGGTAGGGGATAATGCTTTATTAGAAGCTACGCGAGGGGGGAAATGGAACATAAAAAAACATTCTATTCAGAAAAAAACAATCTTGTGGTTGTCTTCCGAGTATTAATTTTGAATGATTTTACGTGTTAAATTGAGGGAGAAACGTTTTTTGCGCTTTTTGTTTGGTTTTTTTTCTCCTTTGGACTCCTCCGCTTTTTTTTCGGGCTCTGCCTCATTTTTTACGATTAGACTGATTCTTAATTTAGTCAAGGAAAAGCGGTTATACACACGCGCGAAATAAAATATATATAAAAAAAAAACGTTGCACGAAATAGAATTGATAAAAAATATCGCCCGTCGGAGCCATTAGCAATGGCATTTGGAAGCCGTATCACCTCGAAAGTTTTTTTTATTTCATTTCATACACTTAACAAGTTTTGACGTCGGTTGTTTTTTTGTGCGTTTTATTTCCCTTTCCCCCCCTACATCCTAGTGGTTCAGATTCATCAATTAGAGCTTTAGATGGAGTCATCAATTATTTAAAAGCATCCGCGAATGGGTATTGGAGTGTAAAATATAGATGGGTTATAAGTGCATAATTAACGATGCATTGGTAGGCAGCGACAATTGAATCTCGAAGTTGCGAAAAGCACTCCTAGAGGGCGCTTTTTTTTTCATTCCGGCTTTTCTTTGCGAGAGACGGCCAATATAATAAATCTTGCTTCGTCTGATTAAGCATGTGGGGTAAATTGTTCATCATCTGTCCCAAATGACTCCATCCTGGGAATTATAAGCCGGGGGAGGAAATAACATTAAAACGCCATCTCTGGGAATAAAAAGAAATTAAGAAGCCAGAAATGTGCGGGAGAGGTATTAAACCAGAAGCGGCTTTTATACCCTGGATTTCGCTTTTCGTTGGTGTCGGCGCTTTTTTTTCCTTCGGTTTATGAATGCTGCGACTAATGCGGACAAAGAAATGCTTTTTAATTTGGTGTTTTGTTTGTTGCTGTTTGCCTTTGTTTCGAACTCCTGAAAGTGTGGTGTGAGAAATTGCGTAGGCAATCGCAAATGTCGGTAATTAGAATTTAAACTATAATCTGAAGACCAAAATCACTTATTGTGAGGAGCGCGTGAAATAATTCTGACAAATGATTAGGGACGTGGATTTTTATCATGTACGGATATAATGGACATGAACCGCTCATCTTTGATAAATAAAAAAACATGTTTAATTATTTATCTCCGGTAATTTGTGAAATAATACATGAGAAGGAGTAGAAATTAAATACTATTCATATTAAAATGAGAATAAGAATGTATGAGATATATAGTTCAAATTTAAAACACGTAAAGATAAACAGAGTTGGAATAAATAAAGTCAATGTTAGAAATCGTTGTATTTTCAGACCAAAGTTTCATTTTATGACATTAAAGATATATTTTTTATTTCACCCGCCAACGTCTTTTCAGACATGAGGCGTCTTGCAGTCCAATATAGCAGAGAGGTCAAGAATGGTCAAGAACTCCAAAGTCATCACAAGAGCGAACGTCAAGCAGGGAAGAGCAACTGAAAAGATGCTCCAAAGTCATGAACATGGTATTGCAGAGTGGGTAGAGTAGATAATCTTCAAGTCCTATCCTAAATATATAGTAATAAAGTACGGTATATTATAATATATGATATTAAAGCAAGATATAATGTATGATATTATACATGATTATGATAAATGGGCAGTCAAACAACGGGTGCGTAACAAAATTTATTTATTTTGGTCAAACTTCAAACAATATATATTTTAAAATTTGACTGTATGTGATCACTGGCTGTGTATAGACCTTGTTTCACTACTATCTGTCAACTTGCTTTGCTTTTGCATGGAGATTTTTAAGCAATACTAGTAAAACAATATTATTAGAAAAATTAATTTTTGATCCACACAAGTAAAATAAGGAGCTGCGAACGGCAATCATTTTATACTCAGTGTTATTTCCATGGCGATTTCCAATATGCTTTTGATATTTGGCTATTGCTTTTTGATATTTGGTATTTTGTTTCGCTCGTGACATCACACAACTAATCAAAACAATTAGAAATTCCGCCTAATCGTGACGTCACACAACCAATCAAAACTTTAAGAGCCACGGAAACACAGGAGAACCTAGAGTTCTGTATAATAAGGTATTAAAGTATGATATAATATAATTATAAACTTGGGGCCCGCCCCCTGATCGCTAACGCTCGCCGACCTTCTGAGGATTACTTTGCAATCCTCATGGTTCACTTCGCTCTCATCAATAAAGACAATGTTTACAAATAATAATATTTCAAAAAAATATTTTTCGACTATAAATTTGCTGCACTACAGAAAAATTACAGAGTACTTCCACAATCAGAACTCAAACAATTTGGAATTCAAATGAAAACTGTGCAAATTCCGGCTCGAAATGTGAGCGCTGCTTTGGAAATCGAATACCCAGCATGTCGTTTATAAGCTGCAACAGTTCGACTAATATTCATTTTTTTTCAATAAAATTTTTCTGATAACTATATATAAGTTCAATTGATGCGCGAGACTTCGTGATAAAGAAACAATCGTACAGTGTTGCCAAAACGCGATAACAAATAACGTCTTTTTTGCGTGCCACGTAAGAGAATTATATATAGACTAGGGGGTCCGCCTCCTGCTCGCTAACGCTCGCCAACCCCCGGAGGATTGCTTCGCAATTCTCATTGGTTCGCGGCGCGAACCTATGCTCGCTTCGCTCGCATCAATGAAGACAGATGTCCTAGCAGAAGGGATTGATTACAAAATATGATATTCGAAACAAATATTTTTCAAATCTAAATTTGTTGTATTACATAAAAGATATATACAGTACCTCTGGAATCAGAATTTAAATGAAAACTTTGAGCAAATTTTTACTCGCAATGTGAGAACTGCTTTGGAAATTGAATACCCAGCATGTTGTTTGTGTGGTGTACATTTCCCCAGTACTCGAGCCACCCATATACTTTTTGACTGAGTTTGTTGTCGAAAGTTGTAGTGCACGCGTCTTGTTGTACGATAATTGTTAGCCTTGAAAAGGACCGTTTTTTAAATAGCCCTGAAAAGATCCTCCGCTTTCTTAGATTTCTATTACAAACCGCAACAGCTCGTCTAAAATTCATTTTTTTTCAATAAAATTTCATCCGATAACGCTATAGATTCAAATGAGGCGCGAGGCTCCTAGTAAACAAACAATCGCACAATGTTGCCAAAACGCGGTAACAAATAACGTCTTTTTTGCGTGCCAGGTAAGAGAAATATATATATAGATGATATAATTTTAGAAGTGGTAGGATAGAAGAAAGTAGCGAAATATCGTTTGGGTATCTTGAGGTCGTTACTCCCTGTTTATACACACCTAACGATGTCCCTCTTAGGGACATATTACGTTGATTTCAAAATAAAATACACTCTGTAACAAAAAAAAATCGACGCATCAAGAAGGAGTAGTCTAGGGGTTGTGCCTAGATTGATCAACTTGCAACGGCGCTGACTAGGGACCTATAGTGTTTAGTGACGATTCACGTTTCCAACTGTGTTCTAACCGCAACCGCTGAAGTGTCAAGATAAGTCCAGGGCAGCGTGGGGATCCTGACCTTACTACCGAAAACATGCCCACAACAGGGCGTTATGGTCTAGGGTGCCATCTGCTTTGATAGCCGTTCCCCTTTGGCAGTCATTTCTGGCACACTTACAGCACAGCGGTACGTAGACGACATTCTTCGACCGGCTGTGTTATCGTTCCTCTTGCAACACCTTGCTTTTCAGCAAGATAATGCCTGTCCGCACACGGCACGTGTTGATATGTACTGTCTTCAAGCTTTCCTAACACTTCTTTGTCTAATTAGCTCTGATTTCTCTCTCTTACAGCATATTTGTGGCGTTGTGGGAATGCGATTGCTACCATCCTGGAATGTTGTCCATTTAACCCAACAGTTGTAGACAATTTGGCAAGAAATTCCGCAGGACAACATCCGGAAACTTTTTCAGTCTCTGCCACGCCGGGTGACAGCTTGTCTCCAGGCTAGAGATGGACCAACGCCTTATTGACTTCATCCCTTTGTAACGGTCAAACTCTAAAATAAATCATTCAGTTGTTATTAAATTTGAATCGTTTGTTTCTCTATGTATGTTCTTCAGATCCAACAATTTTTATTGCAATCAAACGACTCCTTCTTGGTGCGTCGAGTTTTTTTATTGAATATATAATGTAACCCTTACCTAGTTTTACATTGCATAATCGTTGGCTTACAAATGAAATACACTAAGACGAAATCGTTAAAATATTTATTTAAAAGTTTTCTTTCCACACTGCCCATTTTCTAGGTCAGGGATGGCGAACCTGAACACTGACCCACGCAGGCTGTTTAAATGACCCACGCGTTGAATTTTATAAATATATCATCATATTTCATCATATACATAAAGAATTTTAATTATTTTTCGAACCCTCTTTAAAAAAAATATGGAGAAAATACAATTGTTAATAAAGAACTTAAAAATGAAAAAAAAATGCATAAATGATTTTTTGTAAAATGTTTTAGATTGATTATACGTAATGCTGTTTTAAGATTTATATGAGAATATTAGGATATTTATGACGAAACTTGACATCTTTACTAGGGATCTGGAAATTGAAATGAAATAATTTCCTCAGTTACGAAAACATTTTCAAAACACAATAACAATGGAAAATAAGCTTGATGTTCAAGAAATTGCAGTGAATAAATATTTAATGATAATATACAGGAAATAATACAAGCCTTTGAGGAGGGATTTAATCAATTTAAAAGTACGGAAATTACATTTCTTATTATTTTATATTCATACAAAACGAAATTCAAAACAATGGAGTTAAACGCTTTAAGTGACTAGGTATCCATAATACAGAAATGGAATTAGTTCTATTTCAAAGCAGCATAGTTTGGAAAAAATATTTTAAACGTAATTTCCGAAGTAAAATGTAAAATGTCTGAAATTAGTGCAAATTACACTGCTGGCCACCCAAATTGCAACACCAAGAAAGACAAGAGATATCACAACAAAATTTATTTTGTAGATAACATGTTGACCAAGTGACAAATGATTAAATTTATAGACTTCTGTGAAGTGTGGTTCCTGCCAAAATCAGTAGCCAGAGTAGACGCCATTGTTGGAGATCACCGCTGCCATACGCCTCGGCATTAATTCAAAGAGACTTTGGATGTGTTCTTGGGGTACAGCAGACCAAGCAGCTTCCACAGGTTGCCAAAGTTGATCTGGTGTCGCAACTGGGGATGTAATCTGGGTCAATCGTTGGGCAACCATGGACCACATGTTTTCTATCGACAAAAGATCCGGAGAGCGAGCTGGCCATGGAAGCAATTCAATCTGGCGATTGACGAAGAACCCTTGGACAATATGTGCCACGTGTGGTCGCGCATTATCCTGTTGAAATATGGCTGTGGGCAAGCCCTGAAGGTAAGGAAGGACAACTGGTTCCAACACCTCGGAGATGTAGTGCTGGCTGTTTAAAGTACCGGCAATGCGTACTAGAGGAGTGCGAGAGTGATATCCAATACCGCCGCACCATACCATAATACCCTCTGTAGGACCAGTGTGGCGGTGCATAACGCAGCTGTTCAGCATCCTCTCTCCACGGTGTCTCCAGACTCGAATCCGACCATCATGGTGTTGCAGACAGAAACGTGACTCGTCAGTAAAGACAATTTCATTCCATTCTGCCGTCCACGTCCTTCTTTCATCTCACCATTGGCGGCGGAGACGTCTGTGGTAATGCTTCAAAGGAATTCATGTTGTTCTTCAGTTGTATTCATAGACGAAGCAATGGACGTCTTGCGGACAGACCACTCTGCTGTAAACGGCGTCAAATGGTACGAGCATACACTGGATGATGCGTTACAGACTGAATGTGCTGTGCTATGGTTCGTGATGTGGCTGAGCGATCAGTCACTGTCATACGCACAATATACCTGTCATCACGTGAAGTGATGCACTGAGGTGGATACAATCCAACACGTCGGTCCGTCGTACCGTCCAGCATCCAACGATCACATATCCGCATTACAGTTGTTTGGTTTCGTCTAACACGACTACCGATTTCCCTGAAAGATAATCCACAATCTCGGTAGGCCACTATCCTTCCTCTGTCGAACTCGGATACTTGATCAAAAAATGATCGCTGTTTTCTGCAAGGCATAATTGATTTTTTTTTTTGAAAAAACCACAAGAAAAACACAATTGCCGTATCTGAAATCGCCGAAATCTCCAAGCCTTAAATAGCGCTTTGAAGTGGCGCCACAGACGCGCGTGATGTGCTTCTGCGAAATTTCATATTATTTGCATGCTTTCTTCAAGGTGTTGAATTTACGGTGGCCAACAGTGTATAATGATCCCATACTAAAAAGTGAAAATATTATATTAAACGTACGGGATTCTTTACCAAATAATTTTTTTCAATGAAGAATCTTGCTAATGCTCTTTTAACGATGTTTGGATCCACAAATTCATGTGAAAAATTGTTTTCCTCGATGAAAATTGCAAAGTTTACCAATAGGAAATAAACTCGGAAATTAATTGACTTCAAAATGTGTTAAACTTATGAATACTGAATATGAACCTAATATTAAGAAATTATCTGACAAAAAACAACAGATTTCTTAGTAAATATACTTTAACTTTATTGTACATACACATACCTGTAATTATATTATCTATTAAAATATAATATATATATATATATATATATATATATATATATATATATATATATATATATATATATATATATATATATATATATATATATATATATATATATAGGTTGTTTTCTTTTCCTTAACTCAGGCTGAGCATAATTTTATATCGATTTTTTGCTCTTCCTTTTCAAAAGTAAAAGTTGTAAAACAAAAAGAAATCGTTAACTTTGTAAAGAATTAAAAAATTTAAAATAACAAAAAAAAAGCAGTTATTAACCATGCCCCCTTCCTCTTTTCCAAGTGACCCACAAGCTAGTACTAAAAAAATATGGAACCAAATTTGACCCACTTCTTAAAAAGGTTCGCCGTCCCTGTTCTAGGTAAACGCGAGCATTAATACGTTAACAACAGAGTTGTTCTACCACGTCGTGTGAATTGCGGCATTTATGCATCAGCATGTTAGTCTTCCTTGCACACACGCTCGATAGTTCCGTAGTTACACGAGTGTAGTTAATTATGTTTAAATTACGTCAGAAGTGGACGTTGGTTTACAAAGCGACATTAATTTAAGCGGCAATTATGCTTTCGTCCGTTTGCTGAAGTGAGAATTCCGCCCTTTCCACACAATCAAATAATTATGAAATCATAGTTGGGTTCCCTGAGATTTGCCTTCGCTTTCCGGCCGGGGGACCTCGTGAGTTGTGATTTCGAATCTGTGATGCATTTCGAGTTCTTAAGTTGTATTTATAAATGTTCTTATTTGCATCTAAGCTCTTCTTTGGTTGTATTCATAGCTATTCACAAATAAATTCATTATGATTAGTTGCATTCATAGCTGTTCTTAAGTTGTTTTTATAGATAAGTTAAGTTGTAGTTCATAACTCTATTCTTAAGTTGTATTCCATAACTCTATTCTTACGTTGAAATCCATAACTCTATTCTTAAGTTGTATTCCATAACTCTATTCTTAAGTTGAAATCCATAACTCTATTCTTAAGTTGTATGCCATAACTCTATTCTTAACTTGTATTGATAACTGTACTTTAGTTGTATTTAGAGCTGTTCTTAAGTTGTATTTAGAGCTGTTCCCCTAAGTTGTACTAAAAACAGTTGTTGTTTGCATCTGAGCTGTTCTTTGGTTGTATTCATAGCAATTCTCAATTGAATTCATGTTGTTCTTCAGTTGTATTCATAGATAACTTAAGTTGTATTCATTGCTGTTCTTAGTTTGTATTAATAACTGTATCCTTTGGTTGTATCGAGAGCTGTTCTTAAGTTGTATTGATAATAGTTCTTGTTTGCATCCGAGCTGTTATTTGGTGGTATTCATAGCTATTCTCAATTGAGTTCATGTTTTTTAAAGTTGTATTCATAGATAACTTAAGTTGTATTCATAACTGTTCTTAATTTGTATTAACAACTGTCATTGAGTTGTATTGATAATCGCTCTTAGTTATATTTACTCTGTTCTTAAGTTATATTTTTATAACTGTTCTTAAATTGTATCCCTGTCTGTGTGTGTTCTCTAGTTTTATTAATAGCTTAATAGCTGTTCTTAAATTGTATTCATAAATGTTTTTAAATTGTATTTATAGCCATTCTTAAGTTGTATTCATAACTGTGTGTGCGTTCTTGAGTTGTATCCATAGATGCTCTTAAGTTGTATTCATAGCTGTTCTTAAGCTGTATTGATTGGCAACTTAAGTTGTATTCTAAACTGTTCTTAATTTGTATTAATAACTGTCCTTTAGTTGTATTCATAGCTCGTCTAAAGTTGTATTCATAGCTTTTGTTAAGTTGTATCCTAGCTGTTCTTAAGTTCTATTCATAATTGTTCTTAGTTGCATTTAAGCTTTTCTTTAGTAGTATTGACAACTGTTCTTAAATTGCATTCATGACTGTTTTTAAAACTTATCCATAGCTGTTCTTAAGATGTACTTATAGCTGTTCTTAATTATGTCCATAACTGCTCTTAATGTTTGTTCTTACTTTATGAACATATAAGAATTGATGATAAAAGTAAAAAGTAATTTAGAGGAGAATGTGGTTTATTTGACAACAAACACTGCAAGTGTGTCTGTAATGTATTTCTTTGCACAAGAAATACTTGGTGGATGTACATATGGATCATTTATATTCGAAAGATGAAATGTACAGAAGTGTGTGAGCTGAAAACTTAGAAATTCCCCACAACTATATCTAATAGCAAAACATATTTGGCTGACAATCACAGAACATTTCGTCAGCTTAGAGCAGGAATTCGTTAGTTTTTCGAAGACACTGAATGCTTACTTTCATGATAATGAACAATACATTGTTAGGTATAAATTTATTTAAATTTAAAATATATATTTCACTATCAAAACTTGCTTTAAAATTTTATTTTTTAAAACATTAAAACAAAAATCTCCGAACAATCATACAGCAAATAAACTTTTTTGTCAGTTTTGATGAGTTTCTCCTCAACCCAGATGATATGAACAGGGTGTCCATCGTCTCATTAAATTTTAAATACTTATTACAAAAGCAAATAAAAATACAGATAAGTGGAAATTACACAGTCCAGTCACATTAATGTGACCACCACCTACTTTCGACGTCAACGTGAAATAACCAATCACAAACGGCAGGTGGCAGCACATTGAAGTGGAGTGTATATAAAGGATGTCCTAGGGCATAGGAAAGCATTTCAATCGTTGGCGTAATGCAGAAACGTAGCTATTTATCCGACGTCCAAAAGAGCATGATTATTGGCTTTCGGGCCAAGGGTGCAAGCATTTCGGAAACGGCTCATTTTGTGAACTGTTTGCGTGCCGCCGTGGCAAAAGTATACAGTGCATGGCAAAATGGCACTATCCAAAATCAGCGGCGTGGCACACGTGGTGCACCACGGGCTATAGATGACAGAGGCGAACGAAGGCTACGGAGATGCGTTCGGGCGAATAGACGTGCAACTGTTGAGCAACTGACCGCCCAAATGAACCAAGGGGCTACCAAGAGTGTATCCTCAACAAAGGTTCAGCGAACGTTGCTGCGCATGAGCTTCCGCAGTAGACGCCTGGTTAATGCACCTATGCTGACCGCTGTTCATCGTCCACGAAGGCTGGAATTTGCACGCCAGTTCCGCAACTGGACGTCCACAGAGTGGCGCCAGGTGGCTTTTTCCGATGAATCACGTTTTATGCTCCATCGGACAGATGGACGTTGGCGTATACGGCGTGAAACGTCTGAAAGCAAACACCCTGCAACAATTGAAGGAAGGATCCAGGCTGGAGGATGAAGGTAATTTAGCTCAGCTGGCCACGGCACTGGAGTCGGCATGGCTCAACATCCCAGTGAACACCTTCAGATACCTAATTGACTCTCTTCCTGCACGTCTCGCAGCGGTCCGCTCTGCCTAAGGTGGTTATTCTGGCTTTTGACAGGTGGTCACATTAATGTGACTGGACTGTGTATTACAAAATGAGATCTGTACTTTATACGGACAAAAGTATTAGGACGCTACATGTTTTACAGGAAAAAGTACTTTATTATTCTATTTAGTAACGGGTATGCCCTCCTTTTCTTTGTATTACAGCTGCAACACGTCGAGGCATACTTTTCACAAGTTCTCTGTAAGGCTGGACAAGAATAGCTCGCCATGCCTCTTGCAAGGCTGTGAGAAGAGATTGTTGTGAAGAAGGGTGTGCTTGGCGGTGTCGTACTCGTCGCACCAGTTTGTCCCACAAGTGCTCAATCGGATTAAGATTGGAATTCTGAACAGGCCAGTCAAGCAAATTCACCTCATTTTCAAGAAACCAGACCAGCACGCGTTTTGCAGTACGACATGGAGATTGATCCTGTTGGTAGAAACAACCATCATCGCCGTAGTAATGCCATAGTGCAGACAGTGTCGAATTATCCAGAACGTCGAGATACGCGTCAGCTTTCACGGTACCAGGTTCATATAGCCGATGGTCGAATGGGCAGAGTCCTAACCAGGAACACAACCCCACTCTAAGATGGATCCTCCTTCGAATTTCTGCAGTGTACAAATATTTTTGTCCGTATAGTGTATATATGTTTTTCTCCTCATTTAATACACCTCACAATATTTTGAAAGAATTACACGAAGACTGTACTCGATTTCTTGCCATGTTCGTTGTAGCAAACCGTCATCAATGGCATACACGATATCCTTAACCTTTACGCTACTGCGAGTAGAGAATTGTTACCACCAAAATTTCGTTTACATCAGCGGTATGGTATAGATCTGTGTACGGTGGATGTTATCCCCCTATTAAATGATCGATCACCATTTACGAGCTATCAGCGACTGACCTTCTAGAGCAGGGGTTCCCAACCTTTTAGTAACTGCGTACCACTTGAAATTTTTAGAAGTTTCCGACGTACCACCAGTTTTATATTTTTTTAGAAACAGATATCTAATGTCAGAAAAGTGCCCAATGGCTTGTTTTATTTTGATTAAAATGCTAAGAAAGCTTCCTATTTTATGATTAATGCACTTGTATTTCGTATTGATGATGTTTTAATAAAGGAAAAAATAAAACGATTATTGAAAATTACAATTTTATTTTTTACTCATGGGTCTAAAATCAAATAATTTTAAATAATTAGTACAAACTAAGCAAACAAAGATTAACCTAATCAAAAATCAATTTTTAGTGCGAAACTTGTTAGTCTGTTATTAAAATATCAATATCAGGAGCAATGGAGTTCAACTTCACTCTTAAATCCTCTTCAACACTTACTCAGTTTCTATATTTATTTTTTATATGCAAAAGTTCAGAAAAACCACTCTCACACAAGTAACTAGTAACAAATGGCATAAGAAATAGCATAAAGTGTGGTTGTGTGTGCATACTAAAAAATCGAACAAACTTCGTAGATTATTTGGATCGCTCGTATCAAACTTGCGTACCACCTGAAACGTTGCCGTGTACCACCAGTGGTACGCGTACCACCGGTTGGGAATCCCTGTTCTAGAGGATCCCTCCTTTTGTTCGGTACCCTACCCAGTAGACCGTGAGGTGTGAACGCTTTGGGGGAAAGACAGAAGATCGCTTCGGTGTTCTCTCTAGCGCCAAATGATACGCCACACAATACTATGTAAGGAAAGCGTCAGTCGTAAATGCCACTCAAGGCTTTATCGCTCAAGTTAGGTATTTAGGTAAGGGTGTGTTGGACGTACAGACAAGCCGTTCTGTTAGGCGATTGAAAATATATAAGCGCCACGGCGTAAAGGTAAACATTACCCCATAGGAAGAAGTCGATAGGAGTGATATCTGATGAACGAGGGGACCAGGGAATTGGGTCAACCCCTTCCAATCCACCTGTTTGGGAATGCTTCATTTAGGAACCCACGAACATGCAGTCCCCAATGTGGTGGTGTAACGAATAAAGTTACGGGACACGAATCCAAAGCAGATGTTCGCTCATGCTATTGCCGCCATTGGTGAGGGTGTGCTACAGCGAACATGGCAAGAAATTGAGTACCGTCTTGATGAGCTTCATCCAACTTCTGGTGCCCACATGGAGGTGTATTAAACGAGGAAAATAAACTTAAATATATGCGTCTCATTTTGTAATAAATTTCACTTATATGTCTTTTCATTTGCCTTGGTAATAATTTTTTTTAATCATTTAGGGGGTCCGGGACACATTGAAAAAAAAATTGTATTAATTAATTTAGAATTTAGAATTTTTTTGTACTGATTACCCATCTAACTAATATGCAAAATCACAACACAAAATTTTTTCAAAAGTTTTTTAAAAATTTTAAATTAAAATTTTTTGAAGAAAAGAGAGGTCATTTTAAATTATTAAAACTCAAAATATTCTTGATCCATTTTCAAAATTCTTGCAGTAAATTATTCACAAATTTATAAACTTTAATTTTAATTCAGCAATTTAAAATATATTAATTCAATAAAAAACAAAAGATATTTGAATGAAAATGTTTCAAAATTTTAAGGTACTTTTTTTTAAAAAGTCATATTTTTAAAAGTAAATATTTGTTTCAAATTTGCTGAATCAAAATTAAAGCATAATGATTGAAAAAGATGTATTCTAAATTTCAACCCTTAAACTTTATCGGTTTTCGACTTATAGCAATTTGAATACAGGAAATATTGAAAAAATTTTCATGGAGAAAAACGTATTTAAAGTTTTAAAGAGAGATGTTGTTGCCATGACAACAACTGTCAAGAGTGTTGGATTTTCAAAAGAACGCACCACAAAAATTATTATATCTCTAGTTCTAATTGAGATAGAAACATGAATTAGACGTAATTTTAAGTATAAAAACTCAGAGAATTTCTTAAAATAATAATAAAAAAAATTCGAAAATTTGACGATTTTTGTGTCCCGGACCCCCTTAACACACTTTACGGACACCCTGAACTTTTCTAAAATTAATATCTAACGAATCGCTTTTCAGAGTTCTCAGATTTAGGTTTTTCTCAACTGCTCCAACCGAGGCACACTCAATTTTACTACCGCAACACAACTGGCTATTGATGACGGTCCGGGATCAGTCCCTTAAGGGAAAGATCCGAGGACAACACCTCGTAATTTTGAACCACGGTCAGATGACGAAGCAACACACACCTGAGCTGGCACCCCACTCTCCAAACATCCACACCAACCCAACGACCTTCGGCCACGACAGTAATGGTAATGGTAATTTTAGTTAACGTCGTACTAGAGCAAGACAACGGGCTATTGACGACGGTCCGGGATCAGTCCCTTAAGGGAAAGATCCGAGGACAACACCTCGTAGTTTTGAAC
Organism: Metellina segmentata; assembly: GCA_947359465.1. Lineage (NCBI taxonomy): Eukaryota > Metazoa > Arthropoda > Arachnida > Araneae > Tetragnathidae > Metellina > Metellina segmentata. Next base: position 30,307,140 of record OX375881.1, read on the forward strand.
CACGGACAGATGACGAAGCAACACCTGAGCTGGCACCCCACTCTCCAAACTTCCACACCACACCGACGTGAGGATATATGCGACTACAACAAACTTAACGTGCACCAGTTTACTTTGTACACTACGGTCTGTTGTATACGAACTCGCTTTCCACCGGTGGTTTATTCGCTACTCTTCCAACTGAGCCTTTGTATCTTTTCATTCGGGACGGATCTCAGACCGTCGCCTCGTCATCTGACCGTGGTTCAAATTTGTTGTCCGCGAATCTTTCCCTTTAGGGATTGATCCCGGACCGTCGTCAATAGCCCGTTGTGTTGCTCTAGTACGACTTTAACCCATTGATGCTTAGCGTCTTTTTATAGGGACGCTTCAAAAAAAAAATCCTCACTTTCACATAAATGCAGCTTTTAACTTAAGAATAATGAAGAAGCATTTCTAAGCATTTGTTTCAATTAGATTCAGTAGATGACAGCATTTGATGGTAGTAAAGTTGTTCATGTGGGGTCATCTGACCGTGGTTCAAAATTACGAGGTGTTGTCATCGGATCTTTCCCTTAAGGGACTGATCCCGGACCGTCGTCAATAACCCGTTGTGTTGCTCTAGTACGACGTTAACCCATTGATGCTTAGCGTCTTTTTTTAGGGACGCTTCAAAAAAAAAAGCCTCACTATCACATAAATGCAGTTTTTAACTTAAGAATAATGAAGAAGCATTTCTAAGCATTTGTTTCAATTAGATTCAGTAGATGACAGCATTTGATGGTAGTAAAGTTGTTCATGTGGGGTCATCTGACCGTGGTTCAAAATTACGAGGTGTTGTCATCGGATCTTTCCCTTAAGGGACTGATCCCGGACCGTCGTCAATAGCCCGTTGTGTTGCTCTAGTACGACGTTAACCCATTGATGCTTAGCGTCTTTTTTTAGGGACACTTCAAAAAAAAGAGCCTCACTTTCACATAAATGCGGCTTTTAACTTAAGAATAATGAAGAAGCATTTCTAAGCATTTGTTTCAATTAGATTCAGTAGATGACAGCATTTGATGGTAGTAAAGTTGTTCATGTGGGGTCATCTGACCGTGGTTCAAAATTACGAGGTGTTGTCCTCGGATCTTTCCCTTAAGGGACTGATCCCGGACCGTCGTCAATAGCCCGTTGTGTTGCTCTAGTACGACGTTAACCCATTGATGCTTAGCGTCTTTTTTTAGGGACGCTTCAAAAAAAAAGAGCCTCACTTTCACATAAATGCGGCTTTTAACTTAAGAATAATGAAGAAGCATTTCTAAGCATTTGTTTCAATTAGATTCAGTAGATGACAGCATTTGATGGTAGTAAAGTTGTTCATGTGGGGTCATCTGACCGTGGTTCAAAATTACGAGGTGTTGTCATCGGATCCTTCCCTTAAGGGACTGATCCCGGACCGTCGTCAATAGCCCGTTGTGTTGCTCTAGTACGACGTTAACCCATTGATGCTTAGCGTCTTTTTTTAGGGACGCTTCAAAAAAAAAAGAGCCTCACTTTCACATAAATGCGGCTTTTAACTTAAGAATAATGAAGAAGCATTTCTAAGCATTTGTTTCAATTAGATTCAGTAGATGACAGCATTTGATGGTAGTAAAGTTGTTCATGTGGGGTCATCTGACCGTGGTTCAAAATTACGAGGTGTTGTCATCGGATCTTTCCCTTAAGGGACTGATCCCGGACCGTCGACAATAACCCGTTGTGTTGCTCTAGTACGACGTTAACCCATTGATGCTTAGCGTCTTTTTTTAGGGACGCTTCAAAAAAAAAGCCTCACTATCACATAAATGCAGCTTTTAACTTAAGAATAATGAAGAAGCATTTCTAAGCATTTGTTTCAATTAGATTCAGTAGATGACAGCATTTGATGGTAGTAAAGTTGTTCATGTGGGGTCATCTGACCGTGGTTCAAAATTACGAGGTGTTGTCCTCGGATCTTTCCCTTAAGGGACTGATCCCGGACCGTCGTCAATAGCCCGTTGTGTTGCTCTAGTACGACGTTAACCCATTGATGCTTAGCGTCTTTTTTTAGGGACGCTTCAAAAAAAAAGAGCCTCACTTTCACATAAATGCGGCTTTTAACTTAAGAATAATGAAGAAGCATTTCTAAGCATTTGTTTCAATTAGATTCAGTAGATGACAGCATTTGATGGTAGTAAAGTTGTTCATGTGGGGTCATCTGACCGTGGTTCAAAATTACGAGGTGTTGTCATCGGATCTTTCCCTTAAGGGACTGATCCCGGACCGTCGTCAATAGCCCGTTGTGTTGCTCTAGTAGGACGTTAACCCATTGATGCTTAGCGTCTTTTTTTAGGGACGCTTCAAAAAAAAAAGAGCCTCACTTTCACATAAATGCGGCTTTTAACTTAAGAATAATGAAGAAGCATTTCTAAGCATTTGTTTCAATTAGATTCAGTAGATGACAGCATTTGATGGTAGTAAAGTTGTTCATGTGGGGTCATCTGACCGTGGTTCAAAATTACGAGGTGTTATCATCGGATCTTTCCCTTAAGGGACTGATCCCGGACCGTCGTCAATAGCCCGTTGTGTTGCTCTAGTACGACGTTAACCCATTGATGCTTAGCGTCTTTTTTTAGGGACGCTTCAAAAAAAAAAGAGCCTCACTTTCACATAAATGCGGCTTTTAACTTAAGAATAATGAAGAAGCATTTCTAAGCATTTGTTTCAATTAGATTCAGTAGATGACAGCATTTGATGGTAGTAAAGTTGTTCATGTGGGGTCATCTGACCGTGGTTCAAAATTACGAGGTGTTGTCCTCGGATCTTTCCCTTAAGTGACTGATCCCGGACCGTCGTCAATAGCCCGTTGTGTTGCTCTAGTACGACGTTAACCCATTGATGCTTAGCGTCTTTTTTTAGGGACGCTTCAAAAAAAAAGAGCCTCACTTTCACATAAATGCAGCTTTTAACTTAAGAATAATGAAGAAGCATTTCTAAGCATTTGTTTCAATTAGATTCAGTAGATGACAGCATTTGATGGTAGTAAAGTTGTTCATGTGGGGTCATCTGACCGTGGTTCAAAATTACGAGGTGTTGTCCGCGGATCTTTCCCTTAAGGGACTGATCCCGGACCGTCGTCAATAGCTCGTTGTGTTGATCTAGTACGACGTTAACCCATTGATGCTTAGCGTCTTTTTTTAGGGACGCTTCAAAAAAAAAAGAACCTCACTTTCACATAAATGCAGCTTTTAACTTAAGAATAATGAAGAAGCATTTCTAAGCATTTGTTTGAATTAGATTCAGTAGATGACAGCATTTCATGGTAGTAAAGTTGTTCATGTGGTGTCATCTGACCGTGGTTCAAAATTACGAGGTGTTGTCATCGGATCTTTCCCTTAAGGGACTGATCCCGGACCGTGGTCAATAGCCCGTTGTGTTGCTCTAGTACGACGTTAACCCATTGATGCTTAGCGTCTTTTTTTAGGGACGCTTCAAAAAAAAAAAGAGCCTCACTTTCACATAAATGCGGCTTTTAACTTAAGAATAATGAAGAAGCATTTCTAAGCATTTGTTTCAATTAGATTCAGTAGATGACAGCATTTGATGGTAGTAAAGTTGTTCATGTGGGGTCATCTGACCGTGGTTCAAAATTACGAGGTGTTGTCATCGGATCTTTCCCTTAAGGGACTGATCCCGGACCGTCGTCAGTAGCCCGTTGTGTTGCTCTAGTACGACGTTAACCCATTGATGCTTAGCGTATTTTTATAGGGACGCTTTAAAAAAAAAATCCTCACTTTCACATAAATGCAGCTTTTAACTTAAGAATAATGAAGAAGCATTTCTAAGCATTTGTTTCAATTAGATTCAGTAGATGACAGCATTTGATGGTAGTAAAGTTGTTCATGTGGGGTCATCTGACCGTGGTTCAAAATTACGAGGTGTTGTCCTCGGATCTTTCCCTTAAGGGACTGATCCCGGACCGTCGTCAATAGCCCGTTGTGTTGCTCTAGTACGACGTTAACCCATTGATGCTTAGCGTCTTTTTTTAGGGACGCTTCAAAAAAAAAGAGCCTCACTTTCACATAAATGCGGCTTTTAACTTAAGAATAATGAAGAAGCATTTCTAAGCATTTGTTTCAATTAGATTCAGTAGATGACAGCATTTGATGGTAGTAAAGTTGTTCATGTTGGGTCATCTGACCGTGGTTCAAAATTACGAGGTGTTGTCCTCGGATCTTTCCCTTAAGTGACTGATCCCGGACCGTCGTCAATAGCCCGTTGTGTTGCTCTAGTACGACGTTAACCCATTGATGCTTAGCGTCTTTTTTTAGGGACGCTTCAAAAAAAAAGAGCCTCACTTTCACATAAATGCAGCTTTTAACTTAAGAATAATGAAGAAGCATTTCTAAGCATTTGTTTCAATTAGATTCAGTAGATGACAGCATTTGATGGTAGTAAAGTTGTCATGTGGGGTCATCTGACCGTGGTTCAAAATTACGAGGTGTTGTCCGCGGATCTTTCCCTTAAGGGACTGATCCCGGACCGTCGTCAATAGCCCGTTGTGTTGCTCTAGTACGACGTTAACCCATTGATGCTTAGCGTCTTTTTATAGGGACGCTTCAAAAAAAAAAGATCCTCACTTTCACATAAATGCAGCTTTTAACTTAAGAATAATGAAGAAGCATTTCTAAGCATTTGTTTCAATTAGATTCAGTAGATGACAGCATTTGATGGTAGTATAGTTGTTCATGTGGGGTCATCTGACCGTGGTTCAAAATTACGAGGTGTTGTCATCGGATCTTTCCCTTAAGGGACTGATCCCGGACCGTCGTCAATAGCCCGTTGTGTTGCTCTAGTACGACGTTAACCCATTGATGCTTAGCGTCTTTTTTTAGGGACGCTTCAAAAAAAAAAGAGCCTCACTTTCACATAAATGCGGCTTTTAACTTAAGAATAATGAAGAAGCATTTCTAAGCATTTGTTTCAATTAGATTCAGTAGATGACAGCATTTGATGGTAGTAAAGTTGTTCATGTGGGGTCATCTGACCGTGGTTCAAAATTACGAGGTGTTGTCCTCGGATCTTTCCCTTAAGTGACTGATCCCGGACCGTCGTCAATAGCCCGTTGTGTTGCTCTAGTACGACGTTAACCCATTGATGCTTAGCGTCTTTTTTTAGGGACGCTTCAAAAAAAAAGAGCCTCACTTTCACATAAATGCAGCTTTTAACTTAAGAATAATGAAGAAGCATTTCTAAGCATTTGTTTCAATTAGATTCAGTAGATGACAGCATTTGATGGTAGTAAAGTTGTTCATGTGGGGTCATCTGACCGTGGTTCAAAATTACGAGGTGTTGTCCGCGGATCTTTCCCTTAAGGGACTGATCCCGGACCGTCGTCAATAGCTCGTTGTGTTGATCTAGTACGACGTTAACCCATTGATGCTTAGCGTCTTTTTTTAGGGACGCTTCAAAAAAAAAAGAACCTCACTTTCACATAAATGCAGCTTTTAACTTAAGAATAATGAAGAAGCATTTCTAAGCATTTGTTTGAATTAGATTCAGTAGATGACAGCATTTCATGGTAGTAAAGTTGTTCATGTGGTGTCATCTGACCGTGGTTCAAAATTACGAGGTGTTGTCATCGGATCTTTCCCTTAAGGGACTGATCCCGGACCGTGGTCAATAGCCCGTTGTGTTGCTCTAGTACGACGTTAACCCATTGATGCTTAGCGTCTTTTTTTAGGGACGCTTCAAAAAAAAAAAGAGCCTCACTTTCACATAAATGCGGCTTTTAACTTAAGAATAATGAAGAAGCATTTCTAAGCATTTGTTTCAATTAGATTCAGTAGATGACAGCATTTGATGGTAGTAAAGTTGTTCATGTGGGGTCATCTGACCGTGGTTCAAAATTACGAGGTGTTGTCATCGGATCTTTCCCTTAAGGGACTGATCCCGGACCGTCGTCAGTAGCCCGTTGTGTTGCTCTAGTACGACGTTAACCCATTGATGCTTAGCGTATTTTTATAGGGACGCTTTAAAAAAAAAATCCTCACTTTCACATAAATGCAGCTTTTAACTTAAGAATAATGAAGAAGCATTTCTAAGCATTTGTTTCAATTAGATTCAGTAGATGACAGCATTTGATGGTAGTAAAGTTGTTCATGTGGGGTCATCTGACCGTGGTTCAAAATTACGAGGTGTTGTCCTCGGATCTTTCCCTTAAGGGACTGATCCCGGACCGTCGTCAATAGCCCGTTGTGTTGCTCTAGTACGACGTTAACCCATTGATGCTTAGCGTCTTTTTTTAGGGACGCTTCAAAAAAAAAGAGCCTCACTTTCACATAAATGCGGCTTTTAACTTAAGAATAATGAAGAAGCATTTCTAAGCATTTGTTTCAATTAGATTCAGTAGATGACAGCATTTGATGGTAGTAAAGTTGTTCATGTGGGGTCATCTGACCGTGGTTCAAAAGTACGAGGTGTTGTCATCGGATCTTTCCCTTAAGGGACTGATCCCGGACCGTCGTCAATAACCCGTTGTGTTGCTCTAGTACGACGTTAACCCATTGATGCTTAGCGTCTTTTTTTAGGGACGCTTCAAAAAAAAAAGAGCCTCACTATCACATAAATGCAGCTTTTAACTTAAGAATAATGAAGAAGCATTTCTAAGCATTTGTTTCAATTAGATTCAGTAGATGACAGCATTTGATGGTAGTAAAGTTGTTCATGTTGGGTCATCTGACCGTGGTTCAAAATTACGAGGTGTTGTCCTCGGATATTTCCCTTAAGTGACTGATCCCGGACCGTCGTCAATAGCCCGTTGTGTTGCTCTAGTACGACGTTAACCCATTGATGCTTAGCGTCTTTTTTTAGGGACGCTTCAAAAAAAAAGAGCCTCACTTTCACATAAATGCAGCTTTTAACTTAAGAATAATGAAGAAGCATTTCTAAGCATTTGTTTCAATTAGATTCAGTAGATGACAGCATTTGATGGTAGTAAAGTTGTCATGTGGGGTCATCTGACCGTGGTTCAAAATTACGAGGTGTTGTCCGCGGATCTTTCCCTTAAGGGACTGATCCCGGACCGTCGTCAATAGCCCGTTGTGTTGCTCTAGTACGACGTTAACCCATTGATGCTTAGCGTCTTTTTATAGGGACGCTTCAAAAAAAAAAGATCCTCACTTTCACATAAATGCAGCTTTTAACTTAAGAATAATGAAGAAGCATTTCTAAGCATTTGTTTCAATTAGATTCAGTAGATGACAGCATTTGATGGTAGTATAGTTGTTCATGTGGGGTCATCTGACCGTGGTTCAAAATTACGAGGTGTTGTCCTCGGATCTTTCCCTTAAGTGACTGATCCAGGACCGTCGTCAATAGCCCGTTGTGTTGCTCTAGTACGACGTTAACCCATTGATGCTTAGCGTCTTTTTTTAGGGACGCTTCAAAAAAAAAAGAGCATCACTTTCACATAAATGCAGCTTTTAACTTAAGAATAATGAAGAAGCATTTCTAAGCATTTGTTTCAATTAGATTCAGTAGATGACAGCATTTGATGGTAGTAAAGTTGTTCATGTGGGGTCATCTGACCGTGGTTCAAAATTACGAGGTGTTGTCCGCGGATCTTTCCCTTAAGGGACTGATCCCGGACCGTCGTCAATAGCCCGTTGTGTTGATCTAGTACGACGTTAACCCATTGATGCTTAGCGTCTTTTTTTAGGGACGCTTCAAAAAAAAAAAAGAACCTCACTTTCACATAAATGCAGCTTTTAACTTAAGAATAATGAAGAAGCATTTCTAAACATTTGTTTGAATTAGATTCAGTAGATGACAGCATTTCATGGTAGTATAGTTGTTCATGTGGGGTCATCTGACCGTGGTTCAAAATTACGAGGTGTTGTCCTCGGATCTTTCCCTTAAGTGACTGATCCCGGACCGTCGTCAATAGCCCGTTGTGTTGCTCTAGTACGACGTTAACCCATTGATGCTTAGCGTCTTTTTTTAGGGACGCTTCAAAAAAAAAAGAGCATCACTTTCACATAAATGCAGCTTTTAACTTAAGAATAATGAAGAAGCATTTCTAAGCATTTGTTTCAATTAGATTCAGTAGATGACAGCATTTGATGGTAGTAAAGTTGTTCATGTTGGGTCATCTGACCGTGGTTCAAAATTACGAGGTGTTGTCCTCGGATCTTTCCCTTAAGTGACTGATCCCGGACCGTCGTCAATAGCCCGTTGTGTTGCTCTAGTACGACGTTAACCCATTGATGCTTAGCGTCTTTTTTTAGGGACGCTTCAAAAAAAAAGAGCCTCACTTTCACATAAATGCAGCTTTTAACTTAAGAATAATGAAGAAGCATTTCTAAGCATTTGTTTCAATTACATTCAGTAGATGACAGCATTTGATGGTAGTAAAGTTGTTCATGTTGGGTCATCTGACCGTGGTTCAAAATTACGAGGTGTTGTCCTCGGATCTTTCCCTTAAGTGACTGATCCCGGACCGTCGTCAATAGCCCGTTGTGTTGCTCTAGTACGACGTTAACCCATTGATGCTTAGCGTCTTCTTTTAGGGACGCTTCAAAAAAAAAGAGCCTCACTTTCACATAAATGCAGCTTTTAACTTAAGAATAATGAAGAAGCATTTCTAAGCATTTGTTTCAATTAGATTCAGTAGATGACAGCATTTGATGGTAGTAAAGTTGTCATGTGGGGTCATCTGACCGTGGTTCAAAATTACGAGGTGTTGTCCGCGGATCTTTCCCTTAAGGGACTGATCCCGGACCGTCGTCAATAGCCCGTTGTGTTGCTCTAGTACGACGTTAACCCATTGATGCTTAGCGTCTTTTTATAGGGACGCTTCAAAAAAAAAAGATCCTGACTTTCACATAAATGCAGCTTTTAACTTAAGAATAATGAAGAAGCATTTCTAAGCATTTGTTTCAATTAGATTCAGTAGATGACAGCATTTGATGGTAGTATAGTTGTTCATGTGGGGTCATCTGACCGTGGTTCAAAATTACGAGGTGTTGTCCTCGGATCTTTCCCTTAAGTGACTGATCCCGGACCGTCGTCAATAGCCCGTTGTGTTGCTCTAGTACGACGTTAACCCATTGATGCTTAGCGTCTTTTTTTAGGGACGCTTCAAAAAAAAAAGAGCATCACTTTCACATAAATGCAGCTTTTAACTTAAGAATAATGAAGAAGCATTTCTAAGCATTTGTTTCAATTAGATTCAGTAGATGACAGCATTTGATGGTAGTAAAGTTGTTCATGTGGGGTCATCTGACCGTGGTTCAAAATTACGAGGTGTTGTCCGCGCATCTTTCCCTTAAGGGACTGATCCCGGACCGTCGTCAATAGCCCGTTGTGTTGATCTAGTACGACGTTAACCCATTGATGCTTAGCGTCTTTTTTTAGGGACGCTTCAAAAAAAAAAAGAACCTCACTTTCACATAAATGCAGCTTTTAACTTAAGAATAATGAAGAAGCATTTCTAAACATTTGTTTGAATTAGATTCAGTAGATGACAGCATTTCATGGTAGTATAGTTGTTCATGTGGGGTCATCTGACCGTGGTTCAAAATTACGAGGTGTTGTCCTCGGATCTTTCCCTTAAGTGACTGATCCCGGACCGTCGTCAATAGCCCGTTGTGTTGCTCTAGTACGACGTTAACCCATTGATGCTTAGCGTCTTTTTTTAGGGACGCTTCAAAAAAAAAGAGCACCACTTTCACATAAATGCAGCTTTTAACTTAAGAATAATGAAGAAGCATTTCTAAGCATTTGTTTCAATTAGATTCAGTAGATGACAGCATTTGATGGTAGTAAAGTTGTTCATGTGGGGTCATCTGACCGTGGTTCAAAATTACGAGGTGTTGTCCTCGGATCTTTCCCTTAAGTGACTGATCCCGGACCGTCGTCAATAGCCCGTTGTGTTGATCTAGTACGACGTTAACCCATTGATGCATAGCGTCTTTTTTTAGGGATGCTTCAAAAAAAAGAGACTCACTTTCACATAAATGGAGCTTTTAACTTAAGAATAATGAAGAAGCATTTCTAAGCATTTGTTTCAATTAGATTCAGTAGATGACAGCATTTGTTGGTAGTAAAGTTGTTCATGTGGGCTTTTTCTATTTTCATTTTCAACTCAAAACGCGACTTTTGCAATGTCGAATCAAAAGAGGTCAGATTTTGCCATCATTTATAAATCAATTGATCTGCAATTGATAAATGTGGTACTAAATGCAATTTTTTAGTTTATGTGTTTTTGGAATTTTTTTAGTTTTAAAATTTCGATGTGTGTGTGTGTGTGTGTGTGTGTGTTGTTTTAACATTTAATAAACGTTCCAAAAAGGGACGCTAGGCACAGGAGGGCATGTATATTTGCCATGCGCAAACGTAAAGAAGATCCTGCCGTTTCTTGTCGGGGTTAAATATTGTGTTGTAAACAACCATTAGAACGCTTTGGCAAAACTTAACTTTTGTTTTTCTATGGATTTTTAAAGAAATTAAATAAATAAATTCATGTAGAATTCCGTTACTTAACGAAATTTTGGAATTGCGTTTGTTTTTGAGGATGCTTTTAATCAGTGGGTATGCTATTTTGCCTCATAGATGTCTTTACTGGTCTGCTGAAATTGATGTCAACATGACTGCAATAAGTTCTGTACTGTGCAGAAATCGATTTGAACAAATAATACAGTACTTCCATATGCTTGCAACTCTAGGAGCAACAACTATCGATTGATGAAAGCATGTTGCCGTACTATGTCTGTCACAGCTGCAAACATGGGGCAGGAACTGTAAAGATTGTTGAGAAATTTAGTATTGGAGGTTCTAGTGTCGTGGATCTCAATTCATAACTACCTGAACATTCCAACATTGACTTATACAGTGACAATCTATTCACTTCTGCACTAATTGATTATTTTTCTAATAAAGGATTTAATATGACTGGAACAGTGCGTCTCTATCAGACTGAAAAATGCCCCAATAAGCGATGTTTCATCTTTTAAAAAACATACCATATGTACCTTTGAGTATAAGTATGATGAACAGCAAGACAACATAATCCTAGTTATGTGGGACTACAAAAATGTTGTTACCATAGCTTCAAACGTGCATGGTGTTTTGCACATTTCAAAAGTTTTACACATTTATAAGTATACATATTAATTACACATTAATACACATTTCATAAGTATTCACATTTTCACTCATTGGCAAAAGCTAAATCGTGGTCAAACACAGAGGAAAAAAATTGATATTGATCGACCGAATTTAAATCATACATAAAATTTTTGCATGGGGTTACTGACAGAATGGATCAGAACATAGCAAGTTACTATTGTTCTATCCAGAGTAAAAAATGGTTGTGGACTCTTCCTATTTGGATTAGAGGCTGCTATGCAAAATGCGTGGCAACTATATCGTCTTTGTGCATCATCAAACACAAACCTTTGCACTTTCTCCAATTTCTAAGAGAGATATGTTTGGCCTATTTCAAGAAATGTACTACAGAAAGAAAGTTACAACCGAGAAGACCTTTAGAGAAACCAAAGACCTTAAAATCCAGAGTATCAAATGTCATTAGATGTGACGGGAAAAACCTTATGTAATTGTTAATAAAACTCAGATGAGATGCGCCACTTGCGGAAAAAATGTTTATCGGAAATGAATCAAGTGCATGGTGGGTTTGCAAACAATACCAAAAAAAAACCTGAAATATTTACTGGCATTTTTAATGCTTTTAAATGCTTTATTAGACATGCTTTAACCAAAACAAAATCATATTTTTATAAAAATAAACATCGTCATTAAAAAATATTTCATGCGGAAAACTATGTACCCTCTGGTGCCTAGCGTCCCTTTTTAGGGACGTTTCAGTTTTTGTCAGTAAAAATCATAGTTTTTAGTTTGGATTTTTAAAATATTTCTTTCCAGTTTATCTCACGATATTTACTTCAGTATACAAAATATCTTCGGGAAAAAAATGTCAGGCACATCAATGGGTTAGTTAAAGATTACCCAAAAAAATTACCACGACTGTCGCCAATAACCCATTGTGTTGTTCCAGTTCGACGTTAATTAAATACCTACATACTTACCAACAAGGCCACCGCGGCCCCTCAAGAACAAGGAAATTACCTTCATATTAAAAAAAAGTGTATTAGAAAATGCCCTTGAAAAAGAACTTTGCTGTGTTTGGAATAGAGTAGCATTTTAATTGCGGAAATTTCTAGTTCTGCAATAGAGATAGTTATTTTAATTAACCTCGCACTGGAGGTAAACAACGGGCTATTGGCTACGTTTCGGGAGCAATCCCGAAAGAAAATATTCCGGTTCTGCAATATAACAAGCCGTGACGTAGGTCGTGAAAAGTACTTTGAATTCCATCTGGCAAAATATGATTCGCATTCAAGAGATAGTCATTAATCTGCTTTTTACCTTGACCATTAATAGGTACAGGTGTCAAACTTCATTCCAAGGAGTATTTAGTTGTCAGTGATTATGTTTATTTGTTATAAGTTGAATCTTTGAGAAATGAAAATGTTGAAATCGTGGCCAAAGAGAAAAAGCGAACACAAGTGTAGATATGTACCAGGAAACTTTTCAATACCCAGTTTTTGTCACGAAATTCTTTCTGATGACATCATCATTTCATAACTACACTCAGTTCAAATAATTTTACCGAAAAAATAAGTTGAAAGGAAAACTAGATGGAATTATTCCATGGATATACTTTATTTTATATTTTCAACTATGTAAACATCCAAATATAAAGATTGTCTGAAGATATAACACTAATTCAATTGATTTGGCCGTCATATGACCAAGGTTGAAAATTACGTGATGTTGTCCTCGTATCCTTCCCTTCGTGGTTTTATTCTGGACCGTTGCCTATAGCCGTTTGTCTTATCCAGTGTGATTTTAATTAAAATTCCTACCAATCGTTATAGCGTGTTTTAACATAGAAGTCTTTTTTATACTTCTGACCATGGTTCAAAATTACGTGATGATGTCCTCAGCACTTTCCCTTGAGGGACTGAGCTGTCAATAACCCGTTGTGTTACTCTTGTATGGTGTTAATTAAAAATATCAATACCTTTTTCATACTACGCATTGAAATAATTTAATTCATCAGAATTTCAATGGAATTGGTTGAAACTTTTCAAGTAGAAAACAGTAAACAGTAAAATTATTTTCTTCTTTTGCAATACATTACTTTCACTTTTAAATCAGAATGTGATTTAGTGTTGGGAACATTTTTATCTTATTTAATATGACTTAAACCTTCATTAACCATCTTGGTGGTTGTATGAACGTAAAACTCCGTTCTTTTCAAAACTGACCAGATCTTGATAGATGAGATATCTCGCCATTAGAAGAAACTGACCAGGTCTTGATCACGTCACCATTAAAAAAATTGGCGATATCTTGATAGCAAGATTACTCGTTGTTAAAGAGCTAACTCATTCTCAAGAGATAACAACACATATACTGTAGTTGTCAAAAATGAATAAATCTTGATGGACAAGATATCTTGTCGAAACTACTTGGAAGGTTAAATTCGTAATCAAAACTGTTCTAATTAAAGTTTCGAATCGTGTGACTTTTGAACACTCGTTGAGTTCATTCCTTTATATAAGAAATTTATTTATTGGGTCTTGCAATTTAGTTTTATATCTGCCCCAAAGTTCCGATAATTCTGCTATTCGCACACACTTTTATGCACGTTCATTTTCAGGAATACTGTAACGATTTGGGAATCCATGGTAATCTTCATCATCTGACCATAGTTCCAAATTAAGTGGTGTATTCCTCGAATCGTTGATCCAGGACCGTCTTCAATTACAATTTTTAATTTTCATACTTTTCCATACTTTCCTTTTCCAGTTTCTCTTTTTATTGTTCTCAATTGTGTTGTTGAAATCGTACTTATTTTAGTGTGAAAACGTAATTTCGTATGGCTGTACTTTTTCTTGGTTTTGTTATTTTTCTGAACAATTTTTAAATGGAAAACATGTAACAGCATATCAATTCAGGGAATTATTTTTAACCAATTCTTTCCGAAAAAAGTCCTGCAATTTGTATAATATTTTGTAACATCTTTGAACTGAGGTGTAACCATTTTAGAAATAGTCAAGAAAAAACCTCCAATCTCACCAAACTTTGAAAGTATGGTATAGTCCTGCCATCTACGGAGCAAAGTAGTAACTACATTTATAATATGAGTTCCATATGATATAAATAGATGGCAGCACGAGCGACTTAAAAACGATTACTTTACAAATAAGATTCACCCTGAATTATCATTTACCTCTTTCTTGGAAAGTGGAATGCCAGGTTCACCTTTTTATTCCTTTTCTCCAAAGGCTACTTCATCTTATAATTTGCTTGTAAAAGCTACACGTTACAAAAGAAAACTGAATCTCCGGAAGAATAACAATTTCCACAATAACAATAACAATACGAGAATAGGTTTTGTCCCATATCTTTTAAGAAACCTCTCGTTTATTAGAAATTTTGAAAGAATGATACATCGAACTATAAATATTTGATGCTTGAATGTCTTAAGCTTGGAAGAGATTATTTTAATGCAGAAATCGGCATTCATATCTATATATTTATAATTGTTATACAACAACAAAAAGTGAGAAAATTTTGTCTTACGGTACATCTAGCATTTTCTTTCGATAGTACGATACCTATTAAAAGATGTAGCTCGGATTGTGTCTTAGTTTCGAGATCCAAGTTTTCAATTTATAATAATTCTTTCTTTACATTATTCATGCTTAATTCGGAAATAATTTTGCTTGTGTTAGCAAAGTAAATGTATAATTTCCTCTTTTTCTTTTAATTTTTTAAATTTGTTATTTAATTTTAAGTCTATTCATAGAACATTCTTTTCTATAATTTGTTTTCGTGCAGATAATAAATTCATTCGTACATAATTTTAAATATATGTTACAAGTTCTCTATACACTGAATCTCTTGGTCATACGTTGTCCCACTCTCCTTAAAAATATAAGGTCTAAAAACCAGACAAATTAAAGTTCTAAATATTTCACTGACTAAAATGTAAAGCGTTCGCTTTAACTTTTTTAATTTTTTCTCTAAACAATGTATTTTTAGTATAGTGCACTTCCAAGCACTTTTAGTATAGTGCACTATTTACAAATTGTAATGCAATGATTTGTGAATATCGAATGTCCATTATTATTTTTTGGAAAAAAAAGTTACCAAATCAAACAAACCAATATTAAATTTTTGTCTAAAATTCCAATTATACTCTTCAGGTACACTTTTTCGCACTTATCAGTATTTTAAAACAATTAATCAAGTTTCAGTAACCATTTCTTCTGAATAATTATTATGTATATTTTAAATATACCTAACATTCTCTAAACTTCTGTGAAAAATTAAAAAAATAATCCAAATCGTGTGTTCAAATTCGATACATTGCTATGTATTCTATTTAAATTATTTATAGCAAATATTAAACCACGAGTATTTAAAGTTATAAATTTTGAATAATCCTAGGAGTTTTCAAAATATTTGTCAAACGAGTAAACTTAAAACGCACTGTAAATTTATAAACATTAAAATTTCAAGTAACAGAATTTAAAATACACAAAATCAAGATCATGAAAATTTTGCAGTTTAAATGATAAAAACCAATAAAATGTTTTCTACAGGCTTTTTTAAAAAGTTTAAGTTGGTAGTTTTTATTTTAAATCTTAACTCTTGAAAAATAATCGTATTTTTACCTAAACTAAAAACCTCTCATACAAGAAAAACGTTACAACTAGAAGCATTTTAACTTATTTCATATAAATGCGATAATCCTGTAATATATACATATCCAATAATGTTTTGCTATTTAAAATTAACAAATTTGTATTAAAAAGCTTTCATGATCTTGCTTCTTGTATATTTAGAATTCTAATGTTTGATAATGACATCTACAAGTACTGTGAATTTTATTAAGATATGTCCTGTGAGTCTTAACAAACTCTAAACATTGTAAAGATTCTTAAAAGATTCATTTTGCGCTGTAGGAACGTTTTAACAATATCGTGTACAACAGATGGCAGCACAAGCAATTGTTTAATACTGGCTCGTGGTTTTATGAACGTTATCAAGAGCATGACATTTCTCATCACATAAAACTATTTTACAGGAAATATTAAACAAAAGAATCCATCTATATTTCTCAATGTGGAAGAAAGAAATTCAATCCAAAATAGATTTAACCCGAAACTAAAAATACAACCTAATTCTGTTATATGCTGCATAAGGAAATTTGCTTTGTTGCCCAATTTTCCGACTCGTTTGAAGTGTTCGAGCATCGTTCAATAATAGTGGTAAATTATGCTGGTATCCATTTAACTGTTTCATTTTGTTTCAGCTCCCGGTTATGTCGGATGTAAGCCTTTAACTGTGAGCCCTTCTGTCTGATGTCTTCAAATTCTTCATGAATTTGGTATGGGTCGGAAAAATAGATATTAAGCGTTTGCAGAGTGGAATAATATAAACAACGTATGCAATATACACTACCCTACAATAATGGAACGGACAGCAAGATGTGATAGTATAAGAGGGAAAGAATACAGGATTTAATAGGGGGATGGTCCCCCACATGCTGCAATTACACTAGCAACCCTTCTGGGCATACTTTCAACAAGGTTTTGATACACAGCTATGGGTATGTGTGTCCATTCTTGCTGCAAGAAAGTCGCCATCTTAGCTATAGATTTCGGACGTGGTTCCTTGGTCCGTAAGTGTCGCTTTAATTCGTACCACAAATGTTCTATGGGGTCTAGGTCGGGACTCTCAGCAGGTCAGGGAAGACGTTTTTCATCCATATCTCGATACCACTGCTTGACAGAGGCTGCACCATGACATGGAGCGTTGTCCTCGGGGAAGTAACATTCGTCCATTCTATAAAATTGCCAGAGCGTAGGAAGAACCTGATTGTCCAAAATGTTCATGTTGTCGTCGGAGTTCAATTGACCAGTAACAACATGTAAAGGTCCCAGGCCATACCACGAAAAATACTCCCGAATAAGTAATCGGATTTTATACAAATACGCTGGCGTCCCGCCCATTATTGTAAGGTATTGTACATTCCAATTTCCGAAAGTTAATTCCGTCCCATTGTCGAAAGTCGGTTCCGTTCTATTGCCAAAAGCTGGATCTGATCAATTGCCAAAAGCTGTTTCCGATCTATTGTCAAAAGCTGGTTCCGATCTATTGTGAAAAGCTGGTTCCGACCTATTGTGAAAAGCTGGTTCCGATCTATTACTGATAGTTGGTTTCGTCCAATCATTGAAAGGTGGTTTTGTCCAATCATCGAAAGTTGGTTTCGTCCAATCACCCAAAGTTGGTTCCGTGCTATCGACAAAAATTGGTTCCGTCCAATCGCCGAAAGTTGGTTTCGAACAATCGCCAAAAGTTGGTTTCGTCCAATCGGCGAAAGTTGGTTCAGTCCTATCGCCAAAAGTTGGTTCAGTCCTATCGCCGAAAGTTGGTTTCGAACAATCGCCAAAAGTTGGTTTCGTCCAATCGCCGTAAGTTGGTTCCGTCCTATCACCAAAAGTTGGTTCCGTCCAATCGTCAAAAGTTGGTTCCGTCCGATCGCCGAAAGTTGTTTCCGACCAATCGCTGAAAGTTGGTTCCGTTCAATCGCTGAAAGTTGGTTCCGTCCATTTTTATGGTTTCATGCTAGTTTTATATCCATATGCAGTTTTCTTAATTTTTTTCCTTTGTATTTCGGTTTCATGATGTTATGTCTCATTCCACAGACAAATTCATAAAATTATAGTTCACAGTTTCTGAGAAATTCGTGATTCTATGCATGTAAAGATAATTTTGGACACCAGTGTAATTAACAAATGTTTTATTCATTTAGCCATAATGAACAAATATTTAATAAAATCTGGTGTTTCACAAACAGAAGATAAACAAAGAAACAAACGAAAGTATAAAGATGACTACATCGAATTCGGATTCATCGCAATTGAAACGAAAGACCCTCAAATACCATTCTGCGTAGTCTTCAAAAAGAAACTTGAAAATAAAGCTCTCGTTCCTAGTAAACTAAAAAGACATTTCGAAATTCCGCATCCATGGGTCAAAACCAAACCAAGAGAATACTTTGAAAACCTGGCAGCGCAGCAAAATAAAACAGCAAAAAAATTTTTAAAACTATATGAAGAAGCCAGAAAAGGAGTTGATTGTCAGCTACAAAGTTGCGCAATTAATAGCAGAACGCAAAAAAAAAAAAAAAAGGCACACATCGATGCCGAGTCCATCATTACACCAGCATTAGCTATTATTGTTGAAACGATGCTGGGAAAGTAAGCGACAGAGAAGGTCAAGAAAATACCATTATAAAATGACACAATATCAAGCAGAATCAAAGATTTATCTTCATACTTAAAAAAAAAAAACAAATTTTCGAGCATTTCGAATAGCACGAAAGTGAACTCTGGTCATTTCAGATTGATGAGTCGACAGGTATCAGTCTAAAAGCACAGCTCTTTGCTTTCATTCGATTTGTTAAAGATGACAAATTCCTGAGTGAGTAACTTTTCTGCGAAGATTTGAAAAGCACGACGACAGGAAAAGACATATTTGAGCTTGTAAAAAAAAATATTTCAAGCTTTGGTTTGCTGTGGAGAAACTGCGTTGGTGTTTGCACAGACGGCTGTCCATTAATGTTGGGAAACTAAAAAGGATTTATCACACTAGTACGCGCGAAGAAAATCCAAATATTATAAGCGTCCACTGCCTGATTCACAGAGAATCTCTCGTTTCAAAATCTTTAACTCCAGATATGTTGATTGTAATCAACCAAGTCATCTGTGGTCAATTTAATCATGAGTCGATTTCTTAAATCCCGAATTTTCTCTCAGCTGTGCGACGCAACGGATTCCGACTACAAAACTCTTCTATATCACACCGAAATGCGTTGGCTTTCGAAGAGAAAGGTTTTGAATCGACTCATACACCTGAAAGCAGACGTAATTTTGTTCTTGGTGCTCGGAAAAACATCGTTTGGATTTTCTCTTCATGACGAGATTTGGTGGCTTAAAGTTCAATTTCTCTCGGACTTGTTTGAAAAGCTGGATTTTCTGAATTTAAGTCTTCAAGGTCCATCCGATAATATCGCTCCATCAACATCAAAACTGAAGTAATTTGAAGATATATCAACCCTGTGTAAATCTAAAAATTCAAAAGGAAATTTTGACTGCTGTCCGGGTGTCAATGAATCTCAATCAAAAAAAATTGCAGACTGAATTATAAGCACCATTGACGAACTTCAAACCTTACTTAAAAGCTTCTATTCTTCGCTTTCAGTTGACGAATATGAATGGTTCATCAACCCATTTGTAATTTGCAAGACACTAAATTTAACAACAACAGAAAAAGAACAACTGATTGATTTGAGAAGCGATAAGTTTTACCGGTCAACATTATTCGAGAAAAATTTGGATGAGTTTTGGCTTTCTGTCAGAAATTTGTACCCTGTAATCAGCTTGAAAGCTATTAAAATTCTTCTGCCTTTTGCATCTTCATGTTTCTGTGAATTTAGATTTACAGCATTGACAGAAATCAAGTCCAAAAAGCGAGACAGATTTTTTAAAAGTTGAGAGACGATGAAATATGAACTTGTCTGGCGACTTTGGAACCTCGTTTTGATTTAATTTGTGCAAGAAAACAGGCTCAACCCTCTCATTGAATAAATTTTGTAAATAACTAATTTGTTGTTTTTTGTGTGTGTGTGTCATACAACGTTTACGTATTTCTTATTCAGGTGTGCCGCAAATAATTCTTGATAATTTTAGTGGGCCGTCAACCACAAAAGGTTGAGAAAAACTGTGCTAATAGATCTGCCTCAACAATATCAAAGTCACGATGCCTGTGCTGCCCTCTATTGAGCGAGTGAAACATTTATTACGTCCTTGTGTAGTGTTCATTTTTAGAAAAGTGTGTTGTCGCATGTAAAAACAACTTTTAATGCAACGAATAATTGTATAGCCCGTTGTGTTGCTCTAGTACGACGTTAATTAGAATTACAATTACCATTATATTTAATTGTAAATTATTATAGAATTGTAGTATTTAAGTAGAATATTATTGTTCACATTTTTATTGTTATGCTCTAGCAAAATGGCCCGTCGTGACTCGGTATGAATTAATTCACTGTATTTCGAAGTCGTGTGTATTATATGTGCGTGAATATAGTGTAAAATTTGCATGATTAAACTAGATTATCAGAGGTCATGTTACCTTAATAGAATCAAAATAAACTGTTGGAATATTTGAAAGTTTGAGTATTTAGTTTTTAATTTTTTCTTCGGAGTACATTTCTATCTCTACTGTTATAAAATTAAGTGTTTTTTTTTGTTTTGTTTATGTGAAAGCATTGTCATGACGAATCTATGACACTTACAGTAATTAAATTTGGCACACAGGTAGTCCGAATTTTTCGCAATTTTTGTGCGAAGCATTTATTTTAAAATTTAATCCAGAACAGTTTAAAATGAATTTAAGGAAATTTAATCGTTATTATTTTCATTAGAATGGCAACACTATAAATATATGACAGATTCTACATTTATTTTACGAATTACTAAAATTATTTAAACAAATTCTAATGTGAATTCGTAGCAATAGCGAGCAGTGGCTTAGCGAGCAGTGGTCACACCTTACCCTACGAAATTAACTGCCACGGGCAACGCCGTGCTGGCCACTCAGTGGCTAGTGACTTATATTGACAGAAGCTTTTCAATAACATTGAATTGTAAAGTATTGTATTTAAGTAGAACTTTTCATACGCACATTTTTTTATTGTTATTCTAGCAAAATTACCCATCGTGACCTAGATTGAATTAATTCAATGTAGATTGAAGTTATTGTGCGTGCGCATGAATAACTTTTCTATATTCATAAAAATCTTAACTACCATTTAAGAGTCCGAATGAGTGATTATTATGTAAAGCAAGGATCTTGTGTTTTTGTTAAAGTTTATTTCCTAAATTATTTTGAATATTGAAATGAGCATTGAGGTTTTGGAGAGAGAGAGAGGTTTTTTGACATCAAATGAAGAAACATTGTTTATTTTCAAGTTGAGTAAAATTAAATTTCAGGCAGAGAAAAAATGATCAGATTGCATTTCAAATATAGATATCTAGACATGCGTATTCAAAACATAAGTAAAGGTTATTGTTTCCTTCCAATAAAGGATCTAATTAACTGACGTAGCGCAAATACTACAGCCGAGTGGTAAAAACAACCTACCTTCCAACATAGTCAGTTCAGTATATCTTTTGAGAAAGAACTTACCAAATGATCTTATAGTTAAAATATGGAAATTAATATATTATTTTCAAATTAAGTGTGGTTTGGTTATAGGTTTGATTTGCTGCTCTACGATTTTTTTTTTTTTTGCTACCAGTGGACTAATTCGAGCCACAACTAATATCCATACCACTTTCGGGATTAGAATCTGTGCTCAGAATCTTGACTAGAATGCGGAAAGACGGTGATACTTGAAAATAACACCATTTCAGTCATGTCAAGATTAAAGTCATTTATCTCTAAGGTAGAAAGTTCAATTAACTTCTAACTGGAGCAATATAATGGGCTGTTGGTGACTGTCCTAGGTCAACCCCGAAGGGAAAGATCCAAGGACATATCGCCTTTTTGTACAGATGACAAGTTCAACACCTAAACGTAAGGTTGCCAGAACAACTCTTTAAAGAGAATATGTCCTCTGATTCCGCTCGGATCTTTTTCACTCTCTTTTTTTAAGTCGGATCTTTTTATATTCTCTTTTATTGGGTAGTTCATTTTTTGTTTAATTTGTTCATTATTTTGAATTGTATTGTTAATATATTTTACATTTCAAATTTTATGCGCTAATATATTCACAATGCCTACGATATCGTTATATAAACCCCACAGCTATTCAATTACGTACTAGATATAGTACATTGTTCGAAAATTATTACGTACATCAAAACGTATAATACAAAGTTCAACCTCTAGTGTATATTGAGCTCCGTGTTAAAACGTCTCATTAGGAGATCAAATAGATAACCAATGAGAATTTAGATTCGTGTTAGAATAATAAGAATAAGAAATATTTATATTGTTCTTATTACATCAGAATGAATAGTAAGAAATATTGTTCTTATTACATCAAAATGAATAGTAAGAAATATTGTTCTTATTAAATCAGAATGAATAGTAAGAAACATTGTTCTTATTACATCAGAATGAATAGTAAGAAATATTGTTCTTATTACATCAAAATGAATAGTAAGAAATATTGTTCTTATTACATCAGAATGAATAGTAAGAAATATTGTTCTTATTAAATCAGAATGAATAGTAAGAAACATTGTTCTTATTACATCAGAATGAATAGTAAGAAATATTGTTCTTATTACATCAAAATGAATAGTAAGAAATATTGTTTTTATTACATCAGAATGAATAGTAAGAAATATTGTTCTTATTAAATCAGAGTGAATAGTAAGAAACATTGTTCTTATTATATCCGAATGAATAGTAAGAAATATTGTTCTTATTACATCAGAATGAATAGTAAGAAATATTATTCTTATTAAATCAGAATGAATAGTAAGAAATATTGTTCTTATTATATCAGAATGAATAGTAAGAAATATTGTTCTTATTAAATCAGAATGAATAGTAAGAAATATTGTTCTTATTACATCAAAATGAATAGTAAGAAATATTGTTCTTATTACATCAGAATGAATAGTAAGAAATATTGTTCTTATTAAATCAGAATGAATAGTAAGAAACATTGTTCTTATTACATCAGAATGAATAGTAAGAAATGTTGTTCTTATTAAATCAGAATGAATAGTAAGAAATATTGTTCTTATTATATCAGAATGAATAGTAAGAAATATTGTTCTTATTACATCAGAATGAATTGTAAGAAATATTATTCTTATTATATCAGAATGAATAGTAAGAAATATTGTTTTTATTATATCCGAATGAATAGTAAGAAATATTGTTCTTATTATATCAGAATGGATAGTAAGAAATACTGTTCTTATTATATCAGAATGAATAGTAAGACTGACGATTCGCAGCCTTTTTAAGTTTGGAAGAAATCTCGTTGCTAACCTAGCCACCTTTTAGTATTAAATCGAAGTCGATAACTCAACAATGATTGCTGCGCAGAACTAGGTGAGTCATAATTACGTGTGTTGGTGTATTACTTACTTGTGTAGTTTGTCAATAGTATTTGTATCACTTCTGCCCATTATTACAATATTATTTTTCGTGATTGTTTATGTGATAAAGTTAATGGAATATAATATTGGTTGCAGTTCATTTATTAATAGATATTCTAAACAGACAAAACATTTGGATATAGAATTGTATAGTAGGTAGAATCTCATCCATGCATTTTGAGGCCACAAGCTTTTCAAATGATCGAACACTCATTCGGAAGAAATTAAAAAATTTCGCTTGATTTTCAGTTTTCCCGTCCTTTTTGTGTCCTATTTTTTTCAAAATAATTTTACCAAATTTTCTTTTTTGTGATATTTATCCTCTGCAACCTTTCCTAAGCTGGAACCCCAATTTCTAAACTTACGCACCAAGCTAACGTGAGACCATGAGAGATTTACGTGCATCAGTTACTATGACTTTGGTTGGATCAAGGTTCGAACCCTCAACCATCCAGTTCCTAATCCTCTATTCTTCTAACCAGACTACCGAGGCTCTTAAGGGTACAGGAAAGAATGTGACACTTTCAATGTTTTAAACATCTTCTCTTCATTTCTCTCACTCTAACCTTATTATTTCTCTCTTCCCCAACGATACCATTTTTCTAAAATGTTTTAATCGCATCTATGTGTCTCGATTAATGTATTTTGTGTTACAAATAGGTATTTATTTGTAATATTTTAATTCATAAGATGAATTTTAGTTTCATCTCCTATTATTTTTTTAGCTGTTTTTTTTTTAAATTTTACTTTTAGAAATTTCGAATTTTCTCGCATGCTCAGGAGTGAAAATAAGAGATAATTTTCCACGAGTGGACAAAAGAATCTCAAATGTAAGCAGTGTAAATATAATTCAATGCCACGAGCGTGTAACTAACTGCAATCACGTGCTAACGAGCACGTGCATTAAATTTTGAATTATAGACATTAAAATGATTAAAATAAACTGTTTACGACAGTAAGGTTGTCAGTTGGTTTATTAGGATTTTGGAATATTTGGATGTAGGTTTTGA
This sequence comes from Metellina segmentata, assembly GCA_947359465.1. Classification (NCBI taxonomy): domain Eukaryota; kingdom Metazoa; phylum Arthropoda; class Arachnida; order Araneae; family Tetragnathidae; genus Metellina; species Metellina segmentata. The sequence continues at coordinate 30,331,417 of OX375881.1, forward strand.
TTCACTGAACACTACTCCCAACCCACTCGTATTTTCAGAAGTACATTTAACCTTTTGACTACGGCCGATACAACAGTTGTACCATGATCGCAGCAAGAAAGAATTTAGACAATGGCCACTGCATCAGTTTTACCATGAAAGATAACAATCTGCCCCAAGAAAGAATTTAGACAACGGCCAGTACATCAGTTGTACCTTGAAAGTTGTTAGAATCGCGTCAAGAAAGATTTTATAATACGGCCATTACATCAATTGTACCTTGAAAGTTATAAGAATCGCGCCAAGAAAGAATTTAGATAACGGCCATTACAGCAGTTGTACCTCAAAAGTTACAAGAATCGTGCCAAGAAAGAATCGCACTCGTTATCCCATCAGCAGAAGAAGTCTGAAGAGGTGGCATACGGCCACGCACGATGAACATGTGATATAGCGATGATCCCCTGTAAACAGTTTTTCTTTATATGTTTTTAAACATATTTAATAGTAAAGGACCAATATAAATCAATATAAAGGGGGTCATATTTATAAATATTGAGAACATGAGAAAGAAAACCACAGGGTTGTGATCCAATAAACTTTATTAATTTTCATAATGCCCATATTTGAATATATTTACATCTGAGTGCGATAGCAAATATGAGTATATACAGTAAGCTCGTAGGAAATTTTTGACTCAATAGACTGGTTCATAGCGGCAGATTTTAAGTACGAATATATTCTTCTCGGAAACCGTTGCTACCTGGAAATAAAATTAGAGTCATTTAGTTCAGTAATAGTCACATTTAGAAACAGTACATGAAAAATATTAGTAAGCTATTTTAAACGCAATTGATAGATTTTTAAACTTTTGTTATTATCAAGGACTATTTTTAAATACGATGGATTCATTTATTTCTGTATGTTTTCCCCATATATCGTTGGTTTGCAAGTGAAATATACTGAGTCAAAATTTTAAATACGAGTTTTTTAATTTTCTAGAGTCATTTTCATCATTTTATAGAATATCCAAAATGTGAAGATCTTTGCACTGAGTCCATAAAGTCATTTTTTCTACAAATAATTTAATTTTTTCACAATATTGGGATTTTTTTGAGAAAATGTACCGAGAAAAATAAAGGAGTAGATTTATTCGCGTTTTCTAATAATTTTTTTTTTTTTGGCTTCATGTATTTCACTTCTATGATAATTTAGGGATTAACTTAAGAGAGTATAGATTACTAGGGGGCCCGCCCCCTAGTAATAATAGTGACATAGAGCGAAAAAAATTATTAGAGGAAAAAGCATACATTATACAGATTACACAATTTTTAATTAAAGTTATGTAAAACGGTAAATACTTTTGCATGTACTTGATCATTTACTATTTTCCCATCTTCCTTTGCCCAGCAGCTACACTATGAAAGCTTGCGACAAAACATACGATATGCGCATGCGTACTGCATTTCTGAATAGGAAACATAACGGTGCGCATGCGCATTTCAGCCAATTGCGAGTAGCAACACTGATGTTGGGCCAGTGTGCGACTTGCTTTTCGGAATTCGATCGATGAAGAGCCTGAATCCAGCTAACCTGATTATGTCTGTACATGACCCCGTGAAATTTCATATTGTTACTGCAAGTCTAATGGAAAAAGACCAAGACAACTGGTATGAACACGGTTGATCTTTGAAATCCCTATCACAACAAAACAAATTGAGATTCACACTGCAAGGTTAGACTCAATCAAGGGACAAGTAAACTGAATGCGATATAGCTGAAATTGCTATAGATCGAGGTGTAATATAACGAGGGGTTACTGTAATCGAATTAAATATTCGACAACACTTTTGCTGCAACATGGATCTTTCATTTCCTTTAACTATCGGTAACAGAAAAAGATACAATGTCAGCATTGGATTCGTATTTAATGAGAAACTGTACAGTTAGGGGTTATCCAACGTAAGTGTTGTTTGGTCAAGCTGTGCCAAACGCAAGACAACGTCAAGTAAACAAGGAGATGTGCTCCTGAAAGAACGTTAGTATTGGATTCGTATGAAATGAGAAACTGTACAGTAAGTGGTTATCCATTTTTAATATTGGATTCGTATGAGATGAGGAATTGTACAGTTAATGGTTATTCATCTTTAGTATTGGATTCGTATGAAATTAGAAGCTGTACAGTAAGTGGTTATCCATCTTTAGTATTGGATTGATATGAAATGAGAAACTGTACAGTACGTGGTTATTCATTGGATTCGTATGAATGTTTGGATGGATTGGATGTATGGTATTGGATTTGTATGAAAGTTTCGTCCTAAGGAAACACGTATCACAGCAGAATCACTTTGATAATTGTAAGTAGAAGATAAATGGAGTTTCAAAAACTGAGAAAAGGTGCACTAAATTAGATAAGACCTCACCTGAAGCAGACATCGCCTCAATACTTCTTGATGTATCCTCCTCCACCATGAATGTCCTTTTCGGAAATGTATCCGCCACCGCCATGGCCATGGCTTCTGATGATACCTCTGGGCTGGCCAACGATGAGGGGTGATTGGTAGGCAGAGAAGCTGATCAGTCCATGTCCCAGACTGTGGAGGGGAGCCCTGTCGTAAACGACGGCCTTGTCACTCAATCCACCCTTGTACGAGACGATTCCACCGTGTCCATGACCGGAGACGAGTCCACCGTGTCCGTGAGCGGAGATGAGTTCACCGTGTCCGTGAGAGGAGATGAGTCCACCGTGTCCGTGGTATCCGTTGTTGACTGAGACGCGGTCGTAGTGGAGTCGTTCCAAATGGTCTTGGGTTGGGGATAGTTCCTTGGCAACGACGACTGGTCTTCGGATGAGGATGGGTCCATCGTGGACGATGGGGGAGGGAGCGACGACCACTGGGCCTGAAGAGAATGCGAAGATTGGGTTTAGTTTTGGTAGAGCACGTTCGCTAAAAACAAGACTAAATGTTTCGATTGCTGTTCAGTATCAGTTTTGTCAACCCGGTTATACACTTTGGAGCAGCGTGTGACTTAAGTACGACCAGCGCATGCGTGTTCCGTTTCCGTGCAGAAAACATGAAGGTGCGCATGCGTATTACTGCTGATTTAGTGTCGCAGGACTAATGAACCAATGTGTTGCTTGCCTTAACCCTCCTGGTGGATGTCTCGAAGTGGTATCTCGTCAATCAGTCAAGACTGATCATTGAACGAGACAACTCGTCGTTTAGAATACAACAGACCAGATCTTAATGGACGGCATAACTCGCCGCTAGAAGAAAACTGACCAGATCTTGATGGACGAGATATCTCGTCACTAGCAAAATTGGTCAGATCTTGATGGACGAGACTTCTCGTCGAAACCACTTGGAGAGTTCAGCTAATCTTTCATGCATTGTGATCTGCGAGTACATTGTTTTATGTAGAGCTGGTTGTTTACGCTTGGTTGTAAGAATGGTCAAAGAGGAGAGAAAACTTCACGCTCTTTTTATGGTCCATAACGAGGGAACATTTTAATAAGGGTTGGCTCTGGTTGAGTTTTCAGTGCAAAAGCGCCATATTTGGTCAAAAATCATCAAGTAATTGACATGCACCCACAAGGAAAGTTTTACTAAATGCAGAAATGAGAAATACACCCATGGTAAGTTACATGTATCGTACCAACACCACCTACAACTCGCTGTTTGTTAGAGCCGTATAAAACCCCACCGAGCCACTGTTATCCCGGTGTGGTATCAGCTCTATTATGGTGATTATTTTATCGTTGTGTCCTCGTGTATAGTGTTGTATCAAATTATTTACTTTGTTTGATTGTAAGATTAATAGAGGCGGTCATGGATGTTCTTGTTTTGAACTTTAAAAATTTATGTCCATTTGCTAGAAACAACTTTTGCATTTATAACTTGATTCGTAAAGTGTGTGGTTAAACTATTTTAATTTAAAATTAATAGCGAAATTTAAAAAATTAGCACAAAATGCAACGTGAAGAGAGAAAAGCCATCTTTGAGAAAAAGCCATCTTCCATTGTTAAGAAATCGGTGCCATTGTAAGTAAAAAATATAACTATATTGAAAAGATAAGCAATCAATTTGGGTCACGCCTCATTAGCTGCAGGTACAAAGATTTCACTTGATGAAATACAAAGCTCCAAGATTTTATCATTCAAGAAATTGTGATTGCATCAAAAGTTTTTTGACACAACCCAAACAATGACAGCATGCCTCTTTCCACAATACAACTGTCTACATTCTCCATGTCTTTAATTAGAACTCAGCATTGAAAACTTGTTGACATTAGCATCAACGGATGAAAACTCTTTCCGGAACAGGCGTTAAACATAGACCGGAACAGACACATAGTGTCTCCAAACCGTTTAGAAAGGTCACTGGACGTTTATTCTCCCACAAACGGATCTTTTCTGACCCAGATAACACCTCGCGAAAGAGTGATGGCCTTGTCAAAGCGCCCGTGCTACAACCGAATCCTGAATAGGAACCACTTTTTTCGTTCCAGAGGTCAAGTTCATACTCTGACTTTCGGTAAGTTTCAGGGCACTGGCCTAAATAAGACTTTCTAATCATAAAGAGGTTGGGGCAGGAATGGAAAAGGCTGTCTTTCTTTTGTGTCACTTTCTTCAGCTTTTGTGATTTTATACTTTGGGTTGTCCCATGGCTCAGTGGAATAACCCAATACGCCAACTCTCAGTGGGAGTTTCAATTGCTTCGCGTTTCTCCGGGTATATTTCGCTCTTTTGTATCCTTGAAAGCTCTACATACTTTCCCTGTTCTTGAAGAGATTTATAAGCCTATCCTTGCGATCAGGCGCAAAAGTAGGAATAAATATGTGCACTCAATCGCTTCAAATAAAACGGTAGAATGGGGAAATCTTCATAATTCAATATTTGGGGATTTGCGTAAGCTTGGTCTTTCATATCTAACCTTTACATATCTCAGAGGCAATTTTCAGAGGCAGTTGATGCGGTAGTTAAATTTATTCGCACTGAAGCATTGCACAAAATTGAAATTTATCCATTTTTCTTTTTGTCTTTCAACAGAGACATGGCGATCTATTTGGGTTAAAAGAGATGTCCCAGAAATAGTGGATAACTTTTCAATCTCTTAAGCGGCCTTCATAATTCTATTGGAGTTTCAGAAAGGGCAGGATGCAGTGTACTTTATACCAAAATGGAAAGAAGTATTTAGGGCTACAGTAAAAGTTGTTTCGTTTTGTCTAGTAACAACTCAAAAGCATCAAAATAGCAACTTAAAAGTATTTATAAGGCAATGGTTTCAGGGGATCAACTCCAATATTTTTCAGTCAGAATTAGCGAGTTTGGGTTGGTGGGGTTTTATGACGCCTGGGCCATATTTGGCCAATATGCGCCAAATAACGCCAAGTAAATGGGGTTCGTTTGAATCAACTCTACTGATTTAACAAAATGATGATGAATCCAAATGGAAATTATGATTTTATTAACTTAAAGAAACCGTCCCAAAAATTAGCAGCATTTATCAAAATTTTCAGTTTAATGTATATTATAATCAAATCGATAAGAAATAAAGAATTAAAGTTTTTTTTAGCTAATTAAAGTCTTTTTGCTAGAGGTTTAACTCCATTTTTGAAAATTCTTACTGTGTAGAACCCCATTCGTCATGATAAAATCGTCATTTCTAATGTCTGAAGTTTTCTTAATTCTTAAACTTACCAGCAACATTCAGGACCTTTCCGCTGTGGCCATAACCATGACCATGTCCATATCCTCCATATCCACCGTTGATTATGAGCGGAGCCACTGCGGCTGGTGAAGTATGCACTCCATAGTTTGCTTTTCGGACGTAGATGGGCCTCTCGCTATCGTAGATGTGTTGGTCTTCGTCGTGGATGGAATGGCTGTCTTGGACGTGGATTCTGGGTCTGTCCAGGAGGATCTTGGCCGAGTCCAAGTGGATCTTGGGGCTGTCCAAATGAATTCTGGGGGAGTCCAGGTGGACCTTTCCGTGACCACCTCCATTGCCTTCGTTGTGTTGGTGGTAGCCGTTGTTGTGGCCGTTATTGTGGCCGTAAGTGGCGAAGCAAGTGGAAAGTCCAAGGACCAGGATTGTTGCGGTCTGAATATGAAAACAAGCATTTAATATAGGGCAATTTTTGGTACCGAGTCTTAACCATCAGAGTGTTTTGACGAGATATATTGTCCAAAATATGGTCAATTGTTCGAAGGACGAGATATCTCTATTTTCATAGCTGCCCTCTTAATCCGAGGGGAATAGAGAACTAAATAGGAAAATTAAACTGTACCTTGTCCAGAACTGGTGGCAGTTTGGAACAGGATATCTGGTCAATTGTTCGAAGGACGAGATGTCTCGTATTTTCATAACTGTCCTATTACTCCGAGAGGAATGGAGATCGAAATAGGAAAATTAAATTGTACTTGTCCAGAACTGGTGGAAGTAAGGAACATGATATTACACCAGAGACTGGACAGTTAACGGCAGTTTTCGACGCGAAGATAAACCACCAAAACGGTTAACACGTTTTCTTTTACTAATATCCTATAGTATTAGTATTGGTATTTTTAATTAACGTCATACTAGAGCAACAAAACGGGCTATTAACAACCAAACCATCTATAAATGCTATATATTCACTCCAGATGGACAAGCATCCATGTCCTACCCCAGATTCGAACTCAAAATCTTTTGAACACCCATTCCGGTATAGGTGAAATAGGTGATAAGTTATTTTTTGAAAACTTTTTAAGGAAAGGCATTGCATATTAAACGTACTAATCGAAATAGTATCTGCTTCGTAAGTTAAACAAAAGTACAGAAACGTTTCAAAAGAAACACTGGACGATGATTATTTCCGGCAATTTTACTCGCTAAAGTTTTAGTAACAAATAAAACCGTCTAATGATATAACTGTCATAGCGTTAGTCTGCAACCCTAGTAGGTATCGTGTTTCATTCTCGGTTTGTAAGGGCATGGATGTTAGTGACTATCCCTGAATTGTGAGTTCCAGGAACAGTCACACCTCAATTAGCCGCCAGTTCTCTTGTAGAGCCGATGGCCCAATAGGTCAGTGGTAAGGAATTGGAAAAAAAAAGATAAAAATAGTTAGTTTGCCATTCTAAAGTAAATTTTTAGTCAGTCGAGAACTAAATTGATCAGGATCTATGGCTTAAAGCGAATTTCAAACTACTATGAACAATGCCTTGACCTATATTCGAACCCAAGGGCTCAATTGAGATCCACACGTCTACCAGGCAGATAAATGGTAAGTGGAAATTCATCCTGGCTATTCGATAATAAATGCACCATTAAAACAGTTTATGCATACAAGAAGCATTTCTAAAAAATGTAAACTTACAAAGAAAGTACATTATTCATAAATTTTGAGACTTCATTCTTTTCCACCGTCATATGACAGTGGTTCAAAATTACGGGGTGTTGTCCTCGTTCGGGCTTTATCCCGGACCTTCGCCAATAGCCCGCTGCGTTTCTCCTGTCTGACGTTAATTAAAGTACCTACCTACCATTATCTTCTACATACGTAAATTCGGAACACTTCATATGAAATTTCACCGTATTGAACTTATTAATACTTTAAACTTACTAATACTAATTTCATTCTAGTAAACTGGTATAAAGCTATCATATCCATAGGCACAAAGATGGATTCTGGTTCAGGTTTTGGTTATTTTACATTACTTAATGGTTAGTGATGTCATGATAATTATACATTGCTATTTCCTTTTTTTACCGTAGATGAAAAAATTGAAATATTAATAACAACTTTCACCTTGAATCATAACACTAGTACTAAATAGCAAGTATTTATAAGGGAACTGTGTTAAAATGTGATTAGTCAATTTAAAATCAGGAGCAAACTAATTTACGTTTAACGTATTTTATTTTAAAATTTTTAAACAATATTATTTCTAAAATTAAGCAATAAGTATAAATGAGAGATTTTTTATCTATAGGTAGTAAACATTTTCTTTTTTATATTATAGACATAAATTGAGATTTAGACAATCGTCAGGCAAATAGTGCTTAAAGACACACTCCTAAGCAATAAGCCTGAATGAGATATTTCCCATCAAGGTAGCTAAAATATTTATTTAATGTTATAGACACCTGTTGAGATTAAGGCAGTCGTCAGCTAAGAATGCCTAATGACTGAATTAAGTAATTAATCTGAATGAGATAGTTACATAGGTAGCTAACACTTTTTGTTTGATATTATAGGTATGAAATTTAGACAATCGTTTACGAAGAATGTCCAAAAACGGACCGAAATGAAATCCAAACTCTGCAAATAAAAACTATTCAACTCACTTGGAATAATCCCATGTTGAAGCTGTTCGTTCTCAACCCAAGCAATAGAAGATGCAGTGTTTGAGAGAGAAGCACGAGACTGAATGCTTCAGCCATGTTTCACTGAGTCTTATATACCCCGGTCTCGCATATAGGTCAAAGTAGAAATTTCAGTGAGGAAGTCTTTTTTTTTCCCAAGTCGAAGAAAAGGCTAGCCGAAAGGGGGTGTTCCGCCAGTACAATAACTGTAATAAAAAATGGAACACCTACATTCATCAGAAGAGATGGGAAGCGATCTAGATCTGCGGACCGGGCCCCCTCAGGGCAGATGTCCCCCGTCTTCCCACTGGACACAAAGCCACATGATCGTGCTATCATGCCAAGCAGGTGTTAAGAAGTACGGAAGAAAGAAATTCATGAAGCTCTTGGAAATAGCCTCACTTTTCGTGTCTTTTTCTTCCTCGAGCGATCCTAATAAATCTCGTGCGGAGACTTTTTCAAGTTGTAACAATTGATGGCACGTGGAAATAAAAGGTTGATGTGTAAATGAAGGCGTTTTCTCTTTCAGCTTCTTGTTTTGCAGCCAATGATTTATGGATTCGGATTTTCTTTTCGCTCTCTGGTGCGACTGCCTCGGATCTAAATGTCCCTTCTTCCGAAGAGAAAAAAAATGTCGTGATGTGCATAAATTTCGGGTCTAGGAAGGAAGGAACTCGGGTTCGCCGCGGAGTTTTTGAACTATTTTGGAGACATTTGGAGGAAAAAGAACGTGATGGATGGGTGGGTGAGGTCATCAGAGAGAATTAGTTTGGACAGGGGGTGAGAAAGGATTAGGAATGGAGTTGACGCTGTCACCGAGTCTAAGTGGAGCATATGTAAATGGACATTTGAAGCAAGATTGCAGATGGCTCGAGAACTGGAATTGGATTAGCTGCTTGGAAGACTGATACGGGGTCAAGAGGTTTTTAAGTGGTTTGATGACTCTTAAAATAGCATATTAAATTATATCTTGGTACATGGGTATGATGCATGGGCACCGAAATCATGATGAAATCAATTATATAAACACAAAAAGCATGTGTTAAAAATTACTAAAAAAATTTAACAATGCATTGTATAACATATCCTAGTGAAAACTTCAACAGTTCTCGCTAGTACCAAACAAGATATTTGATTATTCTGTCAAAAAAGACATTTGTATGAAACAACAAGACAGAATCAAGTAGGCATCAGTGACAATATGGCTTTAACAGCAAAAGTGGCGATATTTCTGAGGACATTAACTGAAATATATAAGGTCATTTGGGGCGCTTGTTCTTCAGTCAAACAAGTCATTTATCTGATACACCAAGGTGGAATCAAGCAGGCTTCAGAGACAATATGTCTTTAGCAGTAAAAGTGGCAACATTTCTGGGGACCTTAACTGAAATATATGAGGCCATTTCGCACCTGTTGATGAAGAAAAAGGTGGTGATGTACATTAGTGTAGTTCCAGTATTCACATCACTTGGCTTGAGCTTCTCTTGATCAAGAGGAATTTTGAGTGTGAACCTAGGTAAAGAAACTGGACTGATTTTATGACAATTTAGACAAAACTTTAATCCTTTTTTTATTACAAACATTACTATTCACAATAACCCATTGAAAAGTGATATCTACCCTTCAATTTAAGAAGGATATTTTAAGAAGGAATTCTTTAACACGATGGTGATAATAGTAATGGTAGTTGATTAATGTCGCAATGGAGAAATACAACTGTCTATTAGCGACGGTCCGGGATCAATCCGACGACAACACCACGTAATTTTGAACAAGCGTCAGATGAAGAGGACAACACCTGAGCTGGCATACCACTCTCCAACCTTCTATACCAAGCCAACGTAAGGATATTTGAGGCCATAATGGATTTAACATGCATCAGACCCCGTCTACACGGCAATTTTTTTAAAATCTTTAATACGATGGACGAACTCATTTAAATTCTGGTCCTATCCTAGTCCTTATCTTGGCTTGTGTTGACTATAAAGAATTAACGAATTACGGTATCAAAAATGTGATAAATTAACTGAATATTTACATAGAAATATTGCCCTTGACTTATTCTTTAAACTTCAGTGTTGTCAAACATTTTTCAAATTTCTAACTCATCAGGACTAATCTTCCTATTAGGTTTTAAACAGTTCCCCTGCGCGCGCGTTTTCATTTTTTAATTTAATTCTACATTCTATGTTATAGATTCGACTTAGCTCATTTTGAGGAGTTGGAAGAAAACAGTGTTGAAATTTTTTTTAAACATCAGTACACGTCAGTAACAATCGTATGCGTAAGAACCACCATCTCTTAACACACTGGAAATATGTAGAGTCAGGAAATCAATGCTCGAAATAATAACCCTCTTGGGATGGTGGAAATCTTGAGATTAAAAAACTTGACCCGATCTTGATATTGCCATACGAAATAAAACGGACCAGATCTTGATCTCGTCATCCAAAACAAATCAGCAATATCTTGATGACGAGATATATCGTCATTAGCAAAATTGGCCAGGTTATGATGGACGAGATATCTCGTCGAAAACACTTTGTGGGATGAAAGTTTTTTTTTAAAACCAATGGCGGGCATTGTTTATTTGTAATCATTTTGCCGCAACAAGGTCAGAAGTGTTGACCAGTTGTGAAGAAGCACCCAATGGGCGACCATCATTACCACTATCAAAGAACAGTACAGTTTACATCTATGCACTGACCCCGGATTCGAACCAGGAACCTTCCTATCCAGAAACCAACACCTTATGTGGGATTAAAGTTGAAGCCTCTGCAATTACTGTTGGCTTATATGTATTGTTCGACTGCAATCAGAAACAACAAAACTTCGCAGATGATATTAAGACAAGTCAGGCTCATGTTTCTTATCAGCAGAAATGAAATCATAAATACAGGCATGCAAGTCCATTTCCAGGTACTTCTAAACTTCTTTGCTTTTTGATTCTTATTTCTTAGCATAAAACCATTGTGTTAGTGTATCGAGTTAATATTAGATTTGTAAACTCAGAAGATGAAAAAAAGTTTAGGGATGAAATGCAATATATGAAGGGATGATTTGGCAAACATTCAAAACTTAACTCGTTGTTGTGAAAATGGCCACCGCTTTGAGTTCAAGTACCTTTAATCATACGAAACGTTATCACGAAAAAAGCGAAAGCAAAAACATTGAAATCTGGATTATCATAACACTAGAGACGTAAAAAATTTGAGAAACTCCTCACGGATCGCCAGCCGCACAGAAGTGTTTAAAATCAACTCACATGTCATAAAAACATCTCCAACGTTCATGTCTCGAATAACAGTTGCATCCTTTTCACACAGAAAACAACTGCAGGAAATAGAACTTGGAGCTGTTTCTAAGCGGGATTTCTTCGGATTCAAAACTGCAGAAGCACAATTACATTCTATAATTTTATGATTAAGGAAATGTAACAAGATGAAGAGCAGTTGTGAATTATAAAGTTGTTTTCTAGGAAATATACAGCGCAACTTTTATAGTTTCTTTCCTTAACCCTACTTCTAGTAGTCACGATAAGGCATCTTGTCATTCGAAAAACAGGTCTTTATGGACGAGATATCTCGTCGTTTGAAGGAAACTGACAACTTGATTTTGTGATCATAAAACAATCTGCAATATCTTGATGACGAGGTATCTTGTAGTTGGCAAAACAGGGCATATCTTGTTGGACGAGATATCTTGTCAAAACTATTTAGAGAGTTAATGTAATGTGTGTGTCTTGCGCGTTTATTTAATATTTTTGAAATATGTTAGGCAAAACTCAACCTCTATAATAAACCTAATAAAAGTTTGAAAATCTTGTAAGCACAATAAAAAAATATTTGAATTATGTGGAGTATTACCTAATAGTTGAGGATTGTGAGTTCATTTACACTGATAAATCAATAAAATATTTGAGTAAACAATATACAAACTCGGTAGCTGTGATTGGCTAGTAATGCTGTGATTAACCCCACACAAGTACAAGAGCTATTGCAGGTCGTGAACCTTTGGAACTGTTCGCCAATAACTCCTTCGACACTACCAAGCATGTATTACTGTTAATGGTCGCAAATTTGAGCATTTATTGTAACCATTTCTGCAAAGAAGCATGTATCAAGGATGTTGTAAATTAACAATGTTTTTCTGTTCATGTCTCATTTTTTGTGGTCGTGCCTTCACGCGTCACTTCCGACTCTTCATTCATATACGAAAAATGTATGCTATACCACCCCTCTAAGTTTGTTTCATGACCGTAGAATCCCCCAGTGTTACTAAATCCTTTCTTCATTACACATTCAGTGATGCGATTGAGCTTCTTAATTCATTTCGTAGCAGTTCCCTTCAATGCTACACAATTTTATGTATTACTGTTCAAAATCATCATCCTATTCTATTAAAATATTTCAAACATTTATTGAGAACTCAGGATTGTAGAATAAATTAAGCTGATTTAAAAATAGATAATTTAGATTTGTTTTTGAATTTATGTTAACTACTCAAATATAAAAACTAGATTTTCTCCTCATAATTAAAGACATTATTTTTATTTTATGTTGATATCAGTAATTGTATATTTCAATTGAAATTTTGTTTGTTTGTTCAATATTCTTTAAACTGTTTACGCGAATTTAATTTCGTCAAAAATAGGATTTTAAATTAAAACTTTAATTTCAATCTTTTTCGATTTCTAAACAGATTAGAGCTATTCGCTACCTGGGTCGCCTCTATAAAAGCATTTTATCTTTTTGCATTGAAAATAAAGCATTTTAAATTTTAAAAAATGAATCCAATTAGCACATAATACACCCGATACAAAGGGATGTGTTTCCCTGATGACAAACGAAATCTATTTGAATAAAAACATAAGCCAAAGGAACGTATTTAAAAATACATAAACCCACAAATAGACGCAGATGCATCTAAAAAAGGGACTTCATTCCATTATCGGTGAAGAAAATCTGAACTCCGTTTGAAATTACAGAAATTTTTTTTAAAGTTCAAGTTCAGGTCGTATTTTCTGGATAGGATCAAATAGACCTGTCAAAAAACGAATATACAATTTTTTCTTCTCTCCTAATGTCACGAGCCTTAAAACCACTTTTCAAGAACTTCTAAACGAACTTAAGAAAACATTTCCTTTTAAATATGAAGAACCAGGCATCTCATACTCAGTTGTAAGAAAGAGCTGTACGTGATAACAAATAAATACAGCTACTTCTGTGTACAACCTGTATGAGCAATCTATAAAATTAATGGGCCGCTGTAACCTAATTAATAGAGTCGCAGATTAGCAACCGGAGAGTAGTGAGTTTAAAAATCGGTCCAGCAAAAGACCGTTGTATGCGTGGGGGCCTACGCACGTTTAATCTGTCGTAGCTACAAATGTCGTCCCATTGGCGAGATGTGGCAGTTTGGAGAGTCAGGTGCTAATCCTCGACATCTGAAAGTGGTTCAAAATGACGAGGTGTTATTTTCGGATCTTTCCCTTTGGGATTGATCTCGGACCGTCCCCAATAGCCAGTTGTGTTGCTCCAGTGCGAAGCAAGTTAAACTATCTACCTATTTATACAATTAAATACTACAAATAATTTCTGTTCGCAAAACGTTGTGTAATTTACATATATTTTGCAAAAGAGGAACAGAAGTAGGCTAACCGTACCGTTTTGAACGGAATTGCCCGAGAAATTTGTTCCTGATTGCCCGAAACTGTAGCGTTTGTTCATTATTTCCCGGCCGTTCCATCATTTCGATAAAAATGTTAATCTTGCCCATTTTTTAATAAAATATTACTTTTTTGTGTGTGGTCAAACCTATATTACTAATAATTTATATTTATTTATTCCGACCAACCGGTCTAGTGGTCAAGGTGTTGGCCTCTGGATCGGAAGGTTCCTGGTTCGAATCCGGGGTTAGGGCATGGATGTAAATTGTGATGTCCTTTGTTAAGGACAATGATGGTCCATCCACTGGGTGCCCCTTCACAAGTGACCATCACTTCTGGCCTTGTATAAGGCTAAAATGACCTCGCTCAACTCTGTACTTTGTATTGTATTGTATTTGTCTTCGCAATTGTATACTGCCTTGCCATTGGAAATTTTCTGCAATCTTGGAGTCGCGTATTATTCTCGATAAATGTCTGCGGTGAAATATAATGATTCGATGGATGTTTGCAGTGATTTATTTAGAAAAAACTAATACACGTTGACAACACATGCGCATCTCAGATACGTCGGCTGTTCTGCAGTAGCGCTAGTGCTTGTTTCGTGTGCATGTTAACTTTGGTTCTTCAATGATATTTAAATTTCATGCTTTTAAAGTTTTATTTTGTAAAGTAGTAAATAAAACCTTTAAGCAAAGGCAGAGGGGAAATTGCAGTTTTAATGACGATTTCCATAAAGAATTTATCGTCTTACTCTTACTTGGATTCAAAATATTAAATAAACCATTCCCATTTTTGCCACCTCAACTGTCCCATCTGTCAAGGAAACGTGACACAGATATGTCCGCTTTTATTTAAATAATAATATGTATTTTCATATTAACGAATGGCTACAAACGATAGATAGTTCGATTCATATCACACTGGATGTAACTCACCAGGCTATTGGCGACGGTCCACGAGGGGAATGATTAGAGGACACCTCGTACTTCTGAATCACTGTCAGATGGCAAAAAGTCTGGATAAATGGATCAATATAATACCAATCTCTTCGGGATTCATGAGCCAATTTTACAGTTTACTTTGAATATGGTTGATTTTTATGGAGTTGTATCACATAGATAAACCAAACATAGAAGAGCTCTAATTTTTTCGGCAATCTGATTCAACAGTACAACATTTTCAAGGTCTTGATTGCAGAAGGTGATGATAAATCTGGATGATTGCAATCAGTACAAAAAGAAAATGTGAGTGGACTTGAAATTCTTAAACGTTAAAAAAAAATAACGAATCACTTTCAAGTAAGTGATTGCGATGTAATTGAATGGTAGTTGGATTTTATGGTACAAAGGCCATACTTAATCCAAGCGGGATTCAATTTAAGCAGACATTTAGAAGTTAATTGGAAGAACATGACTGAAATGTGCTATTTTCGTCGTGCACTTTATTGGAAATACGAGTTTACAATATGTGGAGTACATGACTTTTATATTTTTGATCCATTTTATTTTTCATTTATGAGATGTCATAATTTTTGATATTTTTTAATTAACGTCATACTAGAGCAACACAACGGTTTATTGACGACGGTCCGGGATCAATCCCCTAAGGGAAAGATCGGAGGGCAATACCAAATAATTTTGAACCACGGTCAGATGACGAGGCAAACTTGAGTGGCACCCCACTCTCCAAACTTCCACACCAACCCAACGTGAGGACTTTCGGCCACGACAGATTTAAAGTGCATCACAGCCAGGTTAACACCTTAACCACCAGACTGGTTGGTTAGCTCTATGAGATGTACAGTTGTACGGAAAAAAACCAGTACCACCTCCTTTATTTCGAGCAGTATTCATACCAGAGCAAATTATGCGCGTTTTCAAATCGAAGCTAGCTTTGTTATTGTTATTTTGCTACCGCTGATGAGGAGTGAACTGGATTGAAGCAGATGTTTAAATTCGTTTTTTTCTGCTTACACTGCATAATTACAGCATGTGTTGTGACATAATTTTTGTTTCACTGCAGTGCCACGAATGGAGAACCAGAGAGTTCATTTTCGTCATATCATGCTCTTTTATTTTAATAAAGTAAAAAATGCTAATCAGACTGCTCTTAAAATGTGTTCTGTATATGGATATAATGCTGTTCCTAAGGCCACAGTTCAAAGGTGGTTTGATAAAAATTTCAGCCTTGAAGATGATGCCCGCTCTGGACGATAATCCTCTGTCAACAAGGACCTCTTAAAAGATGCCGTCGCTTAAAATCCCCGTTACACTGTTGAGGAACTATCACACAGTTTAAATACTCCAATAAGTACACTTCATGATCATCAGAAGATTGGATATGTAAGCCGCTACGATGTATGGGTACCCCATACTTTAACACAGAAGAGACTGTCAAACAGCACCTCGATAACTTCTTTACAAATAAGCCTAGTATTTTTAAATAAAGGGAATTTTCCAGCTGCCAGAAAGATGGCCAAAAGTCATAGAACAGAATGGGGCTTTTGTGATTCAATAAAATTCTCTTATGTTTTTGTTCTGCTTCGTTGGTATTTATCTTAAAAACGAGCAGACCTTTCCGGATAACGCAATAAAATGACATCCTCTACAAATTAAAGTCGTAAACAAATTGCATAAAGGGCATCTTCATATCAAAATTTGGACAAACAGCATATTTTCTAATGGAAACACGATTTTTAATGCCATAATCAGGTTCTGCATTGTTAAAGTAGTGAAAATATGAAATTCCATGACTTTACCACATTTATATCCCGATATATTAAATCTTAAAGTTTGTGCAATTTTCAAAGATCTATCACACCCTACCTCTTTTCCTAATCCCTGGTGAGTGTGAGTAATTCGTTCGTCTACTGGAGAGGACCACGCTTCATTGATATGATTTCAATCTTTATTTGGACTTTCTAGGTTATATAAGACAACTAGTCACTGCGTGGCTAGCCCGGCGTTGCCCGTGCCCGTGGTGTAAGTTATTTAACTGGTGTAAAATTTTCTGCTGATTTCAAATCCGTTGAGATTTTTAATCTATCTTCAGCGATTACGATTTTACGAAAAAGAATTAACAATCCCAGTCAAAATGTTTTTTATTTGTTGCTCTCATTCCCTGAAATGGGATAGGACAGGAAATGTAAACTGTTTCTTTTTTTTTTAGCGCGAAGGGCAGAAGATGCAATCTGTTTCACGTGACGTCACAATCTCTTGCGAAAATTTTAAAGATATATTCAATTAAAAAATTATTTATTTAAAGAAAATCATATTTTTAGGTATCGATCTAAAGTGAAATTTTCCGTAGATTTCAAATCCGTTGAAATTTTTACTCTTGTCTTTAACGGTCTAGGAGATAGAAATAAAGAACTGACTCCAGTTAAAAGATTTATCGTCTGGCTGGAAAATCATTCCTCCGCTCAAAATCAAAGTGGAAACGAAGGAAATAAATCTGAGCGTTCTCCGCGATGAAAAAAAATTGGCATGGTTCCAAGCTAGACGGCAAGGTCATGTGTGTAGAAAAAGTCAAGATTGGGGTGATTCTTCATTCGCGGAAGAAAGGCGTTGAAAAACCGATGGAGAATAAAACTATTAAATTCATTTAAAAATCTTCTAGATTGACAAAAATCTTCTAGATTGACAAATAAACACTTCCTTTAAAAAAAAAGTAGAGATATTACAAAATAGTACACAGCAGCAGAGAGCAACTCAACATCCGTTGTCTATCGTCTCCGTCGGTCGAATCCTTCTTTTTTCCCCACTCTCCCCTTTTCTCTCCTGAGATGGCCAACCCGATGGCCAGATTTATCGAGCATTCCTTCTTATAGGGGCATCTGAAGACCAGCGTTTACGGGACTCCATTTGACTCAATTGAGGACCTCGTTGCTCGACAATCCATTGCGGCTACAAGCGTCGTTGAAATGCCTGACATTTTTGGAACTGTTCGTCAATCGCTACCAAGCATGCATTACTGTTGGTGGACGCAATTTTGAGCATTTATTGTAAACACTGCTGCAAAGAAACACTTTGCAATGATGTTGTAAATAAACAATGTTTTTCTGTTCTTATCACATTTTTTGTGGTCGTGCCTCCACGCGTAGCTTCCGACCATGCATTCCTAAGCATAAAATGTATGTTTTAGTTAGCTGTACCACCCCTCCAAGTTTGTCCCATGACCGTAGAATCATCCTGTAGTTATAGCTATTCGAATTTCAAATATGAACACTGTTTCAAACATATTTTCAGTGATCCGACAATTATTACATTTACTACGCAAGTAAAAACGATTCGAGAATTACATTATGTTATTAACTATTCAAGTTCAAGCGATCCGAGAAATTATTATCCATGGTTTGTGAAACGGCTTTTTCATTTCCATCAAACTATAATAAGGTTTTAATTCATAATATTTTCAAACATTAATTTAATAATTATTATTGAATACTAAAAACTATTTTTAAAATAAAATATTAAGTGGATTTTGTATGGATTGTTTAGAAGTAACATGATACAAAATATCAGCGCTATAGAGATATTATTTAGGAAGATATGCATAAAATTCTAAGAATCTGTTTTTAACATTAGGAGCTCTAATCTTTATGTACTCATAACTTTGAAATGGTAAGACTTAATGACATGTAATTTGGTATATGAAGTTAAATTTTGATACAGATTCGAAATTGTGTTTCGAAATAAGGGGTTCCTATTGGAAATTGGAAAGTTGGTGCTCAATTTAACATGAAGACGACCCATTATGCAAATTTTATGAGTAGAATTTATAGAAGACGTTAGATCCTGTCAAAAGCCATCTTTGAATTTTCTCTACTGTTAAAATTGCTCGACAAGACTTAGAAGCATTTGAGAAAGTTTTAACTCCCGTGTCCTGCATAGGTCTGCTAGTAGACAGATTTAAAAGCTTAACACAACTTGAAGAAACCGTTTGGAGTTCGCACATAAATTATTGGAAAGTGCAAGTTTAGAAGAAATGTACTCTCGTTTTTTTGAAATTTGAACTGCTTTATGAATTATTTTCATGACGTATTGCGGTGGTAAAAAGTACTTGATAAAGAAAAACTTAAAACAATAGAATTAATCGGATTCCTAAATAAATTACTGCATCGAAACTGATAATGAAATACAGAGTTCAAAACTCAACTACATACTCGTGATTCTTTCACGATACTCTATCAAATTTCAATATTATGATTTCTGATGAATTCTGTTAAATTTGAAAAACCTCCATTTTGTAAATGAAAATGTCATTTGATTGCTGTAGAAGTATTTTTATCCATTCAATAAGCTTACACGGTTTTGTTAACCCAACAAGACCGACAAGTCTAGATCTTAAGCCTGTTTTAAACAAACAAATACAATTTAAAATCAAATAAATGAATAAGTTTTGCATTCATTTGTAGTTATAATAATAAAGGGCGTTCGTCGAATCTTACTTCCTATTTCTATTATCTAGTGTAGCAAAACTTATTGTAGAGTGACAGACCAAGCCCATTTCTATTAAAATGAAACGCCTACATTAGCTTTGTGTAGGATTGCTTATATCCGGGTCATATAAAATAGATATATCGAAAAAATTTATTTAATTATGTAGTACCATTTAAACGCTAATTGAAATTATTAGATATATTGATTCCAAAACAAGATCTGCCTAAATTAGCTACCCACGCAAGAAATCATTTGTCTTAGATTGAAATAATTTCTTTAGACTTCACGTCAAATCAATCACTTAGTGACAATCACTTAAGACACAGAATTCTATTAAAAAGGTTTTGAAGCTTCCGCCCTGAATTTATTGATGTTCCATAAAGATTCCAAACCCGTTAACGATTTATATCAAAAGAACTTTCGTCCTACATTACAGACTAACTTCCAGCTCATTTTTATGCACGCAAATTTTTCAAACGTACTAATGAGTGAAAATGGCACTTAAAAGAATATCCCCCGTCCGTTACTCACGAAAGCTATTTAGTTATCAAGTTAGCAATCTTCCGATTCTTTCTTTGAAATGGAAAACAAGAAAGACAAATTTTTCCCTCAGCGATTTCTTTCACCAAAGCCGAGAAACGTGAGGATGATCCGCTTCCTAACTTTGCAGCATCTACGGAAGCAAAAGTCGCTATTAATTTTCAACGATTTCCCAAACTCGTGGTGTGACAATTAGCAAAAATTGTCCCAACTTCCTGTTCTCGCGCTAAGCGACGACAAAAGAAGGATGGGTAGAGAGGATTGACTTCACGCGTGGGGAGGGGGAAAAGAGGCTACTTTCTTTTTGGGGTCACAACTCTTTGTCCTCTTGCAGAATATTAAGCTCGTCTCGTACAAAAGATGGATGTTCAGATCTCGGATCCGCACGTTTACAGAATTATTACATTTTGTTTAGATGTTTCACATGGGGAAGGAATTGCAGAAAGTGTGGTCATTCACTTGGTTTGGTAATGGTTTTCTTTTCAGAGAAATTGAAACGAGAGCGTGACTCTCCGAGTTAAAATAAGTTTCTCTTGTGACAGATATTTTAATGCAAGCACCACTAACTTGCGATACTTAAAATATTTTTAGCAAGTCTGATATCTGCTACCAGTTTAAATTTATTGACAATCTTTTCAATGCTATTCGTGTATTTTTTAAGCAAGTATACAAAATTTCTATCCTTAATATTCCAACAAATAGTTTAGAGTTTATGTCCAGAAATATTATGAATACTATCACAGTGCTGAGTTAATTGACAAGCTTTTCAATGCTACT
This sequence comes from Metellina segmentata, assembly GCA_947359465.1. Classification (NCBI taxonomy): domain Eukaryota; kingdom Metazoa; phylum Arthropoda; class Arachnida; order Araneae; family Tetragnathidae; genus Metellina; species Metellina segmentata. The sequence continues at coordinate 30,352,170 of OX375881.1, forward strand.
CGTGTATTTTTTAAGCAAGTATGCAAAATTTCCATCCTTAATATTCCAACAAATAGTTTAGAGTTTATGTCCAGAAATATTATGAATACTATCACAGTGCTGAGTTAATTGACAAGCTTTTCAATGCTACTCGTGTATTTTTTAAGCAAGTATGCAAAATTTCCATCCTAAATATTCCAACGAATACTTCAGAGTTTATGTCCAGAAATATTATGAATGCTATCAAAGTGCTGAGTTGAGACATATTTTGAATTGAAATTGAGTAATCCGTGTTATTCTGTACCATTCTTCGGAATAATTTTTCATTTCTAAGCACAATATCTGTGTTTTTGACTTCTCTATTTGCATCAATTACATTAAATTCTATCCTTTATCTTATTTATCTTCCTGTTTTTCTAGTGCTTAAGGTCACTTTAATAACCTCTCTTTTAATATTTAATTAGATATTAGTTATGATGTGGAAGTACGCTTATTTCAGCTAGTTACTCCGAAAATGATACGTCTGTTCTCTATTTGTGTTTAACAACAGCATGTTTTAATATTTTAAAATCTGAAAGTCTTTGGATATTGTATAAATCTGTATAGGGGGTTGGTAAAAATCTGAGAGAAAAGTGAAAAAAAGTATTAATCTTATTTTCGCTATTACATTGGTTTCAAAATTCATTGAACAATACTGCATGTAACACTGTCATAGATACAACTTTAATTCCAGAGTTAACAATGTACCGCAAAATGTCCAAGCATTGACTACGATAGCTTTCCTATATTTATCAGATTATAAAAAATACTATGATAAAAAATTGCCATTTGTTTTTTTAAATTAATTGTATTCTCCAAAATACTTTTTTCTAAGCATTTCGCTACTTCATTACTTGTATTTCTTGTCGTGGTGGTTGTCTTGACGAAGTATCTCATCAAAAATAAAATTGTAAGTAAAACTGACCAGATCTTGATCTAGTCGTAAAAAATCGATCGGCTTTGTGACGAGATATCTCGTCATTAGCAAAACTAGTCAGATATAGATGGTCGAGATATCTAGTTGAAATCACTTGGAGGGTGGTTAATGTATTACAAGAAACTGATAATCTCTCACTTTCTGATAAGACTAATTATACAGATCTTACTTAACTTTTTGACAACGGCTATAGATATAACTGGTACCATTCTATCTTGGCGCGATTTTTATAACTTTCAAAGTAGAACTGCTGTACCAGCAGTAGTAAAAATTCTTTCTAGGCATGATTCTTTTAACTTTCAAAGGTGCATTTTTCTTTTTTGTGTTGAGGAAACTTGTGCGTGTGTCCAATTATTTGACGAAAATCTTGAGGAAGCTTGACCAGTTCTAACCTTATGACATAGGAAAATAACCCAGGATATTTAGTTGCAATATGAGCGTAGTAAATGCTATTAACATTTGATTCTGTCACATTCTCGGTGAAGTTAAATTTATATGGACAAATTGGGTATAAAGAAAGCTATTAGAGCTCCGGAAACATTTAATTTTCAATAAATTTCAACACTGTAGATAATGCAAATTATCAAACGTTTCTCGGTACTGTAAGTATTGTACTTTTTCTTATTTATATTTTTTTATTTCTAAAATTCAAATGAGTCCTTTGAATACACAAGAAAGCTTTATTCATAATCTTTTAAATTGCTTACTATACGCAAACATTGTATATTTCCTAATCTACATTTTTGAAATTCCAAAACTTAAACTAGCAGTAGGATGATGCCAACTTTCATTCATAATCTTTTCAATTTCTTACTATACGCAAACATTGTATATTTCTTAATTTACATTTTTCAAATTCTTAAATTTAAATTAGCAGTAGGATAAACCCAAGAACATTAATTCATAATCTTTTAATTTGTTAGCTATATGCAAACTTTTTACTTTTATTAATTCACATTTTTCAAATTCCACCGGTGAATTACAAACGTTCACAATGAACACACCTAACCCCACAAAGTTCAGCACGGGCAACGCCGTGCTAAAGACGCAGTGGCTAGTTCATAATATTTTAAACCGTTAACTCTACGTAATTTCATTTCACACACAAGGCCTCTTTCCATAACATACAACATTTTTTTTTGCATTCCCGTTATTTTTTTTATAGAACTTACAAAATAAAAAAATAGCGATTAATTTTAAAACTACTGTACCAACAACAATTATGCATTTAATTCTTTTACTTTAAAACCTGAAAGCAATATACCTTTATCTTACAAATAATCATGTCCTTATCAGATTCATATAGTTTTATCTTTAAATTAAACCAGTTCACATGTCCAAAGGCGAAACTAAGGTCACGTTTATTGTTTTTCACTCATTTTTTGAGTCACCTTGATTTATATTGAAGAATTTTTAACAACGGTAATAAGTAATTCCAAAGCACATCAGGTTCACAACCAACCTGAAGAGAATAATGGGAAAGGCTTTGCTAACATTCGACTGAGAACTTAAATTCTTATTTTTTCTAGTATAAAGAAGCATGCCATATCAATGAACTTTCTAGAGTTTAATCTTCATTTCAATCTGCAGTTCAATGGGTAGAGTATGAAGAACAAATATAAAATGCTGCAGAGCGTGTAAAGTGATCCCTACAGACATGTTCCAATTAAAATCAACATTTCCAGGTCATTTATGTAATATATTACTTTCTAAACTTGGAGCGACTCAAGAAGTTTTTCTGAAAGTCAGTAAGATGCCTCATAAATAAAGGAAGCATCCGTTTATTTTCAGTTACATAAATGTAGTTTATGTAATTACTGTTTGTGTGACTTTTAAAAAACCCATTCGAAACCTAATTTAGTTTTGCTGGAAAATTTCTGAAATTATGATGCATAATCTTTTCCAGTTTCTCCAAAAACTGACACAATTGAATCGTTCTTTTATTTTTATTTTTCAAAAGTTTTAATAGGAACGATATATGTGTAAATAAAATCAGGAAATGTGCTATACGTGTTTAAAGATATCACCAAATTCTACAAATTTTATATTCACAAATAAATGCGGTGAAGGTTTCAATCTTTTGGGACAAAATTGCTAGCAAAATTTACTTTTTTGAGTTGGCATAGACGTGGTTAGTATATATTGAATTATTATTGACTGGTTTTAAGAAAAATTGTCGCGGAAATTAGTCACACTTTTTTTTAATGTCTACAAAAATTCCTTATAAGTAGGAGAATTATACTCAAATTTAAAAATAGCTATGCAAGAAAGACAGTTTGACAGAGTTTGAAATTATAACTAATGAAAGAAACCTAATGAATCCAGACAAAGATAACTAACTATACCACTCCGTAAAAACAGAAAAAGACACACTTTAAAAAAAAATTTCGAAAAATTTATTTTCTAAGAAAATAGTAATAAGTGTTTTTGAAAGGTTGCCCCTGTAGACATTGGCGCCTTTCCTCTCCTTATCTACTCTCCCAGTATTAGCCATATCATTATTTAACCCTCAAGTGCTTCACAACTTGTTGGGTTGTGATCATATAGTCAGCTTTAAAAACACAGAAATGCCTCAATTAGTTTGTATCGTAATGTTTTTTCTAGTATAAAGAGACACAAAACCCTAAAATTGATCAAAATATTAAAATGTTTTATCATCATTTATTAATTATACAACTTTAAATATTCTGCCTTACCTTCTACCTACTTATCTTAACAGTAGAGTTTGAATAATTGAATAGATAACAGAAAAAAAACTTTGTTATGCTTTCGATAACTAAGCGTAACACATTCACCATATTTTGAGGAAATGAAATTCTTTAGAAACAATTGTCTTTTGCAGCATATCAATAGAGAATTTCTGAAAGTGACTTCGGATTTGAAATTCTTGTATAGGCCCATGGCTGTATTCTTTGGTGCTTTGTAAAGAATTGTAAAGTATTAGGTTTTTTATTAACCCACACGCATTGTTTCCATCTTTGAATTTGCTGTCCGCTCTTCATGACTTTCAACTAATTTTGACCAATATATTCTAGACCAATAAAATCTTTCTTCGGGATTCCATTCTAAGCAAAAGAGCAATAGAATCTTTGTAAAGGATTCGATTCTAATGAAATGAGCAACATAATTTTATCAAAGGTTTATATTCTAACGAAAGTATCAATAGAAGCATTTCAAATGATTGTACTCTAAAAGACGGAGCAATCGAATGGCTCAAAAGGATTCTATTCCAAGAAATATGTATTAGCAATATTGGAAATCAAATCTTTCCAAAAGATCTTATTCCAAGGGAAAGATCACTGGAATATTTCCAAAGGATTCTGTTACAGTTAAATGAGGAGCATATATTTTCCAAAGGATTATATTCTAAGGAAAGGAGCAATCATATATTTCCAAAGGATTCTATACAAGAAAAGGTGCAATCGAATTTTTTCTCAAAACATTTTATTCTAAGGAAATGATTAATGGAATATATATTTAAAGGATTATGTTCTAGTAAAATGTGCAAGATAATTTTTCCAAAGGATTATATTGTAAGGAAAGGACCGATAGAATCATTTCGGAAGATTCTGTTCTAAGGAAGAGACCAATAGAACCTTTCTGAAGGATGAAAGAATCTATAGATTCTCTCACAACCAATAGATGTAATTATTTAGTGATTAAGTGCGCTGTGTGGTAAAAAAAAAAAGTTCGACCCTACTCGAAAATCTCGCAGGCTCAGAAAATCAATCTGAAAGCTAAAACTTAAGATCATTCAAAAAAAGAACAAAAGAAAAGTACTCGTAATTACCCAAACCACAACATTACTATTCTTTAGGGTTAACTAAACGAGTCAAGGCGTTTCAGTCTTCTCCCCCAAAATAGAAATAAATTCAGATAAAGGGGGAAATTTAGAATTCAGAGACTGTGCTGAGGATTTAAGTTCAGTTAAAAAACTGCTTTTCCAAATTCGTGACAAGCCCTAGCACAACGCTATAAACTAGGCTATGGTAATTCAAAAGATAAACTTAAAGATGTTCACCAATGACCTAGTAGCTAAAGACGCTTCTGGTGGTAGACCATTAAAGATTGCGAGGTCGATCAACTACATTGGTTTTGTTCATGTATGGTTGGGATTTTCCTTACCCCCCCCTCCCCCTCCCCACTAGTGCCTCACAAATGTGAACCGACTATCTTTAAAATTCATCCACTGTTAAATGGATCACACAATTTGGAATCGTGTTTCGAAAAATAGGTAATGGTAATTAATTAACGTCGCGCTGGTTACAACACAACGGGCTATTGGCAACGCACCGAGATCAATCCCCAAAAGAAAGATTCGAGGACATCACTACATAACTTTAATCCATGGTCAATAGCACCTAAGATAGCACCTCACTTTCCATACTTCCATACCATGCCAACGAAAGGCATTTGAGGCAACGGCAGAATTAAAGTGTACGAGTCCCCGTGTACACGACGGTCTTTGGTTGTACTTAGTTTAGTACTCACAATCCTCTGGTTGGTAATCCGAAGTACTTCCAACGGGGCTCCGCTGCCCCGAATACTAAGGGATAACCATCCAATCACATATTGGTCAATATCCGCTTTATCGTTCATTCTTGCTTTGGCTTGGCTTCTCGTAATACGACTAGACAAAGACTAATTAGACCAGAATCTATGGTTTACAGTGGACTAGCTGAATAACCCTGCGTTGCACGGGGTTTGGTTAAATGTTGATTGAAGAGTGAATTAGAATAATCACTTTTTACATTGAAAAATGCAATCGTTTAAATTGTACGGAAAATACTTTTTAGCTTCGTTTTAAATTTTTCATAGCGCCTACAATTTACTTCGGATGTAATTATATACATCTAATCCCTGAAAAATATATTACAATACTTATGCGAAAGACTGACATACGAATAGAAACGAAATGTCGATGAAAAAATGCAGAATTCGGAAAACGAAAGGTGTGCAAATTGTCGAATTGTTCCTGAGATGAAATAGAGCAATTCGAAAACGACTATTGAAAAATATTGATAAAGACGATAAGGATTTATGAAATTTAGTAATGCTCAAATACAACAGCGACATTTCCCTGTGTTAAGCTTCCTGTAGAACGTGTTTCCTTGTCAATATTCATTTATTGCAAGAAAACAAACTTTAGATTTCATAATTGGGGATAGAAGAGACACTTTTAGGTAATGTGTGCCTGTGTACCTAAACGATGAGCAAAACTTTTAAGAGGTGATAGTACACATCCAAACAAACAACTTTCATGAAAGAATGCATTGTCTGAATTAAAACGCAAAGGTGCTAGAGGGCGCCGAAGGTGTAGTTGTTATAAGAGACATAAACACATAAAGAGAGAATAAGTGACAAAAGCAAGTTTAATGACATGTGATTACGATAAGTGTTCAAAACAGTGACCGGCAGTGGCTATGCATAAGGTGCAATGCGAATAAAGGATTGACGAGCTTTCTGAAAAACGCCAGACCTATCGCGTACTTCCCCTGCAGCGGCCGAAAGTTTGGCGACGAGATCTTCTGCAGATTCAACGGGGGTCTCACAAGAGCCTTCAGATGTCCCCAGAAAAACGAGCGTGGTGGCCAAGCTAACAGGACCACCTCGCCCAATCCATCGGTTCGGAAAGTTAAATCCAGGTAGTTTTACACCTATTGTGCATAATGGGCTGGTGTTCCATCTTGCTGGAACCACATTACATTCTGGATGTGTTTGGGAACGTCCTTCAATATGTCTGGCAGCACCAGTTGCAGAAACGTGAAGTATTTTTTCCCGTCAAGGCGTTCTGCCAGAACATAAGGTCCGAGTAGGTGGTCTTCGATTATTCATGCTCAAACATTGATAGAAAAGCGCCGCTGATGACCATGTGAATAAGTGACATGTGGATTTACATCAGCCCAAACAGGTTGATTGAGGGTGTTAAATGTACCTTCACGCGAAAAGCACAGTTGCCATGAATTCTGGATTTACTGCGCTCTTCTGCAGAAACCAGCCAGCGAATTCCACACGACGATGAAAATCGTTTTGAGTTAGTTCCTGAACTCGTTGAACATGGTAAGGATGCAAACGTTCAACATTCAGTACTCGCCATGTCGTGGATTGTGATACATGTAACTGCCTAGCCACTGCTCGGGTACTTGTACTTGGCTGATCAGCCGCCTTATCCAGAGTGGCTTCTCCCACGACTGACGTTCTGTTCGTCTTTGCACGACCTGCATCCTACCGGGAAGCGAGAAAGGATCCCGTTTCGCACAACTGTTGGTGCAAGCGCTCAAATGCTTTAATGGCCAAATATGGCTCTTGCACCATAATACCCAATGCCAACCAACCTCGGAATTTCCCCTCTATGAGCCGACCAACCGGTCTGGTGGTTGAGGTGTTAGCCTCTAGATCGGAAGGTTCCTGGTTTGAATCCGGGTCAGTGCATGGATATTTGTAAGCGTGTGGTGTAGAGGCAGCTGATGCACCTTAAATCTGTCGTGGCTAAAAGTCCTCACGCCCGGTTGGTGTGGAAGATTGGAGAGTGGATTACCAGCTCGGTTGTTGCCTCTTCATCTGACCGTGGTTCAAAATTACGTGGTGTTGTCCTAGGATCATCGACTTAGGGGATTGATCCTGGACCGTCGTCAATAGCCCGTTGTGTTGCTCTAGTACGACGTTAATTAAAAATTACCATCCTCTCTGTGATTGATCCCGGATCGTCCCCAATAGGTTGACTAGCTCCAGTGAGACGTTAATTCAACTATCTCTCTTACGTCGTACCGCTAACAAAACAAAATGAATTAAAAATATAGAGCAACGTTTAATATTTCTTACTGATGTTAATTCATATTCTTAATGGTGAAAAAACCACACACTGTGTTCGTGGTATTATAATAAGCTTCTCAATTGAATTGCTCTTGACTTCTTCACTTGAATTGTACCTAATTCACTATGTCTAGTCCTATTTTCGCGTGTCTAGAAGATGTCTAGTCCTATTTTCGCGTTCGCTGACATTTCCTTTTCTGTGTGATGATTTCTGTCTTCCAGATTTCACATTGACTTCAGTAAACAGACTGCTAAAGTTTCATTAGAGTGGCCAGCTTTCCACGTAGTTTTAGCAAAATTGTGCAGTTCCGTAGCTCAAATAAACACTCTAAAATTAAGCGGAAAATTTGGTGAATAAATCCCGTTGGTTTCAATTGACATTTTTTGTATCCATTACCAGTCTCTTTTTTATCCATTACCATTACCAGTCTCTTTTACACAAATAACGACAATTTCTGTACCCCGCAAGTTAGTGAAAAATATATACAGGGCATTTCGACAGTATCTAATCAAATTATAAAAAGGTGGTGCAGAGTCCCAAAATAAAAATATATATATTGTTGAAGATCCATGTTCACATTTTTATTTTAATTTAAATACGTGCTAACTTTAAGAAAAACGTATACACTAGAAGTTTTTTTTTTAATTTTGACTTTAAAATCCATTTTTTTACACAGGTTATTGATATATTCTTAAACAAATCATTGAGAAAAAACAATCAGATATGGAAATAATTAGTTATCTAACTAATATATAATTAGCAGAGTAGCATGTTTTTTGAAACGTGATATCTCAAAAATTCTAATTTGTTCAGAAAGACGATTCTTATTGGGAAATATTTCTATTATTATTCTTTATGTTTTGAACCTCCATCAAGCTGCTAGAAGAAATTTTTTTTTTTTTACAAATTTTTAAACAAAAATGCGTAAAATATCAACATTTGTTTCAGGTATTTCACCATTTAAAAATCCATTTCTTGACTAAATGCTCTGATTTAGATTCAAAACATCCATTGTACTATTTAATCACAATGATGCAAAGCTAATTATAATAGGTGAATTCATTGAGGAGTTATCACGTTTTGAACAAAGCATACTATTGCAAAAACGCAGTTCTTTAGAAATCGAGTATAAAATTTTGAAAACATATCTGTTCATTGGCGACAGTATCTAACTAAAACCCATGTAACTAAAAATCTACTTCAAATATTTTCAAGATCTTGTCATTGTTTGAAAGCTAAGAAATTGGAAAATATTTTGAATAAATAAAATATATTCTGGTTAAATTTCATGATATCTAATGTATACATACGCCTTAAATGTCTAGAGCGATGGAAATTTCGCACTCTTAGACACTCGCTCACAGAAAGGAGAGAAATTTGAGTTCAAGTACACAAAGAGGAGATGAACTTTTACATTTCAGCTTCTCTCCAAAACGTGCTGCAAATAGAAAACGATTACAATGTAGATCGTGTTCTGATTTTTTTAAGGACCAGAGTTCAGTTCTTGATTGTGAACTACTTTTTCTTATCGCCAGGAATACCGTGAGTCACGGAGTAATTATACCGTCGGGTAATTGCCCGGGTACTGAAGAGCAACCCACTGGACATCTTCAGCTATGTCCTTTTTTCATCCATGAAATATTCCCCGACAAGGTTCAGTATTTAAAATACATTCAATCAAAATTAGATAGCTATTACTTGGACCTCTTGATGGCTGATAGGTTGTGGAATGAATACTTGATTAGTTGTTTATTCATAACCACTAGAATCAAAACAATCCTTACTTTCTATTAGGAGGATCATTAACCTTCTCTGGTGGATATCAAGTCAAGGTATCATGTCAATATCAAAACAGACGAGATATCTCGTTGTTAGGAAACTGACTGGATCTTGATGGACGAGATATCTCGTCATTAGGAAACTAACTAGATCTTGATGGACGCGATATCTCGTCGTTAGGATACTGACTAGATTGATGGACGAGATATCTCGTCGTTAGGAAACTGATTAGATCTTGATGGACGAGATATCTCGTCATTATGAAACTAACTAGATCTTAATGGATGAGATATCTGGTCGTTAGGAAACTGACTAGATCTTGATGGACGAGATATCTCGTCATTGAAAACAAAAACTAACCATATCTTGATCCCGTCATCATAAAAAACTGGCAACATTTTAACCGATATCTCATCAGCATAAAAAAAAATTGGCAATATCTTAACAGATATATCGTTATCATAAAAGAAATTGGCAATGTCTAAACAGACATCTCGTCATCATAAGAGAAATTGACAATACCGTAACAGATACCTCGTCATCATAAAAGAAATTGGCAACATCTTAACAGATATCTCGTCATCATAAAAAAGCTGTAAATATCTTAACAAATATCTCGTCGTCATAAAAAAATTGGCAATATCTTAACAGGCATCTCGTCATCCTAAAAGAAATTAGCAATATCTTAACAGATATCTTGTCATCATAAAAAAAATTGTGAATATCTTACCAGATATCTCGTCATCATAAAAGAAATTGGCAATATCTTACCAGATATCTCGTCATCATAAAAAAAATTGTCAATACCTTAACAGATATCTCGTCATCATAAGAGAAATTGACAATACCGTAACAGATACCTCGTCATCCTAAAAGAAATTAGCAATATCTTAACAGATATCTTGTCATCATAAAAAAAATTGTGAATATCTTACCAGATATCTCGTCATCATAAAAGAAATTGGCAATATCTTAACAGATATCTCGTCATCATAAAAAAATTGTCAATAACAGATATCTCGTCATCATAAAAAAATTGTCAATAACAGATATCTCGTCATCATAAAAAAATTGGCAACATCAAATTCTTCAAATATGAGTTTTAGTTTTCTATGAATATGGTGATCCTTAGACTCGTGAAGTCCACTCAATCATATTTCTTTGTATAAAAGCTTAATTTCTTCTTGAGGAAGACACTTAAATTAACGTTCCACTGGAGCAACACAATCCAAAGGGAAATATTTCAGTACTCCTCACATTTTTGAACCGCGGTCATGTGACAAGGTCAGCAACTGAGCTGGCACCCATCTTTCTATACAATGTCAACATGAAGATATATGAGGCCAGATTTAACGTGTATCAAGCCCCACGTACATGACGATCTTTGATTGGATGTAGTTTTGAACTCGTAATTCTCCGGTAGCGAGTTCGAACTCAACCAAAGACCGTCGTGTACAAAGGGGGATAATGCACGTTAAATCTGTCGTGGTTCCAAATGTCCTCACCTTATCTAGGCTCACACATTAGCTCACGTTGGCGTGGTGTGGAAATATGGAGATCGGGGTGCCAGCACAGGTGTTGCCTCGTCACCTGACCGTGGTTAAAAATTACGTGGTCTTGTCCTTGGTAATGGTAATGGTAATTTTTAGTTAACGTCGTACTAGAGCAACACAACGGGCTATTGACGACGGTCCGGGATCAGTCCCTTAAGGGAAAGTTCCGAGGACAACACCTCGTAATTTTGAACCACGGTCAGATGACGAAGCAACACCTGAACTGGCACCCCACTCTCCAAACTTCCACGCCAACCCAACGTGAGGACTTTCGGCCACGACAGATTTAAGGTGCACCAGCCGCCTCTACACCATACGCTTACAAACATCCATGCCCGGACCCGGATTCGAACCAGGAACCTTCCGATCTAGAGGCTAACACCTTAACCACTATACCGGTTGGTCGGCGTCTTGTCCTTGGATCTTTCCCTTAGAGGATTGATCCCGGACCGTCGTCAATAGCCCGTTGTGTTGCTCTTGTTGGACGTTAATTAAAATTACCTTACTTTACCCTTTCGTTTTCACAAATAGATAGGTAGTTAGTTAATTATCGTCACACAGGATGAACTATTAGGGAGTGTCGTGAAAGATCCGTTCGTTTACCCCGAACTGATTTTTTTTACTTCGTGAACGTTTCAGTAAGCCCACGATAAAAACTTTTTTTTACGTTATATACGTTTTTTTTTACAAAGATAGCACCCAAATGTCCAATTTATAGAAACGACACTTTATGTGCATGTTGAATTGTACTTCCGAAATATTATCTAATCGAAATAACTTAATTTCATCTGGTTACTACATTCCTATTTGCTTATCAAAACAGAAAATATTTACAGCGTATTGCTTCTTTTTGTGTGAGTGTGGGCTTTCTCAGATTTACTTGAATCTATTGTTTTTGCATAATATTCTTACCTCTGGATTTGAGTACTTAAACAAAATATACCACCACAGCAGAAATCAGCAAACACCTAAAACTCACTCGTTCAGTTTGATTTAGATCGGTGCATGTTTATTTTAGACGCATCACACGACATTTATCACCGCTGAACAAACAAAGCTAGAAATGCTCTTGACAGTCTACATTGAAATATCGTCCGTTCCGACAAAACTAGACCATGTAAATGGAATAAAATAGATGGTATGTCGAGTTCGAGTTTTGCATACTAAGTTTCACCTTTTGTACTAAGAGGCCATGTTCCTTACCTGTTGGATCGTGAAAGTCAAAAGAAAAGGAACCTACTGATGTAATGTGACATCATGGTGAAATTTCAAATGAGAGTTTTATGACTTGTATCCATTTTGTAAATATTAGGCTGATTCTCACCCTACAGTTATTTTGCTTGTGATTTATTGACAAAAAATATGTTGGGCAAATATGCTTGTTTACAGTTCTTTCCGACTCGTATCGATTTCGTCTAGTGTCTGGCGCAGCTTGTACACTAACGTACTTTGTGCCATAAAACCAAAACGAACCAACCAACCGACTGGTATCAAGACGTTTGTTAATGGTACCTATTTTGTATACTTTCATTTCAGACTAAAAACTCGATAGAACCACATAAATTTATAACTAAATCGATTTATTCCCATTTTGCCTTAAATATAAATACAAGGGAAAAGTAGATATAATTTAAAAGTAATAGTAAATATATTGGAAACTAAAATCAAAGCCTATTATAGTAATTTTCCCCAATGAGAGGCCAAAGGGGGCTGATGCACGTTCAATATTTTGCGGCCTCAAATATCCTCACGTTAGCGTGACGTGGAAGAATGGAGAGTGGGGTGCCAGCTCAGGTGTGGCCTCGTCATCTGACAGTGGTTCTAAACTGCGTGATGTTCTCGGAACTTTCCCATAGGGATTGTTCCAGGACCGTAGTCAATAGCCCGTTGTGTTGCTCCAGTGTGACGTTAATTAAGTATCTCCTACCTACCCAATGAAAAGTGAACCTGTAGCCAATAGTCCGTTGGTGTTTCTCCAGTGTGACGAAAATATATTCAACTACATACCTTACCTAATAAAAGTCCCGGTACCCAGTTAGTAAAGTCGCGGATAAGCAAACTTGGAGTTATGAATTCGACACTTGATCCAGCCAAGGACAGTTGTGTTTGTGGGGGCCTGGTGCACACTAAATCTGTCGAGGCCTCAAATGTCCTCATGTTGATGTGGTGAGGAATCTTGGAGAGTGGGGTGCCAACTCAGTCGATGACCTCGTCATGTAACTCATCAACAAGCAAAAAAACTTGGAGAAAATCTGCTTTAATAATACGTTTGTTTACCACAGAGCAATTATAAATGGCCACTGCAACTGACGAACCTATATCTAATAAGGAAACCCCTTTCGGTAGCTGAGTGTCTTAAGGTGTCACTCAATAATAAATGATAGAATGAAGCATTTTACTTCGAGTTCCTTGGATCTTTACCATAGGATTTGATCCAGGTCTTTCTCCGATAGCCCTGTGAGGTTATGCCCAGCCAAACAGAGAATTTTAGAAGAAAACTATCTGTTTGTTTATCTTGATTAGATAAAAACAAACTTATAGTATACTATGTACAAAGGAAATACAGTTCTAATATTTGAATAGTCTCAATTATTATTCCTTTAACAGGCACAGAGATGAAAACTCTCAAGGGAGTCTCTCAGATCTGTCGAAAGAGAGGCACCTCGTATGTTCTCTCCATAAGAAGTCTTTTAAGTCTCTCTCAGTCCCCTTCTTAGGCCCGGTGCACACATCCGGTTTTTCAACGTGCGGTGCCGATGTCGCAACGCAAGTGCGGTCTGAGATACATTAGATAAAATGGAGTAGTGCACAAACATGCCTCCGGCGCCGCACGTCCGACTTGCGTGAAATTTGTACGGCAGTTCCCCACGGCGCCACGGCTCGCCGAACACGCTTCTCCGGTCTGAAGTACCTTGTTTTCGTAAATAAATGGAATATAAATAAGAATTTATAAATGGTTGTATCCAGTAAAGTCTATTTTGTTTCGAAATATACTTTTTTGTACACCAATTAAACGAATTAAACATGTTTTCTTCGATAGAGTATCCATCGCAAATGGCCCGAAATGAGTACTTACGTCATTTCAAGGTTATGTGTGCATAGTTGGGCTTCGGTGCCGCACGTTGAAAAATAGGATGTGTGCACCGGGCCTTATATGCAGCCTTGACCACCTCGCAGCTGGGGACAAATTCCTTCTCATTAGAGTACGGATCAGAAGGAACCGACCGTCCTCCTCTGCTCGTTTGTCGGTCACTCCAAAATGCCCGGAATCGCCGACCCCCCCCCCCCGTTTCCTCGAGAAATCTGGAATTCCAGGGATGGTTTACAAAGAAGTGGTCTGCTTCAATGAAAGTCTTTCTCACGGGTTTCCCTCGTCAAGTAAACTGTAAAGGGTGTGGATCTCACCATAACCCGATGTGTTGCTACAGTTTGATATTATTTATCTACCTACCTGAATTGATACATGGTTGGTTGGTCTACACGTATTTGATTAAACGAATATGGCTAAGCGACTATGAACTACATTTCATTGTTAGACCCGATAGTATTTGGAAAGCAAAGGTAAAATCGCAGTTTGTTCGGTTTGTTTGTTTACACTAAAGATATTCTCTCTCTCTCTCTCTCTCTCTATCATAGGATTACATAAAGTCAGGTAAATAATAACCCTAACTTTTGCATATGGGTCTCAACATCTAAAATGAAGTCACTAAGTGTTAAATTTCTCACATATTGTAGATGACTCTGTGTGAGCGCGTGGGGATTTCAGGGATAAGACACTGATGAGAGAGGTGCTATCATAAGACTCTAACACACTAGGCCATTAATTTAGTCGAGTAGAGGGTAAAATTTAGTAGCTAAACGTGTTGGGTCAATGCTATTTAGTCGAGTAGTTTAGAAAAATGATTTAGTGGGCTCGATATAGTCATATGGATCGTAGGCTGTCGAGTAGTATCTCCCACCCAACTCCACTAACCACAAGCGTGCCACTAGACGGGTCTGAACATGTCTGAACACGTATGTTTAAGGCCCAGTGCACGCATCCGGCTTTTCAACGTGCGGCGCCACTGCTGCACCGAAGCCCAACTATGCACACATAACCGTGAAATGACGCGCGAACGCATTTCGTGTCATTTGCGATAAATATTCTATCGAAGAAAACGTGTTTATTTCGCTTACTTGGTGCAAAAAAGTATATTTTGAAACAAAATAGACGTTACTGGATACAACCATTTATTAATTATTATCATTCCATTTGTTTATGAAAACAAGGTACTTCAGAACGGACTCATGTGCGGCGACCGTGCAGCGCCGTGGGGAACTGCGGTACAAATTGCACGCAAGTTGGACGTGCGTCGCCGCAGCGGCGCTAGAGGCATGTGTGCACTGCTCCATTGGATATAGTGTTTCTCAGACCGCACTTGCGTTGCGGCAAACGTTGAAAAACTGGATGCGTGCACCCGGCCGCCGAATATGGTATATTAAGTATTCGTTTTCTTTCCGCGAGGTCTCTGTTTCTTGTGTGTGTTTTTAGTGGCAACATGACTCGTTGGAGTGATAATACTACGGTCAAATTTATTACTGTTTATGTGGAACTGGAGTGATTATGGAATGTGGAAGTATTCCCTGAACAAAAATAAAGCATCCAAGGCAGTTGCAATCGATGAGTTAGAAAAAGGGATGGGAATACCGGAGTTTCACGAGAAGAAAATCAAACAAAACATTAAAAACATTAGGATTTTGTTTTTATTTTTAAACTAGCAGAATTAACTACCCGGCGTTTCTCTGGTTGAATTAATTGAATGTTGATTGAAAAGTGATATGACTAATCATTTCTCTTTCGTAAAAGAATGCTAGATTCATTTAAGTATACGGAAATTAATTTTTAACATCGTTTTAACTTTTTCATCGCTTCTATTTATTTCCGACGCAAATATGTAAAAAAATTTATTTTGTAGATAACACATTTTTTTCTTGAAAATTCCATTCAGCCGCACATGGAATAACGGAGCTCGAAATAGATATCCTCAGTGTAGCCAAATCAAACTCAATAGATTATAATTAAAAAAAACAGGTCTGTTTTACAGCGTTTTAGAAAAGTCACTGCTTTGGATCTTCAACAGCAGGTTCTCTAAGAAGCACATTCGAAGCTTCTTGCAAATCTCTTTGACCAATCCATTCTCGTCCCCCTTTTCTCTTCTTTTCATTTATAATATCTTCTTCCAGGATAAGCCCTGCAGCACCATTTATTGCTCGATTCAGCTTCACTCTCGGTATCATCCTTAGTAGTCGTCACTCGATCACTAATTAAACGTGTGTGAACAAACACTCCCTCACTTGCTGTTTTCTCGTTTAGTAGAGCAACTAAATCACTCGCTACTCTACTAAATTACTGGCCTAGTGTGTTCGAGTCTTTAGACCTGATGAAAGCGAGGCTTCCTTAGCCCTAACGAGAGCAAGGCTTCCTTAGCCATATTCAGGCTGCACGAAAAATAGCTTAGTGTTATTAGTTCTGAAATTAGGCAGTTTAACAGAGACAGTGCACTATCAAATCTACCAGGGTAAATCTCTCTATATTAAAAAAAATGTTACCGCAGACGCCGCCGCTGCAGTGGTGAAAACTCTCGTTTTTCGCTCGATTCTTAGGCGGTTTCCCGAGAAAGTATGGATCAGAAAATTACGAAATTAACATGGTTTGTTCAGCATTGTACATAGAACAAGACGAATAAGATTTTTTAATCCGATGCGGTTATTAGTTTAGGGTTTGTTAAATGTCAAAGTAGAAAGAGCGAAATTTCTAACGCGAGTGAGCAAAAGACGTACAATTTTCAGTCTACCGTTATTTTTTTTAGAGTACCTCTAAATGTGAAATTTTGCAGGACGCCGAGTTTTTCTCAGAAATTTCAATTTGGTTCCTGATAACATATTTTTTTAATTCGTGAAAAATCGGGACATTTTCTTTACTGTTTTTTAAAACTGTCATATCTATATCTTATTACTATTAGTTTTTAATTTGTAAACATCGCAGGGAACCTTAGAATGTCTTCTTTCTTACGGTAGATACATTTTTGAAATTGATTAATAAATAAATTCGATGCTATCAAAAGTTGGTCACACAAATTTCGGTATATTGGGAAATTTTCATTACTTTTTGTTAAAACTATCATATCTATAGCTTAATACTATTATTTTTTAAATTTGAAAACATCAACTAAAACTTTAGAATATACTTTTTACTATGGTACAATTGTTTTTGAAATTGGTTAATAAATAAAGCTAATGCAATCAAAAGTTGGTCAGACAAATTTCGGAACTTTTAGATAGTAATTTCCGATACAAAACTCAAACTGTCATACCTATGGTTTAATACTATTAGTTTTAAAATTTGAAACTACCACATAAAAGCTTTGAATGCACTCTTTCTTAAGGTATAATTATTTTAAAAATTGTGTCATAAATTAATTCGATGTGAGGAAAAGTATAATTTAGCGAAAGTGTAAAAATTGCTGATAGCGCGCAGAGGGATCTGTGAAACGAAATATTGCATTTTTAAATAACGGGTTTGCCAAGCAAACCAAATGGGATTGAACAGCAATCCCCGTGGAATGGCTAGCGGTTGCGAGTGTTATTAAAGTTAAACCCTAGTGTTATTAAAGTCCAACACAACAAATGCTAACAAATTCTTATTTCACAACCAAATCTTATATGCAAATGAAAGTAAACAGACTGAAAGCAAGCCTACCTTTTGTTAATGGAATGTTCTTGTTAATCCAGATATTTTCCACTGGTTACCACTTAGAAAGAACCTCGCACAGAGAATTAACTTTCGTGCTTATACTGGCAATCCGATGGTGGGTTTTAGTTTAATGGCGCAAGGTCCAGTAATGGGCAAGTGTCGGCGATCAGATTCGAGGACAGTAAAAAAAAGTTTAATCCTACATTTAAAAATTTAAAAACTAAAACGCTATCATTAAATGCAATTAACAGTCAGTTTAACCGAGCAACACGGCAGTTAAAGGGGAGTAAATATTTTGACGTGACTAGAGTTTATATTCTATGAATTTGTAGTGGATCTGAAATATATTCGTTCGCATCCGTCATCTTCGAAACCTGCTTTGGTGGAGTCACTGGTCAGCAAAGGAGGATTATTCGAAACTCGATCCAACCATAGACCGTCGTGTATGTGTGGGCTGATGCACATTAAATCTGTCGTCGCCTCAAATGTCTCGTGTTGGGGTGTTGCGGAAGTTTGAAGAGTGGCGTTGCAGCTCAGGTATTGAGCTCGTCATCTGACCGTGGATCAAAATGACGAGGTGTTGTCCTCGAATCTTTCCCTTTGGAATGGTGTCACCAAGAACACGATGTGTTGTTCCAAATCAACGTAAACTCAACTACATACTTACCTACCTTATAATTTATAAAGCTAGTTACTTCTTTAACTTATATTAATATGCGATACATTAAAAAAAAGTGGTTTAATGAAAAGGAAATTTTAGTATCATTGAAATTTTTACTGTTGAAGTTGATCTGGTTTAAAGGGTAATGAGGAGAATGAGACTCTTAGGTACGTTTGAAATGTGACGGTAGGTACATGATAGGCAATTGCATTTACCTACCTTACCATTTGAGTAACACAGTAGGCTAGTGGTCCAGTTTCAATCTCGAAGGGAAAGATTCAAGGACACTTCGTAATTTTGAACCACGATCAGATGGCGAGACCAACATCTGGGTTGCCATTCCGCTGTCCAAACCTCCACACCACGTCAACTTGATGGAAATTTTAGACCTCAACAGATTTTAACGTGCAC
The DNA here is from genome assembly GCA_947359465.1 of Metellina segmentata. NCBI lineage: Eukaryota > Metazoa > Arthropoda > Arachnida > Araneae > Tetragnathidae > Metellina > Metellina segmentata. The sequence goes on from OX375881.1 coordinate 30,371,076, forward strand.
CAACCTCTCCCGAACATGGCGGTCTTTTCCTGGATCGAATTTGAAAATTATAAACCGCAACCCTAACAACTAGCTACAGTGGCCCTCTAAAACGTGACGGAATTTTTTCAGGTGTACCTGATTCAACAGGATTTCATGTGACTATAACAGGGGTTCCCAAAGTGTGTGCCGCTGCACCCTGGGATACCACGTAGAGAAATAAGGGGTGCCGCGAAGCGCCCATGAAGTTGTTGCTATTATAAGGAGCAAATATCGTTCGAAAATTAACGTCGTAAAAGAAATGCGAGTAATTGTATCAGTAGCACATCGTGAGTAGTTGTATCTTAATTCCACGATTCGAACAATTGTGTAGTCAGCAACAGGCTCATCCGACACACTAAACACACACATATACCTCCAAGAGCATGCTGAAGGTAATTTTATTTGTTTTATTTAAGTCTTCACCTACACCTGTGTTTTCCTATTAAGTACAGTTAAAGTATTTGTGTGAGTTTTAAATAGGAGTTGTATTAATTACGTCCATGTTCTTACCAATTAATTCATTAATTTCTTCTACAAAGTTGTATAAATATGGAAAATATATAATTTATATATTTTTTAATAATATAGCACAGATAGATGTTTCATAACGAGGGTGCTGTGAGAAAATTCTAATTCTCTTAAGGGTGCCACGACTTGGATAAGTTTGGGAACCCCTGGACTATAACATATAATATTAGTTTCTATTCTCGCACATAGAAGGCAGCACGAGCAACTTATCTTGACTTGATTGAGATTTGAAAACACGAATGTACACCAACGATGATGATGAAGCACTGTGTGTTTGGGAATTGAAATAATTCTTCAAACGGTGTAAATTTGTGAAGTGACCACTCTTTTTTGTGAAATAGTTCAATTGCTTGCTAGTGTTAAGATAGTTTCACTTGTTCATCTGTAAAAGAGATTTTCGACAACTCACAGAACTGCTTTTTTACATTTATGTATTGTCATCAACACAATCTATCACGTGTGAAAGTTTCTTTTTTTTTTGTGGGGACCCCATCTAGATGCCCAGTTCTATCACCGAAATTATTGAATCTGCTATGTATTACCAATTAACACATTAAAAAATTAATTAAACGAAATAGAGTAAATCATCACCACATGAATAAAAACATTCAATTTATTTGAAATGTTGTATTTAACTTTCAAAACAAATATTGTGCCAGGTGAAATTTTCTTTGTCATGAGAGAATTACATTTCTTCAATATTTTCGAACTCTACAAAGTAAATAAAATAACTTTTATACATTGATAGAAACACACATTAAAAGGAAAACACATTGAAAGGAACACACATTGTATAAATTGTTACAAGATTGCTGTATACAGATAACTGTCATTACAAAATGTGGTATACGCGTATATTAGAAAAATAAAACGAAAGCAATATTTAAACTTTGTAAGAAATGTGTACTAATTATGTATTCGGTATCAGTATGCGCACACAGAGAGTGCAGGTGTTTCCATGACGTCATCTTAATAAATCATTAAGACCGAAAAACGTCTAAAATAGGTGATTCTGAGAGTATAAAAAATTTGGCCAATGTTAGGTCGAAAACTTGTTAAATATGTCTACTTGCCACAAAAAAAAAACGCTAGTATTAATTTAATGTTGGCCTCAATTATAGTTACTAGTTATTGCTCAAATCGATTATTATTAAGCTTTGATGAAAAATGCCATTATTAACATTCCTTGACTATAAATCGCACATGGGAAATTTTAAAGCACTCACCATGTGATGAGCAAAGACGCTCGAAACACTATAGTGATCAAAAAGTATCCGCAATGCTGTCATAAAACAAAAGGTATCAATTTATTGGTCGACACTTATTACATCTCCTTCAAAGTAATATCCTCCGACTTTAATGCACTTCTGCAACATTTTTTCCAAGCCTCGAAACATGCATTAGAGTCGTTTTTTGAAACCCTCTCAGGGTTAGTATCCAATTTTCTTTTATTGTATCAATGGACTCAAAACGGTGACCACAAAGAGGGAGTTTCACCTGTGGAAATAAGAAAAAGGCACACGGGAGAAGGAATACGGAAAAAGGAATACGGAGCTTGTGGAGCCGTATTTGTTGAATACTTAGTCAAAAAATCACGAGTAATAATGGCACTGTGAGAAGGTACATTATCGTGATGCAAAATCCATGAGTTATCTCGCCACAATTCTGGTCGTTTTCGACAAATTGCTTCACGCAAACGGCGCTAAACAATCAATAATAATCTTTATAGACATGATTGACAAGTTGATATTTGTCTAAGTGGATGGTCTACCAGATTGTGAATTATTTACAACGGATTCTCTACCTTCTTCAAATGTGTTTGCAGCAGAAATTACATTGCGGAAACAAAATTTAATGCACGTCCTTTGCTTGATACACTCGACACATATTGAAAAATCGACGAAATGAAAATTATTTTATTATTGAAATTGGTTTACTCTAGATTGAAGAGATGAGCAAAATATATAATGACGTACGTTTTTCGTGGAATAAAATAATATTTTAACACCTTTCGCCATCTTTATAATTTCTACAACTTACTTTGGACATAAATCCTACACATCATATCCATTCATGTAACACAGTATTTTGAGGGAGATTTGGAATTCCCTTTCTTAAGTTCTTTTCATGTTTAACTCAATTACTAAAAACGGCGAGTGCCCTCGCACTCATAGTCAACAAAACAATATTTTTTACTTGTCGCACTCTTGCATCCGGCATGCGACATTGTGGAATTACACAATCTTCTCCTGTCATTATGACAAAAAAAAATTTAATGTTTGAAAAGTTTTCGTTCGGATTTTTAAACATTATTATTTTTTCAATAACGGCTTTATTCTTTCAATAATGGCATAATTACACTTAAAATTTGCTTGATTCTGACCTACCTGCCATTTTAAGTCTAATATTTTGTGGTGGTGTTGCGTGTGATGAAAAGGAAACACAATATATTAAAATAATAAATATTTAAAACTGAAAACAAAAGAAAACAGCGAAATAAAACAAAATAAAAGATGTCTGGAAAAAGTTGTACTAAATATATTAATTTGTGATTCCTTTTTATTTTCTTCATCTCGCAGTTGCCATAACTTGCAACTAAAAAGTGCAGACAATTTTGAAGTGCGAACTTAATTCAGAGTAAACGAAACAGAAAATATTACTGCATGTGATCAGCCAACACGAGTTTCCGTTTCATGCCCGTTAATTCAAAAATATCGTCTGTCCCAAATATTTGGAAATCGTTTACATTGCGCAAAGAACAAAAATAAGACTCAAAATAAATATTAGAGCTAAAATTCCATAATTTTTTTTTTTAAAGAAAAATAATTGCTTTTTAAGCAGTGCTGGTTAATCAATCAAAGTAATTATAATACACAACATACATTCCAATGTTTCCAAAACTACCAAATTATGGTTGATTTAAGTACACTTACACAGGTGTTTTAGCATAAAACTCATCTAAATATAACAATAAAGAAATGTTTAATATTGCGTTCACTAAACTAATAGATAATGTATAAAATAATACACATCTAAATCAAATATCCGAAATAAAATACAGGTGATACCTGCGCAAACACACAAGCATAAAATAGAACATAGAACAGGAAGACGGACAGATAGACTTTCGCAACCAATTTCACTCACTAAATGAAGATAAGTACTCACTGTATGCAAATTTGCATGAAAATATATTAAACCGTGTGGACGTGTATAGGGCACAACATACATACAGACAGACAGACAACAAACGCTCAATAGGCAGATTTGGCATCAGAAGGGTCCAAAACGGATAGAAAACTTGAAATGGGTCGAAAATATTGAACGTACTAACACTCCATTCTTATTTATATAGATTTAAAACAAATTTATTTTCAGGCGATAAAATTAAATAAATCCGGATTGTTGCCACATGTTTATATAAGTCGTAAAAATATTTGATAAAAGTTTGCAGACGATATCTACTATATATGTATTTTAAAGAAAGCATTCTGTATACTCTTTGATCACAGTAATCTAAGCACTCAAATCATTAAAATATGGATAACTGGTTTTCTTTTTTAAGATGTTCTAGTTATTTATCTAGCACATTGTAACCTGTTAATAGAAAATATAAACACACAACGAAAAAGTTTTCTGCAGTATCACAAAAGCATTCCAATTTTGCACATAAATCTTTATAATTGGCATCTTTAATAAGGTGCCTCTGATTGTCCCAAGAAAAAGGTTGGTTGCGTTTTTTGAACGCAAGGGACATGTTTGGCCTTTACACTCCAATGTAAGACATACAATACAAGACACACGCAAGGAACGTTTTATTAACCCAGAAGAAAGAAATACAGTCAGGGAGGAATCGAACCTGTGCCGACTACAGCTCGCAGGTTTACTAGAGCAGTGAGCATACCCGCTAAGCCATGACGCCCCTCTAAAGATATAGGAATGTTTGAAAGAAGTGACAGTAACGCCAGAGAAAATACGTCACTAGCGAGAGGTAAAAAAACAACTGTCCCCTATTAAACCAAAACTTTTTTCCTCCCCTTTCCGGGGGGGGGGGCTCAAGGTGACGAGTGACGTTACGGGGTTTAATGGGGGGGGGGTTGTCCACCCACAATAAAACAAAATTCTATACCTCACATTCCTTGCCTATTTTGTATCTCGTTTATCTTGGATGGATACTAGTGTTGCGACATCGACAGCAAAACATTAATGTTTTGAAACATCGATGCTGATAATACATCGATGTTGTCAAAAATCGATGTTTTTAAAATTCAGTGTATTTAAACTTTTTTCCCCAATTTCTTAAAACTGGTTTATCACCTAGTGATGCGACATCGACAGCAAAACATCGATGTTCAAAATTAAAACATCGATGTTGATAATACATCGACCCAAAACCAAAGACGTTTTTAAACTTTTCCCCATTTCTTAAAACCACTTTAGCACCTAGTGATGCGACATCGGCTCCAATACATCGATGTTTTTTCATAAAACAAAAATGTTTTGAAAACATCGACATCGATGTCGCATCCCTACTTTTCAAACCCTTGGCCACTTTGGTTTAAAAGTATGTTCAATTAGAGCTGATTATAAAAATTATGCTTCTTAGTTATTTTTAAAATTTTTATAACGGTACTTTTTTTTATTTAAAAATAAAACATCTACTATGTAAAAACATCGACATAACATCGACTCCAATATATTGATGTTAAATACATCGATGTTTTTTTAAAAACATCGATGTCGCATCCCTAATGGATACATTAACAGTGAAATTTTCATCTGGAGTTCTTGTCTTCTTTCTATGCCAGGTATTTTATTCGTGTCTCTCCATACCGTTTGTGTGGAAGATAGGATACCGAATTTAATTCTTAACTATTCGTATTCAAATTCGTATGTACATTTGATTCGTATTTCCATTTGTGTTCATGCTTAGGCCTTGAAAAAGATAAAGTGCTGTTGGAACAAAGAATTCGAAAATGCAAAGTCATAAGTACCTTAAGTGGAACATTTAATCTGGCACGCATCCTTTGATTCAAAGTTGTTTTCATTCCCCTTACAGCCTCCATAAGTAAAAGTCTCGCAAGTCATTTTATTCGCATCATAGTAATAACGAGTCATACTTCCTCTGCAAGGTCCAGTCACAGCTTGCAGAGAACAAGGGTCGGAGTTGGCTTTTGGAATAAAATAAGGTATTAATTGCATAAAGAAATATGTTGTCAACCCTCCAAGTGGTTTGACGAGATATCTCGTCCATCAGAATATGGTCAATTTTGCAATGATGATTCATCTCTTCACCAAGATATTGGAATTTTTTGTGATAGACGAAGAAATGAAGAACTAGTTAGTTTTCTCAAAATGACGGGTTTTTTCGTCTAGCAAAATCTGGTAAATTTTGCTATTGATCCGATATTTCGTCAAAATAACCACCAAAAGGGTTAATATTAGGGTTATCACAAAGAAGCGTCGAGAAGTCGATTGATATGAGATGTGTATAATTAAAGTTCACCTGTTCTAAACAGCATACAACAAAAACTACGTACCAGAATGTTGCTAAATTTTTAGTACCCTTAAGGAAGTCATGAGAAAGAAATTCAAGGCAAAAAAATTAGTTAAAAAATCACCACCATGGGCGATTTTTGGCTTGTATGGTATGTAAATTTACTTTTGCAGGTCATCGCTCTCATCACTGTTTATACACTGTTACACACGGGTACTAATGCACGGTAAAACTGCCATTACCTCAAATGTACTCACGATGGCCTAGTGTGGAAATTCGGATAGTGGGGTGCCAGCTCAGTTCACCTAGTCCTCTGACCATAGTTCAAAATGACGAGGTGTTGTCATCGAATCTTTCCCTTCCGGATTGATCCCGGACTGTCCATCACCAATACCCCAATATGTTGCTCCAGTGTGACGGTAATTAACTACCTACCGCTACAATTTAATTTTGCCTCAAACTGAAAACTACGTTTAATTTATGAGAACGTCCATTACTGATGAATTTGTTTCCCAAAACGCAAAAGTTTGGGTTGTTGAAAGTCTATCGTAGCAGCGTAGTAACTTTGGTCGATCATCAAAAAAGCATATATCCCATCACGGGTTAAACTTTACATGAAGACCTTCCGTTCTAAAATTAAATACGATATTCTTCTGAGATTTCATATGGTGGTAGTAGTAGATAATGATTATCAAGTTATTGGGAACATGTTTTTTGTTAAGACTTATATTGCAATATTTGTAAGTGCCCGTGCAATAATCTCTTGGTATTCTAATAATCTGCCAATTGTATTTATATTTATTATTTAATTGGGTTACTCGTTTATATATGTTTTTTTCCCTTTACATGTTTTGTACATATTCCTATGTGATCTATCTAGAACACTCCATCTGTAAGTACCATCTGTAGTTCCACGTAGAACATTCCATTGAGAATATTCCACGCAGAACATTCCATCGAGAATATTCCATGCAGAACATTCCATCGAGAATATTCCACGTAGAACATTTCATCGAAAATATTCCATGTGAAACGAAAATTTAATTGTTAAATAAAACACTTTCACTACACCTTCGAATTGACTGTATCCAAATCGTCGGCTGTATTGCATTAGAATGGTCGGGATAAACTTAAAGAACGCCCTTTCTTTTTAGCTATTTTATGACGTAAGTTTCGTTCCCTTGACATCGTTAAGATGTACTGAAAATTTGACAATATTCCTATCAGTATTTTTTGCTGTAGACTGCTCAGATTAGGTGAACATTAATAATAGGGACTTAAGTCGCATAAAATTGCATATTCACATACACAAAACTGAGAATAAAACTTCGTCCAGGTCTTCTTGTGGAATTTTATTTTATTTATTTTTTCATTTTTACAACATGCCTAAAAAACTACATCTATTGTTTTTAAGAAGGAGAGCGTATTCTTTCAACCTTTAAGAAAGATTACATTGGACTTTTCCTTAGAACAGAAAGGAAAAAGTATTTCCTTTGGAAAAATTTTGTTGCTTCTTTTCTGCTGTTTCTATTGTGTTCCTTTCCTTAGAAGGAGTGAAATTAATTTAATCTTATCCCTACCGCAAATAAATTTTCGCTTTTGATAGTTCAGACTGGTAAATAACCATGATCCAATTCGTAATATTTTCGAGTATTGCTTTCGTGTTGGAGTATATGAGGATCCCTGAAAAATACTTTTCATCGTAACCTCTACGAATCTTAGAATTCTGCAATTTTACGAGTTTTCATTGTGATTTCCATTATTTATTTCCTGAAACAAGTCCTAAATCCATATTTCATTCGTCAATTTGTAGAAATATAATTTTAATTGATCTTTTACTACTTGGAAATGAGCAAGAAAAGGGTTACCTCATCTTTAGAGACACTGTCTATTTAAAAGGTCTAATTTAGAACTTTGTTGCTTCATAAAACGTGTTCCATCTTTGAACAGAAGAACGTGAATTTACTGCTTAAGGATTCCCCAATGAAACAGTTAACTATTGTGTACTTAAATAAAACTAATTATAGAAATAGTCACTATGAAACTCAATTGTTAAAATAATCCCTTTATTACTTTATTTTTATTTGCAATTTTCTAGATGCATAGTCATTAATTTCCAAATGTAAACCCTGAATAGCATTCAAACTGGGAATCAGAAAAATGCTTTTCCTGTTTTAATAATATTCAGGCGATGGCACGGTTTTAATGATGCTTTGTCATGGAAGCATCATAAGTAATCATTGAGGTTTGAAAATAGTTCTCAATGTAGCTTATTTTAAAAGCATAATATGCAAATAGCTCCATAAAAAGAACAATGCTTTTGCAAAGCTTTTAAGGACTTAAAGGCTTCTCAACAGAACGAGACAAATAAGTTAAAAAAAAGCAAACATTTAATAGATTTTTCTCTATGTTTCAAGAATTATGTTACTGTTGTCGCTGTTGAAAATTATAATTGTATATTTCATTTCCTTATTAGTTAAAAAATGCACAAAATTCTTGTTCTCATAAAATTATTTCTTTTATTTTAGGCTTATTTTGAATGTAAACATTTGAAAGATGTAAAGAATTTTGGCAACATAAAAATCCAGATGATGCACAACCCACTAAATATACGCTATATCAACTAATTCGATGATTTCGTGAGACAGATTCGGTGGAAGACCGAAAGTCGTTACACTAGACTTTGTGCAAGAAACTCAACGAAGGATATTGCAATCTACTCATCAATTCGTAAAACATTTCTCGCAACAAATGGGTACATCACGTGGATCAACTCATAGGCTTTAAGAGCTTTGTATTTCGTGCTTATCGTGTAAAAATTATGCAAGAGCTAAAGAACCCGCCTTTACTATAGCCGATGGTTCTGGAGATTTATTAGCAACAACATCCACATTTTGGACAAAACATTTTTTTTCTAATGAGGCATGGTTTCATTTAAACGTTACGTGAACACGCAAAACTCCTGCATTTGGGCGACAACAAATCCCTGTTTATTAATGTAAAAACCTTTACATTCTCAAAAATTCACCATTTGGTGTGCCGTATCACTCAAAAGGATTGTTGGGTCTTTGCTTTTCGAGTCAACTGTTGATGGCACAGTATACAGAGAACATATCCAACAATTTGTTGCATTATTAGAAGTGAATAAACGAGATTCTTGGTTCCAACAAGACGGTGCCATCTGCCACACAATTTCTGAAACCTTAGACATGCTTCAATATTTTTTCTGCGATCGACGCATCTCAAGAAATTTTTGTCCACCTCGTTCTCCTGATCTGAGCCTCCCTGACTTTTTTCTGTGGGGATATTTAAGGACCAAAGTTGATGAAGATAATCCCTAAGATGATCTGAAAATCGCCATTACTCAAAGGATCCAAGAAGTCCCTCCCAGCGTCTTAAAATATGCGTTTCTAAAAATATGCGCGAACGACTTCAGATTTTCTTCCAAGAAAAGTGCCGATAGTTGAAACATTTTTTATAAATAAAGGTTCAAATTTTTTTCCCTACGTTATGTTTGTGTGTGTGTGTGTGTGTGTGTGTGTGTGTGTGTGTGTGTGTGTGTGTGTGTGTGTGTGTGTGTGTGTGTGAAGTCCTTTTTACAAAAAACCTTATAACAAAAACCTTATAACAAAAGTTTGAAGTCCTTATAACAAAAAAATAATTGTTTTAAAATTTTGCTTTTGTATAATAAATTCACGAATCGTCATAACGGGAACTTTTAGGACACTCTGTATATTTATTTTCTATAAAAAACATGATTAGAGGGAAAGAGAAATAGTAAAAGCCATCGGATTTACAACAACGCAAATTACGAAATTCAAGAATTTGGGAAATTAAGATACTTTGTTATGGTGTACATTTCCTTTCTGGATAAAAAAATTAAAGTATTTTTCAGAAAGTATCTTAATTTTTTGAAAAACACAGATTTAGTATTTTTGTTTTAGCATGCAAATTTTATTTTTTAACCCATAAATTTAAATATTTTAAATAACTACAAGCAATTTTAAAAAGTGATAAAGCTTTAAAATAAACCAATCAGACTACCTACCTGCCCTCGAAAAATGGGTAGAAATTGTCAAAGCTAATAAGCAGACGAAAACATACATGTTTGCTCCGTGTTTCATTGTAACAGCGTTTCAAAACCTCAAAAACTTCTTCAATAGAATTCACCTAGTAGATTCCGTGAAACTGTAAAAGGAAATGATGGAAACCTAACAATGATATTTCTAGTTTTTACAGCAGTATTTATATCAACGATGATTCGTGTTATTTAGTTCTAGCAAATGTAACCGTGTCTGTTGGGAAATGAATTGCATAATTTATGTTCCTCATCCTTTTGAAAAATGAGTATGATTTGTTTTATGTTTCAATTGTGTCCTTCGCTAGAGTCAGATGTATAGGAAATTATGTATGCACATTTTCGATTGCATTCCTTTCTGACGTAGTAAAATGCGTCTTACCTTCCGAAACCGGTTTATTTTTTGAGTGTCACAAAAAATAAAAATGATACATAAATGAACGATATCGCGTTCAATAGAGTTTTTAACAAAGAATGTCATAAATATTCATTAATCTTGCGCTGACGTCATCGGTTGATGTAATCTTAGCGCAAAGTTGAGTCACGAAAATGGACACTACCGCTCACCAGAGGTGCCAGTTCAGAGGTTTTACCTTTTGATCTAGAGGTTTCAATTCGCTTCAGAGGTAAAAACAGAGGTACAAAAATGCTCTGAGGTAAAAACAGAGGTTTGGAAAAAAGAACAAAGGTTTATGCAGAGGTCTGAAGTACAATTATAATACACCGTTTGTAAACTAGCCTAGACGATTTTTGATGTTTTGAGTTGGCAACACTGACTTGCTGGTTTTTCAGAAGTGATTATGATTTACAGAGATTAACCTAGGTTCAGAGTGCTTTACGCAGTGACCATTTCTACTCCGTGTTGCAAAAAGGTCAAGAAGATTTACAGAATCGTGGTAGGCTTAGCGGAATGCACACAAGTGAGATAGTCTCTATTATATAACGGCTTACAGTGCCAATCGATTGAATGAATGAACATGGCGTCACAGTATGAACATTATCAAATGAACAGTTGAATATCGTCGCTATTAAACGTCGCTGTAAAGAATTCACTGTTCAACTAGCCAAAGAAGTACGTAGTAGGCTACCAGATAATGTTGGTGTGCTGCTTCATTTGTCTACACTACATCCCAATTGCTGCACAATTCGTAGCTGTGTGTGAAAATATGGATAAGTACTAGAAAGAGTGGAATCGGTTACCATTGATCTCAGAAGTGTCAGCCGAGGAATTTATCAAGCATAGCCCTTTCAAATTCTGGGCCTCTATAGATAAACTAACAGATGCTGCTGGAGAAAAACAATTTCCACAGCTCTGTAAGCTTGCATTGACTTTAATGTGTTAACCATTTTATAATGCAACTGTCGAGAGAATGATTTTTCAACTGAGTAATGTAAAAACTAAACTCAGAAAATCGCTACAGCTGAAGACAATTGAGTCAATCATGATGGTTAGGTATGGACTGAAATTTAGAGGTGAAAGCTGTGTAGACTTTAATCGTAGAAAAGAAATGCCGAGGAAATTTAATTCATATGCAATGTATGGCATAAAGCCCAAAGAGGCAACCGAACTTGAAAGAAGTGAAGATGAAATATGGGAGATTTTTGAAGGATCTAGTGGCATTCTTTTCAGTCTCTACTATTATAAAATGAAGTTTGTGTATTTGTGTGTACGGGTCTGGTACCATGAACGCTGACGCGTGCCTCGACGTTCTCGATAATTCGGCCTTGCCTACACTATGGCAATACTACAGCGATGATGGTTGTTTCTTCCAACAGGATCGAGCTCCATGCCATACTGCAAAATGTGTGCTGGACTGGTTTCCTGAAAATTAGGTGAGTTTGCTTGACTGGCCTGCTTGGTTCCCCGATCTCAATCCGATCGAGCACTTGTGAGACGAACTGGAGCGACGGGTACGACACCGCCACGCACGCCCGTCTTCACAACAATCTCTTCTCACAGCCTTGCAAGAGGCATGGCGAGCTATTCCTGCCCAGACTTACAGAGAATTTGTGGAAAGTATCCCTCGACGTGTTGTAGCTGTAATACAACCAAAATGAGGGCGTACCCGTTACTAAATAGAATAATAAAGCACTCTTTCTGGAAAACGTGCAGTGAGCAAATACTTTCGTCCATATTGTGTATGTTTCTCAAGTCTCTCGGACGTCTTTGAAAGCCATCAGTTCAAACTCAGAGAGATAGATCGTTCACCAGTAAATAGCCCTTAGGGTCGCATTTTCAAGTGTGTACGGGCTTCACCCGCCGGTACGCTCGTGATGTTTTCCCCCGATAGGGTTTGCTGTCTTTAGTAAACACGGGTGTCTCGCTCCCGAGATACTGAAGCGATCCTTTTCTGCTTTCATGTGAAAAGAAAAGATCACTAGAGTACCTCGGGTCCTTGAAGGCCGTACACACCTGGAGATAAGCCCTTGATGGCTATTTTGCCATAGATTCGTGGACTTCGTCGGTTATCGGGACTAACCGAACCCGGAACTAAATCCATCACACCTTCACTCTATTCCTTTCTCCGTAACCAGGAAATTAAATCCATTCTCATTTTAAAAAATCCCACCCAACGTTTCGCAGCTTTGATAAGTCTTTATGGGTCTCGAATTGGGATGCGACATCGACAACAAAACATCGATGTCAAAAATACATCGCCCCAAAACCATCGATATTCTTAAACATCGATGTATTTAAACTTTTTTCCTCCATTTTTTTAAAAGTGGCTTAGAACTGATTCAAAAATTAAACACCGACAGCGTAAAAGCATCGATGTCAAGCAAACATCTACTCCAATAAATCAATGGTTTTTTACTATAAAAGATCGAGGTTTTGAAGACATCGATGTCTCAGCCCTATTGTCTCGTTGCTAGGGTCACCGCTCCCACTTTTATCCGCGTCCTTTTCAGACCCTTCACTCTTAGCCACTTGTGTCTAAAAATACAGTAAAACCCCGACTATCCGAGTTTCCGCTTTAACCGAGCTATCAAATATTTCTAGGATTTTTTTTTTTGTTCAACATTTTCCATTTTTAAAACTACCGAAAAAAAGCTCTGAACTTGATCTCACAAACACTCAGGAAAATCGAATCCCTGACTGGACAAACACTGACGAACAACAAGAGACTACAGATATAATTATCGTCAATAAGGAAAATGAATCTAGCGATGATAATGAAAGAAAAAAGACAGTGACGATGAAAATCGACGTTATAAAATCTCCCAAACAGATGGTCTAAAAGCTATCGAAAGCGCTATTGAATATATAGAACAAGAAGCTATACCAGCAATCCTGTTATCCATAAAAAATGGCGACACATTGCTGCAGAAAAACGCCTAAGTAACGTAAAACAAAAACAAATAAGGACTTTTTCAGGTAAGAACTCTTTAGTTATCGTAACAATATGAATTGCATGTGGTGTATCTATATAACCTTTGTATTTGTTAAAATATACATTTAAACCTACACGATTTATTTTATTTACAATTTTCGCTGTATCCGAGTTAGTCTTGGCCACATTAACTCGAATAATTGGGATTCTAATGTATGTTCAATTTACTGATTATGAAAATTATGCTACTTGGTTAATTTTTTAATGGTACTTTCTTCATTTAAAAATAAGACATCGACAAGTATAAACATCGATGTTATAAAAACATCGGCTCCAATACATCGATGTTTTTAATACATCGACATCGATGTCGCATCCCTTGTCTCCGATCAGATAAGGGAGAGCGATGAATAATAAAACCTTACATCCTGGCAGTTTCATTCCTACAACTTAATTAGAGACGAAACCGTGTTAATTTACATCACAGTTGAGAATACCCCTCTTTTCTGGCTTTCCCTTTTTTTATTATTTCGGAGCTTCTTGTAGGATTTTTTTCCTTCGGGAACAGGAATTCCGCGTTGAAATTAAATCTAAGTTGAATGAAGAATAACCCGAGATGTTAGAAACAATTTTTCTGCTTCTCGAATAGCTGGACGTGTGTTAGTTGCCTTGGCGTCACGGAACTCTCTACGTTGGGATTAACCTTTGGTTGCGGCTCTTAGATTTTTTCAATAGTCTCCAGGAACGGCTCTTTCGCCTGCATGTCCCTCCCCCCTTTACCTAACTTAAGCGATAGTACCTCGAGTGGCATTTACGACTGGCGCTTTCCTTTCACAGTATTGTGTGGCGTATCGTTTGGCACTAGAGAGATTTCACCGGAGAGACCCTCTGCTTTTCTCCCAAAGCGCTCACACCCAACGGACGACAGGGTAGTGTACCGAACAAAAGGAGGGATCCTCTAGAACAGTGCTCACCAACCTTTTTATCGCCGCGGACCGGATCAACGTTTGATAAATTTAACGCGGCCCGCTGAGGAGGGGGGGGGGGAGAGACGTTGATTGTTTATATTTTAGATTGTTTTGATTTAATAATTTTAATTTAATTGTTTTAAACATGCCTTCAAAATAAAATACAGTTACACCAAAAAATGAATATAATGTGATTAAACATTTTAACTCATTAGAACGCTAAATCAATGAGAACCCTGAGCTTGTTTTTTTGCGACGAGACTGTTTCCTCTGGGGGTTAATAGGAGAGAATGACACCCTAAGTGTGTTGCTTAGATCCAGTTTATTCCGTTGTTTTGTTTTGGTTGCTGTCACTGCAGAAAACCCCGCTTCACACAGATAGGTTGTCGGAAACGGCAATAGGGATTTAAGTGCTGTGGGGGCAATCTCAGGGTATTCCGCCATGACTTTAATCCAGAACACCGGCAGAGTTGTTGTCTCGAACGTAGTTTTAAGGCCGCCTTCATTTGCAATCTCCAGTAGTTGATCTTCTTCTTGCTCAGACATGCTAGATTCGCCTGATTTGTTGACAAATGGGTTGCGGATCCATTCCTTACAAGTTCGTGGGTATTTTGTGATTTCCCAACCACAAAAACCCACGAAACGCACGAACTCTTTTAAAAGCAAAGACAGGTGATCGTGCACCAACTAGGAGAATGAATGTTTAGGCGAAGTCTCCCCTAAAATCACCGCTAATGTGTGAAACATGTCCAAAATGCCTCTGTTCACGCGCCATCCCCACAACTTCAGTTTGGCTTTAAATGCAGCTACTTTGTCTGCCAACTTGAATACAGCTGTCACATTTGTCAAAATTAGAAAATAGATACATACAGAATTCAGAAATCATAATTGAAGCTCTAGTAACAGAACAAATTTCAAGTTCTGATTTACCGCCTCCTAATTTGAGTGGTCATTAGATAGATCAGAACAACACAAATCCGAAATAAATACACCAAAGTAAACAAAACGGAAATAATTTAATATTTCTTGGGCGGCCCGGTACCATTTGTTCCACGGACCGGTACCGGTCCGCGGACCGGGGGTTGGGGACCACTGCTCTAGAAGGTCAGTCGCTGAAGGCTCGTAAATGGTGGTCGATGCCAGCGGTCACTTAAAAGGGGGATAACTAATAACGAATCAAAATTATTGTTATTATTTTTAATTTAGATTACATCAATTCTGTTTTCTGAAATGTTTCGAAAAGATACATGTTTTCACATTGTGAAAAATAATTAACACTATCGAACTAAAATGCAAAAACTTGGCTGGCAAGAAATATAAATTTTTTCATAGATTAATTAATTTTTCACCAAATAAACTATACTTAATAAATAAATCAACTACGAGATATGTTTATACTTATGAAAAAATGTTTTCCACGAAAAATAATCTCTAATACTGATTCGATGAAATCAAAAAAGGATTTACCCAAGAAAAGTATTATCATCTGCAATTAAATCACGAAAAACTAGTTCCTGAAATGCTGCTTTTTTTATAAAAAAAAGTGAGTGAAAAGTGCAATACTACGTAAATAAAAGGTAATTAAAGGAACCTTTCGAAGCATACTGGTCAAAGAATGCAATTTCCATACAAATGAAGTAATTTTTACGCAGGAAGTTGCCAAGGCACATAGCAGATTCGTTCGCTCATAGCAATCAACCAAATTGCTTTAATTCCCCACGTTTATGTAATTATGGACTGAACACAACTTCGATTTATGTCGATTAAATTCATTACTGGATTTATTATAAAACATGTCCTTGACATATTAGCCGTTATTTTTGAAAGTGGTATAAGTGTTCACTTTGAAAAAAAAAAGTTTATTTTCTGAAACAATTTTAATAATTATTATTGAATAATAAAATTTAACAGGTTATTATTGCTGAAAACATAATTCAAATTGAGTAGCATTTGCCAATTTTTTAAAATTCATTTAAACGGCAAACCATTAAATATCTCGTTGTATGAAAAATGGACTTAAACCACTTTAAAAAATAACTGCTCATATGATGGTGCGTTGAAATTTTCATCAATTCCCAAAAGGAACATTTTCAAGGAAACAATGGAAAAAAATCTTGAATTAGTTAACAATGAATTGCTTTTAATTGTAAAAACAAATATTTTTCTGGGTCGTTTTAAACAATAGAATTACAACAGCATCAGTTTTCAATTGTTAATCGAACATTGTTGTATGGAAACAAGATCGCTTACAAAAAAGATAAATTCATTCATGATACGTCCGTTAAATTGCTAACAAGCGCCTTTTAAAACTTTGATCAAGCGAGATTATACGATTGATTAAAGCGATTTTTTGTTGTAGAGGAATCTTCCGCTGCAATTTATAAACAAACAGTACTTTTCAGTGCTACTCACGCCATTTTTATAAACGTCTTACATACCTTTCGAGATGTTCGACTGGATAAGGAAACAAATGTAAGTGTGCTAAGGACTTCTTATAATATTAAATATTTTAATACATTTTAACTTATAGGTCGTCAAAATCGAGCATCCACACAAATCACAGCACCTGATTCTTTGCAAAATCCGATCCGAAAACATTTGGTCCATTTTTTGCGTTCCTTTTACTAAGATAATCGTTTGCCATGATTAAAATGCGATCCATAACGACCATCCTGTACAAATATTACCTCCGTAAACTGTCAGTTTTAACTTATGCTGTTCCTCATCTGATAATATAACCATTATAACCTTCTATTTCAGAAAAAAGTTCCGAGAAAAGAGAATAAAAAAGAAGGAAGCCAAGAAGGAGGCTAAAAGACAGAAAAGAGGAGAAAATCTCCGCATCGAGCACCATATAAAGGATCAGATCAAAGGATCATCCGATGCCGAAGAACCCCGCAAGACTCACAGATTTGTAACCGAAAACGTTGCCTTGCTGACCCGCAGTACTTCTGTCGGTCACGCAAAAGGAGGCACTGAGCAGAACTTGATTTTCGATCGCATGAGCTGCGGTCTTTTCAACTTTGAACGAAATGACATCTTCGTATCAAACAACTCAGACTTGGGATACTTCATATTTTATGACACCTTCATGGGTCTAGAAGTTAAAACAGATAAAGTTCTATACAAGGCATGGGAGGACACCGCTTTCCTAGGAATGAAGGACCGAATTCAGTGTGGCTTCAGCACACCAAACCTCCACGAATGAGTCAACTAAAAGTACAAAACGATGTTTCACCCAAACTGTTTTCAAAACTTTCGGACGAAATCTTTAGAAGCTGATTTTTTATCATTTGATTAAACTGAGGGTACATGTTATACAGTTATCATCTATTTTGAATTTTGTATTTGAAAAATATTAAAAACACAATCCATGAAACTTCATATTTTGCTAAGCAATAAAATTTCTTAATTTCCCTCCATTTTGTGTGTGTTTCTTTTTGTGCTATATATTTAAGCCATTTTATCACAGTGGTATCCAATTTTTGGTCATCGGCCTTTCTCAGGTGATGGTATTTTTTCATTTCCAATTTCAAGCAGAAAAACAAATTATAACATGGAAAGGTTAGTAACACAAATATGCATAAAGAATACATAAAATTGACGAAAAAAGGTAAGACAGATAAATAGAAAATTAGATGTCCATCCGTCCTTATCATGACAGCACGCGTACAGACTAGAGAGCACAGTATGTATTCACAGGTGGTGGATGTCAATTAGGGGGGGGGGGCGTTCAGATAAGCGAAGCAATTATTTTCGATTTTCGGTTTGCAATAAGGGGAGTTGTCTTTTACCATCAAATACAAACCTATATTTTTTATGAATTTTTATTCAAAATCTAGAGTTTACTATTCGACGTTATATTTTAACATTTTTACTGAAAAATTGTCATTCCATAAAAATTTATAAGTCTAAGGTATAGAAACTTCTTTAAAAAATCTCAAATATTGACATATAAAGAACTTGAAGAACGTAATAAAAATATTTTTCATACAGTTAGAGTATTTCTTTTTCAACGACACAGAAGAAAAATTCTGAAATTTTGCAGTTTTTTAAATATTGTAAGGAAATAAATATATTTATAAAGGTTTAAGTAGTTTAAAATTACGATATTTTTACAACTAAAAAAATAAAGAGTACTGGATATAAAATATAATAAAGCTAGTTTATACTAATTTTATAATCATTTTTATGGACAAGTTGTCGTGATTTTATCTTAGCGCAGATAAAGCCACTACATGCTCCTAGTTCAATGACAGACATTTATGCCTTTATCACCAATTTGACGCATCTCAACTACCTGTGGGACTAGTGTAACGATGAAACTGAAAAGTTTGTAGCTGTGTAGCAATGATGCATGCTCACGCGGCTAGCTAATACTTAAATTGGATTTATTTAGATACAACATAAACTACAGAAATTACAAGACTTTCAGGCACACAAAATATAAGGGACATGGACATGTTTACTATCAGACTATCTGCTGCTTGCTGCAGGGTTGGAGTTACACTGCGAAAGTTTTTGTCAGTCTGCTAGGGGGCGTTGTTGGTTCCGTTATAGACTCCCCCCTGGCTCTGATGCCGTCCCGACGATGAGCCAGGATTTTTTTTTCTAGGGCGACCCCTTCTTCTTATGGGAGCTACATGCCCAATTTCTCTCTTTACTTGGTGTTCATAGTAAGTTTTTAAAGCTGACACATGATAAGTCCAAGAGGTCTGGTTTGGTCTGGACTGGCCGGGTCGGCAATATCATATGTTGTCGGCGATCGATTTGTGAGAACTACATATGGTCCTCCTCTTTTGGGCAACAAGTTTCGGCTTCTTTTATTTTTGCTTATGGGATGAATAGTAACCCAGACTTGATCACCAGGTTTGAAGTATATCGGTCGTCTACGACGATCAAAATTTCCCTTTCGTTTGTCTTGTTTATTTTCAACTCTATCTTTTATCTGGGAGGTTAGACGAGCAAATCTTTTGAGATACGGTGTTATCTCGGGTATGAAGTTGTCGTTATCAATAACTCCTCCTATGTCATGAACCACATCGTCCGTTGTTTTCAGCTCTCTGCCAAACTGTAGGTATGCAGCAGTGTGACCGGTGGTGTCACAAGTAGAAGTATTCATCTCAAATCGGATCAAAGGAAGCTTGTCTTCCCAGGCAGTATGTTCTTCTCCAACTAAAATTACAAGGCGGGGTTTCAAGTCCCGGTTTTTGCGTTAGACTGGTATGAGATCTTGTGTGATACCTAACAGGTGATATGTCTGTTGCATGACGGCGCTCACAAATTGCGGACCGTTATCGCTAATTAACTTTCGAGGTAGACCATAGCGTAAATAAACTTCTTCGAGTAGTGTTTTAGCACAGTTAGCTGCTGTGGCTTCATAAAGGGCAAACAATTCAACCCACTTAGTATTTGTGTCTTCCACGATGAAAATCCATCTTTTTCCAGATGATGTCTCTGGCAGGGGACCAAAAAGATCGATTGCAAGAACTTCAAATCTCTGTGCATAAACTGGGGTTCTAAGCAGTCCAGCAGGTTTCTGGTTCGTTGGTTTATATCGATTGCATTTTGCACAGGTTTTGATATGATCATAAATGTAATTCATCATGCCTGTGAAAAAGTATCTGGAAGCGATCTTGTTGTAGGTGTCCTCCACACCATAATGACCGGCTGTAGGAGCGTCATGGTGCTCCTGCAGAACTCTCTGGCGTTCTTGAATGGGGACTACGAGTTGAGCATCGTCTGACTCGATTTCAGGTGAGTAGCGATACAAGACACCCTCATTCATAATGTATCCTCGACTGATGTAGTTGGCAAAATTTTCGTCTTTATCATTACTCTCAAGGGAGTCAATAATTTTCTTTAGATCTGTATCTGCCAGCTGTTCTTTTCGAATATCGCTAGACTTTCTTGTGGGTATATTGATAGATACGGCTTGCACCTCACAGTTTGTATCTTCATGTGAATATGTCGATCTCGGCAGCATATCACTGACCAAATTAGCTCTTCCTGGCGTATATTCGATTTTCAGATTTAACGATTGGATCTTCAGAGCCCATCTTACCAATCGTCCTGAGGGTGACTTAATGCTCAGAAGCCATTTAAGAGGTTGATGGTCTGAAGCAATGATAATTTCTTGATTCTCGAAGTAACCTCGAAACTTTTCTAAAGCCCAAACTACTGCCAAGGCTTTCTGCTCAGTAGTCGAATAATTGCGTTCTGCTGGGATCAACATACGACTAGCGTATTCAATCACATGTTCTTCTGGACCATTTCCTTGGAGAAGGACTGCGAAGGGCGTAGTTACACGCATCTGTGCGAATTATGAAAGGCTTACATCCATCAGGTTGCTTTAATCTGTTGTCAAGCGTTCTTTTAGGGTTTAGAAAGCTTCTTGCTGTTCAAGACCCCACGACCAATTGACTCTTTTCTTAGTTAAATTGCTAAGAGGTCGTGCTATGTCTAAAAAGTTCGGAACATATCTTCTGAACCATGAGCATGTCTGTAAGAAAGACAGGAGTGCTTTTACATTAGTTGGAACTGGAATTTTTTGGATAGAAGCTATTTTCTCTTGATCGGCTTCAATTTCATCTCTTGTTATCCAGAAACCCAAGTACTCAATACGATCACAAGAAAAATTACATTTCTCTCTATTTGTGTGTGTGTGCACACATGAAGTTTAAAAAGAGAAAGTCTCTCAAAAACAGTCTTTAGATCTTTCAAATGTTTGTCAAAAGTCTCTGATAAGATGACTATGTCATCCAAATATGAGGATGCAAAAACATCTTTCAGGCCACTTCGGAATTTATCTATCAGGCGTTGAAAAGTGGCAGGTGCGTTACGCAGACCAAAAGGCATGCGTAGATAACGGTAAGTTCCGAATGGACAAACAAAGGCAGTTTTGTCCAAATCATTTTCATCCACTCGCACCTGATGATATCCTGATTGTAGATCTATCGTCGACATGTATGATGTCAGTGTAGCTTCGTTTAAAAGATCGGCCATCCTAGGTAATGGATAAGTGGCCGGTTTCGTAACGGCGTTCAGGCCTCTGTAATCAACACATAATCTTACTTTCCCGTTTGTTTTAGCGACGAGCACTTCCGGAACAGCATATGGGGATTCACATTCTTCTATTATGTTCTTTGCCAAAAGTTCATCAATTTGTTCTTTCAGTATTTCTTTCTTGGCCGGAGACATACGATAAGGTGGAACAGATACAGAATGATGATTCATTGTAACTATTCTGTGATTCATGAAAGGAGTAGGTTCTCACCCTGGTTCAAAGCAGCGTTTGTACTCTTGAAGTAAGCAGTTTAATTCTTCACTTCGCATCTGGGTCAGATGTCTTCCTTCATCACTTCTCAAGTGAACAATAGTAGTAGGCTCGGTACAATCGTTGATTTAAAAGTTTTCGGCGTATCCTTTAATTCAGTAGGCTTCACATAGAAGAAATATTGTCTCTGGGGATCTTCGCTAAAATGCCAGGTTCCATTTTGAACGTTGAGAACAATGCCGGCTGCATGGAGAAAGTCTTTCCCTGACAGCGTGCTATTCCCTTTTGCTTCAGGGAGAACAAGAAGTTCTATTGACACAGTTTTACTTTCTATACACAAGTTGATAACCGTTTTAAGATCAACCATGGACTGGAGTTTTCCATCAGCAAGAGTCAGTGAAATCTTTTTGTCCTCGAAAGTAATTCCATGCTTTCGTAGAAAGTTATACAGCTTTTCTCCTGCAATAGAGTGTGAGGCACCAGTATAGGCACACACAGCAATTCTCTCACCAAAAAGTTCAAAGATAATCAAGCTTGAAAAATCTTTAGTTGTATTACTTGTGAACAAGTTCATACAGTTGACAGTAGTTTCTTCAACTTAAAAATTTGTACAAGTAGGACATTTAGATATTACAACTCCTGGTGTTCCGCATCCAAAACATCGAATTGGGGGCCTTCCTTCTGATCTAGGAACAGAATTTTGAGGTATTGAAACTCTTGAAAATTAACTTTGCGTATATTCGTGTCTATTAACCACAGGACGGAATCTTCTATCTGTAGAGGCTCTTTTATTTTCGTCTCAAGAAAATGTTTTCTTTTGAGTCTGTGCCACATGTTTCTTCACTCCGTGACGGATATTCTCATAAGTATCCAGTTTTTCAGCTAACTCTAGAGGATTGGCCCAATCTGTCCACAAATCAATGAAGTGATCTTTGATGTCTGGTGGAGTCCTTTTCTTAATTTGATCAGGAATAAATAAACTTTTAAGTTCATCAAAGGTGGCGACATTCATTTCCTTTGTCCAACCTTCAAAATAAGAAGCCAGTTCGAAAAAGTAGTCCCTCCATGTCGTATTCTTCCTATGTTGGGAAAATAACTGTCGAAACTTGTCAGCAGTGACCCTAAATCTCTTGAGAAGCATTTATTTCACCTTTTGGTATAATTTTGAGCCTCCTGTTCATTTTCTCTAGCTAGTAACTGCGCTATTTCAGCTGGTAAGGAACCAATGAGATAAGGTATCCATGATGACTCTGGAAGATTCATAAACTTCAATTGATGTTCGAAAATAATTAAAAACAGTCCTATTTCATCTTTTTTGGATTAAACCTAGGGATAATCCGACTGAGTTCATATTTCGAGTACTCTGAGCCATGAGTAGAAACAACTGAATTGGAAACCTTTTGAACTTCAAGCTGGAGTTTTAGCTTCTCGAGTTCATACTTGGGCTCATTATCAATTCGGACCTGTTCTTCTGCTTGTGCTTTAAGTAATTTTTCCTCTTCAATTTCTTTTTCTCGTGCCAACCTATCGTCCTCATCCTTCTTTTCGGCCTTCTTTTCAGCCTTCAAATTGTCTTCCTCGGCCGCACTCTCCGCTTTTAGCCGATCTTCAATTATAACGGCGAGCATATTCTTTACGAGCTCTTCTTCGTAATTTTCACTTTTAATTATGAGTTCTCGAAGTTTGATAACTTTTAAGCAGTCCGACACAGTCAGACCAAGCTCCTATGCAAGAGTTCGGAGGTCTTCTTTCCTTCCTTTCGCTAGGAACGCCATATTGTCCAAAACCCCTAACTATTGCTTATTATGACTTCTTTATAAATGACTTTTTGTCTAGGTTTAGACGACATAAAGTATAAAAATACTTATCTATCCGATATAAATCGGGATCGGGCCCACAGTTGGGTAGCCATTTCTCTGTAGCAATGATGTATGCTTACACGGCTAGCTAACACTTAAATTGAATTTATTTACACACACATACACTACAGAAATTAAAAGACTTTCACGCACATAAAATATTCGGGACAGGGGCATTTTTACTATCACATACTACAGCTTAGCTGCTGCTTGCTCCAGGGTTGGAGTTACACTGTGTAAGTTTTTGTTAGTCCGCTAGGGGGCGTTGTTGGTTCCGTTACAGGAGTTAATTTTTTTTTTTTGCTTTAGTAATTCTTTTTTAGCAAGAGACGTTCATCACAGATCATTATTAGAATATTCTCGCTGTGAAAGTATGCAGTTTGCTGAAGGATAGTGTGATGTTCCTCCTTTCCAATAACCAAGCACGAGATTGTAAACAAATAACAATTTAATTAAACGATTATAAGACAGATACAAACGAACATCATTTCATCCGGTGCAGTACATCGCACCTCAAAAACAAAAACACCACCTCTTTCAAGCGAGGCAAGTATCCGACTCCCAATTTCTCTATGGCAACCCTTCCACGCAGGGAGGTTAGTCGCCAAGAACTCTCCTAAATTGATCGCCAACAGCGGCCAGATATCACACCTTCCCGCCAAGATGGGGTTTTATCTACAAATTAATATTTCATCTGATAACGAAATTGGCCTCTGTTGCGATCGTTTTACCTCTATTTTTGCAAAATATGAAATAACTATATCTTAAAATACAGTTTCGATATCAGTAGCAAAACACAAGCACAACTAAGTTGACAGCAGACGACAAAATAATATATGTATAGAAACAAAACCTTTCTACTTAGACGAATAAAATTTAAAATCAAACATTTCTGTTTCTCTTAAATCTAAATAGACTCTCAGCCAACTCTTTTTCTAGCTACACTTATTAAACAAAACTAACACTTAATACAATATGATAAACTGGAATAAAATTACATCATTATAGTAGCATGAAATCATTATTTTCCTACCAAATTTATGAACCAATTTTATATCTAGAAACTATAAGTACAAAATAACAAATATCTCAATGAAAGAAAATATCTCTCAGCTAACCACATATATTGAAATGAAATCATTGTACACAAAAGAAAATCAAGATAAATGTAAACAAAAACTGAAAGGATACTGAATAAATGTAATCCAAGGTTATGCAATAGTTCAAAAGTTTCACTTATCAAAGTTAATGCTAATTGTCACATTTACGCGTCAGAAAATAATCTTGATAATGCATCCGCGTGAGGCATTTTAGATCCTGGGCAATGTTTTATTGTTATGTCATATTTTTGAAGAGCAAAAACCCAACGTTGTAAACGCGAAGATTGAGGAGCGCACTTCGTGAGATACGACAAGGGATTGTGATCGGTAAAAAGTTCTATTTTGGAACCAAAAACTAAAGTTTCAAACTTCTTTAAGCACCATACAATGGCATATGCTTCCCTCTCTATAGTAGACCACGCTTGTTGGGTTTTGTTTAACTTTTGGCTGCCATACGCTATAGGTTGGGGCTTTCCTTGAATATTTTGTAATACACAAGCAGCAACACCGTACTGTGACGCATCTGTGTGAATTATGAATGATTCACTCATAACGGGAGCAGGAGCTTTCATTAACGCAGACTTCAGTTTGTTGAACGCCTCGTCGTGTATATCCGACCACGGTAGGTTGTCAGGAACTTTCTTCTTTGTTAGTTCTGTCAGAGGTAAAGCTACTTCTGCATAACGAGGTATATATTCTCGATAATAATTGCATAATCCAAGCATGCTTCTCAATTGTTTCTTGGTCTCAGGTCTTGGTAGTTGAGAAATCGCTTTGATTTTGTCTGGATCGGCTTGATGTTTCCCAGACCCTATTATATGGCCTAAATATTTTATTTCCGACCTAGCAAATGCACACTTCTGTAGATTCACTGTAAATTGCAGTTCTTCTAACTTAGTAAGAATGAGTCCTAAGTGATGTAAGTGATCTTTCATGTTGTTACAAAAGATAGCTATGTCGTCAATGTATGCACGACTAAATTCTCTAAATGGTGCTAACGCGCGATTCATTTCTCTCTGGAAAGTGGCAGCTGCGTTTTTCAAACCAAACGGCATAACTTTGAATCTTTACTGAGATCTATGGGTCTTGAACGAAGTAAAATCACGACTTTCCTCTTCCATTGGGATAGCCCAATATCCTTTTAATAGATCGAGTGTGGTAATGATATTAGCTTTTCCAATGCAATGAAGTAGTTGAATGGCATCTTCCATCGGAAAGTCATCGGTCTTGGTCACAGCGTTCAAAGAGCGATAATCAACGCATAGTCGCATACTTCCGTTCTTCTTGTTTACACACACGATGGGGTGAGCTATCTCAGCGGAACTTTCTTCTATCAAATCCAGTTGAATTAATTCGTCAATTTGGGCGTCCACTTTCGATTTCAAAGCTTCAGGAATTCTGTAAACAAAGGGTTTTCGTCTCTCTTTTCCATCTTCTAACCTAATCCTATGTCCACCGACATTTGCAATTTTCACTTTTCCTGTAAATAGTTTTCTATGCTTCCGTAACAACTTAAGGAGCATATTCTTATCGTCATCAGTCAAATGTTGCAAGTCTAATTCATGGGTTCCATCAAATGATTCTTGTTGATTCACAGTCCTGGGAGAAGTATGGATATCACCAAATTCTTCATCATCTTCGAAGATGATTCCAACTGCATTGACTCTTGTCTGAAATTTTCGGATTTTGTTTACATGAACGTGTTTTCTTCTTCCATCAGGTAATTTTACTAAATAGGAGTGTGGAGGATAATGTTTAATGATTTCACCGGGACCAGTCCAGCGAGCATATAATTTGTTTGAGTCAGGAATAAGTAGATACACTTGATCTCCAGGTATGAAATACTTTGATCCAGTCTTTCTATTAAAGTAATCCGTATAAGATTGCTGTTTTCCTTCGGCAAATATTTTCACTTGTTCAGCGATCTGTTCCATCTTCATTTTTATTTCTTGCAAATAATCCACTGCAGACTGGTTTATGTTTAAGGGTAGGGGAATCTCTCCAGACGATGATGATTTTAGCACTGCCAAAGGTCCTCTTGCTTGTCTTCCGTACATCAGTTGGAAAGGTGAAACACCAGTGGTACAGTTCGGTACCTCACGGTAAGCGAATAGTAGATATGGGATGTGTCTATCCCAATTCGTCGGATCAGTTCTTATCACGTGATGTAGCATTTGCTTCATAACTTTATTGCATCGTTCTATTAATCCATTGCTGGAAGGATATCCAGGGCAAGAAAATTTTGGACAAGATCCTAACCTCTTATGAAATTCTTGTGTGAGTGTCGAGATGATATTGGTTCCTTGATCGCTGGCTATGACATCTGGTATACCGGTCCTCATGAATATTTCTAGCAAAGCATCACAGGTAGATTTCGCTGTCAAACTCTTCAATGGTACTGCTTCGGGCCAGCGAGAATGTTGGTCCATCAGACACAGGATGTATTTATGCTTTCTTGCAGAGGGAGGCTCAATTGGACCGATGAGATCGATGTTCACCACTTGGAATGGTAAGTCAGGCCTTGAAACAGGTGTAATAGGTATTCTATCAGAATATTTTTCGGGTCTTCTCAATTGACACTCCTTACATGTTTTGCAAAATGTCTCTACGTCGTGAAAAAGTCCAGGCCAGTAGAATGAATAACGAATTCTTTCTTTCGTTTTTCGTATCCCCATATGTGCTCCAAAGACAGACTCGTGAGCTAGCTTTAAAACTTGTTGTCGTTTATTCTTAGGAAGTACCAATTGAGTCACGGTTTGTCCCAATATTTTATCCGTATGATGAAGAAGACCATCAACAAGCATATAATTTCCTTTTTTAGATTTCAGCTGTCGGAACGATTCTTTTAATGATAAACAAGCCCTTTGCTCTCCTCTTAGTTTGGCGGTTTGAGTAGTGACGTCATAGCGATTATTTCTTCTTTTGACTCTTGTGGTGTCTGCACGTCTCCGATGTGTTCCATTGGCGCCTCAAAATCGTTACTTTGTTTTTGTTCTGATTCAACATGTAAGCTTAATACTATTTCGCCGTTGTTTATTCCAATTTTCAAGGATATCGCATTATTATTAACTTATATAATAAAATGATATAATTTTCGGCTCCCACCTCTACCCACCCATTTAGTGATGGGCAGAATCGAGTACTTTTGAGTATCGAGTACTTAGTAATCGAGTACTTTCAAGTATCGAGTACTATTCGAATACACGAAAAAAACGATTAATCGATATAAGAATCTGAGAATTACGATATATGGCTTTTATTTGTAAAAAAACTTAATACGTCACGTGTTACTTGGTATAGTGGTTAGAAGCACGGATTTGGAGTAACACGGTACGCTGTTCGAATCCAGATCTAGGACTGTGCTTCCTTAAACAAAAAATAATAAAAATCAATTTAGTTTGATTTTTTTTTGCTTTGTAAAAGGATTGGGTTTTTTTCTCTCACAAAACTCTGAATGTTTTCTAAATTAATTGTTTGAACATTTTTTTTCTTCCGATTTATTAATATAAATTTTTAAAAATTTTGTTTAAATGAAAATTACTATTATTTCTCTTTTTGAACTTGTTAAAAAACAACTGTATTTTGCAAAACCAAAATACAATTTACAAATTGCCGAATTTTTTAATTTTTATCTCGATTTTACAAATCATTTTTTAATTTAAGTTTTTGCATTTTATGGATTTGGTTTTCTACTATAATTTGAGGAAATAATCACTCAACAGGAAACAAGACAAACTTTTATTTTGAAGGGAACCCCAAATATAAGAACAAAAATTCTTTTTCTACAAAACTCTAAAAATATTTTAAAAGATGTAAGAGTGTTATTTTTAATACCAGGATCTGAAACTTTAAAAATATTTCTGTAAACTTAGCCCTTATTTCGATTCTTAATTTTTTTTTCAATATGGTATATTCACATTTAATAAGATTAAAATCTGCTTGTTGAAGTTCAGACAATTAAATTAATACATATTACACTTGCACTGAACTAGTAAAAATTTGTAATTCCAATATTTAGGTAGTAATATTAATAACGATATACATATTAAATTTTTATCATGTCAGGATTTTTGCTTCACATACTGAGCAATATAGGGCTCTTACAATGACAAAATAGGAGGGCATTTATCATCGTTTCATAACTTATTTCATAGTTCAGAAACCTGTTCGGTGAGACGTTGAAAATTCAATTAAAATAGTACTTTATTTCTAGTCCTCGTCTACAAGTTCTCATAATGGCTTTATTTTTATTCCGTGCTTTCTTTGAATATTATTTCAAATCAGTCACAGTAATACTCCCAAGTGCTGTGTTCGCATTAAACGTCAGGGTGGTCATGTTCGATGAGATTTGTTTCATTAGCAAAACTGACCGTATCTTGATGCACGATATATCTCATAACTAGAGGAAAACTGACCCAATCTTCATCTTGTAATCAGATATTTTTTGTACTTGATGTTTTTCGTTGCAACCACTAGGGTGGTTAAACTGAATTCTTATTAAATTTGAAATTTTTAGAAACTTTAAAGCTTATTATTGTGAACTTAATGTTTCTTAACTATATTAATTTCAAATTTTTAAAATACCATTTGGTGTTAAATTTTGAGTAAATATTTTTATTCCAATCAATTGAATAAAAACACCCAAGCTTGTAAAATCTATATATTTTAATTGGATTTGCTTAAGTGTAAAGAACCATAAATTAGTATTTTTTTGTTAAACCCACAGATCTTAAGAACATGTCATCCACGGCTGAGTGTCAGTACAATAACCAACTAATTAATGTAAATGCCGAGAATGGAACAAGTATTGTTCAGGGGCTGTTTCTTCTGGTGTCTAATTTCTCTCTCTTCCAAGGAAGGCACTTTGGACACAATTGTCTTGTTTGAGAATTTTTCTGCTACTAACAATACTCACTAATGTTACATAACAGGGCACCGTTTATAGGCAACGCCATCTACATTTTTAATAAGTATATTTCAGACTGAATACACCAATTTGATGTTTTAAAAGCTATTACAATTATATTCTGTAACTTAAAACATGTCCTAAAATGAACGATTCCATTTCCACATCACCCATGGGGTAGGAATCATGATGCACTTTTTTTATAGAGGTATCGCCAAGAGCTCTAATCCTCTTTAGCAGAGGTTCTCACCTCTAAATTTAATAACCAGTTTACGATGTAAACTGATTTTTCCTGTAGGAACCCTAGATATAGAATGCATGAAAAACTAAATTTAAAATTAGGAAAACTGCAAACATTTAAATTACTTTACAAACTTTAAGGAGGGAAAACACAAGAAAGATCAAGCTAGAGAGGAAAACCACTGCTCTTCTTCAGATTCCAAATGCCTAAAAGAAAAGAGAAAGCAAACATAAAAACATGTGTGCCGAACTTAGCCACCACTAAAAAAATTAACTTAAGTTTACTAGTATATATAACTAGCAGTGTAACTCTTCTTTACTTTTGGTAGATACACGCTGCTAAACATATAATGTTTAAGAACAGTTCACTATCGGCAATCTTCAAGCAATTTAATGACTGATTGTCAGGACGTAAATGAAACCATGTATCTTCTTGGCCTCGATGGTGGACACATCTAATCTCGCTTCTAATTTAAGAGCCTAAGTTGTGTCTAAGATTCAAGTGAGACGAGAATTAACCATCTTTTCAAAAAGTTAGCACATGCAGCTGGTGAGTGTGATTGGCTTATTGTTATATGCATTTGTTGGATCTTTACAGGTTTTTGAAAAGGTATAAAAAAGGAGTGTATCCAAGCCAAAGGGAAGACATGTTCCTCCAATATGTGATGATACAGATGTAATATGTTATAAAGTGAGTGACAGAGGAAAGATGTATCATTAGATATACAATGCCATCAGGACAGGCACAGTTTTTCTGGTCCTTTTTAAAGCATCACATCAATCCTTTTTCTCTGAATTGAGTTATACGAGAGTTCAGATCAAGAATGGAAATTAATGCAATGGGATTATGCATGTTTTGTGCGCTGAAATGTCTCTGGATAGGTGTTAAAACAGGGAGCTGCAGAAAAAGCATGTGAAATGGCATTTACTATCGACAGGCTCTGAGATATGTTGCCCATTTGCTTCAACGAAGGAGATCGAATATAATCTCATTGCCTTCCGAAATCTGTCCCATAACTGTGTAGGAGCAGCAGATGTTATGCTAAAAGCATATTTTTGCCAAGATTCCCTTAGGCCTTTGTGTCGCACTCTTTGAGCATTGCCTTTCACTCGTTACTGCATAAATATGAGCACTTTAGGCGCTGAATATCACTTCTTGCTTCAGCGATCTAATGTACATCATGCTTATCTTGTCTCATATAGAAATCTTTGTCATAATATGAACACTTACGTTTTTATTCTTTTAAACCTGATCTGGATGACTCAGTTTCAAATATATCTTGGTAATGGGAATTTTAGTTAACGTCGTATTAAAGCAACACAATGGGCTATTGACGACCGTCCGGGATCAGTCCCTTAAGGGAAAGATCCATGGACAACACTTCATGATTTTGAACCACGGTCAGATGACGAAGCAACACCTGAGCTGGCACCCCACTCTCCAAACTTCTACACCAACCCAATGTGAAGACTTTGGGCCACGACAGATTTAAGGTGCACCAGCCGCCTCTATACCATACGCTTACAAACATCCATGCCAAGACCCGGATTTGAACAAGAAACGTTCCGATCTAGAGGCTAACACCTTAACCACTATACCGGTTGATAGGCTCAAATATATCTTGAGATATTTAAGATTCATACACACGATGACATGCAAAACAGGGAAACATATCGAAAACAATATACAAATGATAAAGCAGTTGCAACTAATTCAAGAGTTTTACTGGATTATACTAGATATTAGAATCAATTAAATTTTAGAAACATTAATTTAAAACATAAATGAAAACAAATAAGAACTGAAAGAAACACAACATTTACTCAAATGCAAGAAAGAACCCAACATACAAATGATAAAGCACTTGTAACTAATTTAAAAGTTTTACAGAATATTCTAGATTTTAGAATTAATTAACTTTTTAAGCAATAATTTTTAACCTTTATGAAAAAGTAAACAAGAAATGAAAGAAACATTTAAACTTAATAATGACCCCAAGTAACTTTGTTAAGACTAATACTATCACTTAAAAGAATTAATCTAGAAATTAAAGAAACGTAATAGAACTGATAATACTTAAGTGATTTTCCTAACCGACAGCAAATTGTTCTTGTAGAAAATAAAGGGCATAGCATGTGTACTTCACTGATAATCCAGCCTGTCTATTCGGGAAATTGCTTCCAGAAAATTTTAAATCCAATTTCTTAATCGATGGAACTTTTCAGCATTTCATGCAGCACATATTTTTTCAAGATAGCATGTAAAAATTGGGAATTTGTAGCCATTTACTCTGGACAGGTACTTTGAAGAAAGTAACAGCCATCTCAAGAATGAAATAATAACGTTATTTTACTTGAAGAAACAGAAAAACATTTTGAGCATAAAAGTATCTTATTTGTATAGATAATTTTAATACCAGAAATAAAGCCTGAAAATTAAAATTTTAAAAAAATTGACAAATTTAAATACAATTTTCAACAATAAAAGGCAAACTCAATGTCTTTTGCAAAGAAATCCAATCTCTCAATCGATGGAATTTTTCGACGCTTCATTCATCACGTGCATTTTCAAGATTTATAAAATTGGGAAAAGCAAAATCGAGACAAGAAAAATAAAACTAACGAGAACCATAGATATCCATACTTTTACAATATGACACTTCTGCTACTTAAGAATACGATGAATTCTCAGGTGTTCGAATACGCAGCGACATACTTTTGGTATTTGAACAGCCAGCATGAGTACTCTTGTATGCGAATACCTTTGATGAGTACTTACTACTTTGTATGAGTACAGGAACTACTACTAGAGTACTTCCGGTACTCAAATGAATACTTTTGTAACCGATACTCCTAGGATGAATACAACTACTTTAGTACTTCCTGTATTCATGAATACTTCCTGTACTCATATGAGTACTTTTGTAACCGATACTTTGGATGAATACAACAACAACTACTTGAGTACTTCCGGTACTCATATGAATACTTCCGGTACTCACATAAAAGTATCGAGTACAGCGGTTACTTTTAAGTATCGAATACATGAGTACTTTTGTATTCGAATACTCCCATCACTACACCCATTAGAGATGGGCGATCCGCTCAGGAGCTGACTCAAAGAGTTAGCTCTCTTGACGGAGTGAGCGAGCGCTGATTCGTCAAAAAAAAGCTATAGCTCTTTTTTAACCAATCAGGGCTGAATAGCGGTGACTCTTTTTTTAACCAATCAGCGCTTCCACTCTCGAAGAGTCATTTCCGCATGCGATCACCATCTCAGTGATTCTTTTTGGGAGTTGATTCTTTGGGAGTCGATTCTTTGGGAGTTGATTCTTTTCGAGTTTTGGCTCTTTCGAAGAATCATTTCCGCATTCGATCGTTTGCGCTCACTGATTCTTTTGGGAGTTGATTCTTTTAAGGAGTTAACTCTTTGGCTCTTTTCGATAACTATCGCTCTCGAAGAGTCAATTCCGCATTCGTTCTTTTGCGCTCCCTAGCTTTTTGTTACTTTTTTGAAGTTTCAAATTTTTAAATATCTATGTATTATCATAAATGTTATTTTTTTAAAATTTAATTCAATTTTAGATTGAAAGGGTGTTTTTACGGCTTAAGTCACATCACGCCTTTTAGCACTAATTAAAACTAGTCTTAAGGTTGTTATTAAAACATATTCTAACTGTTATTATGTTATTCACTTAACATTAATATAATAATTATAATAAAACCTTGATTTCTCGGGAGTGATATCATTTTAATAAAGCTACACAAAATTAAATTAAACGTAACTCGTTTTTATTGCATTGCCTTCACAAAACAAGGCATTTTGAAAATATTTTATTAAAAGACAGGGAGGGGACTTGGATTTTGAAAATCTTTGGGACAACGAGTATTCGAGGGTATTATATACCTATATCTTAAAATAAATAGTTAAAAATCTTAAGTACTTAAATAAATTATTAATATTTTTATTATATGATTTTAAAATATCATTTAAATTATTAGGAAGTCTCATTTGGTAACTAAGTGGTTTTAGAAAGAAATCTTAATGTATCCAAACACGTCTAAGACACTTTTTTTAAATGTGGTATAGAAACATTTTAATGATATTTTTATGTTTTGTGTTTTAAACAATAGCAATGGGCTATAAATATTAAAAGTATATATTAATAATTTTGTAAAAATATGATAATTATGTATGAAATTTTAAAGAAATGTGTCAAAAACTTCAAATGTGCTACATGAAAATCTATTCAACCAATTTGAAAAATGATGCTACCAAAATAAACTACATGCATATTTCTAGGGAATGAACTAGAATAAATGGATATTTAAATAACAACAATTTTACAAGTGATTGAAAAATGAATAAAATATTTTTTATAGTTTTACAGTCCTACTTCTTAAATAAATAGTAATAATTTAGAAACTTTTGAACTCAGCATAATTATTCTAGTTCATTCACTTGACAACATTATAAATAACAAACTCTCAAAAGTTTACTAGAATCCAGTTATAAGTTTTTGTATTATAACATTTGAAGTGAGGAAATAATGCAAAAATATTAATTTAGAGTTAAAGGTAGTTTCAAGTGCATCGCTTGCTCCCTTGCATTTGCTCTTTGTGTAAACAATTTTGTTCTTCCTTCTCTTTAAAAAAGTTCACTCCATTTCCAAAAGAGAAACCATTTAAATATTTGAAAAAACTTTCTAAAATTATATTTGCAAAAAAAAGTAAGGTTTAGATTTAGATTTTGCCATGTTTTTGGCCTTTTAATGGCCATTTCCAGTGTTTTCCATTCTTACTTCTTGTTTTCCCGCCTTGATTAAAATCTTAATACTTCTTCAAGTAATTAACAGAGAAAAAATTAAATATGTTTTGGAAAGTCAAATAAATACTCTATCCAATAAAATCGAAAACTTTTTTAGAATTCTTGGTCAAAAATGAGATTTTTAACGTGTTTGGATATTTTAATTGCTACTTCTGTAATCTCAACGGGTTCATGACGGGAATTACAAAAGTAGAAGTGTCCTCAAAGTAATTTATTCTTTATGGACAATTTCAAAGTTATATGAATTGACATGGTTTTGGGCCATCTTATGCCTTAGCAATTAAATTTACAGCTTAGTAGCCCTATGCTGCAATGCCTATCGTCCTCGGGCCCCGTCTCCCTCCTTTTGTTGATTTTAGAGGTAAACTGCGCAATTGCTGGATGAGTGAGTGTTTCAAGTGTTGTGTGCGTGGGTGTTTCAAGCACGCTTGGCGCCTCTTCGTCTGGACACATGCGCTCACGTGACAACGAGGGATGTTCGATGGCCCAAACATATTGTATACATTTCGATAGGTTATATACATTATTATATGTCTCAAAGGAGCGGTGAGTCATCAAAATAGCTAGCTCTTTTTAGTGAGTGAGCGGTTCCGATCCGATCCCTGAAAAGAGTCATTTTCCCCATCACTACCACCCATAGCCATGGATCTGAAAAGAAAAGAAGAAAGCAGAAAGGAAGAGATAAATCGCCAACAACTATAAACCTTGATGACATACGTATCTAGGTCATGTGATCCGATTAGCCAATCAAGTTGGACTTGCGTAAAGTACTATCGTGGGATTGAGGCGCCTGTGGCAAGTATCCGACTCCCAATTTCTCTATGGCAACCCTTCCACACAGGGAGGTTAGTCGCCAAGAACTCTCCTAAAATGATCGCCAACAGCGGCCAGATATCACAGATAGGGTGATTAACAGCTTTTACTTCGTCACTTAAATAACGAGGATGCAAGTATCGTTTTATACACATTCAAAGCTTCTTTTCAGGAAGAATGTACTTTATCACAGATCACATTGGTGCATAAACTCCTAAAATTAATAGTGAAATAATATTAAAATTCCATGACGAATTCTTTCACATGTAATATCTATGGTTACAATTTGCTGTTGTCAGCCATCGAGCCTGTGATAATTCACCACCATGGCAATTAGCTAAATTCGAAGAACATTGTTCAGATGAAATTGCAAATGTTATGTACATATCGTAAATCTAAACTTATATCCTGTTGGTCGACCTCGGATAAATCTCAAGATATTTTCAGATTGTACATAATGGTTTTGCATTTGGTTCATGCTTTCGGGATTGCTGCGAAAAATTCTGTAGGACTTTGAAAGGCTTCTCATCTGTCTTGAAAAAAGTACTTTAGAATCAATTCGTTGGTACGCATTTGGAAAGTCCTGTACGGAACACAATATTAATTGCATACAATTGTAAGTGACTTAAACACTTCAATTTGTTTATAGTTAGTTACAACTTCATTTACAGTGACCTTGTTTCATTTTACGATTATCTCATTTAGAATCTTTAGGTTCTACTGTTCTTGGTCAAAGTTTTATGTTCTCTAATCGGCAATATTGGCAACTTTTGGCAGCAGCACGTATTTTTCACTTCTTCGACAGTCAGGTATGCATTTTGAAGCTACAAACACCTTATGTTTCCTTTAGTCCCTTTCCCAACCAACGTTATCCCTTTCTTAAATTTTATACGTTTCAGTAAAATCTTTTGAACTTATTGCTTTTTTTCGTAATGTTTTACGGCTAGTTCTATTAAAAAGTACCTTTGGAATCGTCTTACAAGAACATGTAGAAAATAGGACATATTTATATGACACAATATCAAACAAGGTCTTAGATGGTCTTTAAAAGCTTTTCCATTCTAATCCGTTAGTATGTTTCAATTTAGGATAACTTAAATAATTATTTGTCACAGAACGAACATATCATTTGTAACACTCATTTTCGGCAAACAATTGGTGGAAGTTTTACTCTACATTTTTCTATACTTTTTAAATGACACTTCTAGTGCCTCACGAATACTGAATTCTTCGTCAGAATGTTGGTATTAGGGATTGATTGCAATCCGGCACGATTTTTAAATCCGGGCGGATTGACAGTAATCCGGCTGGATCCGACTGGATTGGTACTTTGTTAATAAGTCTACCTAACCAGTACGTATTTTTCCAAAATCGACTGAGTGAAAGTAG
This sequence comes from Metellina segmentata, assembly GCA_947359465.1. Lineage (NCBI taxonomy): Eukaryota > Metazoa > Arthropoda > Arachnida > Araneae > Tetragnathidae > Metellina > Metellina segmentata. Next base: position 30,407,911 of record OX375881.1, read on the forward strand.
GTAAAAAGGATACTATTCCAAATTGACGAACAAAACGTTTATTTTAGCATTAGAAAATCAACTTTATTAATAATTATTCATAGGTAGGAAATCAATCACCTACAATTAATTATAGTAACTACTAATAGTAAGTTTTAAACGGTTGATGATGATCAGTCTTGCTAGTTTCCATACCCAAAAACATCAGTTTGTTTCACACGTAGTACTTTTCTATTTATCTAAAATTAAGTAGTCTCTATCTCTAGTGTCGTTGAGCAGATGACATATAAATTGTACCTAACCTTGTCTCATACTAACATAAAAGTCTAATATTTGGCAGTTTTGGGTCAACATAACAAACAAAGGAACTCTTAATTCTTTTTAATTGCTTAAATCGAAGCTATATAGTAAAGAAAAACACTTTTAAATTTGAAAAACAAATAGTATTAATTGTCTAATACCCCACACACACAACCTACTTCTTAATGAACTGCAAATATAACCAGTGGCCGAGAAGGCCCTCTCAGCTACGACACTAGTTCGTTTAACCGTCATAAAGTAGTCGTACATAAGAGACAAATATTTTCCTTTGACTCCATTTCATATGAAAGTCATTTCTTTCTTCAGTATTTTCGCAAAATCTGTTTCTTTTCTAAAGTTTGTCGTTTTGTAATAGTCTTCAATTTCTTGCAGAATTTGCTTTTCTAATTCCTCTTTATAAAAAAAAATATTATTGATAGCTTAATTTATTATTTTTGCTAGAATTCTCCAAATTGATGATTGAAAAATATTAAATCGATTCATTTACAATCGATAGCTAATAAACGATTTTGCGACTTTAAAATTGGGTTTAAATAATCGATTATTCAATTCTTTAAAAAATTCGAGTTTATTGGATCCGGTAGGATAGCCAAATGATGCCGGATCATCCGGATCGGTTTGTCATCCCTAGTTGGTATCTTAGTTTGTGTTGAACAAATAAATAATCTTTTAAAATTACCTCGATTTTCGGTAAAACGCAAAGTAAAATTTTACATGGAGTACCGAAAATAAGGCATTCCACTTGATGCCACGTAGTCGGTTTTAGAATAACTCGTTTTTAATTAAATAATTCGCGAAACAAAAATCCCTGTTGTTGGCTTATGTTCAATACTACACAGTCCAGTCACATTAATATGACCACTTGTCAAAAGCCAGAATAACCACCTTTGGCAGAGCGGACCGCTGCGAGCCGTGCAGGAAGAGAGTCCATTAGGTTTGTGAAGGTGTTCACTGGGATGTTGAGCCATGCCGACTCCAGTGCCGTGGCCAGCTGCACTAGATTACCTCCCTTCTCCAGCCTGGATCCTTCCGGCAATTGTCGCAGGGTGTTTGCTTTCAGACGTTTCACGCCATATTCGCCAACGTCAATCTGTCCGATGGAGAATTAAACGTGATTCATCGGAAAAAGCCACCTGTCGCCACTCTGTAGACGTCCAGTTGCGGTACTGGCGCGCAAATTCCAGCCTTCGTCGCCGATGAACATCAGTCAGCATAGGTGCATTCACCAGGCGTCTGCTGCGGAGGCCCATGCGCAGCAACGTTCGCTGAACCGTTGTTGAGGATACACTCTTTGTAGTCCCCTGATTCATCTGGGCGGTCAGTTGCTCAACAGTTGCACGTCTATTCGCCCGAACGCATCTCCGTAGCCTTCATTCGCCTCTGTCATCTATAGCCCGTGGTGCACCACATGTGCCGCTGATTTTGGATAGTGCCATTTTGCCATGCATGGTATACTTTTACCACGGCGGCACGCGAACAGTTCACAAAATTAGCCTTTTCCGAAATGCTTCCACCCTTGGCCCGAAAGTCAATAATCATGCCCTTTTGGACGTCAGATAAATCGCTACGTTTCTGCATTACGCCAACGATTGAAATGCTTTCCGATGCCCTAGGACATCCTTTATATACACTCCACTGCAATGTTCTGCCACCTGCCTTTTGTGATTGGTTATTTCACGTTGACGTCGAAAGTAGGTGGTGGTCACATTAATGTGACTGGACTGTGTATATTACTCATAATTAACTTGAAAAATGTATTAGGAGTGTTTTGTATGATAGTAAGGGTTGGTGTAACTCAAGTGTTTGCAGCTGCAACAGTGATTCCTAGTAGATAAATACTAGAACTCGGAGCGTGTCGGGAAATTTGTTATCATAGATCAATATAGCTCCTAACATCAGATATAATTATTTCGATCTTTGTAGGTAAGGTATTTGGTATATTTAATTAACGCCACACTGGAGCTTACTGACGGGCTATCGGGCCCTTTGCACACGACGGTGTTTGGTGGGATTCGAACTCACAACTCTCCGGTTGCTAGTCCGTTGCTATTCGAACCGGGAAACCGCGGTCCTTGTGGTTCGGGATATAGTGAACGAAGCAAGTGCTGTAAAAATACGCTTTTACATTCTCTGAAATACATTTTTATTGGGTATTACAGATTAAAATATTATTATTTTAAAAATCGTGTTACAAAGAGCTTTTTTCTCCCGTCTAATCTCATTTCGTCATTATTAAACACTCGGTAGATTGCTAAAGGCATGAGGTAATTTTTATCACCCTATTGCGAAAGCGATTTAAAAAAAAAAGTTTTCTGCCCACCCTATTTTGCGTCCACGTTTGAAATATTGAAGTGTAAGGTTTGCTTTGACGCTATAGGTCATCTCTTTGTTTCCGAGGGAAAGTTGTAGGCCTCGTAACATTACGAGTTTTACGAATTGTTAAGGGCACTGGGAAGTCAAAATTCTTCAAAAAACTGAATTTTTGACTTCAATTGTTTTTTATAGAGGGCACCAATACGAATCGATTGATGTATTACTTATTATGAAAAATGTATTTTAAGTAACTAAAATTTAATTTTGAAATGATCCTTTTTGGTTTCGGTTTTGAAGACGATGAATTATATTTTTTATATTATATTTTATATGTTTAGTATATTTTTGTATAAATATACATTTTAATCGATTGGCAACAGATTTAACTGCGATTGTTATTATATTTAACCGATAATTTTGTTTTCTTGTGCTTTGGAAAGTTCTTATCGATAAGGTAAGGAGATGCTTTATTGTCGTTTTCTCACAATGATAAATTTTCATCTTCACTTGCGCTCTGTGAAAACACTATAAAAGCTATCAGTCTGAAATTGTGCATACACATGTATTTCTATTATACAATTATGTTAAAATATAAACTATTGAGGAAATATGAACATACATTTTTTTAATGGGTAATTAGTAGGTATAAAATCACAACATTTTCATAAGCTGATTTAAATGTTGTCTAAATATTTTTTTTTCCTGGTTATTTTCAACAAAAAATATTTTAATGAATTCAAGAAACATTTCGAGTAATAGGAAAAAAAGTTGCTACTCAATATATATTCAAGTTTTTTTACAAGAGTATACCCAAAGTGAACTCACTCTAGTGAATTTTTTTTTCACCGAGTTCTATATAAATGCTCTCTACAATATATTTTGACTTCTAAAATTTTTATTTTTAGCTTGAATTAGTATTAAAATGCAATACAAACATGTGTGCAAAAATTTATATTGGTACTTATAATAGCTTAAATTTTATATGCATTCGAATACTGGTCACATTTTCATGTTTCTGGCCTTTGATGACTTCCCGGTGCACTTAATAGGGAATGATTGAAAAGGCTATTTGATCGCTTGAGAAATTAAACTTTAAGCCGAAATGTGTTCTGAATAGAATGGATTTGTGAACCCCACCCCCACATAGGAAAGTCGCCAATCGATAAATACTGGGGCAGCACGGATCCGGGAAATTTGTTCTTTAAGAACAAATAAAAATAGACTCCTTGACTCTTCCGTGACAGGGAAAAAGGGGTTAGGTCTGAATAGGTATGTCCACACTTGTGCGCTTTTGCTTGCGCTAAGCGCATGCCTCTCCACATACCTCAGCGCATGCCTCAACGCAGGGGACGCATGCGTCAAGGCATGCCCGAGATGAGTCAGAAGTAGCAGTTTTTCATAGCGCACAGCGTAGCGCAAGGAGTTCCAACAGCCTTGGATCTCTGTGCGCTTCAACTTTCAATTTGCAGTGTTTTGGTGAACCGAAGTAGTTGTGTTTGGGTTTTTTTTAAGTGTTATCATGAACAACGAACAAACTCTTAAATTTATTGAAGACTACAGGTCTTATGATGAGTGTTTGTGGAACATTCACTGTAAATAACGTAATAATAAATTTTAAATCAAATTAAAAAATAATTAAAATCGTCATTTGTTTAAAACTTGTAAATAGCAGTTATTAAATTTCCCTAGCGAAATAACAACACAGTAGCCTTTAACTTTATTATGATTGCATTTAAAATATTTCTGTTAAAATTATTGTTTGTTGAAACGCAACATGAGTTAATCTTTTTTTGATTGTGTATAGGCATTAATTAAAGATATTTTAAGAAATGAATTAAAAACTGACAAATTAAGCTTTTTATTATATCAGTATAATATTAACATAGTTTTGGATCCATTAAAGTTTTCTTAGTTTTGGTGCAGGTTCTAAAGATGTATAAGGATGAATATGAAACAAATTTATTTTTTAGCTGGCAAGGAGAAATAGGATAAATGTACTTCGTTTAAACACTTATTTATACTTTAATTATTAAAATAATTATTTGTAAACTATAAGCCATCTAAGTTCATAAGCATAGATTATATGCAAATATTATTATTCATATTTAACTCAAATATTTATAAGTACTTGCGTGTAACGAAATGCACAATTAGGTTTTATCTTCTGATTTCAGCAGTAAAATTTTGAAATGCAGCTAACCGGTAACGACGATTATTTACAACTGTTTTGTAACCACTTTATACATTGTGTTTCGAATTTATTTTTATTGGTTCCACAACACACATGAGGTCTAAATCACCACATCTATTGGTCCAAAGAATAACAGGAAAGGTTTAAATTATTATCAAATTTTGATAATGATCAGCGGGTGTGAGAAAGGTAAACTCAAGTCTAACCGTAACAAGAAGAATTTAATCAACTAGAAAAGGAAGGCATACATGTTAGCCGCATCCAAGGCAAGATACATTAGTACTCTGTAGAGATGGGCGATCCGCTCAGGAGCTGACTCAAAGAGTTAACTCTCTTGACGGAGTGAGCGAGCGCTGATTCGTCAAAAAAGAGCTATAGCTCTTTTTTAACCAATCAGGGCTGAAGAGCGGTAACTCTTTTTTAACCAATCAGCGCTTCCATTCTCGAAGAGTCATTTCCACATGCGATCACCAACTCAGTGATTCTTTTTGGGAGTTGATTCTTTGGGAGTTGATTCTTTTCGAGATTTGACTCTTTCGAAGAATCATTTCCGCATTCGATCGTTTGCGCTCACTGATTCTTTTGGGAGTTGATTCTTTTAAGGAGTTAACTCTTTGGCTCTTTTCGATAACTATCGCTCTCGAAGAGTCAATTCCGCATTCGTTCTTTTGCGCTCCCTAGCTTTTTGTTACTTTTTTGAAGTTTCAAATTTTTAAATATCTATGTATTATCATAAATGTTATTTTTTTTAATTTATTCAATTTTAGATTGAAAGGGTGTTTTTACGGCTTAAGTCATGTCACGCCTTTTAGCACTAATTAAAACTAGTCTTAAGGTTGTTATTAAAACATATTCTAACAGTTATTATGTTATTCACTTAACATTAATATAATAATTATAATAAAACCTTGATTTCTCGGAAGTGATATCATTTTAATAAAGCTACACAAAATTAAATTAAACGTAACTCGTTTTTATTGCATTGCCTTCACAAAACAAGGCATTTTGAAAATATTTTATTAAAAGACAGGGAGGGGACTTGGATTTTGAAAATCTTTGGGACAACGAGTATTCGAGGGTATTATATACCTATAATTATTCTTAAAATAAATAGTTAAAAATCTTAAGAACTTTAATAAATTATTAATATTTTTATTATATGATTTTAAAATATCATTTAAATTATTAGGAAGTCTCATTTGGTAACTAAGTGGTTTTAGAAAGAAATCTTAATGTATCCAAACACGTCCAATACACTTTTTTTAAATGTGGTATAGAAACATTTTAATGATATTTTTATGTTTTGTGTTTTAAACAATAGCAATGGGCTATAAATATTAAAAGTATACATTAATAATTTCGTAAAAATATGATAATTATGTATGAAATTTTAAAGAAATGTGTCAAAAACTTCAAATGTGCTACATGAAAATCTATTCAACCAATTTGAAAAATGATGCTACCAAAATAAACTACATGCATATTTCTAGGGAATGAACTAGAAAAAAAGGATATTTAAATAAACAACAATTTTACAAGTGATTGAAAAATGAATAGAAGATTTTTTATAGTTTTACAGTCCTACTTCTTAAATAAATAGTAATAATTTAGAAACTTTTGAACTCATCATAATTATTCTAGTTCATTCACTTGACAACATTATAAATAACAAACTCTCAAAAGTTTACTAGAATCCAGTTATAAGTTTTTGTATTACTAGGGGGCTCCGCCCCCTGCTCGCTTACGCTCGCCAACCCCCGGGGATTGCTGCGCAATCCCATTTGGTTTGCTTCGCAAACCAACACTCCTTTCACAGAGTGAAACTATCTGAATAATTCGTATTATGCTGATTTCACTTTCCGGTACATGACGTCACAGCGAGGGCTTCGCGCCCTGCTCGCTTACGCTCGCCGACCCCGGGGATTGCTACGCAATCCCGTTTGGTTTGCTTTCTCAAACCAATACTTCTTTCGCAATTGATTTCACTTTTTTTTGCTTTAACACTTAATGCACCCTAAACTAATAGCCGCATCAGTAAAAAATCTTCTGTCTCTTGTTCCCTGTACAATTTTAAGTAAACAGTGTTAATATCAAAACTTTACGATTGTACTTTGTCGGTAAACTGTCTTGAGAACAGAGGGAAAAAAGCGAGCCTTTTTCCTCGCCAAATAAAAAGAAATCGTTTTTATGGCAATTGTTGCTACGATAAATTTGATATCTGGCAAACCCGATAGTAGGAAATGCAACCCACTGCTGTTTGCGGAACCAGCTATGCGAACTGAAAAATACGAAATTTGTGTCACCAACTTTTGATTGCATCGAATTTATTTATGAACCAATTTTAAAAATAATTGTACCGTAAGAAAGAGTACATTGTGAGGTATACTGCAATATTTTTAAAATTAAAAACTAACAGTAATACTATAGAGATATGACCATTTTAGTTTTGTATCGGAAGTTACGATCTGAAATTTCCGAAAATTGTATGACCTACTTTTAATTGCATCGATTTTGTTTATTAACCAATTTGAAAAATAATTGTACCATAAGAAAGAGTGTAATGTAGTGTATTCAGTGATGTTCTCAAATTTAAAAAATAATGGTTTTTGCCGTAGACATAACGGTTTTAACGAAACGTAGCGAAAATATCCGAAGATTCCGAATTTTGTATCACGAACTTTTGATCGCATCCAATTTAATTATTAACCGATTTCAAAAATAATAGTACCGTAAGAAAGAGTATATTCTGAGGTATACTGCGATATTTTAAAAATTAAAAACTAATAGTAATTAGATATAGATACGGCAGTTTTAAAAAAAGTAACAAAAATGTCCCGATTTTTCCCGAATTTCAAAAAAATATTATCAAGAACCACATTTAAATTTCAAAAAAAACTCGACGAGCTGCAAAAATTTACGTTGAGAGGTACTCTTAAAAAAAAACTCACGACTAAAGACTGAAATTTTGAATGTGTTTTGCTCACTCGCGGAAGAAATTTCACTTCTTCAACTTTAACACTTAATAAAACCTAAACTAATAGCCGCATCGGAAAAAAATCTTAATAATTATCCAGGGAATACGATGAAGAACAAAGCATGTTAATTTCATATTTTTCCGATCAGTACTTTCTCGGGAAACCGTCTAAGAATGGAGCTAAACAACAAAAATTTCAATTCTGCGGCGGCGGCGGCGGCGGTAACTTTTTTTTAATATAGAGAGATAACATTTGAAGTGAGGAAATAATGCAAAAATATTAATTTAGAGTTAAAGGTAGTTTCAAGTGCATCGCTTGCTCCCTTGCGTTTGATCTTTGTGTAAACAATTTTGTTCTTCCTTCTCTTTAAAAAAGTTCACTCCATTTCCAAAAGAGAAACCATTTAAATATTTGAAAAAACTTTCTAAAATTATATTTGCAAAAAAAAAGTAAGGTTTAAATTTTGATTTTGCCATGTTTTTGGCCTTTTAATGGCTATTTCCATTGTTTTCCATTCTTACTTCTTGTTTTCCCGCCTTGATTAAAATCTTAATACTTCTTTAAGTAATTAACAAAGAAAAAATTAAATACGTTTTGGAAAGTTAAATAAATACTCTATCCAATAAAATCGAAAACTTTTTTAGAATTCTTGGTCAAAAATGAGATTTTTGACGTGTTTGGATATTTTAATTGCTACTTCTGTAATTTCAACGGGTTCATGACGGGAATTACAAAAGTAGAAGTGTCCTCAAAGTAATTTATTCTTTATGGACAATTTCAAAGTTATATGAATTGACATGGTTGTGGGCCATCTTATGCCTTAGCAATTAAATTTTACAGCTTAGCAGCCCTATGCTGCAATGCCTATCGTCTTCGGGCCCCGTCTCCCTCCTTTTGTTGATTTTAGAGGTAAACTGTGCAATTGCTGGATGAGTGAGTGTTTCAAGTGTTGTGTGCGTGGGTGTTTCAAGCACGCTTGGCGCCTCTTCGTCTGGACACATGCGCTCACGTGACAACGAGGGATGTTCGATGGCCCAAACATATTGTATACATTTCGATATGTTATATACATTATTATATATCTCAAAGGAGCGGTGAGTCATCAAAAAGAGCTAGCTCTTTTTAGTGAGTGAGCGGTTCCGATCCGATCTCTGAAAAGAGTCATTTTCCCCATCACTAGTACTCTGACCAGAGATGGAATAAAACATCGGCGCAAATGCACGCCGTCCTACTTTTTCAGGGAAAATATCGTTCCGATTTTAAACAGATTCAGCTGTTATTTGCAGAGAGCAACAGGAAACACGTGCAAACGATTCCAGCGAAATAAATCAAAGAAAATATAAACATCCCGTTTGAACGTGTGCTCCAACAAATAATAATACATTTTAACGTAAATAAATAAATGTTCATTATGCGTTTTGAAATATCTTTCATCCAAATCGTTCGCCTTGATTTCCTACGTTTATTTACTTGCCTGATCACAAACTATGCCACACTGATTCAGAAACAGTCCTTACAAAAATGCATCCTTTTCATCCATCTTGAAACTGAAGTGAGGCACGAGTGTGGACAGGTGAAGGGCATGCCTCTAAGCGCATGCAATAAGGCAAGCGTTGACGCATGTTGCATTGAATGTTGAATTGAACGTTGAAAGGCAAGTTGAAAATGAAAGCGCACAAGTGTGGACATACCTAATGGATGGCTTCGAAGGAATCAAAAGCATCATTAATTTAAGGAGTGCTTAAAAAATCAAAACTAAATGAATCTCTTAAAAAATAACAATTATTTTTTTATTATGGCATGCCTTTTACATTTTTCTGAATATTTTTGTGAGAAAGTTTGAAACATTAAACTTAAGAATTCAAAAATGACTCTTTTGACTTAATCGCTTTTACCCCGACAGGGAAACCGTGATTGGCTGTTACATGATACATTTGTATGCTTCCATCTACCTCTGCAGGAAATTTTAGCTTCTCAAATTCAGATTGGCTTCTGGAAATTAACATTTTTCTCTCCGTGCTTAACTTTTGGCAGTGAGTGTAAGTCAACTATGAGATATGTTGATCCCTTAACTGCTGTGTCACAAACCATCTCGTAACTAGTGTGGAGGGATCTCTCAGACCTCGCTCACTGAAGTACGTATGAAGTCGATTAATATAATATATTAATGAAATATTCTTTAGGTAATTATTATTTATACAATTTAAATTAGATAATTAAATTCTTAACATGATATACATTTTATATTAGTGTATAAGCTAAGTATATTCTATGTCTCTTCAGGCTCAGTTTTCGGACATAATATTGCAGGACGTTTCAACGCTGGAAACTAAAACTATGTTGTATTTTGGTGTTCTAACCGCACGATTAGGCCCCCCCCCGGGCATCCCATTTGAAGTTATTTTTTCCGTAGAAATATTATTCTTGTGAAGACGCACTTGAAATGTCTTCATCTTCTACTGCTTAAATTTCCGAATCCGTTTCGTGTTCCTTTCAATAATATTCGAAATTTCACTCTCCCAGTACTCTATTTCCGACCAATTATCAACAATAACCTGAATTTCTTTTTGTGTAAGATACACAGGTCGTTTTTTAGTAAAGTTTGTTGCCATTTTAGGCTCTCTGCCGAAATTCCCTACTCTAACTTAGACGCTTTCATTCAACAAGAACGGTAACGCAAATGCTGTGAAGGGGTCTAAGAGACCACGCGGGAAATGCAAATAGTGTAAAACACGAAATAATTGGGGCAGCCAAACCAGTCTTGGAATGTGGCTTCTGTTGGACGTAGTGGGAAGGTACTGAATAAGACAGGGACCAATATTCACTTTAAGGGGTGGAAACGACCTGCCAAAAATGACTCGGGGTCTGTGAGACCCATGACAGCAGTTAAAGGTTATGCTTTAGAAAAAATGTTTTCTGCAAAAACTAATCCCTAATACTGATACATTTCGATGAAATCTAAAAAGAATTTACTAAAGAAAAGTATTAACATCTGCAATTGAATAACGAAGAACTAGTTCCTGACATATTGCTGTGACCTTTCGAAGCATACAGGTCAAATAAGGCAATTTATGGTATATTTCAATGAAAAACGATGTAATTTTTATACAGGAAGTCACCAAGCACATAGCACATTCCTTCGCTTTAATCAACCAACCGAATTGCTTTAATTTTAAATGAGCATTTTGTCTGTCAAAACTATATTTGTTTATTTTCAGACTTGTCCACGTTTTTCTACTTATGGACTAACAAAACTTCGATTTATGGCGATTAAAGAAGGCATTGCAGAATTTCTCTTTTTTTTTTTTAAATGTTACGGAAACGTAGCCGCCCCTGCCGCCGCAGGATTGAAAACTCGCTTTTTTCGCACAATTCTTAGACGGTTTCAAGTTCGGATCAGAAAATTACAAAATTGACATAGTTTGTTCAAAATTGTACAGGGAACAAGACAAATAACATTTTTTTTCCGATATGGCTATTAGTTTAAGAGTTTATTAACGGCCGTATTCACAAGTCCGAGTTAGCTCGAGGATCAACGATAATCCCCGAGTTATCGAAAAAACCGTATTCACAAGTCCTGGTCCGTAGTTTAAACTGCCGTTTCGGTGTTACATTTTGATCCTCCGAAATCGGCGAGTTAACTCGCGAGTTACATTTAACGCATGCGCAGTACCATCTTTTTGGAAAAACAAAATGGATGACACATATCATTCTATGCTCAATTACAGTATTCTTTCGACGACTGGACTAGATCTGTCATTACGGAGCACCTGCTACATAGCAGCTCATCTCATCATCATAATATTGCTTAAATGGAAAAATTTAAACATATTTTTATTGAAATTCAAAATAAAAATAAAAATAAAGGTAGATGCGTAAATCTTAAACAAGCAGCTTAGCGAACAGATAGATGGCGCCACCTCTGTCCTATAAGCCGGAGAGAGCGAACGGTAGAAAACGACCATGGCAGATACAAATTCGTCGTAGAATAAAAATGATTCTGTTGATTTATTACGAATGAAAGAAAATTGACAATGCAAGTTACTTTTCACAACACCAACACACACCCATACTGACAAGTACAAATATAATCAGATTACATACATCTGTCAAGACATTGTGTACAATTCTTTCTTGCCAAATTTAGGTTTCCATAAAAATCCAATATGAAATTAAATACCTTTGCATTGCTTTTCCCAAACCCTTATTAAAATGCTGTGCGAGTCCTATTAATTCACAATTTGGAATCAATTCTACGGCGAAGTACGTGCTTTGTCAGTATGAATGCAGATTCGGGCGTCGTAACCAATGTAAACAATATCATGTGATCGTGAGGAGCCAATCACAGCGAGCGTCCCATTTTAATCGCCGGATCACTTAACACGCCGTTTGAGAATACCGTTTTTGATAATCCTCGAGTTAACAACTCGCGGATCAACTGATCCTCGAGTTTACTCGAGACTTGTGAATATGGCCGTAAGTGTCACAGTTTCTAACGCAAGTGAGCAAAAAGTGTACAATTTTCAGATTTTTTAAGAGTACCTCTGAAGGTTTTTTTTTTCTTTGCACGACGCCGTGTTTCTTTAGAAATTTAAATTTGGTTCCTGATAATATTTTTTTTTAATTCGGGAAAAATCGAGACATTTTTGTTACTTTTTTTAAAAACTGTCATATCTATATCTTATTATTATTATTTTTTAAATTAGAAAACATCGCAGGGAACCTTAGAATATCTTCTTTCTTACGGTAAAACTATTTTTAAATTGGTTAACATATAAATTCGAAGATATCAAAAGTTAATCATACAAATTTCTTTCAATTTTTGTTATTTTTTGTTAAAACTATCATATCTGTAGATATATATATATATATATATATATATATATATATTTTTTTTTTGAAACCATCAATGAAAACCCAAGAAAGTATTATTTCTTATGGGGGTTAGCGAGCGGAACCTAGCATGGGGTAGAGCCCCCTAATTTTTAAAAAATCCAAAATGACCCCTCATTTTTGACAAATAATGGTGCGTTGAAATTTTTATTAATTCGACCTAAAAGCATATCTTTAGTTAATTTGGTTTTTCTGCTCAATTGGTATATTTTATTTGTATTGTAAATTTTAACTTACATTAAAGTGTACAAGCGTTATAGAATGACAGTGTAAAATCAAACTAATAAGACTTTGGAAATGTAACGATAACAATGATTCATGCTTAATCTGAATTTAATGATATATGCACATTTAAGTATCAAAACGAATCATCTATTAAAATTACTCATCATTCACATTAACATGCAGCTGAATGTGAACATTTTCAATGTAACAATGAAATAAAAAAATATTTATATTATTAGTTAACAATGTGAATTGCTTTTAATTGTAACAATAAATACTTTTCTGGATCGTTTTAAACAATAGAATTACAACAGCATCAGTTTTCAATTGTTAATCAGACATTGTTGTAGGGAAACAAGATCGCTTCCGAAAAGATTAATTCATTCATGATATGTCCGTTAAACTGCTAACAAGCGCCTTTTAAAACTTTGATCAAGCGATATTATACGATTGATTAAAGCGATTTTTTGTTGTAGAGGAATCTTCCGCTGCAATTTATAAACAAACAGTACTTTTCAGTGCTACTCACGCCATTTTTATAAACGTCTTACATACCTTTCGAGATGTTCGACTGGATAAGGAAACAAATGTAAGTGTGCTAAGGACTTCTTATATTATTAAATATTTTAATACATTTTAACTTATAGGTCGTCAAAATCGAGCAACCACACAAATCACAGCTGATTCTTTGCAAAATCCGATCCGAAAACATTTGGTCCATTTTTTGCGTTCCTTTTAATAAGATAATCGTTTGCTATGATTAAAATGCGATCGATAACGACCATCCTGTACAAATATTAGTTCCGTAAACTGTTAGTTTTAACTTATGCTGTTCCTCATCTGATAATATAACCATTATAACCTTCTATTTCAGAAAAAAGTTCCGAGAAAAGAGAATAAAAAAAAAGCAAGCTAAGAAGGAGGCTAAGAGACAGAAAAGAGGAGAAAATCTCCGCATCGAGCATCATATAAAGGATCAGATCAAAGGATCATCCGATGCCGATGAACCCCGCAAGACTCACAGATTTGTAACCGAAAACGTAGCCTTGCTGACCCGCAGTACTTCTGTCGGTCACGCAAAAGGAGGCACTGAGCAGAACTTGATTTTCGATCGCATGAGCTGCGGTCTTTTCAACTTTGAACGAAATGACATCTTCGTATCAAACAACTCAGACTTGGGATACTTCATATTTTATGACACCTTCATGGGTCTAGAAGTTAAAACAGATAAAGTTCTATACAAGGCATGGGAGGACACCGCTTTCCTAGGAATGAAGGACCGAATTCAGTGTGGCTTCAGCACACCAAACCTCCACGAACGAGTCAACTAAAAGTACAAAACGATGTTTCACCCAAACTGTTTTCAAAACTTTCGGACGAAATCTTTAGAAGCTGATTTTTTATCATTTGATTAAACTGAGGGTACATGTTATACAGTTATCATCTATTTTGAATTTTGTATTTGAAAAATATTAAAAACACAATCCATGAAACTTCATATTTTGCTAAGCAATAAAATTTCTTAATTTCCCTCCATTTTGTGTGCGTTTATTTTGTATCATTTATTTAAGATATATTTGATCATTAGTATCTAATTTTTTGTCATCGGCTTTTTAAAGTCAAAGATTTATAGTACGTATTATTTATATTATTCTCTAATCCCCGTCAATCGATCATTAATCATCATGATACTACAAATCCTAGTTATATCAATTAAATTCTATTTACCTTAAATTATTAAATTATATCTTCTATCTCATTTATTTACCTTTCAGAAAGTGTATTGACCGGTCCTGACCGGCCCTGAGTATTTTTGGCAATTGAGAAATCTCACATACAAAGGTTCAAAAATGACCAGCTTCACCTATCTTGGTGACGCTATCCGACTATGGTTGCTGTGTTGGTTTCGGGTTTTATGGCTCAAGCTTGTTGGGTTGGTGTGGAAGTTTGGAGAGTGGAGTGCCACATCCGGTGTTGCCTCGTCATCTGACCGTGGTCCAAAATGACGTGGCGTTGTCATCTGATCTTTACCTTAGGGCAGGGGTTTCCAAAGTGTGTCCCTCGAAGCGTCCATGAATCTCTAATCTTATCTAATCTATTGCTAAGCAAAAGTGTCAAGGTCATTCACTTTCCTTTTGAAGGGGAAATAATACGTGCTTTACTAAGGGGATGGTCCCCATGAGCTGCAATTACACTAGCAACCTTTCTTGGCATACTTTCAACAAGGTTTTAATACACAGCTATGGGTATTTTTGTCCATTCCTGTTGCTATAATGTCGCCAGCTCAGCTGTAGATTTCGGACGCGGTTCTCTGGTTCGTAAGCGTCGTTCTAACTGGTCCCACATATGTTCCGTGGGGTTGAGGTCGGGACTCTGAGCAGGCCAGGGAAGACATTTTGCATCCATATCTTGATACCACTGCTTGACAGAGGCTGTTACAATGACACGGAGCGTTGTCATAATGAAAGTAACATTCGTCCATTCCATAAAATTGCCAGTGCGTCGGAAGAACCTGATCGTCCAAAACGTACATGTAGGCGTATGCGTTCAATTGACAAGGAACAACATGTAAAGGTCCCAGGCCATACCACGAAAAACACCGCAAACAAGTAGTTGGATTTTATGCAAATCCATTATTGTCGGGTAGTGTATATATATGCTACAGATAGATATTATAACACGAGGGTGCCGTGAGAAAATTCCAGTTCTCTTAAGGGTGCCACGACTTTAGTAAGTTTTGGAACCCCTGCCTTAGGGGATATATACTGGACTGTCGTCAATAGCCCTATGTGCTGCTCTAGTACGACGTTAATTAAATACTACCATTGGCCAAATTGCACCAAAACAGACATCAATGAGGGATGAAGATAAAGCGGAAGGGTAGGAGGGTAAAAATGAAAGGGAGGAATGATCACTCGGATGTTGTAAAAAACCTTGTTGACCTAAAGATGTGCCCGGGTATTAATAAAAATCGCAATCCGACATATAAGAAGTAAACAAAACTTAACTGATATCTTTGCTAAGGCATTACCTAAAGAAAAGTTCCGGGTTAAACATTAAGAATGATCCTGGTTAAATATATCGCATTCCGACGTCGGATTGCGACGTATCTCTCACTTCTAAACCACCAAACAAGTTTTTAATTAGCGATTCTTTTAAAACTATGCATTTGTTTATCTGGTCGAACAGCTTACCCCTCGCAGCGAGGTCCAGAGCAGTTTCCTTTCCAATCCCGGTGTTGCCGCCGGTGATGAGCACTGTCTTGTCCGTCAACATGGCCGTGCTGTGGCAGTTCTTCCCGAACAGGTAGCCACGGAGGTAGACAAAGCATCCTATGACTGAGAGCAAATAACAAACATTACGATACATTCGCAAAATACAACAGAACGCTGTGGCGATTTTGGCACCACAGCAATACAATCTAGTCAATCTCATTTGGCTACCTTTTTTAACTGTTTATTTTACTTAAAAGCTATGACAATTAGAAAAGTATCTATAAATGTACCAACAATAACCACTGAACGACTGTTTCATGCAGAAACAATTTGTTTCTCTTCGCAGTTTTTTTTACCGGTGTTTTCCTCACCGTATAGCTGTTTCGAGAGCTCTATCGCCAATCACTTGCTCCAGTGGCTTCTGTCCCTCGTCTCCTTTTCCGTTTTTCGGAGGGAGCCCGACTCCCTCTTAGAACAAGCGCCTCAGCGTACAGCGTAAGTGTCCGACAAGTTGACTCTGATTGGCTGGTATGATCATGTGACCTCTGAGACGTAAGGTGTTTCATTTGGCTATTTATCTACGTTTTGGTGCAGATCTCTTTGACTGATAGGAACGGTTTTCGAAAGGTTTTAATTTTTTGTTACATCAGAATGGTCCTAAACCAGGGATGGATACGACACCATCATCCTAAAGCAAAGGGGACGGCAGAGGGGCGGAAAAATATCAACTGGTAGGGAGTTCAGGAGTGGTTCTTAGATTATTTATGTAAAATCAACGGAAGCTTGGAAAAATATAAAAAGTGTATTAAACATTAGGAAAAGTAATTTAGAATCAAAAGGAATTAAATTGGAATTTTTAAAAAATAATTTGGAGGATCTTAAAATATTTCCGCAAGCTGGGATCGAATTCGGGAGGCCATCCTCCACTGCCGACGCCAACCTGAAGGTAAGTGACTTCAGCCATTAGGCCAACGTTGCTTTTCGAAAAGTAGCTCTTTAAAAGAACAGTTCATTTTTGCTTCCCCTTAGTATAAGTTGGCGAGAAATACTACTAACAACAACCATACAACATATATATGAGGAGCCAATCAGAGTCAACTTGTCGGACACTTACGCTGTACGCTGAGGCGCTAGTCTTTTAGAATGTCGATCGGGTGTTTTCCAATGACACCTGTAACACTCAAGGAGTGTCAAATCCCACATGTGCAAGTTCCTTCTTTGGATATTGGGAACCATTAGAAAGTGGTGTGCGAGAGCAGGTACCAGGTGCAAGAAACCGAAATCGGCTGTCATACATCTTCTTCGGTTTTCTTTCTGGGGGGTGGGGTGGGGGGTTGTCTGCTCCCCTCTCGTGGCCGGCCCACATTGCTCTGGGTGTAGAAAACATCTTTTTTTCCAGACGTCACAGCGAACAGTGCAGAACTAAATGGCTCGAACAGCTCAAGAGTAGATTCAGATATCCGATTTGAAAAAATTAACATTTCAGATCGTGGAAAACTAATTCCACTGAAATCTCTAATATTATAAATGGAAGTGTTTGTTTGTCTGTCTTTTGGGGTCCACAAAATCCTGACGATTCTATGGCACTTACAGCAATGATATTTGGCACACAGGTAGTCCGAATTATTTGCAATTTTGGCGAATTTTAAAATTCTATCCAGAAGATTTTTAAATGAATGTAATAGTTTTATTCTCCATCGCTTTTTCAAACGCGGAGAACTTTTTCTATTCGTAATACCTTGCAGTCAGGGTTTGGAATCCTGCCAAGTTTTTTTCATCCGCAAATTATTATTTTCGTTTCCGCTTTGATTTTGAGCGATTGATTTCCCAGTCAGACGATAAATCTTTAAACTGAAATCAAAGTTCTTCTTTCTATCTCCTAGACCTGTTAAAGACAGAGTAAACATTTCAACAGTTTCGAAATCTGCGGAAAATTTCAGTTTAGATTGTTACCTAAAATGATGATTTTCTTTAAATAAATAATTTGTTAATTGAATATATCTTCAATGGATTTGAAATCTGCGGGAAATTTTACACCGGATTAATACCTCACACCACGGGCACGGGCAACGCCGGGCTAGCCACGCAGTGGCTAGTACAGTATAAGTATAAAAACGTCGGGAATATTAACCATCCGAGTGTTTTCAAGGGAAATTTTGTGAAAGCTCTAGTCAATTTTGAGAAGGACTGAATTTCTTATCGTGACAAAATCGGTCTAATACTGCAGGTGATGAAGATTCAATAAAGAAAAACAAATTGACCCTTGTACTGAACTGTTGACACTTTCGAACAGGTTTTCTCATTTTCACCTTAACCACTATACCGGTTGGTCGGCTCTAATTTATCTGGAGATTAAGAATGGTCGTTTTTCAGGTAATTAGAGTTTCCGTAAGGTAGGTAGGTATTTTAATTTACGTCGTACTGGAGCAACACAATGGGCTATTGACGACGGTACATACTCTGTCCTACAATAACAACATCACTTAATTTTGAACCACGGTCAGATGACAATCAACCACGAAGCGAAAGATTCGAGGACAACACCACGCAGTTCTGAACCTCGATAAGGTGACGAGATCACACATCTTGAGCAGGCAAACTACTATCCAAACTTCCACACCAAGACAACGTATGGATATTTGAGGCCACGACAGATTAAACATGCCCAACTCCCTTGTACACGACGATCTTCGGATGTATTCGAACTCACAACCTTCCGAATGTTAATACGTAATTATTTCATCCGGGCTACCACGGACCTTCTTAGGCCCAGTGCACACATTCGGTTTTTCAACGTGCGGCGCCGCTGCGGCATCGAAGCCCAACTATGCACACATAACCGTGAAATGACGCAAGTACTCATTTCGCGCCATTTGCGACAAATATTCCATCGAAGAAAACGTGTTTATTTCGCTTACTTGGTGTAAAAAAAGTATAATTTGAAACAAAATAGACGTTATTGGATACAAGCATTTATTAATTATTATTTATATTAAGGCTACAGTGGACACTAAAAATATTTTTTCTTAATTTTAAATAAAAAAAGCTCAAAATTTTGTCTGATAATATATATTGTCAAACTAAACCTGAAAAAAAAATTTGGTGTAACAAAAATTTATTAATTTTTAAAATATTTGAAATTAAAAAAAAAATTTAACAAAAGTTCAAAATGCTCCGGGCGTTCCAATTTTTTCAATATCTTTGATTTTTTTTTTGATTTTTTATCTTAAGACACTATTTAAAAAATTTTGGGAAGCAATGTCATGTTTAATATGATAGTTTATTAGTAATAAATAAAAATGTGCTCTTAAAAGGAATTTTTAAGAAAAAAAATGACATTTTTAGTTAAAAAGTTAAATTTTTCTCTTCACACAATTATTATTATATATGTGCATCCCAAAATCTTTTAATACTTATAACAGGAGAAAATATGGAGAGTCTTGTAGTTATAGGATGAAAATTGAGACGTCCGAAGCATTTTGAAATTTTAGTTCGAAGCAATTTTTTGATTTGAAGAAAAACAACTTTTTTCATTTCAAAAGAGTATAAATAATTTTTAGGAATATATATTTAGCTCTAGAACTCTAGCATAACACAAATATAGTTCATGCATTCTTTATAATGCAGTTTTTAAGCACATAATTGTAATTCACATAACGCATATGGATGGTAAAAAACTTTACGTAAATTGAAAGTCTTTAACTTTCTTAGTAAATAACTACAAGAAACCAAGAACACAAATTAAATTTAATTAAACACTAATATAGGATAGAAGAAGATGATAAAATTTTACAGTACTGCTATTGAATTGAAAAACATGTATGTCATAATTGTAGAGTAGTGTTGTAATACAAGATGTGCGTATGTTGTAATACAAGATGTATGTATGTTATAATACACGATAAAAAATGTATAAAAAGTAAAACAAAAGTAATTCTCAAAAAAATTAATATAATTTGATTGATGTAACCAAAATTAAAATGCTCCAGCACAATATGCTGCATCCGGTTTCACCGATTTTCTTTTTGGTTTTTTTTTTTACCACAGCATTTTTCTGCGTTTTACGCCTGTGGTCCCGTCTTTTGGCAATAATCAGAGAAAAACTTGAATCTAAAGAGGGATTATCCTCCGATTCAAGAGCTTTCACATATCCCAAGTTATGTTTTTGAATAGCATCAGTTACTGCTAACTCCAGCCTTCTTCGTGAAACGAACACTTCCTTGGGACATTTCCTCCAAATGCAGCTATGAATGTTTTCGTTGATGTTCTGCGTCTTACCAGCAACACATCTGTCTAAAATAGCATCAGATGCTAGTCGCTGATAAACTGGCATAATCTTTTCCACAACCTGTGGCGTCAGGTGGGTCTTCATTGCAGCGTGAGATTCTGGCATTTCCCCTTTGGCAATCGCCCTTCGGTAGAAACACCATGATGTTTCCCCATCAGGACACTTGGTATGCTGTGGCTTTCTGTCATTAGATGAGCAATGCAACAAACTAGCATATATAGCAGACTTCATTTTTTGTGTGTCAGGCACATTGTCTCTTATTGCTTTGCGATAAAAGTTTTACAGCTTAACTATATTTTTTTCAGTCAAGCTGCCTTTCTTTTTACCACCGAGCGTCACTTTTTTCATGCGCCATTCTTTGACTTTATTTCTTAAGGATGTGCCCAACCTTTTTGCTACATGGTTCAGGCACTCTTCCTTTTGAATTTCAAGATCAGGCCCATAGACTTGATTCTGATTCAAGAACTGAAAAGTCTTCGAGTCCCCATCACTCAATACCGACACGTGTCGCATACTGCAATCGCTCACAGACCTCCTCCACATATTTAGGGCAGCATGCATTTCCATAGCTCCGTTTGATCCATCGAAGTTCTTTTCGCATTCTTCAACATGCCCTTCTTTCCAAATGCAAAATTCAGGAGTACCCATTCCCAGTTCCTTGGCAGTCATCACACAATTGTGACAGTACTTGGATAGTACTTCAAAGTCGAGGACAAGGCCACTTATTATGTCAATGACAATACCTAATCCAAGCTTTGAAGTATGCCCTCGCTTCTGCCACGTACCGTCGTAAGAAACACTGACATCTATTACGACACTAGTACTAAGTGCGCCATCCATTTTGATATGAGCTGCTCTAGCAGCTTCACGGGACACTTGCAGCATTCGTCGTTTGACGTCTTGATTTTTAATAGACAAGTTCAGCATACATTTAGAAAAGGTTTTTTTGTCCATAACAGGCATATTTAATATAGAAGAAAAAGTTTCTAAGGCAGCATGGCCTCTTCCTATGGACAAGAAGGCACTCACCAACTTGCCATTGATGTCATGAGAGCTTTTTGGTTCTTCTTGAGGACTTGAAAACACAGTACCATAGCTCTCATCGCATGTACCACACAAGAGCTCCAGCTTGACCGAATATCCCAAAGAATGGTGTTGATGCACAACAAGTGAACATTGTTTACAGCTTTTGCAGGGAACTTTCTCCAACAATTCCTCAACACACAGTTTTGTGAGTGATTATGTAGTTGGCTTCAGGCTGGGGAGCTGGTTCCTGCCTTTCAACAATGTTAGCAGAACATTCTGATTTTGCATAGCGTTTCTGGCTATTTTCTGCATTTGCTTTCCTTCTCTTGCTGGGTCGGCCTTTTGGCTTCCTCCATCTCTTTGAAACAAGATCCATAGCAACAAAATGATAACAACAGCTTTTGAAAATGATTGCTACTGCTTATATGCACATGGGAAAAAAACGTTTTGTAAGTTTGTATACAAATAATGATATGCGGTTTCAGTCACAGATACAGTTAAAATTTACTGTTGCCATTTCAAATTTGATAAATTATAAACTGTTCTGAATAATTGTGAGGCTCTTTGAGAAGAGAAAAGAAAATAATCCATATTTTCGCTGACTTGACAGCTGTGTTTATGTGGCTGCAAAACGTAAACAAAGGGGCGTAGCCATGGCGGAGGAAAACGAAACTACCCCATAACTCAGCAAAAAAAGCATAAAATCGGAATTTTTTTTTTGTGTTTGATGGAAGAGTATATAAAATAACAAAATAAACAATAAAAAAAAATTCTGCAATTTCGTAAATTTTTGACATTTTAAGTGTCCACTGTAGCCTTAAACTAGCAGACCCGGCCACGCGTTGCTGTGGCTACGGTTTTTATTATATTACATAGTAGTAAACTCTATTCAAGGGAAACGGTAGGAGAACACCAGTCATGGGGACCACCATGCTTTTTTACACAGATGCCATTTGTCAAAATACATGGCGACTTCTATGATTGATTTTCTACTACCGTTGATATTGAGCAAAAATCAATACAAAAGAAATAAATTAAATTTTTTTTATTTTTTGTATTCAAGTCTGTAACAAATGAGTACATTACAAAGTTGTTAGCAAATAACACGTAACACTTAAACTTATTAATGAGGTAGGTAGGGTAGATAGTTTTAAATTTTTAACAATAATGTTTATTATTTTGAATTATAAATACTTTTAATTTTAATTTAATTTAACACTAATCGGTGCACAATATTTTTGGTTAACCTGTCTTTAGCTAACACAAATAGATTTGACGGTTTTCCTACACGTGAACATGCAACATATAGTTGCCCATGAGAAAAACATGGATTTTCCAAATCTAAATCACAAATGGCCATTGTTTGGCCTTGAGACTTGTTTATAGACATGGCAAAAGCTAAACGAATTGGAAACTGTAACCTTTTGAAGGGTATCGTAGATTTTGATGGTATCATCGGAATACATGGCACTTCTCCTTTAAACTTTCCAGTTAAAATGGTAGCTTATACCAAAATAATTCGACTTCTACTATAATATGAATTCAGTTTATAATTCAGTCTAAATAACACGTGGCCGGCTATGCTAATCACTGTATTGCGTTTACTACGAAATAAATTTAACTTATACTTTAGACTCAGCAACACGTGGTGGTTATGCCATTAAATTGTAGCTTATGTGAAACGTTGGTACTTTCAACACAGCGCCATCTGTTAGAATACTTACTCAATCCAGTCAACAGATACCGCAATAATTTGCAATAAAATAATATCGCGGCTATAAATTGAGATGAAGGCTATCCTATCTTTTAAGTTAGATCAAACTGCACACGGTGCGCAAATTTGATTGAAATCGGTTAAGTAGTTTAGGAGTCCATAGCGGACAAACAACGTGACGCGTATTTATATATATATTAAGATATCACTTACATTTCTTGCCACATATGGTTATTTTAATAAGTGTACATATATACTCTCTCGGGAAAAATAATCAAGTATAAAATGCTAATTTTTAAAATGTGTTTTCCTTTCGCACAAGGCACAGACTTATTTAATTTATTTTAATTGTTTCTAAAGTTACATTTCACATCTACAAACATTGCTAATTTTAAAAATTCAGGTAAGCAATAAAATAATTCACTTTGTACTCAACAAAATAAAAAAAATTACCTTTTATTTTGGTCTATTAATCTATTTATTCAAAATTACCTCAACTTACAAAAATATTTCTAATTTTTCTGTATCCCTATTATTTAAGTAATTTGGGGTTAAAATATACTGTGTTGCCCAAATCAACACATTTGATTGTTGTGTTCAAAATAATATACACATTTAAGTTGTAAAATTTAAAAAATAAAAGACTCATTTTTTCGGTTTTGAGTAAAAAAAAAAAAGCATGTTTCGCACTCCTTTCACCATTCAATTTTCTCAACTGCCTTTTTCAAAAACTTAAATCTCTTTAATTCTTAGAAAATACAATTTTTGGCATTGTAGTAAAATATGCATGTGTATAAGATCGATTTTAAAAATAATACAACAATCAACACAAATTCTACAAGTTTTTATTAAAAATTTCAACGAATTTTAAATTTTTAATTAACATCACACAAAAGCAACACAATTGGCTATTAACGAGGGTCTGGTATCAATTCCCCAATTGAGAGATCCGAGGTAATTTTTAATTATCGTCGTACTATAGCAACTCAACGTGCTATTTACAACGGTCCGGTATCAATCCCTAAGGAAAAGATCCGAGGCAATTTTTAATTCACGTCGTACAATAGCAACTCAACGTGCTCTTGACTACGGTCCGGGATCAATCGCCTAAGGAAAGTATCCTAGAAAATTGGGTAATTTTTAATTAACGTTCTCAAGCACTACAACTACCTATTAACTAGGGTCGTAGTTAAATCCAATAAGGGAAATATACGGGGACAACCACGGTCAAATGATAACATAACACCTCAGCTGGCACCCCACCCTCCAATAAATTGTGACGTCACACCGATTGACTCTCTTCGCAATTCCAATTTCACAATAACGAGGCCATCATGGCGTTGTCCGTGGTGTTGGTTTGCGAAGCAAACCAAATTGGAATGCGTAGCAAACACCGGTGGTTTACAAACGTTCCCAATGGACACACCTAACCCCAATATATATATATATATATATATATATATATATATATATATATATATATATATATATATATATATATAGCTTATCACAATTAGTTTTTTAATTAAAAACCTCAAGGGAGACCTTAGAATGTACTTTCTTACCGTACAATTATTTTTTAAATTGGTTAAAAAATAAATTCGATGTAATCAAAAGTTGGTCATAGAAATTTCTTATTTTTAAATCGCTGAACGATAGCGTTCATTCTTCTTATGAAGGTTAAATTTTCTGACTAACGGGTGTGCCAGATATAAAATTTATCGTAGCTAAAATTACCATATAGGAACGATTTTTTTTAATTTGGCCAAAATGAAACTCGCGGATACCTCATGCTCGTTTTTTCGCTCTATTTTCAGACGGTTTGCCGATTAAGTACAGATTTGAAAATTACGAGATTTTAATACATTTAGGTTATGGTTTATTCAAAATTGTACAGGGAACAAGATGTAGATGTTTTTTTTTTATAGAAGCGGCTATTAATTTAAAGTGCATTAAGTGTGAAATGCGTTAAATTAAAAAGTGTTACAGTTCTCATCAGATACACCTACAGTGGATTCCTTCTCATGTGGACCTTGAGGGCTATGAGATCGAAGGCTTCTTGGCCAAAGCGGGTGCTAGTGATGCCTCGGTGCCTTCTGTGTCTCTCACTTATATGGAGCTTTTTTCCAGGACAAAAAGCGAAAATAAAACCAAATGGCTCGTTCCATCCTGTGCATCACTGGTATCAGAGTAATCACCGGGTGGATCTCTGGTACTTGGTTGTAAGAGGAAGGACCAGACCACTCTCACTCGCTTCCTCAGTGGGCATCTTAGATCTCTGAAATATGCTGAGGGTTCTAAGCGTTTTGAGGTCTGCACCAAGTGTTTTACTGAGCAGGCTACCCCTGAACAGATTCTTGAGCTCTCCAGGCGGGATCTTGCTGCCGATTGGATTTATTTAGGGGTATTATGTCATGGACATGGTTTAGCTCTGCTAGCCTTAGGGGTAATGGTAATTTTAGTTAACGTCGTACTAAAGCAACACAACGGGCTATTGACGCCGGTCCGGGATCAAACCCTTAAGGGAAAGATCCGAGGACAACACCTCGTAATTTTGAACCACGGTCAGATGACGAAGCAACACTTGAGCTGGCACCCCACTCTCCAAACTTCTTCACCAACCCAACGTGAGGACTTTCGGCCTTGACAGATTTAAGGTGCACCAGCCGCCTCTACACCATACGCTTACAAACATCCCGGATTCGAACCAGGAACGTTACGATCTAGAGGGCTAGCCTTAGGGGATGTGCAACAAGTGTTTAAAGTAAAAAAAAAAAGAAAGCGCAATCACTTACGAAAGATGTGTTGGTTTGCGAAATAAACTAAATTGGGTTGCGTAGCAATCACCGGGGCGAGGAGAGCGCTAGCGAGCAGAGTTGAAGTCCTCACTGTTACGTCATGGACCGGAAATTCAAGTCAGTATTATACGAATTATTAAGATAGTTTCATCGTCGCAAGGAGATTGACTGTGCGAAAGGGAACGAACTTGTTGCGAAGCATACCCCCGGGGGTAGACGAGCAGGGGGCGTAGCCTCCTAGTTTTATAAATATACTTTAATTCAGAACAACTTTGCTCTAGCAATCAAAAAACGAGTTTATGTTACTTAACATTCGTTTTATGTTTTCTGTGCGACATTTCGTTTGAAATAGCCAGTCTCAAATTCATGTAAAATAGTGTTTTTAATAAAACCAATCTTTGTTTACTTCTTATTTCACTCTTTGCACGCGTGATGACAATTCTTGAAATCCTTTCTTAAAATCTAATTTTAAACAAAAACCCAAATTTTCATTTCATATTATATGTTGAGCATTGTAAGTTAATATTTAACTGAGACCCGTCAGGAAAAACTCAAAATTCTTATTATTAATTTTACATTACCAATTTTTTAGTGATAATAAAGCAGATATTTTAAACAAATAATCAATAAAAAATTAGATTTTAATTGTAATTATATTTTATCTGACGATTTTAATATGTTTTTAAGCCGAAACAAACACTTTTTATAAACCCTATTCCTCTGTCAATTTTTAATATTGGTGTATGAAATAAATTTCTACAATATCGTTAAAATATATACAAAAGACCTAGGGAGAGATTTCTTAAAATTTATTTACGAGTTTTCATAAAACAAATATTTTACTCACTATACGTTAAATTTCTATAAAAATATCCAATTTTTTATGTTTATTATTTTTTATAAATTTTTCTGAATTATTTATTTAAAAAAGGCTCTTTCTGTGTCTGTTAAACAGTTATTCAAGATCTAAAAAATATGAACAGTTAAACTGTAAGTGCATAGATTAAAAAGCCTTAGTACTTTGAACTTTGGCAAAATTCCAAAAAAACTGATTTTGAGATAATTTTCAGTAAAAAAAAAAAGTATAGCAGAAGTTAACAAAAACCACTTACTTTTAGAAAAGTACTATTTTTTTAGTAATTTCTATTGCATTAAGACTCTTATGAAAACAAGAGTTTTTACCGTGAACTAATACATATTTTTTTAAGCCAGTTTTATGTCTGATGACAACTGAGTGATTTGTGATAATTCACTGAAAAATTATTCATTTCTTGTTTGGTGAACAGGAAAAAAAAATTATATTGGATCAGTACCATTTTAAAATAAACCACCACTGGAAAACCACACCTTCTTTTTTTCTACAGCTATTTTTTTCTGTAAACGAGCCTTTTTTGTATTGATACTCATGCGACGAAATTTAGCGCTATTTTTTCAATGTGTTTCCTTCAATGGAGTCTCCACATGTTTTACATGAGGACCTGGATTTTGTCCTTTAGCTTTCGCCTATTGATAGAAAAACCAAGAGTCTACACCTTAAGGGTATTTAAAATGTTTGGAATAATCATCGATAGATACACTATGATATAATGTTGCATAAATGGTGGTTTTCATGGAAGCCGAAGCCAATGCTTGGAAGTCGATTATGCAGTTGGAAATTCAAATAAAAGTTAAAAAGCAGCTGGTAGCAATTTCCTTCGACTCTGAAATTTTGTCCATTTGTTTTTTAATACCTGATGCATCGTTTTCTCCAGTAAACCAAAAAACACTTTTTGAAATTTTTTTTTCGAAATTAGGGTCTCCCTTAACCTGCATATATCCGTATTATGTTTTGCTCTGAAAGGTGAAGCTAGAATTTAAAGACTGCGGAGAAAAAATATTATATTCCACTGTTCCTCACAGTTCAAATTAACACATACTTAAATTTTGTCTTTTTCAATGGTAACGCTTTCTTTGCATATTAAATACTGCCCGTGACAGTTCTTTTCGTGGGGTCAGGTGTGACCACTGCTCGCAAACCCCCGGTGATTGCTACGAATTCCCATTTGCTTTGCGAAGCAAACCAAATGTGAATTCGTAGCCTACTGGATAACAGCCATCACGGCGTTGCCCGTGGTGGCCTCGTCATTATGAAATGCGCCCAAATTCAAATTGATAAGAGATCCAATCGGAGTGACGTCACAATCTCTTGCAAAAAAATATAAATATTTAATGGAAAAATTATTTATTAAACGAAAATCAAACCGTATAAGGTATCCATCTGGTGTAAAATTTTTCGTAGTTTTCAGATACGTTAAAAATTTTATTTTATACTCAACTATCACTGAGATAGAAAAAGTACTGAAGAACGCCAGTCATAACTTTAATTATTTCTTTTGCTTCGCTCGAATCCGTTTCTCAGGAAATCAAACTGAATTAATCTCGTATCAAGCGAAGGTCATTCTTCGGGGCGGCGGTCGTACTGTAAAAAATATAAGTTTCAATAAAAAAATTATTTATTTAAAAATAATCATATTCTTAGGTATCGATCTAATATGTGTGCCAAATCCCATTACTGTAAGTGCCCTAGATTTGTCTGTACTTTGATCACTGAAAACAGAGAAACACTTCCTAGTAAAGAAGATCAATCCTAGAGTTTTTCCCTCATGAAACTATGACTTCAAACTTAGTACCGATAGTGGGAGTATGTTTTCGACAACTGACAAACTGCAACAATTATCACAAAACACCATTAGCTCGCTGAACTTAAAATTCAAATTTTAAAATATTTTAAATTAATATTTTATCACTGGATTAATTTCTTTTTCAAAACGAAGTGGATCCTTGGATTCAACGAATGAGACAAAAGAATATTTAATTGAATTAGTTCGCATGAAATAGTTCGCATTTCTTTCTGAAAACCTAAGTTAAAATTAATTGTTTAAAGACTACTTTTGTAACTTAAACTAGGACTTCATTAATTTCGATTCAATGAGCGCGATTATCATTAAATAATAAATTGGTGTTATTTCCATCATGGACGTGATGAGCAAATAATTTTAAATAGCAAGTTCACTCTATAACATCAAAAAAAGACTGCAATGCCAATAAAAATTATTTCTAAATCCCCACATTTAAGTTTATTTTGAAGTTTTCATCTATCGACATACATGTAAAGCGTTAATGATAACACCTGGCTTCTGCATCTGGAACACACGTCCTTTTGATGTAATCAAAAGATTTATCTTTGGGACAATCTTCCAAGGTCAACCAAGTGTCTAGACATCTGATGTATTTCTTGCAATTTGGGCGATAGGGAAAGTTACCTTCTGGAGAGCAGGGAATATCTGTAAAAATATAAAACCACTGTATTCTTGCATGAAAACGTTTGCTACTTGTTTGTATCTTTTCTAAATAGACAATAAAATATAATAATCCATGAGTCAGATAATATTTCATTGATTTTACAATATAAAAGTTCCGGGAACCCTCCTGGTTGCTGTCTCGACGAGATATCTCGTCATTATCAAAACTGGCCTGAGCTTGTGGGACGAGATATCTCGTCATTAGAAGAGAACACGATCACGATCATTAGAAGAATATTGACGGTACCTCGATTTTGTGATCATCAAAAATTCGGAAATATCTTGATGACGAGATAACTCGTCATTAGCAAAATGGGTCGAATTTTGATGGACAAGATATCGAATCGAAACAACTTGGAGGATTAAGGAACTTTGTAGCAATGGTGTAATAACTGTCTTAATCGCTCAATAGAGGGCAGCAGAGTCACTTTTTACAGTTTAAGAATGAGGTAGCTAGCGAATGTATGCGTGGCTCAGGATCCGAGAAATGTCGGATATTCTGAAATCGTGTAAAAGTGTGTGTTGTGTTCACGATGTAAACAGTTAAACAAAGTGTTTGTGCATGCTATGAGAGTCTGTCGCTTGTTCGCCAGCTTCAAGGAGGATTCTCACAACATGACTACAACTTTAAATATCATTATTTTTATGCAAAATCTCTCACAATTATTACCATTTATTGAATAATAAACATCGTGTTGCCTTATAGCTGAAGAATTTAAGCAAAAGCTTTTTTCAAGATAAATAAATATATTTAATTTTAAAACTTTTTTATCAAACAAATATTACAGCGTTTAATACAAGATATTTTACTTACAAATACTACGTAATAATTGGTAATTTTTAGTTAACGTCGTACTAGAGCAACACAACGGGCGCAAATACTACGATACGTGAGCATTAAAATTTTGACTATCAAAAATTAGTCGACAGTTTTCGTCTATCTGTCTTTAAATAGTGTAGTGTTTAGTAATTTAGTATTAAACACTAATTATTATAACACTTAATAGTTGGGATATCGTAATTTCTGCTATTTTTATAATTTAATTTCTGCGCTAATTTTTAGTCTATAGAGATATCCAGAAGTTTTAGAACATCAACTTCAATCATTCCTTTGAAAACGGTTATTCAACATTTACAAGTGTTTTTTAAGACAATTCTATTTAATATGAATTCTCAGTCTCTCTCTCAAGCTGAATGTGAACAGTTTAAAAACTTAATGTCACAATTTGATTTGTCGATTTCCGTGAATTTTAAATAATTAACAGTAAAATTAGGATTACGGTGGTCAAAAGACAAATATATTTTACACAAAATTATCCAATATATCTACCATGAAATAGCAATTTCAAAACTGTAACTATTTAAATTGCAAAACAAATCTAATTATTTTAACCGAGACCTTGTTTTGTTTTACAGTATCACACCACAAAAACTATTGTACATATCATTTCAATCCTTAGAAAATCATCGATAACATTCTTTTCAAAAATTTTATTAATGGAATATTCGCAGCATAGAACTCACGTAAATTCCTTGTAATAAACGGAAAACTTACGATCTTTGATTCTGTCCGTCTCGACCAACTTTTCCTGGTAGCAGAAGGCTTCATACCAAGGGACACATATTTTATTTTTACTATCGAAATTATTTCCTCTCGGACATTCTTTGGGCGTAGATTTGGAGTCTTTACAGTCTATATATTTCGTGCAGTCCAGGGGTACAGAGAAATTTCCATTCCTTTGCGGACATTTGAAGTCTGAAAATCAACCAAAATTTAAAAGCATTGAATGTCACAATGAACAGACAAACGTCAAATCCGAATAAAACAATTAACTGTTGGAAAATCGGTCCAAAAATTTAGTTTCTCTCAAAACAAATATGTTTAATCGGTTTTCAAAGTGAGACTTAAAAACGAGACTTGATCAAAGGAAATAGAGACAAAAAAATAGCTTTAACCCTGTTGGTTGTTTCGACGAGGTATCCCGTCATTATCAAACCAAACTGGCCAGAATATCAATATAGACGAGATATCTCATCGAAACCATTTAGAGGTAAAAAGAAGCACTTTGATTAAAAACTTTTCTTACATTGACCATCTCAAAATCAGAAATAAGGTTGTTTAAAACTATAACAAATACTTAAGGTAATTCGTCTGTGTCCTAGCATGTGTCGACATGTGTCCTAGCATAAGGGATTATTGTTTAAAAAATATGGTACTCCAAAAAATATTTTTCAAATATAAATTTGTAGTACTGCAGAAAAGGTATACAGTACCTCTGGAATCAGAACTCGAACAATTTGGAATTCAAATGAAAACTTTGAGCAAATTTGGACTCGAAATGTGAGCGCCGCTTTGGAAATCGAATACCCAGCATGTTGTTTGTATATAAGCTACAACAGCTCGACTAATAACTATATATTTTCAATAAAATTTCATCCGATAACGCTATAAATTCAATTGAGGCGCAAGGCTTCGTGGTAAACAATCGTACGGTGTTGCCAAAACGCGATAACAAATAACGTCTTTTTTGAGTGCCACTTAAGAGAATTATGTATATAGATAGACGCAATTGCAATAACGTACAAGCGTTGCCTAATGAATCTTAATTTAAAGGTTGGTAGTCAATTAACTTGACACTGAAACTGTAGCAACTCAAACTGCTATTGGCCAGGATCAATCCGGAAGGAAAGTTTCATTAATCCAAGAACAAGGTCTCGCAATTTTCAACCATAGTCAGACGACGAGAGCAAAACCTGATCTTCAAATTTTAAAAGAAATTGACATAAAACAGACGTAGACAAGAAACACAGCAAAAATAAACAAATAACAAACAAATTAATAATTGTTCATTGATTTAGAATAATTGTTTTAATTATTTATAGATTTTATATATTCCAGTCTATTGTAAATGTCTGTGTCTTCAGATTGGAAGACGGGACAGGTTTTGTGTTATTTTCTTCTCTTATTAGTTAAAAGATTTGATATAAACATGGAAGTAAAAGCCATGTTCCAACAGAACAAAAGTGTTTTTTTTTTGTCACTCCTCCCCGATCGGAATGAGGTATTTTTTCACAGCTGTTTCCAAGGGCGCATAATCGTGCCCTCTTCTGACAACGCCTTCTGAGTATGAGCACCGTTTGAAAGTGCTAGCATCTGTGTCTGTTAAGAAGTGAGGGGGCAATCGTTCTGTGGTCCGTTTGGAGATTTATACCATTTCAATTTCTTGTCTGCAAATAAATGCTGTATGCGTTTATACTTTAATTAACAGAGTTCTGTTAATTACAGTTTAAGTAACAGAGTTTGTAAATTTAATGACACAGTAAATATGATTTACATACTAGTGGGGTATATTTTATTTCGAACAGTCACCTCAGCTTACCGTTGATAGAAAAATTACTATGGTGACTGCCAGTTACAGTAGAAATAAGTAAAAAAAAACAATTCGCACAAAGCGCCCTTTAGGGAACTGTGAATTAAACAAAAAATAAATTTACTGGATATACCACCCTCTTGAAACCTCAGAGGGGGTTTCAACAAAGTAAGAAATAATATTATCACTAAGAAAAATACAAAAGATCACAATATGCAAGTAAATGGAAAATAGATACAGATATGGAAATATGACTCTCTACAATGCTAAAAGAAAAACATTTAGCATGATTAATGAAGAAGTATGCTCATGTGGAACGTATGCGTGGTCACTTATGCTCATCAACGGAAGGTGTTCTCTAGAACAAAGTCCTGGTATTAGGATCTAATTTGAATAGCACATAAAACATAAGAAATGTATCCACAGTTTGATTTACTTTGAACTCCAGTGATTCTAAAGTTCTCACGAATTCTTTAGTCGAATCTACAAAATTTGGCATTTGAGTGTTCGATTCGTTATTAGGGGTGCCATATTCATGATTTTTTTTACTAACGAAGATAGCATCTCGCGTTTATGACCCCACGAGCAGGCGCGCGGGGTATGTCATACCCGAACCTTTTGATCGCTCCTTACAATGATAAATGGTGTGCAAAATAATTTTTATAACTAAATTAAAGTAGAAAATACATTTAAATAACATTTTTAATTCCGTTTGTTTCCCAAAATTCAGTAATGTTCACATGAGACAATTGATGAACACCACAAATATATAAAAGTCCTTTAAAAGCTTTTATTTCAGCTTCAGTTGTAGATTTCGCATCTCGTTCTCGGGAAAAGCGACCTGAAATCGATGCAATGTAAATGTTAGTGCAGTTTACTAAATCTTTCACTATTTCATCAGAAGTTTCCAAGATTCTCGCGGTGTACTAACATCTCTTGAAATAGCTGTGTTTCCAGGAAGTTTCATTATTATATTTTTTGCAGAAACTCGTACATTAGTTCGAAATTTCTCTTTTTTCCATGTTGTTATTTTACCTAGTCCAACATAAAAATCCTTTTCATATGACGAATCTATATATACGATATCTGTGTCACCGTCGGTTGATGAATCATGATTACTATTATATTCTTCGTCATCAAATAAACTTTCTTCACCCGTCGAAACTGTATATAGAGATATCAATAAAAGTTCTCTAACACTTCATTTCTTCGTCGTTCACGAGATTACGAGCCATATTTGCAAGACGTCTGACTGCTGTGACGGAAAAAATATGAGTGGCAAGGACTGGACTGGACTGGACAATCACTTACGGAGTACCTGCTGCAAGGCAGCTTATCTCCCCGTCATAAGGTGTGTGTACATAAAATAAAAGCATAATTAGAGAAAATTTACAAAGAAAAATGGTTTAAATTGGCTGGATAAGCATAATAGAGTTCAGCTAGCAAAAAGTTTAGAGGGCGCCACTAGCGACCGCGGAACCAACATCTTGTTCGGTCACCCTCCCAAGTGCTGACCGCGGCCGGGAGTGCTTAACTTTTTGGATCCATTCAGCAGGTGCGCATCCATTGCGCTGCTTCTAGTTATCAAGTTTACTGCAAGTAGAAAAGATATTGAATTAAAGGAAATGTAAAAATGATCCGAGAGAGAGGGGATTTAAAACTATTGTGTGTTTTAGTGATTCAATTAGGGTCCAGTCGAGTCTCGTTAAAGCTCAACATTTACGAGTGACATCGGGGTCGTGATCCAGTATGGGATAGTGCAATTTTAAATTGCAGGGGGAGTTTAATTAGGAATCGAAGTCAAAGACGTCAGGATCCAAATGAGACAACAATCTTTGACGTTTAGGTCTCGGAAAGGTCTGCAGGTGTTGTTGCAGGAAAGCACGTGGTCTTTTCAAAGAGCTTTTGACCGAAGGGTCATATGGTGGAATAGCTCTTAATGCCTCATTTGGAACCTGAGGTAATTTTTCAAAGGAGTGGCAAGGATGGCCGCACTGGGTATAATATACTCGAAATTCAAAATACCGGAATTTCTATTTTTAGAATTCGCCTGCCGATTTGTCCCGTCCAAAGTTCATGACCCTACATTCAGCTACTCTGAGACTCGTCCACTGTTAAATGAGGGGTTGGGGAATAGACAGAACAAAAGATGGACGCGGGTATGTCACACCCTGCGCGCCCGTACCCAAGTTAAAATATCTTTCAGTTGACAAGTCCCAAGCAATTCGAAAATTACAATCTGTTATAGGTAATGAATGAACAATTTTTTGTGCGTGCCCCTTCAAAACACTTTAAATATTGTAATTTTAGAGCAGCTGACAAATTTGAATTATCCTAAACAGCCGCGCGATCATGATCCGAAAAAGTTAGCCAATCCTCAGAAGCAGTTGAAAATGGCGGTAAAGTTAGAGTTGGAAGTTTCACATCTGTCGAGACCGGGTTTTTTGGATTTGTTTGTTTTTGTATTCGCGCTCGTCATCAGAAATTTTTTTAATGTTCTACCAAGTAAAGCCATGATAGACCTAGCATTTCTTCAAGAACGTCCAGCAACTCATCTTTCTCAATTTAAAAAACATAGATTTCCTCATCTTTACATTCGCTTATTATCGATGTGAAAATCGCGCTTAGCTCATCGTTTATATTCAAAGAACGATTTCTTATGGCTTCTAGTTAAACTAAAGGTAAGTTTTTAATGTCTCCATATGTTTTAGTTTTTAGACGAGTAATCGAAGATTTTAGGCTCTTTTTTAAAATTAAGAATCGTCTTCAGATCTATAACTGTGTTCGAAAATAACACAAATTTTACAACACTCAAATAACAAGAAAGAAAAAAAAAACGATACTCACTCAATTGAATAAAATTCAATTGAATTTAAAAAAATAGAAAATAAAATTCAATTTTAGTTTTTAGACAAGTAATCGTAGATTTTAGCCTTTTTTTTTTTCTTTATTAAGAATCATTTTCAGATCTATAACTGTCCCAATAATAACAAAAACTTTACAATACTCAAATAATAAGAAAGAAAGAAACGCTACTCACTCAATCGAATAAAATTAAATTGTGTTTTAAAAAACAGAAAATAAAATTCAGTTTTAGTTTTTAGAAGAGTAATTGAAGATTTCATGCTTTTTTTTTTTTTACTAACAATCGTTTTCAGGTCCATAACTATCCCAATAATAACACAAACTTTACAATACTGAAATAATAAGAAAGAAAGAAACGCTATTAATTCAATTGAATAAAATTCAAAGTAACCACACGTTGAGAGAACAAGACACAAAATTGAAAGTAAAAATGAGATGGCAGGTGCACCCAGGTTTACCAAAGAAAGAATACTCAAGTTTTCGTTTGAAATTTGACTTTTCGTTTTGAAAGTGTAATTCCGGTTTTAAAGTTTCTCGTAAAGAAATAAAACAACTCTTTCCACAAATCTCACAAAAACAGAAATAATTTATCTTATAAATGTTTCACACTGCACTAACAAAAAGCATTTAGGAAGAATGTTACATAACCAAAATTCGCGAAACAGAACTTGAAAATTTGAACGCTACATTTAAGCAAAAAGAACTCCGTCTCGAATGACCAAAATGTTTATACTTTAATTAACTGAGTTCTGTTTGTAAATTTAATGACACATTAAATATTACTTACATACTAATGGGGTATATTTTATTTCAAACAGTCATCTCAGCTTACCGTTGATAGAAAAATTACAATGGCTGCTGCCGGTTACAGTAGAAAAGAAGTAAAAAAATAATTCGCACTGTAGGGTCGTGGCATCAGAAACGGCTCAATCCCATGATAGTATTTTACACAAGTCCAACTTGATTGGCTAGTTTCACGGGCTTGGCTTCACTTGGATATCTCGCCAATCTGATTGTTGCAGTAACCATTTGATTTTGAATATGCGCGTTGTTTCGTAGAAATACAATACATACACTAGCGCCTCAGCGTACAGCGTAAGTGTCCGACAAGTTGACTCTGATTTGCTCCTCATATATATGTTGTATGGTTGTTGTTAGTAGTATTTCTTGCCAACTTATAGTAAGGGTACTTATACTTTAAAGAGCTTATATTCGTGAAGCAGCGATGGCCTAATGGCTAAAGTCACCCACCTTCAGATTAGCGTCGACGGCAAAGGATGACTTCCCGAGTTCAAACCCAGCTGGCGGAAAAATTTTTAGATCCTCCAAATTATTTTTAAAAAATTCCAATTTAATTCCTTTTCATTCTAATTTACTTTTCCTAATTTTTAATACCCTTTTCATATTTTTCCAAGCTTCCGTTGATTTTACATAAATAATCTAAGAACCACTCCTGAACTCACTACCAGCTGATATTTTTCCGCCCCTCTGCCGTCCCCTTTGCTTTAGGATGATGGTGTCGTATCCACCGCTGGCTTAGGACCATTCTGATGTAACAAAAAGCATACATAAAACACTAACTTATATAATTATTAACTTATATAATAAAAGGATACAATTTTCGGCTCCCACCTCTACCCACCCATAGCCATGGATCTGAAAAGAAAAGAAGAAAGAAAGGAAGAGATAAATCGCCAACAACTATAAACCTTGATGACATACGTATCTAGGTCATGTGATCCGATTAGCCAATCAAGTTGGACTTGCGTAAAGTACTATCATGGGATTGAGGCGCCTGTGTGGCCATCTGGAAAAATAAACGTTTCCACAAGAAGGGAGTTGACAAGCCACGTGCGGTATTAACTAGGGATGCGACATTGACCGCAAAACATCGTTGTTAAAAATTAAAACATCGATGTTTTTAAACATCGATGTTTTTAAACATCAGTGTATTTAAACTTTTCTCCCCATTTCTTAAGACTGGTTTAACAATCTCAAATATTAATGTTCGCCGGGGAAGGGGAGATTGAATTTGTCATTTGCCATGTTTTTTAATTTATAAGTAACACTCTTTTTAACCGTCAAAACAAAGTAAAAAAATTAATAAGAACATTTAACAAATCTTTTATATACATATTACTTCACACATATATACTTATCC
This sequence comes from Metellina segmentata, assembly GCA_947359465.1. NCBI lineage: Eukaryota > Metazoa > Arthropoda > Arachnida > Araneae > Tetragnathidae > Metellina > Metellina segmentata. The sequence continues at coordinate 30,445,587 of OX375881.1, forward strand.
TTACAACTTGTAGTCTTCTCTCTCTTTCTGTGTGTGTGTGTGTGTGCATGACTTCCAACTAGAAGTGTTAACCACCATGATCGATGTAATCTTTTCAGTAGATTCTATTCTAAGAAAAGCCGACAAATTGGTCAGGTGGTTAAGGTGTTAGCCACTAGATCGGAAGTTTCCTGGTTCAAATCCGGGTCAGTACATGGATGTTCGTAAGCGTATAGTGTAGAAGCGGCTGGTGCACCTTAAATCTGTCGTGACCGAAAGTCCTCACGCTGGGTTGGTGAGGAAGTTTGGGGAGTGGTGTGCCTACTCAGGTGTTGCCTCGTCATCTGACTGGTTCAAAATTACGTGGTGTTGTCCTCGAATCTTTCCCGTAGGGGATTGATCTCAGACTGTCGTCGATTAACCGTTGTGTTACTCTAGTACGACTTCAATTAAAAATTACCATATTAACATTCTAAGAAAGGATCAGTAAAATCTTTCCGAAGGATTGTAATGTAAGAAAACCGATTGAATCTTTCCGAAGTATTTTATTCTAAAGAAAATACCAATACAATATTTTAATGGTCAAGAGGTCATGGATTCTGCCAACTAAGATGTGGTTATTTATATGGTTTGGATCAAAAGCAATTCTACATAACTCGAAAATTCTGTGACCGATTAGAGGTTAAATAACTTCAAGAACAATTTGTTTTATTTAATCAGGTAAGTGTTCCTTTGACATTATGTCGGAAGCCCTGAATGAAAATACGCTACTGGAACGCCCTCTAAAAGTCTAATATAAAGTTGTATGGAGGGGAACGTAGGGTGGAAGACGACTTCAATTGTATATTTGGCTTGAAAGGACTATTTCGCTTTAGTCTAGTGATAATTTCGCCAATTCTTCAAATAGCCCGCAGTCCGATAGAAATCACTATATCTACACTGGCGTGAGAAAAGGAACTGTTTTCAATTGCTACTTTGCAGCGGTCACCTAGATGCGGGGAAAAGATACAGAAGGCGCATCGTGAGTTGATGAACCCATGAGTAATAATGAGAACAGAAGCGAACAGTAAAAGAAGTCTTTGAACTAAAGAAGTGAACTTGTGAAGATCCACTGCGTGCCATAAGATAGAAGGGCAACAGAAGGGCTTTGAACCACGTTTGCTTACAAATAATAGGGTTGAACATCATTTCTCGTGATAGCAGAGCCCATTCGCATGCTAGAGCTTCTGACGTCACGATTCCAAAAATTTGAATATGCATCTTCTAATGAATATCCTGGATGATGTAAATAATCATAACCCGTTTCGTTTAATTTTGTGTGACTGTAACCTTCCTGAAGTTTTGTACGCCAGTGTATAAAGTTTGTTTTAGACGACACATAGTGTATTCTTAACATAATTTTTATGTGATCCTCATGGATATTTTATGTATTTTAAAAAATAAGTAGGCTTACTCAGTGGAAAAATCAATTCCCCTTCGGTTGAGTGATAGCAGATGGCTTCATACCAAGGGACACATATTTTCTTTTTACTATCAAAAGTCTTTCCTTCGGGACACTCTTTGGGTGTTGGTTTGGAGTTTTTACAGTCGATATATTTCTTACAGTCCATTGAAACAGAAAAATTCCCATTTTTTTCAGGGCATTTGTAAGCTGTAAGGCAACAAATGTATTCAAAGTCACACTATATAAACAAGTAAGAGTTTCGGATGCAATAATTAAGCATTGGAAAAGGAGTGTAATAATTTAGTTTACACGCAATAAGAAAAAGCATGTTAAGGCAGTTTTAATTGCCCAAACACATCGGCCGGCAAACAGCGGCTCTTTAACTACTTGAACCCGGTTCTGCCAAGAATCGATTTCGACTAAATGCTGGTAAACTGTAAACATCTCGCCGGTGATACGAGAAAGAAAGCAGTTGAGGGACTTTAGAAGAGTCATGAAAATAACATTCTGTATTGAATTATTAGGTGCAATCTTCCTACAACGTTAATATTGCAAGCTTTATTGTCAGTCAAGAGAGGCAATCCGTACATAGACGGTGAATACATTAAAAGTTGTTTTATAAATGCATCCGAAGAACTATTCCGGGATTTTAATAAAAAGGCAGAAATTCTTAAAACTAAAGAGTTACCATTTTATGCTAAAACAGTAAAAGACAGAAAATTCAAAATGTCTTCGAATATAACCAATCAGCTAATCAAAGATCTTAAATGGTTTCACAGCTTTTTCAATACCTGCTGACGAATCTTGTGACACAAATGACGCAGCGCAAGTTTCACTTTTTGTTCGATTTATTTCGTTTTCGGGTCCTAAAGAACTTTTAGGATAATTGCCACTGAAAGATAAAACACGTGGCGAGAATATTACAAATGCTGTCATTGTATACATGGAGAAACACATTCCACTCTATAAAATTGTTTCAATATCAACAAATGGGGCAGAAAGTAAGACCAAAGTGAGAAAAGGTTTGGTTTTTATTTTGAAGGAAGAAATTATATATAATCACTAGATACTTGTTTACCATTACATCATTTATCAAGTAACGCTTTGTGCGCAGACATTTCCAGAAGAAATTTGTAATGCTATGGAATTGGTGACCAAGATAGTCAACATAATAGTAGCTAAATCTCTTTATCATCGCCAATTTAAATAATTTTTAGTTGAAACGGAGAGTGAATATGCAGATCTACTGCATAAGGTACGTTGGCTTTGAAGAGGAAACGTTTTAAGATTTATCGCTTCCTTATTACTTGACATTGGGAAGACAAATTATTCCTTTTTGCTCAAGATTTTGAAAGAGAAGCATTAATTCATATTCCAAGCCTGCTGAAACATCGCCAAGAAAAAAAACTCGGTAATTGACATTTACTTTTACAAAACAACAATTTTAAATATGAGGGAAATTTTTCTACGGTGGTTTCAGGGAATTCAGAAATAGCATAGCGACGTTAGCCTTTGTTAAATAACCTCTCGTGTTGACGTAACAGAATTGAATTATTCTCCCTGTAATATTGACATTGCCGCTTTTGAAATGCAATTACTGGAGCTTAAAAAATTATGGAGCTTCAAATTTGAACGCCTTAATGATGACATGGAAAAATTAGAGAAAAATAAATGTGATCTTAGTTCAACGGAAAATAGGTCTGCTTTGAAAGGCCCGGAGAAGGCAGACGCATGATAATTTTCAACACCTGGAATAGTATTTCTGACTCATATAATCAGTTAAAAAAAACTAGCATTGCTGTTCTACATATTCATGCGAATATACATATTCATGTGAACAATCTTTTTCAAGCATGAACCTTATCAAAAGTAAATTGAGAAATCGTCTTATTGACGAGAATCTGGAATCCTGCTTAAAATTAAAAACAATGACATGCAAACTCAACTTATCCAAACTTTCCAAGGAAATACAAGGTGATTGTTCACATTAAATGCTTGTTTTGTCATATTTTAATGTAAAAAATATTTTTTTAAATAATAATAATATTATTATTAAATCTGGTTTTATTTAATGTTTGTAGCTAGTTTAAACCGACTTCTAAAAACATTGCTCTTGAAAAGAAATTTGGCTCTAAAAAAATCTTAATCGTTGCACTGCTGAACTTAGGCTCTTTTGACTAATGAATTCACCGACCACTGCCAATACCTCCTAGAGATAAGCCCTAACATAACAGGAGTGCGCAAATGTGAAAAAAAAAATTTTTCGTTTAAATAGTACCATGAATTATTAACGTTATTTACTCTACGTTTACTACCTCAAAAATAATAAAAAATAATAGATACTAAAAAAGATATAATTCATCGTTACATATGATATTCTTTAGTACAAAATGTTTTCAATTTTTCAAGCAAACTACGTTGAACTTAATAGGGTGAAAATTTATCGACGCTGAGATAGTACAAAATTCTCATACATGGGAATACTTAACAGTGCTGCACAAACGTTTACTTATGAATTACCTTTTTTAAACATATGAGAGTTCACTGAAGAAAGACAAGAAAATCATCAAGAACAAACAGGGCAATAACAAAACTCGTGCTTATTATAGATTATGTTACTTTATATTCTACATACCCATTCCATGTAATTGCGTCGGTAGAAATTAAAACTTTATACTTTCGATTAGAAGTAAATTTTTCTTTATGTAATTCTTATATATATTTGACAAGTTATGGGTTCAAAAGAGAGAAATAAATACAGGGTAGATCACAATAATAGATCTCGAATCCGCGATAAAGTATTTTGTAAGGGATTTGTTTACATTACCACCAGGGCTCGAAATAAGTCGAGGCAACCACAGCAAATGTCGTGAGCTTAGCTTTCGCCGCGACGATCAACGGTTTTCACGGAGAGTTTTGTTGCGAGTATTTGAAACTGAATGTTTCGTTATTTCTCTTTCCAACACCAGCTATTAAAAAAAAACTTAAGAACAAAAAACTATGTGACCTTAATGAGGATGGTCCTTCGCTTTCAGATTTTAAGGCTGATCGAGCAGTTCATAAATGGTTTCGTGCATGTGATCTCAAACCTTGCTGTTATCTATGTAGTTATGAAACAACTGCAATTTTCTCTAGCCTAATTATTGACAGATTTCTTTATAAACTATATAATAAGGAAATAAACGTGTGCCTACTATAACTTATTTGAGTGTGCAGCAATGAAGCATGCTGACACGGCTGACTAACACTTAAATTGAATTTATTTACATACGTCACATACCACTGAAATTACAAGACTTTCACACACAAAGAATACAAGGAAAAGTCAAGGACAAGGACGTGTTAACTATCACATACTACAGCCTAGCTGCTGCTTGCTCCAGGGTTGGAGTTACACTGCGAGAGTTTTTGTCAGTCCTTTAGGGGGCGTTGTTGGTTCCTTAATAAGTGTTTAATTTTATCACAGATGGATTTTTAGGTTTTATATGAAATTACAGAAAACTTACAAGTATTTTTTCTACTAATTGCATTATTCATTCAATTGTTTTAAAGTTTAGAGAAGCATTTGCAACTGCAATTTTCCGTTATTACGGAAAATTTTGGTTTCGCCTTGAACTGAGTAGTGTTTGCTGTCAGCTTATAATAGCTCACAGCAATATTTGCTGCCAGTTTCAAAATCTTATTTCGAGACCTGGTTACCACCAGTCCCCTAATATAGTTAATAGACTGGCTCAAAATCATGTGCGTGTATGAGTGAACTTACTTGGAGGGATATTTAATTCCACATCAGTTGAGTGATAGCAGGTGGCTTCGTTCCACGGAACACATATTTTCGCTTTGCTGTCGAAAAGCTGTCCTACCGGACACTGTTTGGGTATAGGTTTGTAGTCTTTACATTCGAAGTATCTCGCACAATCCATTAAATTAGCAAAATTCCCATTCTTCTGAGGGCATTTGAATACTGGAAATTATCAAACAAATATAATGTACTCAAGGTCAAATCATATGGATAGATAAAAAAAAGAATAAAATTGTTACAACTATTATAAACACTCTTTGGGTGTAGGTTTAGTGTCTTCTCTTTGGAAGTATTTCGTACAGTCCGTTGGGAAAGAGAAATTTCCATTCCTCCGGGGACATTTCAATGCTATAAATCAGTAAACATTTAAAATATAATGTACTCAAGGTCACATGAAATGGATAAAAAAAAAAGAGTTGCGATTGCAACAACTATTAGAAACTGTCACACAAGTGCACGGAATGCTGCCATAAAACAATAGTTACAATTTATTGGTCAAATTTCATTACATCTCCCTCAAAGTAATCTCCTCCAATTTCAATGCACTTGTGTCAACGTTTTTTCCAATGCTCTAAACATAAAAACATGCCTTAAAGTCGTTTTTGTGAAACCTCTTCAGGGTTCGCATTCAATTTTCTTTTATTGTTGTAATGGACTCAAAACGGGGACCACGAAGAGGGAGTTTCACCTTTGAAAATAAGAAAAAGTCACACTATGCCATATCAGGTGAAGCTTGTGGAGCAGTATTTGTTGAGTGTTTAGCCAAAAAATTACCACTAATTATGGCTTTGTGAGAAGGCTCATTATCGTCATGCAAAACCCATGAGTTATCTCCCCACAATTCAGGTCGTTTTCGACTTGTAGTTTCGACGAATGATATAGGAGCTTGTTCAATATTGTTATCTATATATATAATTCTCTTACGTGGCACGCAAAAAAGACGTTATTTGTTATCACGTTTTGGCAACATTGTACGATTGTTGTTTACCACAAAGCCTCGCGCCTCGATTGAATTTATAGCGTTATCGGATGAAATTTTATTGAAAAAAAAATGAATTTTCGTCGAGTTGCTATTGCAGTTTATAATAAGAAAACGAAGAAAGCGGTGGATCATTTCAGGGCCATTTAAAAACAGTCCTTTTCAGGGGTAACAATTATATTTCAACAAAACGCTTGCACTATAACTTTCAACAACAAACTCAATGAAAAAGTGTGGGTGAGTCGAGAGTGCTGGAAATGTACACACAAACAACATGCTGGGTATTCAATTTCCAAAGCAGCACTCACATTTCGACTCAAAAATTTCATTTGAATTCTGATTCCAGGGTACTGTATATTTACTTTCTGTAATACAGCAAAATTAGATTTGAAAAAGATTTTTTGGAACATCATATTTTGTAAACAATTCTTTCTGCTAGGACACATGTCTTCATTAATGCGAGCGAAGCGAGTATAGGTTCGCGCAGCGAACCTATGAGGATTGCGAAGCAATCCTCCGGGGGTTGGCGAGCTTTAGCGAGCAGGGGGCGGGCCCCCTAGTTATGTATATTAAACGACGATCACTAAGCAGCAATTCTCTGACCTGATTGACATGTTGATCATTAGTCGAAGTGGATGGTCTACCAGATCGTGAATCATCTACGACGGATTCTCTATACCTTCTTTAAACATTTTAAACCATATAAATACTGTTGTTTTTGATAAATTGTTGTATGTAAAAACTTTTTTCAACATTTCAAATGTGTTTGTAGCAGAAATTCCCTTGCGGAAACAAAATTTAATATATCTTCTTTGCTCAGTTACATTGGACATTTTGGAAAATCGATGAAGTAAAATTTCTTCTCTTATTAAAAACAAATTTATTTTCATACGATAAAATTAAATAAATCCCTGATTGCCGTTACATGTTTATATAAGTCGTAAAAATATTTCATCAAAGTTTGTATACGATATCTACTGTATATGTATTTTAAAGGTAGCATGTCGGATACGTTTTGATCACAGTAGTAGTTAATTCCGTTAATATTGTATGCGATATCCATAGACACCAAACCATATGTTTATTAACTTTTAAAATATGAAGATGATGGGAAAGAATCAAGATTTGCAAATCGGTTAGAAATCATAAATGTACCCTAAAATTATTTGAATAAAACATGAGGAATGTAATTAAGTGAATAATTAATTTCTTTTGTGGAACTTTAATAAAATTTCTTTTCTATTAACTGTAGTAAATCCAATCGTTGCAGTGGAATAATTATAAGCGAGACCATTTTTGTTATATTAATGCATACATCCTATCAGGTAGGTAGTATAATTAACATCGCACTTGAGAAACACAACGGGCTATTGGTGACGGTCCGGGATCAATCTTGAAAGGGACGATAAAAGGGTAACATTGACAAGAACACACCCCTGAGCTTACGCCCTACTCTCAAAACTTCCATACCACGCCAACGTTGGGACATTTGAGGCCATGACAGATTTTACGTGCACCAGCCCCCATGTACAAAACGATCTATGACTGCACCAAGTCCCGAATTTGGAACCCTCTGGTTTCTAATACGCTACTCTCCGAACCGGGCTACTGTGGTCCCTACATCCTGTCAGATACGACATAAAGTACAAATTTTTATCTTATGTAATGAGACTTGGCTTTTTACTACTTTTAAACTTCAAATTTGCGAACTTTTATATTTAATGTATTCACGTACGGTACTCCTTTTATATGTTCTGCTAGTTGGTAGATCACCCATGTAACATACATGGAATCTTTTACCGCGAATCTTAAAACACACCTATAATATTCACAAATTATGAACTGACACTAGACAAAAACTTACACAATTCCTGCAATAATGCGAACTGTGTTCTACTTTCCACTCGAAGATCACTCGATGAATTTTAAACAGACCATTAAATTATTCTGCTGCATTCAGAACTTTCTACATCTAAGTTCATAAATATGTTTTATTTATTATACAGGAATGTGTAAAGAAATTGTTGTGCGAAAATAGATGAGAAAAAGAGATGAGCGAACCATAGAAATTCAAATATGCCCTATTTTTATATTCTATTATCGTATCTACTGAAGTATTTACGAGACCAATGAAAGCATAATTGCTGAGCGTGTGACTTTTACCATAAGATGCATAGATATCAGTCAAAAGTTACTGAAGTCACTAAAAAAATTCCTCAGAGAATTTCAGTATATTTCTACAAACTGTCAAAAATTCAGTCGAATCTGGGATTTCTTACAGATTTAAATTTCTGAGTTTTAGAAAAGTATGCAAATTTTGTAAAAAACGGATCATAACTTCAAAATTGTGTTTTGAATTGTCCCCTTAAAAAGCGTTTGTTGTAACTTGAATATATATACACAGTCCAGTCACATTAATGTGACCACCACCTACTTTCGACGTCAACGTGAAATAACCAATCACAAAAGGTAGGTGGCAGCACATTGCAATGGAGTGTATATAAAGGATGTCCTAGGGCATCGGAAAGCATTTCAATCGTTGGCGTAATGCAGAAACGTAGAGATTTATCCGACGTCCAAAAGGGCATGATTATTGGCTTGCGGGCCAAGGGTGGAAGCATTTCGGAAACGGTTAATTTTGTGAACTGTTCGCGTGCAGCCGTGGCAAAAGTATATCGTGCATGGCAAAATGGCGGCACATGTGGTGCACCACGGGCTATAGATGACAGAGGCGAACGAAGGCTACGGAGATGCGTTCGGGCGAATAGACGTGTAACTGTTGAGCAACTGACCGCCCAGATGAACCAAGGGGCTACCAAGAGTGTATCCTCAACAACGGTTCAGCGAACGTTGCTGCGCATGAGCCTCCGCAGCAGACGCCTGGTTAATGCACCTATGCTGACTGCTGTTCATCGGCGACTAAGGCTGGAATTTGCACGCCAGTACCACAACTGGACGTCCACAGAGTGGCGACAGGTGGCTTTTTCCGATGAATCACGTTTTATGCTCCATCGGACAGATGGACGTTGGCATATACGGCGTGAAACGTCTGAAAACAAACACCCTGCAACAATTGCCATGGATCCTCAACCGCGTAATCTAGCGCAGCTGGCCACGACACTGGAGTCGGCATGGCTCAACATCCCAGTGAACACCTTCAGAAACATTTGACTCTCTTCCTGCACGTCTCGTAGCGGTTCGCTCTGCCAAAGGTGGTTATTCTGGCTTTTGACAGGTGGTCACATTAATGTGACTTGACTGTGTAATATATTTATCCAATAGTGTCCGCTAGGAATTTATTTTTCATCCATATTTGGTTTGCGTGCTGGGTAAACCTATTCGAGGGGTCGTATCTTGCCCGTGGGTCAGGAAAACCTTTTTGGAAGGCCGTATTTAGTATACGGGATTGATTAAAACGTTCAGAGGACCGTATCTGGTCGAGGAAGTTGCTGGCCTCAGCAGTTTTGTCTTTGTCAATACAATTATTAAAAACAGTATTTACATTTAAGGTTTTAGACAGGTGCACAGATTTTTTATCCTAAGCCACACTCAGCGTTTCCGCAAAAAGTCTGATTAACAGCCCAATGTATTCTAGAGACAGAAATAAAATATGTAACTATTATGTAAATATTAAACTCCGATGCGCTCGACTTTTAGGAAGGGTCACTTGTAGGGCAGGGGCCTACTCCATTGTGGTTTAATATATTCGAATATATTCGGAACGCCTAATATATTCGAATTTTTTATTGTTTGGCTCGTTTTATGTTTTTTATTTTTTTAATGCGTTGGCTGCTGTTTTTCCTCCACGCGCTTTACAACGACTTGAGTAGAACAGGTGAAAAAGGAACAGGCTGTGTTCGTCCCGATGATCTCTGATTGGTTTTTGACTTTTTCCATTGGGTTATTTTTAGACTGCGGCAGTGACGTTGGAGACAACGGTTAGAGAGAGAGAGAGAGAGAGAGAGAGAAGCAGCGGCAGAGGCTGGTCCACCGCGCAGGACTGTGAGAATACATACTTTGATGTATTGGAGTAATGATGTTGATGTGATTATGTAACTATTGTACATTTTTCTTAATGTTCTTGGAATAAAAAGAACTTATATATCTTAGCTGTTCGTTGTCTGCTCTTTGTACTATTTTCACGCTAAAGTTTTGGGGCGATGACACCACAATCAGCATAATATTGCTCACTAGTACGCCAGCAAGACCAGGGCAACTATTGAGGTAGATTGCTGTCATGTCTGAAAGGCCAATTCAGTCTGACAGGTCAATTCGGATGATTTTGTAGGTAGTCCATTCCAAACCAGCGATTCCTATAGCTCTCGGTTGATCCTGCAGCAACTGAGACCGTAACCCTCCTTGGTGGTTGTCTCGACAAGGTTATTGGAAAAACTTTATGGATGCGATATTTCGTCACCAGAAGAAAATTGACCAGATCATGATCCCGCTATCATCAAACAATCGGCAATATCATCACGATGAGATACCTCGTCACTAACAAAATTGGTTAGATCTTGATGGACGAGATATCTCGTCGAAACCACTTGCAGGGTTTACAAGATATGTCTTTATCTTTAGCTGTTTTTGTAAGTAATAAGTCGAGATGAATTTAACTTTGCATTTAGAATCATTTTTACTGTCAAGAGGAGAGCATCATTGGGAGAGTTCAGAACCGGCGCAATACGATATTGGCTCTCCTCTCTTCTCTAATATTATAAAAGGAAATGCTTGTTTGTTTGTTTGTCTGTTTGGGGCCGCAAAATCCAAAAGATTCTATAGCACTTACAGCAATGAGATTTTGCACACAGATAGTCCAAACTATTTGCAATTTTTGGGTCGTGGCGAATTTTAAAATTCAATCTAGAAGATTTTAAAATGAATTTCATAGTTTTATTCTCCATCGGTTTTTCAAACGCGGAGAACTTTTTCTACTCATACGACCTTGCAGTCATGCCAAGTTTTTTTTCAACCTCAAAACGCGGAGAAAATTATTTTTTTTGATTCCGCTTTGATTTTGCACGATTGATTTCCCTGTCAGACGATAAATCTTTTAAGGGGAGTCAAAGTTAATTTTCCTATCTCCTAGACGGTTAAAGATAGAGTAAAAATTTCAACGGATTTGAAATCTGCGGAAAATTTTACACCAGCTTAATACCTTCCACACGGTTGCTCCGCAAACCAACACCACGGGCACGGGCAAAGCCGAGCTCTATGATAAAAGTGAGTTTACTTACCATCAGTAACACATTTCTTCCATTTGCATATGCAAGCTAAAACACATTGGAAATAAAAAAATTAGTTTAAAATCACACAAAGATAAATTATTCATGTACAGCTACCAAATCACTTATAGTTATCATTAAAATACCTGAAATACTATTTGTATTTCAAGACTAAATTGTGTGTACTACGTATCTAAACATTATAACATACATCTGAAAATATAAACGTATGTCAATGTAATAAATTTGCGATTAGAGAATGCGTTATATTTAAGATAGGATCAACTGTTATATTGAATTGACTTGGAATGTATGCCAAATTTTAAAATTTAGTTAAAAAGTAAAAATATTTTTGGGTATAATTATATTAGCTTAAGTTCCTGTATACCTCATAAGTCCAGGAAATTCAGAAATTGAATGTTGTGAAAAAAATAATTCTAAGAATCGTAAGTCTGGATTTTTTGCTCTTCTTTATGGCTGATTAAGATAACTTCATGACAACACTAAGAGTTTTTGAAATTGGGATTTTCCTTGTAAGCAAACAATTTAAACGGAAGAAAGGACTCAACTTCCTGTTACTTTATTGTACTGATATATATCGGGATTACTTAAAATGTAGTTTAATCGCCGTTTGTGCGACGTTTAGCGTGTAACTTAATTGAAGTTGACCAATCAATTGTGATACATGTAAAATCGAAATTTATTTTTGGAACTAATGTTAGAAAGTGCTGAATCAAATATAAGATAAACATAATTCATTTCAGGGATGATTCAGTGGTATACATGTTGCACTACATTTAAAAAGACACTATAGAGCTGTTTAATAATAATATATCCAAATTCGCCATATGAAAAGTACCTTGTGTACGGCCTCAATAGTCAAAAATTCAGTATTTCCATACATGGGGTTAGATTTAAGGATTGGTTGAATTCTGCTCATAAAAGTACATGCTGCTCTTTTCTGGAAAAAAGTCGGAATACACACAAATAACATTTATTTGTTAGAATTTTCTGCAATCTCGATGTGATGCATCGGATATTTACACAGGATGACCAGACAGCTAGTTATTGTACTTTAACTAACGCTCAGGTCACAAGGTGATAAACATGACGGTCCGGGAACCATCCCCAAGGAAAAGGTCCGAGGACAACACCACGTAATTTTGCACTACAGTCAGATGACCGAGGCAACACCTTAGATGGCACCTCACTCTCCAAACTTCCACACCATGCCAAAGTGAGGACATTTGAGGCCACGACCGATTTAACTTGCACCAGCACCCTTTGAACACGACGGTGTTTGTGGGATTCGAACTCGCAATCCTCCAGTTGCTAATCCTTTTCTCGTTCAACCGGGCCACTGCGCCCCACAGGATGGCCAGAATCAACGGCCCCATAATCATACCACACAATTCTGTATCGAAAAATTACCCGAAGAAGCGTTGTCTGTTTATAGATTTGATGTGCTATTCCGGAGATGAATTCATGCAGTTGATAGTTTAACCCTTAAAGTACATTCGACGAGATATCTCACATCCAGATCTGATCAATTTTGTTACTAACTAGATATCTCGTCAACAAGATACTGCCGAGTTTTGGGAGCTGACGAGATTTTGATCTGGTCAATTTTCTTCTAATGACAAGAGAGCACAGGGTATCTCGTTCATGAAGATCTTGTCAGTTTTCTTCGAATGACAAGAGAAAACGAGGTGTCAAGTCCATGAAGATCTCGTCAATTTTTTGTCTAATAACAAGAGAGGACGAGGTATCTCGTCCATGAAAATCTCGTCAGTTTTCTTCTAATGATAAGAGAAAACGAGGTATCAAGTCCATGAAGATCTCGTCAGTGTTTTGTCTAATGACAAGACAGGACAGGGTATCTCGTTCATGATCTTGTCAGTTTTCTTCGAATGACAAGAGAAAACGAGGTATCAAGTCCACGAAGATCTCGTCAGTATTTTTCTCTAATGACAAAAGAGGACGAGTAATCTGGTCCTTGTAGATCTCGTCAGTTTTCTTCTAATGACAAGAGAAAACGAGGTGTCAAGTCCATGAAGATCTCGTCAGTTTTTTGTCTAATGACAAGAGATAAAACGTGGTATCAAGTCCATGAAGATCTCGTCAATGTTTTGTCTAATGACAAGAGAGGACGAGGTATCAAGTCCATGAAGATCTCGTCAGTTTTCTTCTAATGATCAGAGAAAACGAGGTGGTATCAAGTCCATGAAGATCTCGTCAGTTTTTTGTCTAATGACAAGAGATAAAACGTGGTATCAAGTCCATGAAGATCTCGTCAGTTTTCTTCTAATGACAAGAGAAAACGAGGTGGTATCAAGTCCATGAAGATCTCGTCAGTTTTTTGTCTAATGACAAGAAAGGACGAATTATCTCGTCCATGTAGATCTCGTCAGTGTTCTTCTAATGACAAGAGAAAACGAGTTATCAAGTCCATGATCTCGTCAGTTTTCTTCTAATGACAAGAGATAACGAGGTATCAAGTCCATGAAGATCTCGTCAGTGTTTTGTCTAATGACAAGAGAGGGCGAATTATCTCATCCATGTAGATCTCGTCAGTTTTCTTCTAATGACAAGAGAAAACGAGGTATCAAGTCCATGAAGATCTCGTCAGTGTTTTGTCTAATGACAAGAGAGGACGAATTATCTCGTCCATGTAGATCTCGTCAGTTTTCTTCTAATGACAAGAGAAAACGAGCTATCAAGTCCATGAAGATCTCGTCAGTTTTCTTCTATTGACAAGAGAAAACGAGGTGGTATCAAGTCCATGAAGATCTCGTCAGTTTTCTTCTAATGACAAGAGAAAACGAGTTATCAAGTCCATGAAGATCTCGTCAGTTTTCTTCTAATGACAAGAGATAAATAGGTATCAAGTCCATGAAGATCTCGTCAGTTTTTTTCCAATGACAAGAGAGGACTAGGTATCTCGTCCATGAAGATCTTGTCAGTTTTGCTAATGGCGAGACAACTAGTCGAGCTAACCACCTGACTCGTATTTGCATATTCGTCTGGTGTTTTTTTGACGTAAGTGTATCTCGATTTGTGCCCACGTACAATCCTTTTCACGAGTTGTCATAGATTGAATTTTGACGTGTATGTAGATCTAGGAGGGAGATAAAACGCAAACAATGCGTTCCTCCAATGGTGTTTCAAAACTCAATCCTACCAAAGACCGTGTGGAACGGGGGGGGGGCTCGTTCACGTTAAATCTGTCGTTGCCTCGAATCTCACACGTTGGGGTGGTGTGGAAGTTTGGAGAGTCGGGTATCAGCTGAAGCATGACATTGTCATCTGACAGTGGTTCAATATTTCGAGGCGACGTCCTCGGATTTTTCACGTCGTGATTGATCTCTGACGGTCATCAAATAGCATGTTGTGTTGCTAAAGTGCAACTTTAATTCAACAATATTCCGTTCCGTAAAGACAATTATTATTTTCACTGTATCTAATTTCTGAGAACAAGCTTTTCGGACGCTGTGGACATGAAAATCTTGGATTTAAACATCAAAAGTTTGTAAACTTTGAAACGTCATAAACCGATGCTAATGTTTCCGGATTGCCATGTCCAATCGAAAAAGGGACAAAGCTTTTTCGTATTGTTTTTTTGACAAGGATTTGCGTAGTATGATTATTTGTTGGAATATTCGGGTCACCCGTATGTGCAACAAGTAGTCATCGTCGACGGCAAGAAACAAACTAGGAGATATTATATTTTTGACTAATAAGGGAGTAGACTCCATATTCCAATTTAAGGTAGATATAATTTTTAATAAAACATTTACCAAAATCTGGATCACAAAAGGCAGCACAAGGTGTGACGCAATTCGCTGTCTTCGCATTGAAATGTAAACCTGGAGGGCATTTCATGATGTAGCCAATCTGATTCAAACAAAAAACGTATTTCGTGCAGGATCTAAAATAAGGCTGGCGACCGTTATTATGACAAAAACGTCTGTCTTGATTTCGATCACCTGAAACTTAAAGAAACGGTATTTAACCTCATAATAAGAAATAACTTAACTATTGAACTTTGCACTGTCACAAAGACAGACTTACAGAATTTATTTTTGAACACATGTACTGTTTGTCTAGCACGATAACTGCTTCGGTCACAGTCTTTCTCTGTCTATTGCTGAAAAGTACTTTTTCCTTTTCACCTAATGGAATAATTTGTTTCATCACGTCAGAGAGCACTTGATGATTACAAAATAAAAGTAAGTCGTGCATAAGAGTCCTCCTTTTTAAAATGAACATGCCGTGTTCCTATAGTGACAGTCACTACCCAGACTTGATGTCGAGAGCGATTCTTGAGATAGACAGACATTACACCCTCTAGTAATAACTTCGAATAACATATCTTTCTTAATATCAGTAAAAAGTATCATTTTGATCTCTGTTTTACTGGCGAATATGAGTTGTGTATTATATAACTGTTTTGTAATGTTCGTAGAAGTGGAATTTATATAAAATACAAAATTTTAAATTACAAATTCAGAAATACGTATAAATTAAGAACGGCAGAATTTATGAGCTTTAAGAAGATATAAATTTCTTATATTTTTTCATCCACAACAGAGAACAATAGAAGATATTTAATACCACATACCAGATTATTCTATAAATATTGCATAGTAACCTGTGATGGCAACAATATCTACACGCGCGCGCAATCAACTAAGTTTTCTACAAAAAAAAACTCTAAGGCAAAAAGTTTGGAGTGGACCGGTAAAAATTAAATTTGGAGAAGTGGTATAACTGCGTTGGAGATGCAAATAATCAAACTTTTAGAATCGTTTAAGCATGTAAGCTTTCAAACACGCTGCATATCGGGCCATAAAAGGACATCCAGCAGGGCATCAAATTTATTTCTCAACTGCTCTGCTGTGTTGATTACATCGTTTCTCATAAAGTTATGCCTCGGAAAAAAGTTCGTAAGCAATTTAAGCAACAAGGAGGGTTGGATAGAAGCCGAATAATTGGCCTCCGAGAAGGTTGGATGGTCTAATCAACGTATTCGGAACATGTTGGTTGTATTAATGTTACTGTTGCACGCTCTAACCAGCGGTGCACACTGTTAGCAACCAGGCTCAGGAAAGCCTACAGAAACAGGACCGAGAGAGGATCGACGTGTTGCAAGACATGCGCGTACTGATCCAACAGCCGCTGTTGCAGACATCCAACGAGCAGTGGGAACCTCTCTCCATCATCCAATAAGTGATCGCACCATTTGTCAACGGCTTCACGACGTGGGACTAAACTCACCGACGACTGCCTTTAACAGCATTGCATCACCGTCAAAGACAGGAATGATGATCAAAGTTGTCGTTCCAGACAGACGTTGGGCGTTGAATGGAATCGAGCGGTCTACATTGACGAATCCCGTTTCTGGATGGATGGAGATAACATTCGAATCCTTGCGTGGAGGCAACGTGGTCAGCGCCAAGATTCTCGGTTTGTTGTGCAGCGTCACACGTCCGGGTGTCATGGTGCTTGGTGCAATTGCATATGACGCCAAATCACCTTTCGTATTCGTTACGGGCTCTTTGACAGGCCAGGGGTAAGGAATTGTACAGCCAGTTATGCTGCCATTCCTGAACTCCCAGGTTCACCCGCTTTTGCAACAAGACAATCCCACCACATTCGAACCACATATTGCTATATTGCTACCGTCTCTAGAGCTTGTCTACGACACAACGATATCTTACCATGGCCGGCATACTTACCAGACCTTTCCCCGATCGAGAATGTGT
Source organism: Metellina segmentata (assembly GCA_947359465.1). NCBI lineage: Eukaryota > Metazoa > Arthropoda > Arachnida > Araneae > Tetragnathidae > Metellina > Metellina segmentata. The sequence goes on from OX375881.1 coordinate 30,462,775, forward strand.
GGGATATCATTGGACGAGATGCCACTACTCCACCCTTTCCGTGTAATCTTCAGGAACGTGACAGTGTTCAAGCAGCATGGATTAGACTGTCGTTGGACTTCATAAACAGCCTGTGTGACTCACTACCAAGGCGCTTGGTATGATGTACTATGAATTATGGCACTCATACGCCATACTGAATGATACCTCTTCTTTTAAATTTTATTCAATAAAGTTTGCATATTTCAGTCTCAAATTTTAATTTTTTACTCCTTTATAATCTCTTTAACAACCTGTAAATTTCATTGCATGGTGACAAATCCTTCTAAATGCAACTTTTTTTTTCTTAGAGTTAAAAAAAAAAATTATGCCTTTGGAAATATCAGTATTAATTTTCGAAATTACAAGGAAACAAGTTAACTTAAAAGTTCTTGTCAATACCAGGAAATATAAAAATATACAATTTTCAGTACAATTTACTTCGAAAAATATAATTTTTAATTGCTTTAAAAAACTTTAGAATAAATATTTCCAACCATATTAAAATAGTTAGCCTTGTAGAAGTTATTTATGAATTCACATACATTAAGAAATATATATGGTCTATTTCAAGAACTCTGTAACTAATTTTTTGTAGCTTTTTTTCGTAACTATAACAATTCTTATTGATTACTTTTAAATAGGCATCTTAAGCTCGCATCCACGGTGATGCCAATTTTCACAAACAGTAGTGCATTTAAAAGTAGTGAAATGTAAGTATACAGCTTCCTGACACAAGAAAACATTGGAGTCATGAAACATAAAAAACTAGGGGGCCCGCCCCCTGCTCGCTGACGCTCGCCAACCCCCGGAGGATTGCTTCGCAATCCGCATTGGATCGCTTCGCGAACCAAAGCTCGCTTCGCTCGCATCAATGAAGACGTGTCCTAGCAGAAGGAATTGTTTACAAAATATGTGATATTCCAAAAAAATACTTTTCAAATCTAAGTTTTTTGCTGTTTTTCAGAAAGGATATACACAGTACCTCTAAAATCAGAATTCAAATGAAAACTTTCAGCAAACTTTGACTCGAAATGTGAGCGCTGATTTGGAAATTGAATACCCAGCATGTTGTTTGTATGTACATTTACCCCTGAACTTGATCCACCCACGCTTTTTCATTGAGTTTCTAGTCGAAAGTTGTAGTGCAAGCGTCTTGTTGAACTATAATTGTTGACCCTGAAAAGGACCTTTTTTTAAATGTCCCTGAAAAGATCCTCCGCTTTATTTGATTTCTATTAGCTGCACAGCTCGACTAAAATTAATTTTTTTCCAATAAAATTTCATCCGATAACGCTATAAATTCAATTGAAGCGCGAGGCTTCGTGATAAACAAACAATCGTACAATGTTGCCAAAACGCGATAACTAATAACGTCTTTTTTGCGTGCCACGTAAGGGAATTATATATATAGATGCACCAATACGATCAAAATTGCTACTTAAAATTGTATTTTTACAATTTGATCTGATCAACCAAATGCAGGAGGTAAAGTATGAGAAGTGATTTAAAGAAATAACCATAGTTACCTAGTTTTCTCTCATTTAAACACACTATCTCACATTCTTCTTTTGAAAAGAAATTGTTTCCGTTGCCTTCACAACCACCGTACCAAAATTTGTAACATTTGTCTTTTCTGCTGTTGTAGTTCCATCTTGGGATCTTTTCAGTGCAGGGCCCTCGATCAGGATCTGACAAACATTCTATCGGAATCCTACCTACCAACATGTCTGATCTCTCTTCCGAAATTTCCATCCTCTCTTTCGAAGTATCTGTTCCTTCATTCGAAACACCATCCTCTGAAATAAATATTCGATAGAGAGCAATTAAATAAACTGTGATTTGAAGAGATTTAATGCGTAGCAGATTTTAGTCTTGAAATATAAATAGTTTTTCAGGTATTTTAATGATAAATATGTGATTTTCTAACTGTGCATGAATAATTTATTTTTGTGTGTTATTAAGCTAATATTTTTACTTCTATTGTATTTTAGTACAATAATTCAGGACCCAACAATATGCAAATGGAAGAAATGTGTGACTGATGTTAACTAAAATCACTTGGAATAATTTTTGAACTATATTCAATTTCTGAATTTCTTGGACTTCATGGATACACTAGAACTGACGCTAATATCAGTATACCTTTAAACAATTTTACTTTTAAACTAAATTTTAAAATCTAGCATACTTTCTCAACTCAATTCAATAAAAGAGTTGATGAATCATATCGCACCCCGGCAAGAAAAGTGACACAAGTCAAAAAATAAAATTTTTGATGTTATGTCATTGAAAAATACACTCATTGCCATAAAAATTTGCGCACCAACAAATAATTGTGGGATCGTAACGAAACTTGGCATGAAGGTACATGTCGGCCAGATATGTAAATGATTAGAAATGCAGCGTGATTGCGCATTGAATGCCACTAGATGGTGTTGAACGTTCTCCTTGGAGTATAAAACAGGTAAGCAGAGCTTGTTTGAGTGTACTTAATCTTTAGCAAAGGAAACGCTGAGGTAGACATGCCGTTACGCCGCCATCGAAGACAATATGAGCAGCTGTCAGAGTTCGAGAGGGGAAGAATCATCGGGATGATGGAAGCTGGGTGAGTAGCTCGTCAAGTAGGCCGTTCTTATTTTACTGTGAGGAGGTGTTGGGACCAGAGGACAGAAGAGGCGTCATTTATACGGAGACCAGGCTCAGGACCCTCTCGACAGACCAGTCGTCGAAAAGACCGTCACATCATACGAAACGCACGCCTAGAGCCAACTGCCTCATTGGCCGCTATCCAAACACAGGCAGCACCTTCACTACGGGCCCCTGTGTCTTCCCGAACCATCGCAAGGCGCCTGGCTAAAGGACATCTGGTATCGCTTCGCTCATTACGTGTGCTGCCAATGACACCCACCCACCGACGCCTCCGTTTGGAGTTGTGTCACGCACGACGGGATTGGACTGCAACGGAATGGAAACACGTCGTCTTCAGCGACGAATCTGGATTCAATTTGAGCAGTGATGACAATCGTGTTCGTGTGTGGAGGCCCCGTGGTGAACGCCTGAATTCTGCCTTCGCTTTACAGCGACACACCGCTCCCACAACTGGTGTGATGGTATGGGGTGCCATTGCTTACGATACACGGTCACCACTAATATTGATCCATGGCACAATGACAGCCCAGCGGTACGTCCATGACATCCTTCAGCCACATGTGATGCTACTCATAGCAGGGCTCCCAGGAGCCATTTTTCAACAAGTCAATGCTCGCCCACACACAAGGATGTCACAAGACTGCCTCCGCCACATCACCATCCTTCCCTGGCCTTCTCGATCCCCAGATTTGTCACCAATTGAGCAAATCTTGGATCATTTGGGACGGCGAGTTGGATACCCTACGAGTTTGGTCGAACTAGAGGCGCGTTTACAGCAATTGTGGAACGAGATGTCTCGTGACATCATACGGAACTTGTATGCCTCAATGCCCGCTCGTATCGCATCGTGGATTCGCGCTAGAGGGGGTCCAACAGAGTACTAAAACTTCCGTTCAATTGTACTTTTTTCTGCAATAAATGATCCTTTTTCTTTGATTTTCTTATCACTTACTTATATCAAAGTATTACTTACATGTGTAAAATTAAAATTCATTTTGACAACTTTTCCTTGGTGCGCAAATTTTTATGGTAATGAGTGTATGTATGAGGTGCCCCAACGTGTTACATTACTATTCTATAGAATATAATAGCAGTTTCTACCATAAATACTTACCTAAAATTTAAAAGAAGCTTATACTATTTCAATATAAGTTTTATATTATTCTCAAATTCTGCAATTTTGAGTTGTGTCACTTTTCTTACCGGGGTGCGATATCTTAAATGAAACGTATTCTTTGGGCGTAAATTTATTACATGGACATAATTTTATATTTCTAGGTGTATGCTATATAATGTTTAGATATGTAGTAGATTATTCTTGAAATGTATTGTAAATACTTTTTTAGATATTTTAAAGATAAATATAAGTGATTTTCAAACTGTACACACGCATACTTTATTTCTGTGTGATTTAAACTACTTTTTTATTTCATGTGTGTTTTAGCTTGCATATGCAAATGGAAGAAATGTGTGACTGATGGTAAGTGAACTAATTTTTCTCATAGAGAGACCTTATGCCATTTATTATGTGTGCACTATTACGCCGGTTCTGAACTTCCCAACGATTCTCTGTTATTGGATATAATACAGTACAAAGGATTCTAAATATATATACGAAAGTTACATTTCTATCAACTTATTACTTACTAGGACATAGCTAAATGTTAAGACTGGAACATCTCGTTAACCCTTTAAGTGGTATTGACGAGTTATCTCGTCTATCAAGATCCGACCAATTTTATTACTGACGACAAATGTTCAACCATCATTTTCTATTTTTTTTTAGATGACTGGCGTTTAAGAATTGTTTTGGCGAACAATAAAACGACGTAAAAATACATTCCGATATTAATTTTAGTAACAGTTTCCATGAGATGACTATTTGCAAGCTGTCAACTGAATAACTGACCCTTGGTCAACAGGCTCTTGGTTTGAATCAGCTTTTAAACTTACAAAGGTTTAAAATTACATTTAGAAACAAAACACTGCATCAACATAATTTCATCAACATCATATCCTGATCTTTCATGCATTGAATTAATCTCTAAATACAGTTATCGTCTTCAAAAAGTGCGAAAAGTGGTAAAGTTATTCAAAAAGTATACTACCAAATATAATGCAATCCTTCAAAATTATGTGAAAGAAGAAACAGTCAAAAGAATTAAGTCTCATTTTGGATTGTCCTACACGCTAGAACAGCCTTCTAAGTACAGTTCAAAGTCCCAAATCCGGAATTGTCCGAAATCCAGACATTTTGGTAAGCGGCATTTTTTTATGTTTTACTAATTTTTTTACATTTTTCCGATAATTTTTAAGGAACAAGGAGTTAAACCTGCACCTGATTGATGAAACAACGCAAAATAACGGACGTGTTTAGAGTAAATACCATACAGAAAATTAGAAGATTTGCAAATAAAATTTGTTGCATTGTATTAAAAAAGTTTTCCTTTTAAAAAAAATTAATCTTACTTATCTGCTATTTTACTATTGCAGAGAGGTTAGATTATGTTTTTTTTTTTGACAAAAAATGTGCAAATAATCTGAAATCCGGAATGGCCGAGGTCCGGAGGATTCCGGATTTGGAACTTTGTACTGTATGATCGAATGATTTTATAATCTGAAAGTCTGCTGCATAGATAAATCTTTAATGGATATACAATCTGACATAAAATTTACCGACCAAGAGTGTGGTTAACAATGAAACATTTAATTAATTGTTTACAGCCATTTTATTGACAGTGGTGGCGCTATGCAGAAGAGAATTGCGATCCTTCTTACTGCTAGAACGACATTAAAATTCATTTGAGAAAAGCTGGATAAACAAGACATTGTGTTAAGCGCTGAATTATCTGAGGCACTGCGTGTAAGGGTACAAGAACGTCGTTGCACGATATAATAACAGGAATGTTACTTTATCGTTATAAGGAATCCAAAAATATTTATCAAAAATTGAGACAATACGTTTCTTATACCAAAAAAAGAATCTTATGCGACAGGAAATGAAAAAATATTAAACCAAGTCATTAAAGATGACAACGAAAATGTGGATCCTGCAGCAGAAGAAAACTTAAATTCCAATAAAGCTTATATTCCAATTGCGATATGATGTTTCAACTCCGCTAGACTAACAAGAAGAGGAGGGTTACATACGTTATCCTTTATGTAGCCCCAAAGAAAAAGTCACATGGTATTAAATCAGAGCATCTGGGTGACCATTGGGTTAGTGGCATGCTGAAGTCGGCGTTTCGTCCAATCCATTGGTTTAGAAGATGTTAATAGAAGTAATTTCGCATGTCACCTGACTAATGTGGATGGTGCACTATCCAATTGGAGAATAAAGTTTTTCCATTTTTTTTATTCAATTGGATGAACAAAATGTTTGACGACATCTGTCTATACGCTCGGTAGTCCTGGCTTTGGAACTGTGCACAAACAGCCCGTAGTTTCAAATTTTTTAAACCAATCGTAAATGAATCTTCTGATTGGAGGTTCTTTTCCAAATCGTGATCGAAAATGCCGTTGCACAACGGTGACAGATTCCGTTTTGGCTCATTTCAAGAACACAAAACGCCTTCTCCACTGCAGACGAAACCATTTCCACAGACTAGTCACGTGACACGCTCACTGTCGCCTACGTCACTTCGCTCGGGAGGGGGATACAGACTTTAGGAGTATACCTAGCTAACAGTTCGCATTTGGGAACAGTGTCTTAAACTGTTCCTGTTTTACAGCATCTGGAAACTGTATACGTAGTTATCAATCACTCTCTACTTTAGAGCCAAATTTAGGTTTCCATGAAAATCCTATTTGAAAATAAATCGATTTGCATTTCTCTTTCCAAACCTAAATTAAAATGCCGCATGCATTGTATTAAAGTCACAATTTGGAATACATTCTGACGGCTAAGTGCGATTTTGACCAGTATAAATGCAGATTCGAGTGTCGTACCAAATGTAAACAATATCGAGTGATCGGGAAAAACGGTAGTAGGAAATAGCATCGAGCGTATCATTTTAATCCGTGTGGATCACTTAACCCGCCGTTTAAGAATACGGTTCTTGATAATCCGCGGTTTAACTTTGACCCACGGATCAACTGGTCCTCGGGTTAACTCGAGGCTTGTGAATAGGGCAGTACGTTGTAACGATGAGATATCTTGTCATCAAGATCCAACCGATGGTGCTAATGACGAGATATCTTGTCATCAAGATTTTTTCGTTTTTTAATGATTATGAAATATCTTGTCCATGAACGTCTTTTCATTATGACCAGATACCTCGTCCAGACAACCACCTGAGGGGATTAAATCAATGTTCTCTAAACTAATTTTTGGAAGATTATTAAGCGTTCGCCAAAAAAAAATTGAGAAAATTATCTATTTTAATCCTGACTTATAATTCAATTTGGAATACTTCATTTTACAGCTTCAGTTAGTGATGTCTTTGTGTATGCTTTTTCATAAACTGTTTGGTTTCATTTACTAAAATGCAAATCACACACTATAAACATTTCTTATTCTGTTTCTGCCGTTTACGTAATAATCTTTCAAAATATTTTAAAGCTTTTCCATATCCAATTTCAATTTGTTAAAGTGGCTACTGAATCTTTCAATCTCCTCTGGAGTTACATCATCTCTTATAGATGGTAATATTCGAGAAACTCATGAATTTCTCTCTTCAATAAATTAAATCGAAAAAGATCAAGTTTGTAGATAAAGGACACAATATTTTGGCGATTGATAAGTTTTATCAGCTCATTGAAGCTGCAACTTGATTTCATTAAATCTTTTGAAAATATCTGTCAAATATAAAAGGCTTCATTCATTACCAGTTTTACTTTTTGACAGATTTTCAAAAAATTGTTGTTAAACGAGACAAACATGTACCCTTAGAAATCCACTAAAATGTGTGTAAAAGTAATCTTTTAAATTCCTAATTATTGTCCTGGAACAGCTATTAAAACATTCTATCAATTTTTGGCTTTAAATTTTATCTTATTTACAGCTCTAATTATTATAGTTAATGATGAATGGGGAGACTTGTACTTAAATGTTTTCCTACAAGATGTTGTCTGTGCACCACACAATGAATACATAAAACATTTTGCACTTCATTCTTCAAATAAGCAACAAATCCACAATAATGACCTATCATTGAAGGTGCCACATCGTTAGCGCGTGCAACAATATTGTTAAAAGATATATTATTTTTTCAAAGTATGATTTCACAGCATTAAATATTGAAAATCCTCTTGTATCTGTAGGGAGATTTATTGCGAATAGTATTTCTTCTCGTAATGTATTGTTTTCATCAAAAAATAACATACATATGTCATCAATAAAACATCTACAATGGTAGGACTCGATCAATTGTATAGAAAATGAAGAGTTTGGGAGAATACCTATAAGTTTATTTACAACATAATCTGCCATGTCTTCTATTCGTCCGGTTTCTGTGCTATCGCTTAGGGGTAACGTTTATGAACCTTCAGGTATATCCGGATGCACTATAGTTGAGAAATGTTCTTTTATAGAGGGTATTATTAAAGTTTCTCCAATATTATACCTTTTACCACTTTTTGCAAATTATTGTGAAATGCGATAAACGGCAGTTAATCCATTTTTGTTCTTTCCATGTTGTTTCTTAAATGATGCAAGGATTGTTGGACGATAATTATTTATACATTATTTATAAATTATTTATATATTATTTATAAATTATTTATACATTTACTGAAAATATTCAATGGACTTGTCTTTATCTTTTGGATGCTCTTTAGCAAGATGTTCTCGTAATTGTCTTGGCTTCATTGGATAATGCTTTAGGGCACAATAAACACATTGAAAGTTGTTTATTTACGGCAGATTCTATTAAATCGATTTTCAGATACTCCGCCAAATAGCCATGAACGTATTTATTTTTTGACTTGGGCTCATAATCTTTCACACAATTTATAAAACTTGTTTGAAGCAGTAGGCACGTGCTTACTTTCACAAATCTAACTACGTACTGGCCCCACCATGAAACGAACTCGAGTGATGGCTGGTGCACCCCACCCTAATCATGTGCACTCGAGTGCAGTACAACCTGCTCAACCTTGCTAGCCTCGTCATACGCGCATTGAAACGCCTCATGGGAATGTGGCCTTAGTGCATGAGATTCTGAACTCGTATTTTTTTTTAACTCACGGAAATGAAACCATGAAAGATTTGACGTGATCATCAGCGCAACATACAGAAAACTCAGATCATTTCAACACAAAGAAAATCTATCCGATGTCGGGATTTTAAATATTTACACTAAAATAACCCAAACCAAAAAGACTCTCAAAATCAGTGGATTATCAGAGGGCACGTAAAAAAATTTAAGTCTTCAAAAAACATCTTAAGATAATGCAGTACTCAGTTTATCATTTACTCACTTGATTCGGTGAAAAATCTAGAAATAGTGTTCTTCGCATCAGATAATTCTACTCCATGTATTTTCGAAGCGAATGCCAATAGAAACGCGAAACACAGTAGCTTCGCCATTTTGGCCGACATTGGAACATAAAATTCAAGTTTCTATTTTTATATAGCCTTTCCTTCACTCATCTCTTTAACTTGCGAAGTTCACTGAAAAATATCAGTTAAATTGATCAACGCGTATGATTAACGCTGTTATCTAAGTGTGGCTTAGTTTCCTATTACCGTTGTGTTTAGACTAGTCTCGAATAAATGTTGCTGACTTACGTTATTTTTGCGTGTTACTGAAGTACAAGCAGCATATTCTGTTCTGAGGATTGACATCTTTCTTGTACTCATGAACTGAATCAGTATATAATCATAAACTCTTTCAGAAAGTACTCATTCTTTTCGAGTTTAAAAAAGTTCTTTTGCGTAACAAATTCTTCAATTTCATTGAATAAGTATTGGGGTAACTCTAAAGTGCTTTAATTTTTTTTACCGAAAATGTAAACAGCATTTTATAATTTGCCAAAAGTAACTGGTGAAGTTTAGCCTCGAAGTATTATGTCTCTTTTAGCATTATGGTTTTCTTTAAATTTAGATTTATGTTCTTAGAATATACTGATTAATATTTTAAAACGTTTTCTCCTAAATAAAAATTCCATCATATTGATTGCACTACGAATTTTGATAAAAATACTAACCGTACAAAATAGTTTGTCTCGTACATATGATTTGTACAATAACTCGAATTAAAAATCCCTTTTTGTTGTTTAAGTGTATTACTAGCACAGCTTAAAATAATTCTAACAGATATAAGTGCATGAGTTTTTCTAGACGCTTTTATTTGTAGCTCTTTGTTATGTGTTTAATACGCGATGGACTAATTAGAATAGACTGCCGATGGTAAAGAACATCTAACTAGTAGGTCGATGTTGGAACGTAAAAACAACTAAAACAATATATTTTTATGCAGCCTGCTGTATACTAGCACAGCTTAAAATAAAGCTAACAGATATGTGCATGAGTTTTACTAGACGCTTTTATTTGAAGCTCTTCGTTTGTTATTTGTTTGGTGCAAAATGGACTAAGAATAGATCGTCGATCGTGAAGAACATCTAAACGGTATATTGATGAGCGTCGATGGAGGAACGGCAAAATAATTGAAACAATATATTCTTATGTAGCCTAATGTATTTAATTATATACTCCTATATTATCATTTTTTTCCAATTCCTAGCTAAATAAATATTATTCATTATGGCACAACATCGACGAATTCGTCAACTAGTTTGAGCTACCCTTCTGCACCATGTTGTTGGGTTCACATTGCACTTTACATACCACACTAGACACAATCCTTTTATAGAGAGGAAACGTTTATTCCAAACCGACAAACATTCAAGATATACCCGAATTTGAAGGAAAAATTTTTCGGTTCGGAATTGAGCACCATAACCAATAGACCGATATGTCGGCGTATTATCATATATTGTATTTTTATTTTGTTTCTCAGGGACAAGTCGCCCTCAAGGGGTACTGTGCGATTGCTTGTTGAAATTCCGAGGTCCTGTACTAGGCAGAAGTGACTGGACCCTAAATGAAATACCAATGTGTATCCTAAGTATTCCGTGTCTAACTGGCCCAAACGAAAAAATGGTCTCTTCCTTTGTGTGTATTACAGTGCAAAAACTTTTTAATTTCTAGAACAATCATCTTATCTTCAATGCCCGGTACTGTATACAAGTGACGCTTTCACTATGTGTGGGCCCTGTTTCACCTAAACCAGTTTTCACCCAAACCTGTTTCACCTAAAATGTTTTCAAATTTTTATTTTTACGCAACTCCTCCTTTGCAAAGTCAATTGTTTTCGGGGCTCCTCTGAAAAATTCCATCCAAACTGTTAATAAATTGTAAATGCAGTTGTGTGTTTGTAGGTTTTTAATTTAACCAAAATAATTATGTTAGCAGTGTATATAATTAAAAAATTTTTTTTTTAATAAAACAACTTCCAAAAGGAATTATAAAGTTCTTTATTAAAATGAAATGACAAAAATAAAACTACACATAAACACGCTATAGATTGCTCACTAACAATGCTTTTTAATATAAATAAAGTAATTAAAATAAAAAAATATTCACTAATGAGAAGGATGAGCCTGATTTGCTACCGGTTTGTCTATATTAGACTCTATTTTCGTTAGCAGCATCCTTCAATTTCCACAGCCGACTATTTTTACAATCGATTCCTCATTTTAGTTTCAAGATTGGTAGAGTGTTCATAGTAACACTGAAGATTGTAGTTTGCATCTTGTAGAAATTCTTGTAGACGTCCCAACATAGAAGAAATAGATGTAAGTTTGAAAAACATCAGGCACAAGTTTTCTGTTAGATGATTTACTTGAGGAAAACTATTTTTTTGGTCCCTCTTTCAAAAAGGCATTAATAAATAAATATTAAAATATGATTATAAATAATGTGTTGAAATTGTAACTGTCCAACATTATTAAGCGATGTAATGCAAACTTATTTCATTTTAATTTAGGTACGTGTTCCGTAAAACAATTTTACTCACAATAGGGTTCCACACTTTAGAAAATTTTGGGAGGCACTGCTATGTATTAATGGGCAAACATTTGTTGTGAGCTAAATTCCAGGAATACATTTTACCGAACAATATTTATTCAAAAGGTAAAAATTCTGATTGATCTGATAATTCTGACCAATTATCTGACTATAATTGGTCACTTAAAAGCGCAAATTCAATATATATTTGCAAACGATTCTTTGAATGTTTAATTTCCTTAGTTTCATAATTACATTTATGTATTTATCTTTATTAGTTTCCTTTTGTTTATGTGTCAACAAAAATATAGAAACAAAGAAATCATAGATGTTGCACAAAAATGTCTGTAGCAAATGATTCTTTGAATTTGTTAATGGGATATTAATGTTTAAATAAAATTCTTAAACTTCATCAAATTTTCCTGTTCTTCTACTACCAAAGATAATATGTGCACGCAAGAACTTATATATAATTCTGTGAAGATTGGTGAATACCGTTCTATGTTTAGTGCGAATATCATAATTGAACCGGAAGTTGTAAAAAGGAGATGTGTGACATTTTTCCGGAAAACGATTTTATTGGTGGAAGCATACAATGACCCACATACTATGTATTGAGAGTATTCCATGAAGTAACCTAAATGGGAGAAATGGAGGTCTAATATCCTAAACTTGGTAAAAAGGTGACATAGTATGCTGCACATGCCACCTTTTTACAACTTCTGATTGGCAGACTGTGGCAGACGAACAGTAGTCTGCCAACATAGTCCTCAACACATTTTTGTTATTTAACAACTTGTGCATTTTTATTATTTGGATCGGAAGAGTTAAGTTAAAAATATTGTGCATTTGAAAGTTTTTGTATAATGGAATCAGATTCTTCTGAAGACAATGTGATTAATGGACAAGTCAGAAAGAGAAAAAACAATCGAAAACCGTACCAAAGAAATGTTATAAAGAAAGCAAGGACTAAAGGAATAAGCTACGTAAATAATGCTGATAAGAAATTTTTTTTGTCAATGAGTATCAATCGAAAGCGTTTATGCTTATTGTGAAATCTCTTTTGGCTGATTTTTCAATTCAGTCCCTAACTGTGTGACCGGCCCAAACTCGCTTCTTTCTCCAAGCTCACGGAAGAAGATTTTTCAAAAATAACTATCGATTTGAAAGAATTGCCTAGTAAAGATACACAATATTTTTTTTCTCACTTATATCAAATATAGATATTACTCGTAGATGAAGTAGTGATACAAGCACGTCTACAAACCGATCTATGCTATCCAAAGACTTTAAAAAAAACGAAAATGTTTCTCGCACAGCGTCATTGTAAAAGGTTCGACAGTAAATGTGCAAAAAGACATTTGTTTCTTCTATACACGGAATATCAAAAACCAATGAACATGCAAATCTACTTCTCTTTTCTGACAGATGTAGCGGACAAAACAAAAATCATTCTCTGCGAAGATTGTTGAATGGCCTTAGTTGAACTATAAGTGTTTGACAAAGTTGAAATATTTTTCTCTATTAGAGGTCGCTCCTTCCTCCCCTGCTGCAGAGACTTTGGGGCAGTGAAACGTCTAATTCGAAAAGCTGATTGGATCTACTCACCTGACGAATATGAGGAGCTCATGATAAAATCAAGCAATACCGGAAGATTTATTATAAATGTTACTACAGAAGATGTAAAGGAGTTTAAAAAGTGATGTCCCCCTCATTTTATATGAAGACATACAGGGTGTTACAAAAATAATGGAAACACACTGGATTTATAAGGAATCCTTTACTAATATGGCTGTTTATGAAGGTGCCTCCTAACTGTAATTATTGACACTGTAGAATCCAGATGCTGATTGAGCTCTGCGGTCACTTTGGCTGCAGTTGTTTTCTTTTTAGACATTACAATCCGTTTCAATATCCGTCGGTCTCTTTCACTCAGCTTCTCCTTCTGTCCACTATTTTGCTTTGCCGAGCTTGTCTTGCCGTGCTGTGTGTACGCTGCCATGACTTTAGACATCATACCTCTAGAAAAGCCTAAAAGCTGGGATGTTTTGGTCACAGTTGCTCCAACTAGTCGGGCTCCTACAATTTGGCTTCCTTGAAAGTCTGTGAGATATGATATTTTACGCTTTTGCCAAAAATCCACTACGTATACAACTTCACTAAAGCTATCTCATACTACCATGATATATAGTACTTTTTATATTAAAAAAAACTGGTAACGACTTATATTTTAATGCTTACGAAGCGCATTCTTAAATGTCACTTTTATTCACAGTGTTTCCATTATTTTGATAACTATCTGTACATTTCTTTTGAAAGTTAGGGCAGGCATGTAGGAAAAGAGGACAGAGTTGCCTTTAAGATATCTTCTGTCGGCCACATTATCATCAACGAGCCAAATAAAGTTACAGCATCGATCTACATTGATGATAGAACGTTCTTTTCACTGGAATACTGGACCAACCAGCATACAGAACAGAAAGGTCCTAATCAGTGCAGAAAAGATAGCTGATGTTGGAATATGCCTCCCGTACATCCTGGAGCAACACATAAGTTTTTACTTGTCTATAATGCAGTGGCCAACCACCAGTGCAGAAGTCAGCGTTACTGAGGCTGATTATTAATTTTCACTTTTTCACTTATCACTCATTTTTAACTTTTTCATAACAAAAACTTTGCTTTTATAATGTTATAAAAGTATTTGTGAAGTTTTATAATTGAAAATAAATAATTTTTTTCATAATACAGTCAGTATCAGCTATACGGTCAGCTGAGTGGTCCAGAAAAATCAGACCATATAAGGGGGATGATCATATATGCGGAATCATTCTACACTAGTTAATTATGGCAGGATTATATTCACCTATCAGAATATAGTAGTCATAAACAAATAATTAAACTTTTAAGAAGATTTTAAAAATTAATTCGCGAAGTAAAAACTACAGTAAGAAATATGCAACATATTTTTAGTGAAATTTATTAGCTTACCTTACCAATCTAAGTACAGTACGCCTAAGTACATGCATCCATATTCAATGCACTTATCTCTACTATTATAAAATGAAGTGTTTGTTTTTCTGTTTTTCGTTATCACAGTCCTGACGAATCGACGACACTTACAATAATATAATTTTTGGGTGGCGGCGAATTTTAAAATTCAATCTGGAACATTTTTGAATGATTGTAATAGAATTTAATTATTATTGTTTTCTTTGGAATGGCAGCAGCATAAAAGATCGCAGATTTCAAATTCGTTTTTTTATCATTTGGTTTTTTATTTTGCACAAAGGAACAATTTGTCAGCAGACTAAAAAAACAAACAAAATTTTTAACATAAATTAACCTCTTATTCGTCACGTATGATCTAAATGTAACCAAATTTTCCTTTACTCTTTTCGTCTCAATTTCAACGTACTTTTCAAACAGGGAAAGATAACTTCAACCAATAAACAGACATATGTCCATCTGTTGTGTTTAAGTGGAGGAGAATCTTTTTTTGAGGGGGGGACGGGGTAACGTCGACGATGATTCAACCCAAAAGAGAAATGAGTGAAGGGGAGGGAAATGAAGGCGTAAATTAATAAAATATTAATTCGAAAAATCCTGATTTGACTTTCTAGTTCATGACGTCACAGAGAGGACTCCTTCCTCTGCTCGCCTACACTCGTCAACGTTTTTCCCGTTGAAACTCGTTGTGACGTCTGGCCCAGAGGCCAAAAGGCTGAACACTCTTTTCCTCCCTCCATTCTCAAAAGGTTTCGTGGAAAAGTACGCATATAAAAATTTCGAATTATTCAAAATTGTACAGGACCTGATGCGACAATTAGTTTAGGGTGCATTATGTGTTAAGCGAAATCATTGCGAAAGGAGTGTTGGTGTGCTAGCGTCAGCGAACAGGGGGCGAAGCTCTCGCTTTGACGTCATGAACCGAAAAATAAAATCAGGATTATACGAATTATTAAGTTTCGCTATCGCAAGGAGATTGACTTTGCTAAGTAGCAAGCCAAATGGAATTGCGTGCGTATGTGAGAAGGGGCGGAGGTTTCGCAGTCGTAGGAGATTGACTCTGCGAAAGGAGTGTTGGTTTGCGAAGCGAACCAAATCGGATTACATAGCAATACGCGGAGCCCCCTGGCATGTAAAAAAAGAGGATGTGTGTGTATATTCTGTATGGGAGATTCTCAAAATGTGGAAACACTAAATGGTAACTATGAAAAAAATTTTAAATTTAACATCAATACTTTTTTACTGTATTGTTTATAGGCCTAGAATACAATATATAATCAGTCAAAGACAGGAACTGTTCTGCAAAATTACTAATTAAAACATTTAATTACAAGATCTGTAGGTTACAGATTTTTGACATTGCTTTCCTGTATATTTTAGAGTTCGGACATTGCTGGCCTGGAGGTTACACAACTTTGGCATTTCCCAAGTCTATTGACTTTTGAACATTGTGTTATTGATCATTTGTGATTTGAATAATTTATGTAAAAATACTAAGAATATGATAAATTGCTATTATATTGCGAAATGTATCTGATCAAAACTGTTTACAACAGATATATAACAGTATACTTAACTAAATTTAAAACAACTTTTTTGTTTTAAAGAAATAAATATATTTAATGTCTACTAATAGGTATAAAAATATGACATTAGTCATTAATTATAAACTGTCATTGCTTTAAAATTAAGGTAGATTTGAATATTTAAAATTTTTGTTTTTCCAGATTTTTATATCCTGGATTTGTTTAATTCTGTAAAATTTTGTTGCTAGTTATAAAAATTTTGGGTTTGGTTGATTTTTGTGATCTTTTAAATAATATATATTTACATATACAAAAAAGAAAACATGACCAAAAAATAAAAATAACTTTATAATAACTCTTGGAAAAGTTATAATTTCTATAGAGAATTAATCAGGAAAAAAAGTTCTTAAAATCTAAGTTTCATCTTAAAAAATGTATTAAAAGGATCATTTTTATTTAATACATTTTTATTTTCGTTCATTTACTATCACCTACTGTACAGCCAAAAAGCAGAAGAAAAAATATATATATATATATATATGTATATATATATATATATATTATTAAAAAGAAAAAAAACATTAAAAAAAAACGAAAAAATTATCAGTTAAGATTATAGATGTACAAAATCAGACATTTGTAACTAAACAATTTAATTTCAAGGATATTTACACCAAACTGTTGTAATAAATATATTAATTCTTTTCTGAATAGAAGTAAAAGCCCACTGAGAAAAAAAATAATTTTAATAATTAAATTTATTTACTGTTAAAGCTTCAAGTTTTGAAATGTGTCTTGTTCCCACCTTTTGAGAACTACCCGCATACAAATCTACATCGTTTGACCAATCCACTTCAAATTTGGTACACTTTTACTTTAGAACACTGCGAAAAACATGCTATTTCTTTCCTGTCTTCAGTAATCTGTAGCCTTGAAAATTGGCACACAGGTAATCCGAAAGTGCCCCTCGAATCCCCAATTTTAAAACCTAAAGTTAGTTTTCCTGCAATAAAGGGAAATGGATAAGGAAACCCGTTCCACAGGGTTAGAAATATAACCTTTCATCTGCGTGGAGTAGCTTTCGTGAAATTTTTAAATGTTACTTTTCATCACATCGAATTTATTTATAAACCAATTTTAAAGAGAAATTTACTAAAAGAAAGAGTATATTCTCTAGACTTTCACGTGGTATTTTCAAATTTTAAAACTATTAGTATTAAGTTATGGATCTGACAGTGTTTTAGTTTTGTATCGGAAATTACGATCTAAAGGTTCCGAAATTTGTATAACCAATTTTTCATCGCATCGAACTTATAGAAATTGCACCATAAGGAAGAATACATTCCCGTATTGTTTCAGATTTAAAACCCTATAGCATTATGCTATACTAGATATGACAGTTTTAACAAAAAATAACGAAAATTTCCCGACATTTCACGAATTTCCAAAAAGCATTTTACCAGGAACCAAATTAAAATTTCTAAAAAAAACTCATTGAAATGCAAACATTTACGTTTAGAGGTACTCTATAGAAACTCACGACTGAAGACTGAAAATATGAACGTGTTTTGCACTCTCGCAAAAGAAATTTTGCTTTTTTTTAAACTTTGACACTTAATGCACTCTAAACTAATAACCGTATCGGAAAAAACCTTCTCCGTCTTGTTTCCTGTACAATTTTGAACCAACCATGTTAATCTTGCAATTTTCTGATGCGTACATTCTCGGGAAACCGTCTGTGAATTGAGCGAATAAACCGTGTTTCAATCCGGTGGTGGGATCGCTGGTAATCTTTATTTAAATACAGAGAGAAACAAATAGAGTTTTTCTTCATGGCTGACATTTTTAGTTTCGTTCATTTACCATCACTTATTGTACAATTAGCGTGCGCACGCTGCTTCACCAGCAGGAACGCATTTTCTTAGTAGAAAGTCGAATTCTTTGCCTGGTGGACAGTCTTTTAACTCGGGTTTACCTCCCCGACACCAGATGAATTTCTTGCAGTTTAGGTGGTAGGGGAAATCACCAATTGGTTCTGGACACACAAGAGCTGCAAGAAAACCATTACAGTTATTGTTTACTAGAATGCTCATCACAACACACACATATACTTATATATATCCATACCTTGGAAGGCCAATGACCATTTTGCAATATTTTGGTAATAACCGATTTGGTAATTTTTGTTTCTTCAACCCTCCTGATGGCTTACCAGTTAACTATATAACCACTAGAAGGGCCCCCGAGCCTATCTTTTAAGGGACTTATCAGTTTTATGGGCACTATAATGGGTACTTCAGTAAAAAAAAGATAAAAAGTGAAAAATTACAGAGTGGAGATTTTGGAAGGAAAAAAAATCAATGCGTAGCAATCACCGGGGTTTGAGAGCTTTAGCGTGGAGGGCGCGAAGCTCTCGCTGTGACATCATACACCGGAAAGTAAAATCAGGATTATACGAATTATTATGATAGTTCCGCCGTCGCAGGAGTTTAACTCTGCAAAAGTACTTTTGGTTTGCAAAGCAAACCAAATTTATCTGCTAAAACAGTGTTGGTTGGCGAAGCAAATCAAATGGGATTTCGTGCGTAGGCGAGCAGGGGGCGAAGGTTTCGCCGTCCCAGGAAATTCACTATGTGAAAGAAGTTTTGGTTTTCGTAGCAAACCAAATAGGACCTGCAAAAGGAGTGTTGGTTTGCGAAACAAACCAAATGGGATTGCTTAGCAATCCTCGGGGGTTGGCGAACGGTGACGAGAAGAGGGTGGAGCCCCCAGTTTATAAAGAAATTGTTAGTCATAGGCTTCCAGCAGCACCAGGAACTCTCATAAAATTATTGAAATCTTTTAAGCAAAAAAAAATTCACATTTTTGATAGTTAATTTATCTATGTTTTTAAAATTTTGTTCGCCAAATTGAAGATTAGAAGTTCAAGGGAAGGAAACGTCACATGGAAAAAAAGGCTAGTTGACACCAACACCACCCTTGATAGAACAGGGAAGATTCCGGAACCACCGCCGTCTTTGTATCATAAGGGAAGGTGAATAATGAGAATCTCATAGCCATCGCGAATGAATGGTGATCCAAACACGTGTGGTAGTTTGGGTGAGATGATAGCTTGTAGGAGACACTTGTTTACAGACCCCGATCTGTGTCGCATCTTGGGAAGTAGGTAAAAACAGCAGACTGGATTCCAATAAATTTTTTTATTTATTTTAAAATAGCTCTGCACGAGAGTTTATGGAGATGGGTGCATGCATAGAAAGTCTCACCTCCAACTCATTTAGCTGTCCATATTAATTTCCTGGTCATGGGTCGAAGAACAATTAAAGATTAATCCATTCCATTGAAAGCGCCCTGGGTGTCGGCTCAATATAGCGAATTGAAGAGCGGAAAATTTGAAGACCAAGTGCAGAAAATTTTGAAAAAAGAAGCGACCGTCGACGTGTTTTATTTCAGCAAGCAGAAACTAAAACCAAAGATAACGCAACAGTACAGATCAAAATGGCCAATGGGTCTTTTTTAAACTCACGTTTTAATATACAGCTGTTTCGTAAAATATGCAACACCATGTAGGAGTCATCAGAATTAAAGGAAATTTAGTACAATAACGGCTTATATTAGTAACAAAAATGAATACATTTTCAAAGCAAAAAAACAATATTAAGTATCTGAAATCAGTATTTGGTCTAGCCACCAAGCGCTGCAATAAGTGGTGTTGCCATACGATGTGGAATGGAGTGAAACAGATGTTGAATGTCTGCTTGTGGAAGATAATTCCATATTGTTTGTATGCGCACCCAAAGTTCGTCTTTTGAAGCTGTAGGACGCGGATCACGAGCGAGACGCCGATCAACCAAACCCTACACTTGCTCAATAGGCGACAAATCCGGCGAATAAGCAGGCCAAGGAAGAAGTTGCGTGTGTTGGGCTGAAAAGAAGTCTCGAAGATTCCTTGCAAAATGGGGGCGTGCATTATCCTGTTGAAAGATAGCTCCAGGGATGCCTTGAAGGAAGGGAACGACTGCGGGCTCTAGCACTTCATGGACGTACCTGTTGCTATTCAGATTACACTAAATTCGTAGCAGGTGAGATCATCTTTGATACGAAATCGCACCCCAGACCATAACTCCGGGTGTTCGGCCACTATGACGTTCGATAACGCACTCTGGAAGGCAGCGTTCACCGGCATAGCGTCTAACACGAATGCGGCCATCATGGTTCGACAAATTAAAGCGGGATTCGTCAGAAAAAACAACTTGTTGCCAATCAGTCCGCCAGGCTTTGTGCTCATGAGCCCATTGCAGACGCTGCCGTCGATGGTTTGGCGTGAGGGGGGCGGGGATCCTGTATAAAGAAACCCTTGCACGCAGTCCACGGTGCAGCAGACGTCGGCGAATTGACGAAGCCGACATTAGTACACCTGTAGCAGTAGATCACTGTGCTGCCAACTGCCTGGAGGAAGCTGAACGGTCATTTACCGCCATATGGACCAGGTGTCAATCATCGCGCGCTGACGTCACCTTCCGTTATCCACTCCCAGTTTTTCGAGTTGTCCGGTATTCGTCGGTCCACTGCTCCCAAACTCGTATCACTGTGGAACTGTTCCGCTGCACACGAACTGCTATTGCGTGATAGGAAAATCCTCCTTCACGAAGGCCGATGATTCTCCCCCGTTCAAACTCCGTAAGTTGTTAAAATTTCGCCCTATTTCGTCGTGGAGGCATTCTTAGGTCTCACTAAACGTTCGCCACTAAAAAATAACCATGTATTATCTTCAACGTCCCGCCGCAGTCCTGTATTTATACGCTTTTAGCATCAGTTGTTCAGAGGGCGCAGCTCACACAACGCATGCGTGGTGGTTCTGAAACTACTTTGCATAACATCCTATAATTGACATTTACTGCAAATTTCATTTCATTCGGATGATTCCTTCATGGTGTTGCATTTTTGACAAACAGCAGTGTTTTAATTTGGAATAAATTTGTATCTAACGAATAAAAATGAAACGAACATCAAAGTGTTCGGTTAATTTTTTTTTGCACATTTTGAATGTGAATTCGAAGTATTATAATCATAAATAACAGAAATATAATTTTAGTAAATTCATCGAAAACATTTCAAACTTGAGGAACGAGGAATATTTAATATTGTTTGAGATAGTTATTAAATATGTTATCCAAGTGAAAATCCCAATGCAAAATGTTGGGTTGGTGTGGAAGTTTGGAGAGTGGGGTGCCAGCTCAGGTGTTGCTTCGTCATCTGACCGTGGTTCAAAATTACGAGGTTTGTCCTCGAATCTTTCCCTTAAGGGACTTATCCCGCACCGTCGTCAATAGCCCGTTGTGTTGCTCTAGTACGACGTTAACTAAAACAGGGTTCCCACTCTTTTTTTCTAACTAAAAATAAGGACTTTCTAAGCACTTTCTAAGACAAAATAAGGACTTTATAAGGACTTAAATAAAACATTGAAGAAACCGTATTATACAATGTAATACCTAACTTTAGACCAAATGGGGATGCTCTCTTACAGATTAGTTAATCTTATAAGAACAGTATATGTAAAAAATTTAATATTCAAGTCTATTTTCTAAAAATTATACACAAATAATGCCACACAAAATGAGACTTTTCAAAATGAGCTATCTGATTTTTACAAAATTCAGCAGTTAATAAATGGGCATTTACATAAACAAATTATAGAATGGAGACTGCAAGAGAAAAACTTTGGATGTTTTTCTTCAATCTCTTCGCAGTGCATTTGCTTTTATAAAAAGGGAAAGAAAGAGTTAAGTTTGATGAGGACCGGACTTGGTGTGTTCAGTCTCAAAGCTGCTGTTGCAAGTTTGATATTGATTTCTTATTCTTTTCATATTGATTTGTTTTTACTTTTTAATGGTCTTAAGGGGAGTGTATGAGCAATTTTTTAGCATATTGGCTGCTCATGGGTAGGAACCACCATTTTGTCAGGCTCGTCCCTGATCCACTAACACTTTTATTTTCAAAAATTTCCTAACTTTTGTATTTTAAATTTCTTTTTGTTTTTGAAATTAAAGTGCTTACCTTGTTGTGTGTGCAGCTTCAATCTGCTTATGAAATGGAAATATCTCACACCAGTAATTATTTTATAATACACTTTCATAAATTCATAGTGAAAATAAGAAGTAAATTCATTTATTGGCACATCGGAGGCGTCAAAAAATAAAATTAGTGTAAAACTATTCATTTACTAAAAGGATAGCAAGTTGCATACGTCAGAGTCAAATTTGACTAGATCAGAGACCGAACGAGTTTCGAAGAAAATATTTTCCCGTAAACCAAAATGGATCATAAGAGTTATGCAAAAACTTTGATAAATTTATAAAAAGGTTAAAATAATAAAATGAAATTTTCTTGAATAGATATTCAATTAGTTGCCACCGTCCCAGCCTAAGCCATTCGGTGTATTGCCACATAATTTTGAACCACGGTCAGATGACGAGACATCTGAGCTGGCGCCCCACTCTCCAAACTTCCACACCAACCCAACCTGAGAACTTTCGGCCACGACAGATTTAAGGTGCACCAGCCGCCTCTACACCATACGCTTACAAACATCATTTTTATGAAACAAAATTAATATGAAAATTATCATCTAAGCTGACAGTGGAAACAGATTGCGCATGGGATAACAAAAGCAAAGTGAAATTCAAGCACAGTCGCCCATTGAGTATTTGTCACCCAGATACAAAGAGAAAAAAAATTATAAAGCATGGAAAAATTACTTTCATTTCAGGTCAGCGGCAAAACACGATAGGAGTCCCAAATTTCCAGTTTTCAAATGACTTTTCCCGATTCATGAAATTTTCTGACTATTCTCGGTTTTCCAGCACTCTAGTTTACGTTTTTGTGATATTTTCCTCTAAAGTTTTTTTAATCGAGCAGGTTTTTTTTTTCGGAACTGATAACCGATTGCTTCAAATTTGCAAAGCAGAATCACCTAAAAAATCTTCAGTTTTTTTTTTTTTTTTTTTTTGGGGGGGAGTAATTAAAAGCCTAAAAAAACTAGATTTAAAAAAAAATTGCAACACATCGGGTTGACACCTCAGATAGCAGTATTAATTAAAATAAATTATCTTTAAATTGTCTTTGATTCACCTACAAACTTAAAAATACACTTCCCCATACTTATAATACATTTTTAAAACATTGCACTCACGGGTAACTGATAAAACAAAATTGATTAAGATTTGATGATTGTATTCTTGTTTCCTCTATCAGGACAACTATTTTGTGCATTGCAAGAGCCACTCATAAGTCGAAAACAGACCGATTTTTATGGGTTTTCAAGTTTTTAAAGTGTATTATGTGCTCATCAAGAATCGATCGACGATATCTATATCGGCTATCAAGGGTTGCCATTCAAGCAAGCCAGTTCCCGAATCATCACCAAAACCATACTTGTAAGCAGTTTTATCGCCGATCAGGCACTAAAAAGAGGTCGGAAATATTGTGTAAAAATATCGTCATTTGAAAACTGAATTTTCTTTTCAAAGGAAAATAAGCACTTTCTAAGGACTATTGATGAAAAATAAGCACTTGTAAGGGCCCTTAGAAATGGAAGGTCAAAATAAGCACTTAGAAGCACTTTGTAAGCACCCGTGGGAACCCTGTAAAACTACCAAATTACCCAATGCAAAAATATTTTATATAAATGATTTAAGCAAAACATTGCAGATATAAACCAATGGACGGAAACATGGTTGTAAATGAAGGGACGATCATTGATTACAAGAAATGTAGAAAGAAAAGAATGCAGCTTTGGCCCGATCAATGATTGCTCGAGTATAAGACCCGTTAAAAAAGGGTGTTGCCTGGGAGAGCTAAGAGGCCATTATTTATCTGATTTTGGGCTTTAGGAATGTGGCGCTTGATAAGCATCACAAGGTGTGCATGATCTTTAAGGACCCAAGGAATATGGTGATCTTTTCATTCCTATGGGAATGTCTTTAGCGAAATCAGTGGTCGTTCTCTCGGAATATACCCAAGCAATTATTATTTTTGCTTTCATCCAAGTACTCTGTTTCCCAAATCCCTGTTTTTACTCTTTCACAATAATTTTTACTTGACCCTTGTGTTTGGCACGGCTTTACCAAATTTGGCTTTTGGGCAGTGGTACCTAAAAACAATTATCTATTCCAAAAAAAGGACCTATGAAATCTTTCCAAATGATTATCTTTTTAGGAAGAAGCCAATAAAATCTTTCTAAAAGTTGAAAGAACACATGGATTCTTCCAAACAAAAGATGTGTTAATTTAGTCATTAAGGTGGAGTAAAAGCAATATTGCACTACTTGGAAATCGAGGTTTAACTTAAATTTTTCAAATATTCTTACCCTCAGAATGTTTGGAACATCGCTCCAAGCACTCTTTTTCTGTTTTGTAATTGTTCCCGTTTCCTCCACATCCACCGTATATGAACTTAATACATTTGCCTTCCTTCTTGTTATAGTTCCATCTCTCAATGCTTCTAAGACACTTGCCTTTATCAGGAGGAGATTCACACTCGTGTCTTATTTGTTCTAACTGTTCTGAAATATCTTCTGATTTTCTTGCAACATCTTCTACAGATTCTCTAGTAAAATCTTCTTCAGATTCTCCTAAAATATACGTATAAACAAATGGGTATTGATAATCATGGGTAAACAGACAGTATTTAAAAAGTTATTATTTATAGGATTATCCAATCTCGCCCTATGTTTTATGATTAACGTAATAGTTTTATTTTTTGATAAACTAACTTCGATTTATGCTGATTAAACTACAAAAAGTACAATCAAAATTTTTCATCAATGCACCCAAAAGAAGTTAATCAAAGGACATTGTAACAACTCTCTGGGCGTTGAACCCACACCTAATCATTTATTCAACTGCCCTAAAATGATACCTACTATTTAAATCATTGATTATATTATCTTTACAACTAGAAAATAATGGACATCGTCAAAGCTGTATAAATGCACACAGCAACATCTGACTCAGAAATAGACACAACAAACCGACTATTTTCAGCTTTTATTTTAATTCTTTTTTTTTTAACATAAAAAATGTCTCGAGGAGTGTCTTGCCCCATGGGTATTTCCCTGGACAAAAATAGAAGCATATACTTATTTTTAAAATTTTTTTATCTGATCTTTTTATTATTCAAATACATTTATCTGACACATACATAGATTATTTGTTCCAGCAACCAACTAATTTCTGTAAATCAACACTGCAAATATTTGACTATTTGAAACTTGTCTTTCTACTTATGGAATCAACAATACTTAAATTTGTATTGACTAAACTAATTTCAGCAATGCTGTTCATAAAATCAGGAACATTTCGGTTTTTAATAATCATTGTCATTACTGATGTTTACTTAATTTATGGATGTCAAGTGTAGATTCTCTCCTCATAAGTTTAGAACATGCAATATGCATACCTGACTTCCGCAAGCATCTCAGTTGGCACTCCTCTACGGTTTGGAAATTGTTGGCATTTCCTCCACAACCTCCATAAATGAATTTCTGACATTCGCCTGTTATACTGTTAAAGATGTATCTTTCCTTACGTGCATGGCAGTGTCCAACGTCAGCAGGAAATCTGCATACATTAGTGACATGTCCTAGAAATATGTGTACATTAAAGACAGAACATATGAATTCTATAATTTTTTTTTAACCCTTTTAATGTTATTGCGAGAACAACCATAGACCATAATTGATTACCAATTGCACGATTGTTCAATTGAAGTGTTATAAGTCTATGTGCAAATTTTTATGAAATGAGATTTGAATAGAATAATGGTCTATGTTGAAGTTAGAAGAAGGTTTGTTATTTTACTATATCTAGAATTAAAGGTTACAATAAACAAAAGTTTCCCCTATTACTTTAATCTAAAATTTTAAGAATTTTCTTAATGTTTTTATAGCATGTAAATAAATTTGTGGTTTCTTGACGTGTCGTTTTTGGTTCAAGTTTCAGAACTTTCAAAATACCAACTTTGCTTCTTACCACAGTATTTATCGCACTGTGCCTTAGTCGGGAAGTTATTTTCGTTTCCAAGACATCCATCGTAGGCGAAAGGTTTGCAAATACCCGATAAACTGTCATAGTAATATCGAGTCGAGGGCACTTTGCATAAACCAGTTTGAGAAGGCAAAAGGCAGGTATTTCCTCCTAAGAGACAAGAAGCCGTTTTAAATTGAATTAAAACATTTTTATAAAGAATATTGTACATGCTTAAGTCAAACTAAATGCCATCAGTAAACGTCACCAATATTTTATATTCTCAATTTGTCAGTATGTTATACATTTATATTTAACTCTCTGTACAGTTCACACACTTAAATCCATCTTACAACCTGCAGTCCTTAACTGCATGACTTTTTTTACTTTCTTGATGAATACATTCTCCTAGGATTTTATTATTATTATATATATATAATTTATAATTATAAAATATATATATAATTTATAAAAAAATTTATCCGAAAGATTCTCTTCTAAGGAAAGGAGATACAGAAGCTTTTCCAACTATTATAATCTAAGGAAAGGACCCACGGAATCGATCGCAAGAAATATACCATTGTACAGAAAGGGCTAATAGAATCGTTGCAAAGATTCTATTCCAAGAAATAGGCCAATAACCTTATTCTGAAGGATTCTATTCCCCGGGAAAAATAAATAGAAATATTCTAAATGTTTAAAAATTCATGAATTCTTTAGAAACATGTGTTAGATTTTGTGTTCTATGGGATAAAGGCAACATCACACTACTAGAAAAACTCGCGATGCTGTTTGGGTTAAGTATTATGTACATTATATGTCTTTTGTATTCAATTAAAAAATTTCCAAAAGTTCTTAATGTATTTAAAGGTACGGTAATTTAAAAACACGTAAATCATATTCGCCGGATGCTATAAATATGAATAATTTGAGTGGTCGTTTTTATTATATATATATATATATATATATATATATATATATATATATAAACCTAACGCCTTCTAATGCTCTGGACGAAAGGTATTTCAACGAATCTTTGCGTTCGTTAATAAACCACATTTCCTTGTTACGTTTCCAAAGTGTTGCAGAATATTGGCCCTCATCTTAACCGAATATTTCTTACATTTCCATCAGACTTCTTAAAGATAAAACTTAAATGGTAACCTAGATACGATTCAATTAATTAAATATATTATTCAATCTTTACTATTATAAAAGGAAGTGTTTTCCTTTGTGCTGTGTTCAGTGGTCTGTCGAATCTATGGCACTTACAATAATGAAATTTGGCACACAGGTAGTCCGAATTTTTTGCGATATTTGGATCCAGCCCGCATATTAAAATTTAATCTAGAACATTTAAAATTAATTTATTAGTTTTTTCACCTTTATTTCTTCTTTTCGGAACCCCTACCTCGAATGAAGAAGCGAGCGGATTTTTCGATTTTCGACAGCCAAAGTCACGAGCGTTTTTAGTCCAAATGTCTTTGGAACTATGCCAAGTTTTCCTATTCTAGCGTATTTTGGTTTACTTTGTTGGTAATAGCATTTTTCGAGGCCATCTCGGCGTTCCCTGTGGAGTTCGTTTGCGAAGCAAACCAAATGGGAATACATAGCAATCACCGGGGATTGCAGATCAGCGACTAGTGGTCACACCTGACCCCACGAAAAGAACTGTCAGGGCAACGCCGTGCTGGCCACGCAGTGGCTAGTTACTTAATAAGACTAAATTAAAAACGTTAAATATATTACCACAAGTATTCCAATTGCATTGGCAAGCTGAAATATAGAAACAGTTCATTAATAACACAGGCTAATTACACAATTCATTAATAACACATTAAAGAAATACCTTTTCAAAATTGTTTTAATTTTGATAAGGATTTTAGATAACTGATCTGATAACTGATGATGGCTATTATTTTCATAGCTAATTGTAAATATGAAATCCACTTTTTTTCTTTCACGTAAGGTTTTTTTTGTTAAACAATTTCATATTTTGGGAGAAATAACCCAAATCAAAAAATATTTTGACGTTTTCATTTTTTTTATCACCTCATAAATACAATACATATCTTAATATTATATCCTAGCTCTGTCATGCTGTAGTTTAATGAAGTTTACACATGAAAAAGGATACAAATCCTTATAGTTGCGATTTCTCTTTATCTCAAAATTTCTTTTTCAGCTTTTCTTCATGTGAACGAACTTGCTGGGGAACGTCTCTTTTCAACATCCAACAGAAGTCATGCTGACGTTCCACTTTCCTTAATATCGCCTTTCCATTTCTTTTGTGTCTTGATGAAATATTTCGCCAATTTCCTCGCTGACCGCACCCGATTTCCAGGCTATTATCTCTTTTGTTACCATTTTGAAATCAAAATCTTCATTCTTCATAAGTTTTCTGATGTCAGGTCCTACAAATACCCCTTCCTTCAGCTTTACTTCGGATCAACTCGGGAATTAATCAAACTTTCCTTTTAAACACTTTTGAATTCGAGTTCCAATGTCTTACTTTATGGTCATTCTTTCTTTATAAAATGTTGTTTTCTATCACGGCTGTCTCATTCCCAAAGAAAAACAAGGGAATTTTGTGTAGCTACTCTGTTGATCAAGAAACATAGATATTACCGCAAACTTCCCATTTGTGTTCTACACTCATGTCCATAAATTAAGGATAATTCAGAGTCACACAAAAATTTTGTTCTTGTACACCATTTTGTTCTATACATTGAAACCTTTCACATTGTATATACAAATATAGCAGTCGTCAGTAGGATTTTTAGACTCTCTCCAAATCATTGGTATACCAAACCGATAAGATTTTTTTTTACGTTGAAACCACTGTCTTAATTTTTCTACAGAAACCCAAAATATTTGTGGGGGCCCAAGGCTTGTCTTGATCCTCAAATTTCATGCCAAAAAAAGCATGCAC
Source organism: Metellina segmentata (assembly GCA_947359465.1). Lineage (NCBI taxonomy): Eukaryota > Metazoa > Arthropoda > Arachnida > Araneae > Tetragnathidae > Metellina > Metellina segmentata. Next base: position 30,491,944 of record OX375881.1, read on the forward strand.
ACTTTTTTTTTCACAATATCTGAAATGTTTCTATGTTATTTTTTACTGTATAGTTACCACAAATATAACAGAAACAATCTAGTGAATTAATGCTTCCTCTGGAAGCCATTTCTCTCAACCGTAACACGAACTGAAAGTAAAAAGCACTTCTACTCAAAGCTCGGAATTGTACACGTGTGTATAGCACTGAAAACGACATTGATCGTAGAAGGAAAAATGACAGGGTAAAGGAAGGGGAATGTTTGGTGGTAAGACATTCACCAACAGGCTTGTGATTCGGTTTTTATCTGACTTTTTAATGTTGCGTTTAACGTTCAGTTTCCCAGTCTAGAGGAAAATACTAAATAAACAATAGTTTATTCTTTATTGGATTGAATTTACATTACCCTACAACAATGGACCGGACGCCAGCGGATTAGCAAAAAATCCGACTACTTGTTTGGGGGTGTTTTTCGTGGTATGGCATGGGACCTTTACATGTTGTTCTTGTCAATTGAAAGCCGACGCATACATGGACATTTCGGACTATCAGGTTCTACCCACGCTCTGGCAATTCTATAGAATGGACGAATGTTACTTCCAAGACGACAACGCTCCATGTCACGTTGCAGCCTCTGTCAAGCAGTAGTATCAAGATAGGGATGTAAAACGTCCTCCCCGGTCTGCTCAGAGGCCGGACCTAAATCCCATAGAACATTTGTGAGACGAGTTAAGAGCGACGCTTACGGGCCAGGGAACCACCTCCGAAATCTACAGCTGAGCTGGCGGTATTCTTGCAGCAGGAATGGGCACTAATACCCATGACTCTGGTGATTCACATACATAATTCCACCTTGCAACCTTCCATACGTAATTTATAACCTATTTTGAACTTCTTGACCAATAAAATCTTCCAAAGTAAGAAGATTTTACGAAAACTAGCAATGAAATTCTTCCAAAATATTCTAATCTAAGGTAGGCACCTATAGAATCCTTCAAAAGGATTCTATTCCAAAGAAAGATCCCATAGATTAATTACAATGTATTCTATGCCAAGATCCGCCCTCATAGTCATATTTCCTTAGGGTAAGTACGTAAATTTATGTGACCAATATTAAAACCATCAAAAAAGTGTGAAGGTTGGGATAACTTTTATCTTAGGCCAGATATAACGGGAAAGGATATTGAGGAAGTACTATAAGCAGTAAGTTTCCTATTCTCTAGAAATCTCTCTATATTAAAAAATGTTTCCGCAGCAGCCGCCGCTGCCACCACAGGATTAAAAAGTCGTTTTTTTTTTTGCTCGATTCCTTGACGGTTTCCCGAGAAAGTACGGATCAGAAAATTACAAAATTGGCATGGTTTGTTCAAAATTGTACAGGGTGCAAGATGAATAAAATTTTTTCCGATGCGGCTATTAGTTTAGGATTTATTAAGTGTCAAAGTTGAAAGAGCGAAATTTCTAATGCGAGTACTTACATATTTTACGTAAAAAGTACGTAAAAAACGTACAAATTTTCAGTCTTCAACATTGATTTATTTAGAGTACCTCTAAATGTAAATTTTTGCAGGACGTCGAGTTTTTTTAGAAGTTTCAATTTAGTTCCTTATATAATTTCTTTTAAATTGGGCACAAATACCATGGCTTTGTATTAAAACCTTGTTGAAAATATGCCCAGAAGGGTCTCTAGTGTAATTGCAGCACGTGGGGGACCATCCCCCTTTTAGAGAATGCATTCTTTCCATTATACCATCACATCTTGCTGTCCTCTCCATTATTGTAGGGTAGTGCATATAGAGCAAATTATTATTTAAAATCTATAAATATGTTTAATTAGTGCAAAATATAATGTTCAAGGACAACACCGTACTTTTCAATTACGATAATGAATAAAATAATAATAGCTCTCACCTAAAGTTCTGTCGCAATGAGCTTCACAAGGTTTCTCGCATCTTTGAGTCACTTCGTTGAAGTGCAGTCCTGAAGTGCAGGGCATCACGACAGCGAGACCATTGGTGCACTGTATGTAGGAAGCGCAGTTGTACTTGATTGGTTTGCGGCCATTTTTTTCGCACTTGAAAACTGTGCCTTCATTTGATAATAAATACATATCAAATATACAACGGAGAGCTTGGAATTTTATTTAACTGATATGCGAAAAATTTGTTTGTCGTTAGTTATGTTTATTATGTGGCACTCACCTTGTTCGTGCTTAGCACGGGTCCATCTTCGTCTATGAAAGGGATTTTTAGTGCAAGCAAACTAAACGGTCTGCGAGGACTTTATTTCCACTCTCCGAATAATCTCGCATGATACCTATCGTAGTTTTAAATAATAAAATGTGGGTTCTTATTGTTTTTGCGACGGTTTCCAATTATTACTTTTGGTATTGATCAATCAACTATCCTGCTTCTATTAGGAACTCATTATTGCTGAAATCACATTCAGAACTAAGTCATGATTTCACGTTCAGAGAGAAAGGAAACACGAATCTTTACAGAAAACTTACCACCAAAGAGTGGCGAAAAAAATGGTGATGTCGCCAATGTCTACTACTATGAAGGAAGGACCAATCAGAGGACGAATCAGTTGATGGGTGTCTTGTACAGTCGAGTGGACCAATTAGACGAAGAATTTTCGTTTCCACCAGACTCACAAATGTAGTCATAGGATCATAATACTACAGTACAAAGTCACAAATCCGGAAGTCAAAAATTAGGAATTGTCGAAAACCCGGACATTTTGGTGTAAGCAGCGTTTTTTTTTTCCATCCTCACGACAATTTTTAAAGAACAAGGAGTTAAACCTGGACTTAATTGATGAAACAACGCAAAATAACGGATATGTTCAGAGTAAATACCTCCAAAAATATTAAAAGATTTGCAAGAAAAATTCGTTTCATTGTGTTAAAAAGGTTTTTTTCCTTTTTAAAAAATTATTTTTATTTATATATCCACTATTTTACTACTGCAAACGAAAAATTCGCGGTTTTAGATTAAGGATTTTTAGCAAAACTTGTAAACAATCAGGAATGACCGAGGTCCAGAGGATTCCGGATTTGGGACATTGAACTATATTAATTTTGGTCATATTAGCTTCTGTTAAATATATAATTATACGAGTAACTACTATGGTATTAAAATTTAGTAAACAATATGGGTCTTAATAAACCTATTTTCACTCGAGCTTTTAGTATATTTGAAGATAACCAAACTAAAAACTTTATAGTTGCTATTTTTTTATCAAATTATATTTTTACTTTTTTGGATGAAAACAATTCCCAATAACTATCAAAATGAGGCTGTGAGGTTTTGAAAAATGACTTAACTTGAAAAATCTTTTAGAAAATACTCTTTTTTTTTTAAATCTGAAATTTATTCCTAGATATCTCTATTATATTTTCTTTATTTAATCATCGATACTAACCTTTGTTCTTTGGGCAGCGTTTTTCACAAACTGCAAGGGTTTTAAAGTTATTTGCATTTCCCTGACATCCTCCATAAGTGAACTTTTCACACTTTTTACTTTGGACGTTGTAATACCACCTTGGGATAGCAGCCCTGCAGGGTCCAACGTCTTTAGGCAGTTTACAGGTGTCCGCAGCGGCTCCTGCGGGGGAAAACAGTAATTGTTGCTGCTGTAGAAAGCACTGAAGGTATTTCAATATTATGCAATGCGGTGCTACATGGGCGGCTGTATGAAAAGCTTTGTGCTCATTTAGTGCACCACGGTAAGGGATCCCCTTACACCTCCCACACATACCAGACATTTGAGACACAACCCGTTTATAGAAAGGCACACAATCATACCAGACGGACAAGCATCTATTCCTGACCCCAGATTTAAACTATGAACTTTTAGATCCAAAAGCCAGGCCCCCGACCACTAGATCGATTGGCACACAATCATACTAGACTCACAAGCATCTATTCCTGATCCCAGATTCAAACCAGGAACCTTTCGATCCAGAAGCCAGCACCTTGACCACTAGATCGATTGGTCGACCACGTACAATAGAGAATAGCTAATATTTCCTAGATTGATGTAAAATTCGGTTTAATTATAAAGAAATTAAAACTTCATATACACCATTGAAAGTAACTAAAAGAATTATTTTTAAACTTATACGTTCTTTATCAAAAGTTTTGTGAGGGTGGATTAAACTTGACTGCAAATTTATCTAAGAGATTGAATCCCAAACGACGTTCAATGGAATATTTCAAAAACAGCATGTTATTTGTAAATAAATTTAAACTACGCTGTTTCTGAAATAAGAGGGGGGGGGCAATATTTCTATTATTGACATTAAAATTGCTAAGATGTATAAATTCTGAGGTTGCTTTCTGTTTATCGTTAGAAACCCACCTCTAAATAAATATAAATTTAACGGAAAATTGACTTAAATAAACTTGTTTGAAAATGAGAGAAAAACGAGTATCAGTACATTAAATACAAGGCCGATTATATTAGTTTATTATTTAAAAGTACTAGGTTGGGGTTCGTTAGTGTTTAGTGCCACAAGTTCACAAAACAATTCAAATAAGTCATAGGTCGTCTCACATATAGTTTTTTAAGCTTACGCACAACATAATAATTAAAGAAGTAATATTAGCAGTACCCACACGGCGTTGACCGTGACAAAGTTAAGCTTTTAAAAAGTCAACCTCACTCATACTGACAAAACCAAATTAAACAATAATAAACAAAAAACTGCATAAATGGTAAAAATCAAATATCCCTATACTTTCAAAAAGTCTTAACGCTAAAAAAAAGCAAGAAGCAATAAAATTGCAGAACTGATAATTGAGTAATGAGGTTTATAATTGAAACTCTGTTGGCCAGATGTCGTCAATTATTTTCGTGCTGTGAGTAAATTTTACTCCATTTTATAAACGAAGAATGAAATTTAACCCGTGTCGCTTTGAAGTTCGTCGACGACGAGAAGCGAGTATCTGTATATTAAATAAAAGTCCGATAGTATCATTTTATTCTTTTGGAATACTAGGTTAGGGGTTAGCTAGTGTTTAATGCCAAAAATTCTCAAAACATTCAAATAAGTCATAGGTCGACTCCCATATAGTTTTTAAGTTTACGCATAAAATATTAAGAAATTAGGTGATATGAATTACTAATAGTATACGAAGATAATATTAATTACGAATAGAATATCAAGATACTCAAAAATTTGAAAATATCCAATATTACTAACACATTTATCAAAAGGAGGTCATAAACAGCCTAAGGCTAGGTCTCCAATTGCGATTTCCAGTCGCGCGATTTTTCAGTCGCAAAAATAAAACTCATTGTTTCAAATACAAATGAACAAACTAGCGACGAAACAATCGCAGCGATTAAAAAGTGGCAACCGGTCCTATTTTCGCTACGACGCGACTGTCGCTCTACCCAATGAATCATACAGACAATCATGGACATGCATCCACTAGTTATCCGATAGTTTCCAAGGTCAACTTTCCTTATACCTTAAGTTATGTTTTTTATTCTTCTAATTTCAGTTTCTATCTTTGCGATTGTTGAAGATACGGTGAAAATTTCAACGGTTTTTAAATCTGCGGAATATTTTACACCAGATCGGTACCTGAAATGGGATTTTCTTTAAATAAAAAATTAATTACTTAACAAGTAATTAAATAATAAAATGGTAAATAGTTAAAACAAAGGGTAAATAATTGAATAATAAAATGGCAAATAATTAAATATAAAATGGTAAATAATTAAATAATAAAATGGTAAATAATTAAATATAAAATAGTAAATAATTAAATAATAAAATGGTAAATAATTAAATAATAAATTTGTTTTGGTATCAATCTGGCGTAGAATTTTACTCTGATTTGAAATCTGTTAAAACTTTTACTGTATCTTTAACGATGGAAAAAATAGAAACTTGAATAAGAGTAATAAAATACATAATTTAATCTAATTCAGCGATTTATCTATGGCAGTGGGTACACCTTGTAGATTTTCTGCGACAGCTATTTTTGGGTCGGCGCAACTAGAAATCGAAAGTGGGGGTATAGCCTTACATGAATGAATTTAAATATGCTATACCAAAACATTGTTGCCACTATTGACTTCTAACTGATTATCGTTATGACATCTGCACATCAAACTGCATGAAAAGAAATCCACAGATAACCGAAAAATGAAATTTTATTTTATTTTATTAATTAATTTTACTGTGCAGATATTTTTAATTTTGCCCTTACCACAATACTTCTTGCAGTCATTTTCGGTCACGAAGTTGTTTTCGTTTCCAGCACACCCGCCGTACACAAAAAGCTTGCACACACCTGACCGCTTCTCGAAGTAGTAGCGAGCGATGTCAGCTCTGCAGATACCAGTCTCAGGTGGCAAAGAGCAGCTTACTTTAGCTCCTAGAGGAAAACATTGAAATTCATATTCTAATTCATTCGTGAAAATAACTTTTTAAATGTAATTGAGTAAAGTGATTTGTGCTTAAACAGATTGATCCAGTTTCAATTGTAACTAGGCCCCCGCCCCATGCTCCCTAACACTCACCAACCCCCGGAGGATTGCTTTGCAACCCTCATTGGTTCGCTGCGTGAACCTATGCTCGCTTCGCTCGCAACAATGCAGACATGTGTCCTAGCAGAAGAGATTGTTCACTAAATATATATCATATTCCAAAAAAAAAATTTCAAATTTAAATTTGCTTTATTATAGAAAAGATATATACAGTACATCTAAAATCAAAATTTAAATGAAAACTTTGATGAAATTTTGAGTCGAAATGTGAGCGCTGCTTTGGTAATTGAATACCCAGCATGTTGTTTGTATGTACATTTTCCCAGCACTCGAGCCACCCACATTTTTTCAGTGAGTTTGCTGTCGAAAGTTGTAGTGAAAGCGTCTTGTGGAACTATAATGGTTGGTCTTGAAAAGGACCTTTTTTAAATGGCCCTGAAAAGATCCTCCGCCTTCTTCGATTTATAATTATAAACTGCAACAACTCGACTAAAATTCGTTTTTTTTTTCGGTACAATTTCATCTGATAACGCTATAAAATCAATTGAGGCGCGAGGCTACGTGGTAAACAAACAATCATACAATGTTGCCAAAACGCGATAACAAATAACGTCTTTTTTAAACAATATCTGGAATAATACTCATTAACCTTCCTGGTGTTTCCATCGACGAGGAATCTCATCATTAGAAGAAAAGTGACCAAATCTTGAGCTCGTCAGCATAAAAAATTGGTAATGTCATGATGACGAGGTCATCACTGACAAAATCAATCACATTTTGATGGGCAAAATATCTCTTCAAAACCACTTGGAGGATTATACAAATATTGTTTCGAAAGTATGCATATAAAAATTAAGTGTTCAAAATTGAATATCTTACCGCATGTCTTCCATTGGCACTTGCAGGCTGAAATACAAAAAAAAAAATCATTCTTAAAAATTCTGCAACTGATCACAATGGGCATCGTTTGTCGAAGTAGGGCAGATGAAATAAATCAGAAACGAAAGGAAAATATCAAAATGAAATATAAGCACATTAATTTCTGAAACATTTTAACTAGACTGAAAAACGTTTAGTAAGGATATATAGTATATATATCCTGTATATATAGTATATATATATATATATATATATATATATATATATATATATATATATATATATATATATATATATATATATATATATATATATATATATATATATATATATAGTAAGTATGTATCCAGGTAGTATGTATGTATATATACATGCATATGGGTGAATTTAAAGTATGGGTAACGTTGTAACTAATACCTAATACTAATAGGGCAGAATAACAATAGCGTCGAATTGATCTCACCCAAAGTTCTGTCACAATGAGCATCACAAGGTTGCTCGCATGTTTTGGTCTTGACGCTGAATTGAAGTCCTGTGGAGCATGGCTTCACGACGGGACGACCTTTGGTACACTGAATATATGAGGAACAGTTTCTCCTGTTTGGATACAGTCCATCTTCCTTGCACCTGTAAACCTCTAGATCGGCCTCTTCCTCTTCTAATGAAAGATATTTAGTGTTACTGCATGCAACCTTTCTTTTTAGTTTAGTTTAATAAATTATACTGTGTTGAACCATTCTCAAAGATTTGTAGATAAATTATACAAATTCTCTTAGTTGTATAATCTTTTATTTTTGGTGACTATACAATCTTTGAGACATACATTTAAAAACCTCTGATTAACTTGCACGGTTTTTTGCTTAGATTTTTATAATATAGAAAAAAAAATATGATGGAATGTATCTTTCTTTTTTAACTTTTATGTCCCGAAAAGGTAAAATAAAAATAATTAAAGTTCTCACTATTTACTTCATCTCAAAAACGTTTGTTTTCTTCCTACGACGTCACTATGCACTATGACGGTTTGTTTAGTTTTATAGCGTTTTTTTAGTGACGTTGAGAGAGAGAGAGAGAGAGAGAGAGAGAGAAATAGCAAGAAATTTTTTTTTAATTGATTGTTTAAAAATTAAAAGATCAATCAATATGAAATTTGAATGCGCTAGACAAACGTAAACATTACATCGTGGTGCATAATGACGTCACGTAGCGTTTTGAGGTCATGAGCTTTTGCCGTACTTTTCGATAATCTAAAACTTGAAATTTTAATTAATTAAGTCCATTTTATGGGTATTAATTGTCGTTTTTGAACATTTTGACGATGAATCTAATGATAAAATACAGAAGTGAGCATTTTTCTTACTGGTGCAAGTTCCTTGTGCATTTGAAAACCTCTAGATCAGTGGTTCTCAAACTTACTACGCCCATAGACCCTAGGGTGGAGCTTAAAAGCCATAATTTTTAAATTTTTTTATATTTTTCAAGTCTTACACTCTAACTTTGTTCTTTTTGATATAAAAACACTATATAATAAATTTTAATACTTAGGGGTAGCTAAATAGAATCAAAGTTTATAAAAATTAGAAAAAATTAAGATCATTAGCTATACCTTAACATGTATTTACAATGTTTTTTATGCATTAATTTTAAACAATTTATTGTAAAGATTATAAGCTTTTTATTTTACAATAAAATTCTCTTGCCTTTGCAAAGGCTGAGACAGGGCAATTTTCATGCTGTCAGGGTGCATTTTGCGATGATCTTCAGCAACTTGTAGCAAGAATTGTAGCTGCATTTCATCATGAGTTATCAATCCACTGTATTCCTGAATAAGTGCAACTGCACGTTCGGCATGGTCATTTACTACTTGTAAAGATTTTATTATCTCTTTAGCCTGTTTGTAGTCCTCTCTCAACTCCCACAAGTCTGGATCAACTGCAAGATATCCAACTGGAAGTTACAACAATTGAAGAAATATCAATGACTTGGCTGTGACAAAATCTTCCAAGTTTTTATTCTTGAATGAATGAAGAGCAATGCTGATTCGCTTAGAGTAATTTTGATCCTGTTTTTCAGTATGAACTTCAGTCTACATAGCATTCACCATCCGTCTTTTGGTTGATATACTGTCACGACTATCAAACAAAGCTAAACCAACAAGTTCGTGTGGCACATACCACAAATGATTAGCAAATTTACGTGATGTTGACTTATAAATGTCTGAATGTATTGATAAGTATTCAAGTAGTGACATAAGCAACAATAGGTCATTGTAAGGAGCACATGAAGCTTGAGGTGCAGATATAAAAGCTTTCAAGTATACACGGACTGTGAAAACACACAAATCAAGCAGTCCTTCTTCTTTTGACGTCAGTTTAAATTTAGCCTTGAACATCCAGATCTTGAGAGAATATATAACTTTGGACATCCAGCGGGCATGGTGCATAGCTCCCGGTGACATAAATCGGACTCCCTTTGCTGGGATAGCACCAAGAAAGATAATTACGAGTTCTAAGAATTCGTTATAATCCCCTCTTAGCTTTGGTTCTCTTTGTTCCCGGTACTTCTTTGCCTAGTCGATCGTTTCTTGCTTTTTACTTCTACTAGATCTGTGACAACATCAAATGAAATTCCTGGTTCATACTTGTCTGTATCAATGAATCCCCAATATTCTTGAAAGCATTTAAATAGTCCAACTTCAGGAGAAGATCTGATTTCCATACATACTTCAAACACTGTACCAATTATCAGCTCCATAATGTGATGTCTGCAAGCAAGTGATAAGAGCACTTTCTTCAGCTTTTTTCTAGAAGTACACAGGCACCAGATTTAGGACTGGTGTTTGAGATGGTAGTGTCAAAGCACATTGCGTGAATATTGTCTACTGTATCCCAGTCTTCGATGGCTTCGAAGACAGCAGCAGCCAGAGCCTCTCCTATTGCAGATGAAATCTTGGCAACTGCTAGCAGTTCAGAAGCTCCTTTCCAAGAAACTAATACTGGCAAGCGATCAACTTTCTCTTTTCCAGCCAGGTCATGCATCAATTTTCCATCCCAATGAATGACAAAAGGATTCTTGCATTGAAACTTGGTTTTTATTTCTTCATACTTTTTAGCTCTCTCTTCCATTCTTTGTCGACGACTTGAGTCTTTGTTTAGAGCAAATTCATCAATGTTCTGTCCTAAGCTTTTGGTAGCTTCTGATATAGTAAAGACAGCCTTTCGGTCTGATACCTTTATACGATCTAGTGCTACTGAAAGTTCTGGAGTAATTATGGTTTTTCGTCCCCGTTTTCTGTTTTTTCTTCTCCAACATGGACTGTATTGTCCTCTATGAGTCAAAATATAACGCTGAAGGAATTTTAAATATACTTAAAGGTGGTGGTATTGAATTTAATTTTCCATGATATTGCGTACATTTATCATGTACTTTAAAAACTTTTCCATCATAGAGCTAACCTCTAAATATTGTTCAATTGTGCTAATATTTTACCTGATTTGTTTCTTTGTAAAACGAAACAAAATTAGAAGGTGAGAAGACCGTATTTAAAAAGACCGTATAAAATATGCTCCACCCTAATGGACCCCTTATAGCAAAAACCTGAACATGAACCCCTAAGTAAAATAATTATACATAACTGCATAATAGAAAAATTACAAATTTAACTTTGATGTCTTGAAGGGTAAATGGGGACGTAAAAATAAAATATAACTAACACATTTTGATATTTAAAGTAGTATTTATTGAAGTTATAACTTTTGTTTAAAATCACAAAACCAAATTTTTTTTCTCAATGAGATGGGTGAACCTGACGGGATGAGACTATTTATGTTCGACTCTGTGTTTTTCGTGAGTAAAATTCGTAATTCTCCACGAGCACTAATTTCCTGTCGGTTTCTTTTTTTCGTGATGTTGCTCATAACTGCACGTAACTGCATATAACTGCATGAACTGTTCATAACTGCATATCCACGTTCTACTAAACAGGAAGACGAGAAGGCAATCAACAGCTTCTGTACAGTGACCCATAATGCAGGATAAAAAATTGGTATATGTTTTTGTAACCAGAATTTTTGGTATTCTTGTTCAAACATTGGTTTTAGTTCCTCATTTGTGGATAATTCAATAAATTGCTCCTGTATTAGTATGGATTCATCTGAGTATGTGGGTCTACTTGCAAAACGGTCCAACATCCAATCAGGGATAACCCAGGGAAGAATGTCTTCAAATATTTGGCTGAGTTCAGAAAGAAGAGTCATTAAGTGCTGACAATAAGCAAGCAAATCTTTGGTAAAATGTTCCTTAAGCTTAAAAGGCTTCACTGATTTGTTTGACAGTTTTATTGCATAGAAGGCACTTAGGTAAAGCACTATTTCCTGGTAACGAAAAAAGGCAACAACACTATTTTGTCAGCTTGTTTTCTTCGGGACACTCATTACTGTTGTCTGTTAAACTTTACACACATTTAAGATATAAAAAATAAAACAAATTATTTTTTGACTCGGGAAGTAAAAATCGCTACCAATTTATTTATTTTAACTTTGATAGTAATGGAAATGGGTCACAAATATTTTACTTTATATAAAGCCTTTCGCGGACCCTCGACGTTGTCCACGCCCCCAAATTAATTTTAATTTGCCACAACCTTCCTCAGCGGTCAAAAGGACCCCTGGGGGTCCGTAGGAACCACTGCTCTAGATCGTCCTCTTCCTCTTCTAATCAGACATTTAATATTACTGTTTAGTAAGAGCTTACCTTTTATATTTAGTGTGCTAGATAGTACTGCGTTGAACACTCATCAAAATTGGTGCACACATTTTAGCAATTAACGTAATTGTAAAATCCTTAACAGATGGATACAATTAAACAGTTAATTTTAAAACGGTCCAGTCTTTAAAGAGTGGACTCCTTTTGACAGTCCATACTTATCAAATAAACAACAGAGAGCTTGGAAATATAACTGCTGTCAGGAAGCTGTCGCCAAGTGGAGAGATTGGTGTGTGCCACTGGAGCGGTTGGCTATTGACAAGCGCGACAACCTTTAATCTTTAATCTTTAAAGAATGGACTCCTTTTGACAGTCCATACTTATCAAATAAACGACGTAGAGCTTGGGAATAAATCAGCTGCTAAGCGAAAAATATGTTTGCCGTTATTTATGTTCATTATGTGGCACTCACCTTGTTTTTTCAAGCATTTTTGGTCACACTGTTCTTTGGTTTCGAAGTTGTTGGCGTTTCCCTTACAACCTCCGTAAATGAACTTCTCGCACTCTCCAGTTTTGGAGTTGAAATTGTACCTTGGGATGACAGCATCGCAGGGACCTGGCTGTTGGGGCAGTTTACAGATGTCTATGATGTTTCCTGTTAGACAGACACAAAAATGCTTGGTTACAAATTGAATCAAAGTTTCTAAACCGTATTTATCTCCTTCCTATGTTTGAAATATCCTCTACAGCGTGGGGACAATGTAGGCTAGAAAATTAACTTGCACCGTCCTATATGTACACGACGGTCTAGACAAAGACCCAGTCTCAAACTCGCAAACCTCCCGTGAGCCATTCGTTACTTTTTTAACTGCAAGATAAGCGAAAGACCGAAAGTTTCAGCGTAAGATTACTTTATCGGAGAAATAGTCATGGTATAATGGTGGTACCGGTTCACTAGGTCTTTTCTAAATTTTATATGGGTTCAGTCACTTGAGAATGGAAAGTTCAATATGCTTATGCAACAAAACGTATCTTTATTTATTAGCATATTGCATACCCTGGTCCCGGTTTTTCTATTCCAATGTCCCGTTTTTGTCCCAAGGAAATATAATTAACCTATCCACTGGTCCCTGTTACTGTAATGCAGTTTTTTTTCGTCTTCCTTGTAATGCTCCAAACGGTTTTGGTGAAGTTGAGATACGTAAGTATTCTTACCACATCGCTTCTCGCATTCCTCTTTGGTGAGGAAGTTGTTCTGGTTACCGTTGCATCCACCATAGGTGAAACGCTTGCAATGGCCGTCTCGTTTGTCGAAGAAGTAGCGAGGTATAATGGCTCTGCAGGGTCCGGTCTTAGGAGGCAAAAAGCATATTTCTTTCCCTAAAATGAAATTAGATAAACAGATGAAAATACTACTCAAACTGGTATTAAAAATTGAAAAACTGCAAAACTGAAAAATCAAATCTACCATCGTTCAACAGTTTTCCGAAATTTTCTCACCAATTTGATTAAAGACTAGCGAAAGTGGACTTTATCTGGGAGATCTATTCACGGTTTGAACACCAGGGAGGCCTTATTTATTAGTGCATTGCGTGGTGAAGCTTCCCCCACAAGTCTTATTAAACCTTTAACATAGCACATTAATACAAGCCCCTCACTAGTTTCCCTTTTGACATGACCCCCGTCCCCATCCCATAGCATTTGAAGCCAGTGGAATGAGATCCATTTACCTTTCCCTCCAATGAGGCTTTCCCTTTTGCTCCCGACAAATTTCGGACCCAAAGGCGTGAGGGGACTCACTTGAGGGAGAGAAAAAAAACGGATGCGAGGATCAAGAGATGGCAGCACTGGAGACCGCAAGATGACGTCACACTTGACTAAGGGAGTTCTTCCCACCTTTTTTGTGATAGTTGTGGAAATTTTACAACAGATTATAGGCAGATACCTTATTCGTTTGATTTTCTTTTAATCTTTAATATTTACGCAAGAGATTGTAACGTCAAGTGAACTTTCTCGTTCCAAAAATAAACAGATTGCACTATCTGCCCCCTTTGCGTCAAAATAAAAATAAATACAGATTTTCATTTTAGCGAAGGAGAGCAAAGAAATAAAAACATTTTGACTGGGATTGTTAAGTTCTTTTTTCGTAAAATCGGAATCGCTAAAGACAGATTAAAAATTTCAACGGATTTGAAATCTGATTGAAATTTTTTATCCCAGATAAAAACCAAACATAATGGCGTCCTCAAACCAACACCACGGGCATAGGCAACGCCGGGCTAGCCAAGCGATGGCTAGTATATAGATATATTTAACCCAACCTTTGTATTGTTCATTTAATAAACCATTATGTTATCACGTCCCAATACACTAGTTAACCTCATCTTACACATTGTCAAATACACTAGGTGAATGACGCTAATGAGTAACTGCCTTTACATGCGGCCTGGAAACTAATCACAAACTGACTCTGTTTAATCGTGATTTTAAACATTTGCTAAAGCAAAAAAATGCTTCGTCAGTGCAAAAGATTGTCAATGGCCATTTCGGCGATACAACGATGTCCTGCGTCATCTGAACAGAGATCAGTCACAAGAGGAAAATGCAAGTTTCATGGTCTAGAATGCTGATGCAACAGCTCACTTTTTTGAATGGATGGGTGGTGCTTGATGATTGAACCACTTTTCCTTGTTGTTTGAAACCAAACTGTAAACGGTAATTGGGGTATTTTGTCACCAATTTGATTTTCAACAAACGGAAGTGGTCCTATTTCCGAGGTCTATTCTCGAGTTGATGACCAGGTATTCTTTTTTTATTAGTGTGCTATTGAATACACTCGTCATTTCTAGCCTTTACACGTGGTCTGGAAAAACTCAAAATTAATCCTTTCAAGCAAATCGGTATCACAGCAAACCCTTCCTAGGCTGATTGCATAGCGATGTTTCGGGGATAACTTCGCGACACCGGTACATTCGGTGCCGAATATACGGTACTGCACCAAGTTGATTGAACAGAAGTGTGCTTCAAGGGGATAAAAAGAGAGGTGTTCTTCAGGTACGATATGGTTTTAATGATTTGTACTGTATCTTTGAGGCCTTAAACCTATAGCTCTGTATTTAACACACATGTGTGAGTTGGTATTCATATTATCAAAATAAACTAGTTGTATTTTTGAATTACATGAAGTAGAAGGAAAGTATTTGAATTAGAGTAGCACTGGAGTAACGCAACGGATTATTGGTGTGGTCCTAAATCAATCTCGGTGGAAAGATCCGAAGACAACACTTCGTCTTTTAATCAACGTCAGAAAACGAGGTCAACAATTCAACTGGCACCAAACTCTCCAAACTTACACATCACGGTAACTTTATGATACTAGGGTGCTCAGCTCCTGCTCGCCTAAGCTAACCAACCCCTTCTTCAAAATTTTCCATGGAACACTATGAAGAACAAATAATGTAAATTTCGTAATTTTCTGATCCGTACTTTCTCGGGAAACCGTCTAAGAATCAAGAGAAAAAAACCCAGTTTTCAATCCTGCGACAGCGGCAGCGGTAACTTTTTTAATATAGAGAGATTTGAGAAGACATTAGATTCAACATGCACTAATCCCCACGACGGTCTTTTGTTGTATAAATTTTCGAATTCGCACTGCTCTCGTTTCTAATCTGCTACTCTATCGATTGTGCTACCGAGTCCTCGTTGAAATACATCAAAAAAGTAATTTGGATTTTTATATTTTGCATTGACTACGAAGTACAAATACTTTTTAAAAGCAATTTGGTGGTACTAACCATTAAAATTTAGATACAATTTTACTAATATTATTTTATTTTTCAACAACAAGTAGGCTAAATTTGCTTGCAATTTTTTTTATAAACAACTTTTAACTTCTGTGGATATTCTATTTTTGAATACATTTTAAATATGCGATCAGTAAATAAAATGAACAACCAAAATATATCTAGAAATTTCTTACCGCAAGATTTCCAATCGCATTTGCAAGCTGAAAGAAATATTTTATATATTTAATTTAATATCCATTAAGTTTATAGATTTATAGGTTAATACAATGCAATTTATATTAATAAACTATTGTCCAAATTAATAGTATGGAAGGAATTTTCAGTGTTAAAAGACAAACTAGATTCGTAAGGAGTATTTTACATCCTGTTATCAAATGCTATCATACCATAACAACTAATAGTATAATTAATCTTATAGCACATGCATATATAAGTACCTTATAATGTAATTTATTGCCGATTTGTTGACGCTTGAGGTTTAATGTAAGAGGAGTTGCCATAGTTAACTATTATCTATCAATTCATTCAGAATTCATTTGTCGCTGCGTTGATATTGATAATATGATACTTGTGGGCTATGCAGTATATTATTGAGTTGTTTTCGTTCAAAAGAAAAGTTACCATATTCTAATTAATTCGATAAATGAGGTATTTAAATCATGTTCTAGCTTAAATATTTTACGTTTTAACGGAATTGAATTATGAGTGTGGTAATTTTAGCTAAAAGTGTAGGTTTACGAATTAGACTTAAAACCTTTGTAGACAGGTACTACAGGGTTTCAGATGGCATCTATCATCCTATATGGCTTCTAAAATTTTACTCTCTGAAATGGTATTCGTAAAAAAGGCAACTGACGTTTAACTCTTACAGGATGCCTACTGCCAAAATGCTGACAGGAAGCCTGATCTACCACAAAATACTAAGCCTACGTTTAGTTTAACAGAAAAACCTCTTCACAAATAAATAGCATTGTTTAGAAAGTGAACTTACCTAGGGTAAGGTCACACTGAGCGTCACAGATGCTTTCGCAATTTTTTGTAATGTTACTGAAATGCAGTCCTGCTGAGCAGTTCATCAGATGAGGAATGCCGTCGGAACATTGCATGAACATTGAGCAATTGCGTGGGTTCGGATACAGGCCATCTTCGGTGCACTTTAATCCGATTGTATCAGTTTCGTCTTCCCCTGTGAATAAGAAAATGGCAATCCGTTAGTTCAGTGTTCGGCGAACTCTAACCTTCCAAATGTTTTCACGGGATATCTCGTTCATCTAGATCTGGTCAGTTTTGTTAAGGACGAAAAATCTCATCGATAGAAATTGACCTATTATTTCAATGGGAAGAAAATCCAAGTGGAAAAAAACTAGCTGTCTCTTGTTGAAAAAAACTGTTTTGTCTGTTTTTGGAACATGTTTTTACATGAGAGTGGACGTTACTGGGCAGTTTGCGACTCAAAGATAGAGCAACAAGAGGGTTAAATATAAGCCACTGCGTGGCCAGCACAGTGTTGTCAATAACAGTCCTTTTCGTGGGGTCAGGTGTGATCACTGCTCGCTAACCCCAGGTGATTGCTGCGAATTCCCATTTGGTTTGTTTCGCAGCCAAATGGGGATTCGTAGTCTATTGAATAACAGACATCACGACGTTGCCCGTTCGCAAACCAACATCACGGGCAACGCCGCGATGTTCATTTGATGTTGGGTTATTGCATCAAAAATGTACTGGTTTAGGTTGATTATAAGAGACTGTGAGTGATCAAATACTGATTTGGTGTAGATTTAACAATTTTAGTTACTATTTGGATACAGAAATTTGTCAACTTTCCTCCATATATTAAATAGACTACGATCAATAATTATCAATTATATATTTGCAATTTTATATTAATATACACTTGAGCAATGGTCAGATATACCCATAACAGTTACTTTTAAAAATAAAGAATAATTCAAAAATTAAAGGGGAAAATATTTGAAAAATATTACAAAATTATGTACTTGGAATCTCATCTGGGAATGTTCTTAAAAAATTAAGAGGTTAAGTACCTTTTAAATTTTCAAAAAAATCAAAAAAAATTATTATGATCTAATTTTAATGCTCTGTTTTTTAGCAACGTTTTAAAACAAACCTGGTGTAAAATTTCACTCTAGAACGGAAGTTATTGTTAAAAGAGTGAAGTCCTTAATCAAACATTTAGAGCCAAATGGTTTGTTTACATTTAGTACTTCGTCGATATAAGTGATCACAAAAATGTAATTTGACTACGCTCTATATTGCTAGAGCCATCTTAATGTACATTGTTTAATGAATTTTATTTTTGATCTGGAAACAATGTACTTTGACTTCTACTTTTAGTTTCATTTGTTTCCTTCCTTTAATGCGAAAGAATTTCACAAGCGAATTGTTTTTAACGACGATATCTCAAAACTGTGATTTTACCACTTGCGCGCAAGATTTCTCTGGAATGGTTGGTTAGAATTACATGAAATTTTAATTGATTATGTAAACCATATATATGTTTAAAATGACCAACTTTTTTGTCAATCCTGTTGAAAGTTTTTGAAAAAAGTTTAATTTTGTGTTGAAAAAAAGAAAAAATTTCAATTTTTTTTTATTAAAGAAATGTTTGTAAGAAATTTATTTTCTAAAAATACAAGAGTTCGTCATTGTAATTATATTATATATTTTTAAGTATATAAAAAAATTTAGCTCAGAATAATAATTGTTTTGTCCAGAATACTGCGCGCAATGCACCATATAATATTCTAACAACAAAAACAATGCATTTCATTTTGGTCCAATTTACAATATATTTAAGTGGTAGAAATTTTTAAAAAAATACTTTAGAAAAGATAAAGGTAGTTAAAATCTGCATACAAAATTTCATTTATGTAAATAATTTATTCATGGAGATATTAAGATTTGAAATGTAGTGATTTTTTTGGATATTTTGACATTTAAAAGTTACCTAACCCCTTAAACCTTTTCGGAAACATTTGGCTACGTTTAGTTTTAGACCTTGCTAGCAAACTTATAATTAGTGGATCTGAGGTACTGACTAATCTATTAGTATCAGTTCTTGACATTTTTATAGAAAACTAGCAAAATACCCGACATTACTCGGTTTGAATTGGTTTGCTCTAGTGAAGAGATGATATAGACATGATCAAAATAGATAATGACTTACGTTTTTCGTAGAATAAAATAATATTTGAAAACTTTTCGCCATATCTTTATAATTTCTGCAACTTACTTTGGACACTAATCCTACACATGCATATCCATTCATGTAATACATTTCACATACATCGCACCCTTGCTGTATGATCAAGCAACAAAATGACGAAAGGTGACACAAAGGTTACTACTTCAAAAGACGATTTTGAGGAAGATTTGGAATTTTTTTCTTAAGTTCTCTTTATGTTCAACTCAATTAATAAAAACGACGATTTACGGCGAGTGCTGTAGTGATAGTCAGCAAAATAATATTTTTTTTTTACTTGCGGCACTCTTGCATCCGGCATGCGCTATTGGTGAATTTCACAATCTTCTGTCATGAAGGCGGGAATTTTTTAAAGTTTGAAAAGTTCAAATTCGGAATTTTTAAACATTATTCTTTCAATAACGGCAATATTCTTTCAATAATGGCATAATTACACTTAGAATTTGCTTCATTCTGACTTACCTGCCACTTTAAGTACTATTTTGTGGTGGTGTTATGTGTGATGAAAAAAATTCCAATTTATTAATATAATAATAAAAAAAAAAAGAAAGAAACAACGAATTAAAACAAAACAAAAGGTATCGGGAAAAAGTTGTTACAAAGATATTAATTTGTAATTCCTTTTTACATCTTAATCTCGCAGTTGCCACAGCTTACAACTAAAAAGTACACAAAATTCCTCACAGCGAAATTTATTGAGAGCAAAAGAAACAGTAAATATTACTGCACGTGATCGATCAACACGAGTTTCCGTTTCATTCACGTTTGTTGAAAAATATCGTCTGTCCCAAATATTAGAAAATCGTTTGCATTGCGCAAAGAACAAAAATAAGACTCGAAATAAAAATAAAGTATAAGAGCTTAAATTCCATAAAAAAAATATAAAATTTTTTTTTGAAGAATAATTGTTTTTTCAACAGTAATGGTAAATCAATAAAAGTAATAGTAATACTTAATAGACATTCCAATTTTTCCAAAGCTACCAAATTATGGTTGATTTAAGTATACTTACTCAGGTGTTTTGGCATGAAACTCATCTGAATATAGTAATAAGGAAGTTTTTAATATTGCCTTCACCAATCTAATATATAATGTATAAAATATAGCATATCAAAATCAAATATCTGAAATGAAATTCATGTGTGATGTCTGCACAAACACAAAATCGAACATAGAACAGATAGACGGACTCAGGGCCGATCCTAGCAGGTGTGCAGCGCGTGCACCGCACGCGGGCGGCCAAAACAAGGGGCGGCCGCAGGCCGCATATAGTTCTATCAATCAAGCAAAATTTTTTAAAACTTATAATAAGTCGAATAAATATGCTGAATTAAAAATAGTTATTGAAAAATCAAAATAAGTCCCGATTTCCCGATAGCATAGCATAGTTTAAGAAAAATAGAATGTTAGTGCACAGTGTGTTGGTCCATTGTCTATTAATGTCTACTCTTTACACACATTCTTCCTTTGATAGCAAAATTCGTGGCAGAGCCGTCAATACGGCATAGAAAAGGATATCAAATTTTAAATTTCTATCTAAAAAAATAACCAAGGGGCATATTTTTGTAATGCGAAATAAAGACTAGGCTGAAAAAAAAATTTTGCTATTGACGCGGAACAACAAAATGTTTACAATCGAGAGAAAAGGCGATGGCGTACCATCATTGAAAGAATAATTGCTGTAGTACAATTTTTAACAAGTCAAAATTTGGCATTCAGAGGAACTAGTACGAAGTTGTATCATAGAGATAATGGTAATTTTTTAAAGGAAGTGGAGATGTTGGCCAAATTTGATCCAGTTATTTCAGAACAACTTAATAATGTCAGTCAATACAAAGATAACAAAACACGTATTCCACACTAGTTAGGGCAACATTTTCAAAATGAAATAATTAATATTTTAGCCGAATCTATTCGTAATGAGATAACACGCATTGTCAAAAAAGCCAAATATTACACTGTAATTCTCGACTCTACACCAGATATTAGCCACACAGAACAAATAACGTTTGTAATTAGATGTATGAACACTACTGATGGTAAAGTAGATATTTAAGAATTTTTTCTATGATTTTTTCCAGTAACTAATACCACTGGAGAAGGTCTGTGCAATTTTCTATTAGAGAAGCTATTACCTAGTCTGCAGCTCGAAGTTAAAGATATACGGGGTCAGGGTTACGACAATGGATCGAACATGAAGGGGAAAAATATAGGGCTTCAGAAACGAATTCACAGTATCAATCCTATAGCATTATACGTGCCGTGTGCGGCTCATACATTAAATCTCGTCGTTAATGACGCTGCCAGCTCCAGTGGTGAAATTACTGGTTTTTTGATATGGTACAAGAGGTATATAATTACTTTTTCTGCATCCCCATATCGATGAGATTTACTAAAAAAACACGTGAAAAGTCTAACTTTAAAACCGTTGAAACTAGGTGGGAAAGTTATATCAATGCTATTAGACTCTCTTCTAAAACACGACCTAAAAAAACATTATTACCGCATTAAATGCCATAATTGAAGATACCACCAGAGACACGAAAACAAAAATGGGTGCTGAATCAATAATTAAAAGTTTTGAAACTTTAAAATTTTTGTGTTCAATTTTAATTTGTCATGATTTATTATCAAGAGTTGACGTATTGAGTAAAATGCTTAAAAATCCTAATTAAACATCGCGGAATGCATCGAAGGCTTAAATAATCTTTAAAATATTTAGTTTCCCAAAGATCTGACGATAGTTTTAAAATATTTGTCGATTCAGCAACAACAATTACTAGAGATTTAGGCATTGATCCCGAATTTCCTATCTCGAAGCTCAGAAAGAAGGTCCGTTTATTTGATTACGAGTGCAGTGATAAACCAGTTTCAAATCTCTTCCAGCAATTCAAGACTGCTTTCTATTTTGCAATTCTTGATCACGCGATCTCTTCTGTAAATGAAAGATTTACCTTATTATCTGAGTGCCATTCAATATTCTGCTTTCTGTATGAGTTTCACAACATTTCTATTGATGATCTCATGAAAGCCTGCATGGACTTAGATATTAAGTTACAGGTACAGGTAATGGTAATGGTAATGGTAATTTTAGTTAACGTCGTACTAGAGCAACACAACGGGCTATTGACGACGGTCCGGAATCAGTCCCTTAAGGGAAAGATTCGAGGACAACACCTCGTAATTTTGAACCACGGTCAGATGACGAAGCAACACCTGAGCTGGCACCCCACTCTCCAAACTTCCACGCCAACCCAACGTGAGGACTTTCGGCCACGACAGATTTAAGGTGCACCAGCCGCCTCTACACCATACGTTTACAAACATCCATGCTATGCCCGGACCCGGATTCGAACCAGGAACCTTCCGATCTAGAGGCTAACACCTCAACCACTATACCGGTTGGTCGGCTACAGGTACAGGAGGAAGGAAGTATTGTGAAAGATATAAGCGGTATATAACTCTTTAATGAAATAATTTCATTCAAAAATATTTTTCCAGGTAAAAAACAGCCAATTGAGATATTAGAAATTATAGTCAAAAATGATCTCATTCCCTGTTTTCCAAATTTTGCTCTAGCAATAAGAATTTTTTAACCTTATCTGTTTCTGTGGCTTCAGGTGAAAGAAGTTTCAGTAAATTAAAAATTATTAAAAATTACTTGAGAAAGAATATGACACAAGAAAGGCTTTCAGATTAGGCCATCATCTCTATTTAATCCGAAATCTCTGAAAAAATTTATTTCACCGAAATTATTGACAAATTTGCTTCTCAGAAAGCCAGAAAAGTTATTTTATAGTTAATTATTAGGTAGACTTTGTAGAAGGACTGATTTACAAAATTTTTGTCTCACGAGTTTTAATGCTTTAGTACTTTTTTTATTAGATTGTATTTTCTGAGTAAATACTGTTGTTTTGCATTTGTAATTATAAAATGTCTATTTTAATTTCAAAGGTTATATTTTTGTTTGTTTGTTATTTTTTAAAGTATTTTGTCGCTATTATAACCTACTAGCTGGCCAAAAAATAAAGTTTTGCATTTCAAATTTTATTTGCATTTATATTAATGTTTTACTTTTTACTCTTATACAGGTAGATGAATTTATAACGTCAACGTTAAGTATTAGTCAAAATATGAAAAGTTCTCTAGGGGGGCGGCACATTAGGTCTTTGCACGCGGGCGGCCGACACCCTAGGATCGGCCCTGGACGGACTGACAGTCTTTCGAAAACAATTTCACTGAGTAAATGAAGATAAGTTCTCACTACATGCAAATTTCCATTAAAATATATTAAACCGTATGGACGTGTATAGGGCACATACATACAAACAGACAGACACCAAACGCGAAAGAGGCGGATTTCGCATCAGAAGGGTTCAAAACGGATAGAAAACTTGAAATGGGTGGAAAATATCCAATGTATAAACACTCCATTCTTATTTATATAGATATTTCTCTTATCGCCTATTGGGTTTATTCCTTGTCGCGCTTTTAAGAAACGGACCAATTACCATAATACAAGAAGTGAAATAATATTTCCATGTACCAGTATTTTATGTATAATTTACGAGGAACCAAGGAAACTTTCTGAGGTATACACGTACATCTTGCACTTGCTTCGTACTCAGAAAACGTGTCAGTTTATCTAGAAATCGGAATTTAAACATTGTAATATGACTTGATAGAGCTTGATAACAATAATAGTATTTATTAAGCAGACTTATCAGCATTTCTAACAAAATCTACGAGAAGTGTTTCTATCGTTAGTATTCCCATTTTGATGTTTGATCACATCTATGAAAACAACAAATTCAGTTTTAAAGTACTTTGCACATTATTAACTTCCTTTGAAGTTAAATCTACCAATTATTCGGCACAAAGAAATTTGATGGAACGACAAGGTCTAGTTAAGATTTTGACATATAATTCTTTTATCCTCATTAGTACAAGCAAAGGTACCAAAGAAATACTAAACACACTTTGTTGATAGTGATATTTTTCTGAAAAAAATTGTTGGAAAATTTTCTGTTCAGCACCATTACAGCCTCTCATTATAATTGTATTTCTGATACTATCTTTCGACAAAATCAGAATGAAGTATTGTTCATAAATTGTATGTAACCGTTTAATACAGCAGTTGATAAGTGACTAGTTGCGAGTTGGGGTACAGCTGAAGTTTCCGTGATAATCATCCTAAAAGAGTAACAAACGCTTAGCTCAATTTTGTGTTATACAATTTATAGTTAATATTCTTTATGTGTTGCTTATGTAATTTTACATTGGCGCATAGAAAGATTAATGTCAACTCTTAGCCCAGGCACATGTTTTTCAGATAATTGTATTGATGTTTTACTAAAACCAGGATCGTTACATAACTGTACCTGTTCCAGAAAAGCAGTAAATAGCTATCTTAGGATTTGAAATAGAATATATTACACCTCACTTTCGAATTTTACTTCAGTGGTCATAAACAATTCTTTTTGACTCTTTGTCTCTACAAGGTTACGAGTTTCGTTTTCTATACCTTGGAACTACATGCTTAAAAATCTTTTTGAGGCTAACAGGGAAAAAATAAATTTTGAATCTGTCATTTCTTAATGGTAAAGAAAACAATAAAAATATTAAATTCCATGAATCTAATTTTAAAATGTTCTTGACAGAATTTTGAAATTTGGATTTCGTACAAAAATTGCAAAACATTCCGACTACATGTGTGCCAAATCACATTATTGTAATCCCATTACCATAGATTCGTCTGGACAGTCCACACAGACAGACAAACGCTTGCTTTCATAAAAGAAGAGAATATTCTACATTGCTTTAGCGCAAACATGTGAAGCTGGATATTTGCAGACTTCAAATACAATGTGAGTAAAAACAAATTAATTATGCAAAACACTTAGTAACTTTAAAGCTTAATTCGAGCTGCGGTAGCGCAGACAGTAGAGCGTCGGGCTCGCATCGGAAGGGATGTCGGTTCTGTCCTCAGCGGAGACTGCAATTCTGATGGTTGCGAGATCGCCGCTTAGATCTGGCTAGAGACCGTCGTGTTCGCTAATGGTGGCTGGGGCACGTTAAATAGGTCGTGGTTACAAAGTCCCCCATGTTCCCATACCAAATCAATACCTCTGGGGGTACCTGATCAGGGGGTTATCGGCCTCTGATTGGGATCTAAATTACGATATGTGCGAGTAAACGGATGTGTGAAAGGGACCTTCCTGTAAAACGGATGTGTCATGCATGAAGAAGTCCAACCCTCCGGGGCAATGGCACCCCATATTGGGCCATATACGGCCCGCACGACAACAACAATAACAAGGCTTAATTCGAGAATAATTACTACTTTGGTAGTTTGGAACACTAAACTTAAAACATTTTGTCATCCTCACTAATAAAATGTAAAAAAGCATATGATGCTTTATTGTTTTCAATCAGCCCCCCCCCCTCATATCAATCTGTGGGCCCTGTTGCCAACTGATATGACGGGCCCCTCGCCCAAATCCCTTTTACACTGTTTATGTTTCAATAGAGGCATTTTGAATTATTTAAAAAAGTATTTTCCATAATTTAATCCTAAAACATACTCGTATAAGTTATAAAAGTAACATATACGATATACCACGTAACAAACAAGACATTTAGGTAAAAAAGTTTCAATAAACAAAAATAAACAGTTGGTTAATAAATATAGTTACTATTAACATGCAGTTTTGGCACCCCCAATTGGGCCATATATGGCCCGCACGACAACAACAACAACAACATGCAGTTTTATACCCTGAAAATCAAAATGTTATTTGTATATGTACAATTCTACGCTTGAAATAAAAATGAAAGCAACTGATTGAAATATAATTCAATTTTTAATAATACTTAATAGAAAAAGAGTAAGCGTCCTTAAAAAACAAACATTAATAAATTATTTTACATTTTTCTTGATTTCACCATGGAGAATGTTACATTTTACTGATTTTTACATTTGAATTTGACGCATAAGAAACTTATTTTCGACATCGTCGCCAGTTTTAAAATTTTTGTTATTTTAATCGCGTTTTTTTTTTTTTACCATTTGCGGCTCTTTTGACCCACCTGTTGCCATGGCAACCTATGTAGGGGCCCTGTTCTCATTATCCGTGACAAGCCCAATCAAACTCTCAATTCCGTGAAAAAATAATGACAAATCTCTACTTACTTGAATCAGAGGAGAGATTATGAACTGCATTCTTCACCCTCTCAAGTTCAAGTCCTTGGATTTGCACAGCAAATACAACGAAAATCAGGAAGCAAAACGATCTCGTCATTTTTACTGTGATGCATGAATTGACGCATCAAATTCCCTTATATAGTTTCGGTAATATGTAAAAAAAAATTTCGAAGTGTTGATTCGATAAGGCCGACGTTTACAGGGGAAAATGTGAGCTGAATTGCAAAGTATTGTAGATTCGCTGATTCCAGAGGGGCAGCGATCTGATTTCCATCGTGCTTACACAGTCGAGTTTGCTGAATTGAATTTATTCTAGGAATGAACTCGAGCGCGTGTCAACAGGTTCATGCTACTGCGATTTCAGATGAGTTTCGCACTTGCTCAGTTTGTTTTGTCGATCTCTGATCCCTTTCGCAACATTATATCATAGTGAAATGGAAATTAATGAATCTACAGGCCTTAGACGTATCACACAAAAATATTGGTAAATAGTTTGTTAACATCGCATTAGAGCATTACAACGGGTAATAGGGAATATGCACTATCTCACAAAAAGTCCTGAAATGGTACTTTTTTTACAAATTCTACCATGAACAATCCGAAAATCAACTTTAAAAATCACAAAAAGTTTTAATTTAAGCGTTATAAGCGACTAAAAAACACATAAAAGTCACGTGACTGAAAACGGGGTGGAGCTTGGTGTGACGTCATGGTACATGAAATCCCTCGCTACATTTGCCGGCTGCATGTTACTTCAGGTTGCTTTCATTGATTTTACGCTAATTTTATTTTTTAAATAATTGTGTTGGATTATAGTCTTTACATTATTATTATTATTACACAGATTTCTTCTTTAAAAATGACGATTCTAGAACAAGGCTTTGTAAAAGGCCAGTCGGATAATCTACCTAAATTGGATTGTATATCCATGTTTTCTTTTCTGAGAAAGCATCCAAATTTTATGGGAGTAGAAATGAAAGGCGTAAAAGCGAAGAGTAAGATAATATTTTGTACAACATATTTATTTTTAACAAAATGTATTTTTATATTGCTTTTAAAGAGTATTGCTATTATCCAAAAAGTTATACTTAAGAAAATATAATATTAATATAGTTGTTCTCTTTTCCTTAATAAGTAACACAATTCATTCTGAAATAGATTTTTTTACATAGCTAATTAGAATAGTATATCAAATAAGAGCTTTATATTGTATATCCGTGACAAGCCCAATCAACCTAAATTGGGAAACTAATTTCAAAGTAGGTTAAAATTGTAGGGGTATCAATGTAGTGAGAATATTGAAAGCTAACTAAAAATTAATTTTCTACGTTAATTTTTTAACAAAATTATTTTTGTTTTTTGAAACAATAATTTTTTTAAATATATTTAAGCGGTAAAACGTAATGTACTAAAGGATGATCCAAAAATAACATGTGTAGAGAAACTTGTTGCGAGAATTGCAATTGCATTAAATATTGAACACAACATTTGGTAGTCCAACATTTTAAACCATGAAGAAGGTAGTGTGATAATTTGATTGAAATTGCAAGAATTTAAAGCCTTGCAGTTTTATAAAATTATGCAAATTTAAAACAAAATTCGTAATTGTTTAAAAAGATTAATTTTAATGTTAAACAAATGAGGTGAAAGCTATGTTGCTTCGTACTGCAAGAGAACGATACTCCCAGTAGTTTTCCATGTCATTCTCCAACTATAAAATAAAGTAATATATAAATTAAAAATTTTCACTTGTAGCACTATTTATCAAAATTTGTTAACACTAGTTTTTAACTTTAATTTCTTATTTTTAATAGAAATATTTGTACAATGCTTTTTTTTTTAATAAATTAATTTTACGTTTATTCTAACTTTTCACTTTTAAAATAATTATATTTACATACATTTATGTAATGTAAAAAAATATTAAAGTTTTAAATTTCAAATTTAGAAGAATTATTTTTTAATTATAAATCTTAATTCTAATGACACTTATTCCATAATACTTATCATTCAGTTTAAAGAAGAAAATGACACAGTTTTACCAAGTGTATGAATAACTGCAAATTAATTATCTTGAGTATAATAACTCAATGTTTATTGATGTTAGCTCTCTCTATATTTTTTTAACCAGTTTTGATTTAAAAATATATAGTATTCCTATATTTATTTATTAATTATTTTTCATGAAACACGAAATTCTGCATTATGAGTGACTTGATACAGAAATAATGTTTTCGTTTTTGCAAAAACACTAGTAGTCATCCACAAGATTAAATCACACAATTTTTATTTAAAAACAATTAAAAATACAAATAATTTTTGGTATTTTAAACTTACTGAAAAATTATCTTCACAGTAATGTCAGCTTTTTGTTTATCTTTTCATCTCTTTTCATAACGCTACACCATCTTCTACGAACTTGTTCATATTTTGGTACAACAAAAAGTACTTTTTTGGTGTTTTAATCGTTGAATTATGACACAACGGGACAATATAATGTTTGTAATTCTTCTTTTCAACTATTTTCGAATCTTCCATTGCTGAATTAATCAAAAATCTGTAAAAATAAGACGACTAAAAAGATACCCATAGAGACAACACAGTTCAAGGAACGCTCTATGGGAAAATCGAGTACGATGACATCACAGGCAAGAATCGTCAGCGACTGCAGTTTATTGTTGAAAGTGACGTCAGAGCAATTTAAAAAGCGTTTTAAATATAATTAATGTCGTCAGATTGCAGTTTAAGTGGCATTTTTTTTTCGTAGTTTTTCGTGCTCTTTCATTTTAAAATGAATTTGAAAAACATGCATATTGTCCATTGGCGACGGTCAGGAATCGATCATTAAAGGAAAGATCCGTAAACAACAACACTTAAATCTGATCCACAGTAAGATGACGGGGTCAACATCATTTTCTAAACTTCCACACCATGCCAACTTGAATATACATTTGAGGTCACGACAGATGTAACGTGAAAGAGCCCCCTTTGCACGATAGTCTTTGATTGCACCTAGTTTCGAACTAAAAAACCTAAATTTGATACACTTATACTTTAGAATACTGCGGAAAACATAAGTTACTACTTTCCTGTCTTCAGACCAATTTATAGCACTACAACCATGAAAAAAGGCGCACAGGTTGTCCTAAAAATGCCCCTCGAAGCCTCAGTTTTAAAATTTAAAGTTTGTTTTCTTGCAATAAATGAATATTGACAAGGAAACACGTTCTACAGGGTTTGTACATTTCAGTTAATACAGGGAAATGTCGTCGTCATATTTGAGCATTACTAAATTTCATACATCATCGTCTTTATCAATATTTTTCTAATGTCTGTTTTCGAATTGCTCTATTTCAGCTCAGGAGTCGAAATTCGACATTTTGCATTCCTTTCGCTTTTCAGAATTCGGCATTTTTTCATCGGAATTTCGTTTCTGTTTGTATATGTCTCTTGATCTTTTCCATATTGCAATATGTTATTCATGAATGGGTCATTATCAGGGCTCGAAATACCCGGGTGCACAGGTGCATTGTGCACATGAAAATAAAATTGTGGACCTAATTTTTTCCTGCTAGGTGCATGCCGTGCACCTAACGTTAAAAAAGGGGAGAGAACCTTTTATGTTATTTTAATGCTTGAACAAAATATTAGCATCGACCACTCTCGCTCTAAATGAACGTAATTAAAATTCCTAAATACACACTATGCGAAAACAAAATCGATGGGCCGTAACGTGTTTATACAGGAGGAATATTTACTTGTGCCACTGCCAACAGAACTTTCCGAAGATCGAAACATTTTCCTGATGGCTCTGTTGAAGCGACTGTTGCGATAGCCGTGCGCAGGAGAAGGGAGAATTTAGATGTTTAAATATTTGTATTTACTATCTACTACTAACCTATCTGAACATAACCAACTAAAATAAAGTAGTTTACATTATACCAATGCTCTTACATTACGTTTTTTTAGTGTGCACCTAAAATATAACCTGTGCACCTAATTTAAAAACTCAGGTGCACCTGTATTAAAAAATCTATTTCGAGGCCTGCCCTATATGTATGTCATCAATGTATATGGGTCATTACCCAAAAAAATGTAAAAAGTATGTCCCACTCTGCTGCAATACTGGACACTGTATATGTAACAGAGTGGACATTTAACCCTAAAAGTAGAAGTGTAGCTTAATATTTCATGCACAGACAAAAAACTACAAAATATTTAACAGCTGTTAATAATATACTTATTCTTCGTGATTTATTTCATTAGAAAGTAGTTGCTAGATTTAAACAAAAAGATGTAACAGAGAGTGGACATTTACTAATTACATTTAAGTAATCATAGACGTCAAATACATCTTACAATATAATTTCATTTCAATACTTAAAAGAGTGCACGTAACAGAAAAGAGTGGACGTTTTCAGAGTGGACGTAATAGGGCTGAATAAAATTTGTGTGTGGAACACACACAAAAAATCGATATCTCTAAAAATAAAAATAAATTTAAAAATGTGTTTTGTCAGTAATTTATTAATTAGATGATTCATTATATATTTTATTAGCCACTGCGTGGCCAGCACGGCGTTGCCCGTAACAATTCTTTTCGTGGGGTCAGGTGTGACCACTGCTCGCTAACCCCCAGTGATTGCATCGAATTCGTAACCTATTGGATAACAGCCATATTGGCATTGTCCGTGGTGTTCGTTTGCTTCTCAAACCAAATTATAAATATCATGAATTATGGTTTGCTTCGCAAATTGGATAACAGCCATAAAGGAGTTGCCTGCGGTGTTGGTTTGTTTCGCAAACCAAATATGAGTTCGGCATGACATCACAATCTCTTGCGAAAAAAAATTTAATTGAAAAATGATTTATTAAAAGAAAATCAAACGTATAACGTTTCTAACTGGTGTTAAATTTTCCGAAGATTTCAAATTCGTTGAAATTTTTAATTTATCTTTAACGATCCCGATTTTACAGAAAAGTACTTAATAATGCCAGCCAAAATGTTTTTATTTTCTTTGCTTTTATTCACTGTAATCGTAAGAGGTCAGGAAATATAATCTATTCATTTTTGAAACACGAATGTTTGCGTGACGTCACATTCTCTTGCGAAAATATAAAAGGTATGCAATTTGATAATTTTGTTTATTTAAAGAAAATCATATTATTAGGTATCGATCTAACCTGAAATTTGCCGCAGATTTCAAAACAGTTGAAATGTTCTCTATCTTTAACGGTCTAGGAGATAGAAAAAAGAACTACATAACTAAAGTTAAAACTTTCTTTTTTATCGTGTGCTTGAAAATCATTCCACCGCTCAAAATGAAAACGGAATAATTAAATTTAGAATCTGGTCTTTTATGCTTTTACCATTCCAAACAAACAATAATAAATAAATTTCATTAAATTCATTCGAAATTTCACGAAAATTCGAAATTCTGAAAAATTTCACCGAAATTTCACAAAAAAAATTTCGATTCAGGTAAAATTGCAAACAAACTCGGGACTACCTGTGTGCCAAATCCCATTTCTGTAAATGCCATAGATTCGTCAGGACTTTCCGTTCAAGAAACAAACTCTTCCTTTTATAATATTAGAGCTGATTTATTATTCTAACTCACAACCAGTTGATTAGAACTTCAAATTTTCTATATTTGAGCCTGGGACAGCTTGTTTACAGCCGTCCCAGGGGATTATTGTATTGGGATTATGTATTGGGATTTTGGCAAACCCCTAATAGTAGCTCTGGTGACACTAGATTGGTTACTTCATAGGTGGTCGGAGAACTTTGTGTTAAAATAATGTAGGGTCCATCACGACGAGGCATAAATTTAGCATTTTTTCCTTGCATTGCCTTGCTTACTGAATGAAGCGATGCCCAAACTGTATCTCCTGGTGTATACTGAGCACCAGGACGTCTGTATCTGTCTGCATATTTCTTCCTTTTATTCTGATTCTGCTCAACCAACTCTCTAACTGAACTGTTGACGAGTAAATCTTTTCAGGTAAGGTGTAATTTCTGGAACGAAATTATGGTTGTCTATAACCGTCCTTATGTCATGAGTGAAACCATCAGTGGTCTTCAATTACCTTCCAAACTGAAGGAACGCAGCTGTTTAGCCTGTTAATACACGCTTTGCGGTATTCATCGCAAAGCATAGGCGTAACTAGGGTTGTTAAATGAAGGGAAATTGATCTTCACGAAAACTATGGATAGTACCCAGTAAAAAGGGGAAGATAAAATTAATTATATTAATATAATTAATATATATTAAGTGTTAATAATAAATTATATTAATATGATTGACATACATTGCTGTTTGTAAAAAAATGCAACACCATGAAGGAATCATCCGAATGAAATGAAATTTGCAGCAAATGTCAATTATAGGATGTTATGCAAAGTAGTAAAGTTTCAGAGCCACCATGCATGCGTGGTGTGAGCAGCGCCCTCTGAACTGATGCTAAAAACGTTTAAATAGAGGGCTGTAGCGGGACGTTGAAAATAGTGCCTGGTTATTTTTTAGTGGCGAACGTATAGTGAGACCTAAGTATGCCTCCACGACGAAATAGGGTGAAATTTCAACAACTAACGGAGTTTGAATGGGGGAGAATCATCGGCCTTCGTGAAGTAGAATTTTCCTATCGCGCAATAGCAGCTCGTGTGCAGCGGAAAGTTCCACAGTGATGCGAGTTTAGAAGCAGTGGACCGACGAACAACGGACAACTCGAAAAACTGGGAGTGGACGACGGAAGGTGACGTCAGCGCGCGATTATAGACGCCTGGTCCACATGGCGGTAAATGACCGTATAGGCAGTTGGCAGCACTTTGGTCTACTGCTACAGGTGTACTAATGTCGGTTTCGTCAATTCGCCGACGTCTGCTGCACCGTGGACAGCGTGCAAAGATTCCTTTATACAGTATCCCCCTCACACCAAACCATCGACGGCTGTGTCTGTAATGGGCTCATGAGCACAGAGCCTGGCGGACTGATTGACAACAAGTTGTCTTTTCTGACGAATCCCGCTTTAATTTGTGGAACCATGATGGCCGCATTCGTGTTAGACGCTATGCCGGTGAACGTTTCCGTCCAGAGTGCGTTATCGAACGTCATATTGGCCAAACACCCGGAGTTATGGTCTGGGGTGCGATTTCGTATCATGGAATATCTCAGCTGCTACGAATAGAGGGTAATCTGAATAGCAACAAGTACATCCGTGAAGTGCTCGAGCCTGAAGTCATTCCCTTCCTTCAAGGCATCCCTGGAGCTATCTTTCAACAGGATAATGCACGCCCACATGTTGCAAGGAATGTTCGAGACTTCTTTTCAGCCCAACACATGCAACTTCTTCCTTGGCCTGCTTATTCGCTGGATATGTCGCCTATTGAGCACGTGTGGTATTTGGTTGGTCGTCGTCTCGCTCGTGTTCCGTGTCCAACAGCTTCAAAAGACGGAATTTGGGTGCTCATACAAACAATATGGAATTCTCTTCCACAAGCAGACATTCAACATCTGTTTCACTATATGTCATTTCGTGAAGAAGCACTTATTGCACAATGAAGTGGCTACACCAAATACTGATTTCGGACACTTAATATTTTTTTTTCTTTGAAAATTTATTCATTTATTTGTACTAATACAAACCGTTTGTGCATTAAATTTCATTTAATTCTAATGACTCCTTCATGTTGTTACAATTTTTACAATCAGCAGTATATATGAATTATTAATAATTAGATATATTAATATGATTAATACCTATTAATTATTATCCGATTAAAGTGTTAGTCTCTACATCGAAAGATTCCTGGTTCGAATCCGGGTCCGATTAAAGTGCATGGATATTTGTAAGCTGCTGGTGCACCTTAAATCTGTCGTGGACGAAAGTTCTCACGTTGGGTGGGTGTGGAAGTTTATCGAATTGGGTGTCAGCTCAGGTGTTGCCTCGTCATCTGACCGTGGTTCAAAATTACGAAGAGTTTTCTTTGGATATTTCGGGGATTGATCCCGAACAGTCGTCAAAAGCCCGTTCTGTTGCTCTAGTACGACGTTAGTTAAAATTACCAATACCATTACCTAATAATTATTAATAATTTATGATATTAATGTGATTGGTATAGATTAATTACTATTAATTAATTTATTATATTAATAACTATTCATCAATTACACTTGATTTTTTTAATCATAATTTTTTTATATACAACTAGGGGGTTCCGCCCAATGCTCGGTATCGCTAGCTAACCTCCGATGATTGCTACGTAATCATATTTAGCTCGCTTCGCGAACTATACTTTTCAAAATTGAGTGGAAGGGGATTGCTTCACAATGAATCCCCATTTGGTTCGCTGCTGGATTGATGCCCGAGTCTATGCGTACTTCTACATTTTGATCATTTTGATGTATTCCATGCAGACTTTTAAGGGGGTCCGGGACACAAAAATCGTCAAATTTTCGAATTTTTTTTTATTATTTAAAGAAATTCTGCTTAAAATGACGTCTAAATCATGTTTCTATCTTTATTAGAACTAGAGATGTAATAATTTTTGTGGTGCGTTGTTTTGAAAATCCAACACTTTTGACAGTTTTTGTCATGGCAACAACATCTATCTTCAAAACTTTAAATGCGTTTTTCTCCATGATACATTTTTCAAGATTTGCTGTATTCAAATTGTTATAAGTCGAAAACCGATAAAGTTTAAGGGTTGAAATTTGGAATACATCTTTTTCAAACATTATACTTTAATTTTGATTCAGCAAATTTTAAACAAATATTTACTTTTAAAAATATGACTGAAAATTTTCAAAAATTTTCATTCAAATATTTTTTATTAAATTAATATTTTTTAAATTGCTGAATCAAAATTAAAGTTTATAAATTTGTGAATAATTTACTGCAAAAATTTTGAAAATTGATAAAAAATATTTTAAGTTTTAGCAATTTAAAATGACTACTCTTTTTTTCAAAAAATTTTAATTTAAAATTTTAAAAAACTTTTGGAAAAATTTTGTGTTGTGATTTTGCTTATTAGTTAGATGGGTAATCAGTAGAAAAAAATTCAAAATTCAAAATTAATTAATAAAAATTTTTTTTCAATGTGTCCCGGACCCCCTTAACCTTTTTGACGAACGGACTTTCATTGAGAATTGATTGAATACTACTCAAAACATCTGTTCTTTTCAATAAATATCTATTAAGGTGAAGAGCTTGGTTAGCATCATATCACACCCCGGCCAGAAAAGTGACGCAACTAAAAATTGCAGAATTTGAGAAACATCAACTTAAAGGATATTATAAGACTTATATTGAAATAGTATAAGCTTCTTTTAAATTTTAGGTAAGTACATATGGTGGTAACTTCTATTATATTCTTTTGAATAGTAATACACTATGTACCAATAAGTATTTGGACATTCATGCAAGTGACGATAGGTGCTGTCATGATATACGTCACGCCCTACATCGTTAAATATCGAGTAGGAAATAACATTAGCATTAGACGCATGAAAGATGCCTCCAAGTGAAGAGTTATCTGATATCGAGAAAGGCGTAATCGACGGGTATCACAGAAATGGCCGATCCTTAAGGGACATATCTAGCGAGCTGAATTACCCAAAATCGACAATGGCCAATGTGATTCAGAAGTTTAAAGTGAGCGGCGATTGTCGGAATGTGCCCCGAGTCGGCAGATCCAAGAAACTGGAATATAGAGACCGACATGTGCTGTCCAGAGAAATTCGGAAGAACAGTGGAAACGGGTACTCTGGAGCGACTAATCAAGAATTTCCTGCGAATTCCAATATGATCCAAATTTTGAATATCATGAACTATGGTTTGTTCGCAAATTGGGTAACAGCCATATCGGAGATACCCGTGGTTTGATTGCAAACCAAATATGCATTCGGCATGACTTCACAATCTCTTGCGAAAATATAAATATTTCATTAAAAAATGATTCATTAAAAGAAAATTAAACGTATAGTATCTGTCTGTTGTCAAATTTCCCGCAGATTTCAATTCCGTTGAAATTTTCAATATATCTTTCGATCCCGATTTTCCATAAAAGTAAATGATGCCAGCCAAAATGTTTTTTTATTTTCTTTGCTTTCTTTCGCTGAAATCGTAAGAGGGCAGGAAATGTAATATGTTTATTTTTGAAACACGAATGTTGGCAAGACGTCGCATTCTCTTGCAAAAATATAAAAGATATTCAATTTAAAAATTTTATTTATTTAAAGATAATCATATTTTTAGGTATCGATCTAAAGTGCAATTTTTCGCAGATTTGAAATCCGTTTTTACTCTATCTTTAACGGTCAAGAAGGTAGAAAAAAGAACTACATAACTAAAGTTAAAACATTGTTTTTTATCGTCTGCTGAAAAATCATTCCTCCTCGCAAAATGAAAACGTAAACGGAAAAAAATAAATTTAGAGTATGCTCTTTTATACTGTTACCATTCCAAAAAAAACAATAATAATTAAATTTCCTTAAATTCATTTTTAATGTTCTAGATTGAATTTTTAATTTCGACGTGACTCTAAAATTGCAAAAAATTCGGACTACCCGTGTGTCAAATGCCATTACATAGATTCGTCAGGACTTTGGGTGCAAGAAACAAACAGATAAGCACTTCCTTTTATAATATTAGAGTTACAACCATATCAGCGCACATCAAATCATGAAAATTATAAAATGAAGCAAACAAAACACGAAATTCACAAGAAAAACCGTTTTTATTAACATATCTTGAAACATAAATTCACATTTAAGTCAATTTCAATGAATAAAAATTGACATCTAAATTTTTAAATAAATTAATATTGAATAAAGAAAAACTTTTCTCAATCCTCCGTGACACACCTATCTACAATTATTGTAAACAATTACAGTTTTTCTTCATTGCTGATTTCTTTATTTTCGTTCATTTACCATCACTTATTGTACAATTAGCGAGCGCACGCTGCTTCACCAGCAGGAACGCACTTTCTCAATATGAAGTCGAATTCTTTGCCTGATGGACAGTTTTTTAGCTCGGGTTTACCTCCCTTACACCTGATGAATTTTTTGCAGTTTCTGTGGTAGGGGAAATCACCATTTGGCTCTGGACACACAAGAACTGTAAGAAAACAATTAAAGTTATTGTTCGCCGGAATGCTCAAAACTTATCTATATAAAGCAGAGTTGGCGTCCTTCGGTTTTGCTGGAATTAGCCTTAAAAATAATATTGAGTATAAAACGATAGCCGTGTACGCAGCTCTGATTGTTTCACCAATGTTGATCGAAAATCAAGTTTTCCAATAACATTGTTTTACCTGTATTGCTTGAAAAACAAATTTTCCAACAATATTGTTTTACCTGTATTGCCTTAAAAAAATACAAGTTTTTTCGAAAAAATTAAATTTATAGTAATTATGTTTAAATTGTCTTTTTATATCTTCCCATGATATAAATAATTGATAAATTTTTTAATACATAAAGATAGAATATTTAAAACATTTAATTCTACATAAACTATATTTTGTAATGGAACACGAAAAACCCAAACAAAAAACTCATCTCTCTATATTAAAAAAAAGTTACTGCCGCCTCCGCAGGATTGAAAACTGTGTTGTTTAGCTCTATTCTTAGACGGTTTCCCGAGAAAGTACTGATCGGTAAAAAACAAAATTAACATGGTTTGTTCTTCGTCGTATTCCCTGGACAATTATTGAGATTTTTTTTCCGATGCGGCTATTAGTTTAGGGTTTATTAAGTGTCAAAATTGAGGAAGCGAAATTTCTTCCTCGAGTGAGCAAAACACATACAAATTTTCAGTCTTCAGCTGTGAGTTTTTTTTAAAGAGTACCTCTCAACGTAAATTTTTGCAGCTCGTCGAGTTTTTTTTTTTTTTAATTTCAATTTGGTTCTTGATAATATTTTTTTGAAATTCGGGCGTAAGTAAGTTGGCGTGCATAAGCGAGCATGGGGCGGAGCTCCCTAGTTGATCAAAAAAGCGTAATTTTACTACTCGGTATCTACCAAAACCAGAATGGATGTTTAATTTTTTAGATATATTTAGAATTCTGTATTTACGTATTTGAGCTGGCAGCGAAATGATGGGGTAACATATGAGGTATATAAAATATTATAAATATTTCTTAAATATTTATATATTATAGTATTATACATATTATAATATTATATATATTATAATATATATAGTTAGTATTATATAATATATATAGTTAGTATTATATAATATATATAGTTAGTATTATAAATGTTTTCTTTAAGTAAATAAATAATCCGCATTGTCTTTATGAATATTGTTTAAAAGTATTTTCTATAATTATTTTATTTTTGAATATATTCAGAAAATTTGAATTTCGACACGTTTGCACAAATATTTTTTTTTTTTTTTTTTAAGAAATCTGATTTTTTTTCAAGGATTGGAATTTTGTTTCTGTTTGTATTTATGTGTTTCGGTAGATATTTTATTTAGGACTTGAATTTTAATGATTTATTTATTTCCTGCAAAATATCAGACATGGGTAATTTCTTGGTGTTATATGTACAGGGTGACTCATAAGTAAGTATTCAGTTTCCAGATGCTGTAAAACAGGAACAGTTTGAGACCCGGTCCCCAAATGCGAACTGTTAGCTAGGTGTATTCATAAAGTTTGTATCCCAATCCAGAGCGAAGTGACGTAGGCGATAGCGATCGTGTCACGTGACTAGTGAGTGGAAATGGCTGCTTCTGCAGTGGAGAAGGAGTTTTCTGTTCTTGATTTGAACAAAACGGAATCTGTCACTGCTGTGCAACGGCATTTTTAATCACGATTTGAAAAAGAACCTTAAACCAGAAAATTAATTTGCGATTGGTTTAAAAAAAATGTGAAACTACGGGCTGTTTATGCAAATTTCCAAAGCCAGAACGACCGAGTGTAACGTTAACCGTCAAAAGCTTTATTCTTCCAGTTGGATAATGTAGTCGAAAAACTTTATACTCCAATTGGATGGCGCACCTCCACACTGGTCAGGTCACATGCGAACGTATCTCGATTAACATAGTCTTCACCGATGGATTGGACGAAGCTCCGACAACAGCAAGCCACTATCCCAATGGACACCCAGATGACCTGATTTAACGCAACAAGATTTTTTTCTTTGGGGCTACATAAAGGATAACGTATTTAACCCTTCTTTGCATAATGGTGGAAATTTCCATCATAACATTGAATACCCAAAAATTATATAAAAGAACAAGTTCACTTTAAGTTGATCGTATCTGGATACCTTTTTAATGTCCATTGCATAAAAAAAACATAGCTGTCAAAAACAAGCAAGTGTCACTATCAGTAAAACGAGCTTGAAGTTGTCATTCCGCTGTTTGTTGTAGTTGCAATAAAAGTATGATTTCGTTTTTAATTTTGTTTTATTATATTTGAGTTTCTATTGCTAAAAAAAGTGAAAATGAGTGGAAGAAAGGTTTGTAACATGTGTTTCTGTTATTTTTAGAGCAATTTCTGAAAAAGTTTGAGTTTAATTTAAAAAATACCACATGATACCGTCATATTGTTTTTTTGCTAAATTTATACTATAAATATATACTAAGATTTTTTTAACCATTTTTCCTTTAATTTTGAACATGAATTATATCACTTTGATTTATTTCACCAATAAAGAAAAAGTCATGCAAAGAAGGGTTAACCCTCTTCCTGTTGATCAAGCGGAGTTGAAACAGCGTACCGCAACCACTATCACTTCACTTGCTTCAAATACCCTAACACGCGTCTGAGCAGAAATGGGTTACCGGTTCGATGTGTGTAGAGTGACTAAGGATGCACACATAAGACTGTGTCTAAAACAATTGAAACATTCAGTTATGTTCGAACATATGTTACAGGTAGCATAAAATACCTTATACTGTCACTTATATAGTGCGTTTAAATTGTATACCTACTTGTGAATCACCCTGTATATTTGGACCAAATTTCCTTAAATATTGCCGACCAACCGGTATAGTGGTTAAGGTGTTAGCCTCTAGATCGGAAGGTTCCTGGTTCGAATCCGGGTCCGGGCATGTATGTTTGTAAACGTATGGTGTAGAGGCGACTGATGCACCTTAAATCTGTCGTGGCCGAAAGTCCTCACGTTGGGTTGGCGTGGAAGTTTGGAGAGTGGGGTGCCAGCTCAGGTGTTGCTTCGTCATCTGACCGTGGTTCAAAATTACGAGGTGTTGTCCTCGAATCTTTCCCTTAAGGGACTGATTCCGGACCGTCGTCAATAGCCCGTTGTGTTGCTCTAGTACGACGTTAACTAAAATTACCATTACCATCCTTAAATATTTGATTTTTTTTTACGTAATATAGAATCCTGTTTCATAAAAATAAAATATACAAAACAGGCTTTTTAAGTTCGGAGTTTAACTTCTTATTCTGTCGTGTTCACTAATGGTGACTGGGGCACGTTAAATAGGTCGTAGTCACAAAGCCCCCCCCCCCATGTTCCCATACCAAATCAATACCTCTGGGGGTACCTGATCAGGGGGTTATCGGCCTCTGATTGGAATCTAAATTACGATATGTGTGAGTGAATGGATGTATGAAAGGGACCTTCCTGTAAAAACGGATGTGTCATGTATGTCGAGCAAAGTCGGACTTCCTCCCATTGGGGCTCAATAACATGGAAGGCGCACTCCCCTCGCCTCTAGAGGCAGAGGAGCAGAGAACCTCGCCTCCGCCAGTTAGGCAGAGAAGCGCCTAAACTGGCACTCCTCTGGTCTGCCAGTTTAGGCATAAGAAACAACAAACTTCTTATTCTAAATGACCAATAAAATTTAAAATAAAGTGGATTACGTAAAATTTAAACAGGTAACGATACGTTGTAGTTTTGTCAAAAATTTTAATATAGCTTTTCAATGCTACAATTAAAATAAATTAAATAAATAAAAAAAAAATTTTCATGTTTCGTGGGTGTTTTAGCTGTAAGTAAGTCCTAGTGTAGCATAGTCAAGTAGCTACAACAATCATTTTAAATATAGACGGGGTATCCGCTTAGAAACCAAATTTCTAAATTTAAAATTTAATTGACCGTAAGGATTCGATTTAAAACTGAATGTCTGTCGGAGTAAAGGGAATTTTAAGCAAGGCTTAGTTGATCGTGGACATCGCAAATAGTAATTTTGAGAAATTGAAAGTTTTTGTCTGTAATGACAGAAAGTCTAGGTTCCTTACTACAAATTGCAGTTTTTCTTAGTTAAATGCATGTAAATCATTCGTTGAAAATCGTGATTTTCTTTATTAAAAACGGCTGTAAAATCGATCTTCTGTTTTTTGAAAAATTGCAATCAATTGAGTTTAATTTGTTAACAATTATGGCATTTATTTCAATCATAATCTCCGTTATTCCACGCGTCGCTGAATTGAATTTCAAGAAAAAATGCATTATTTTCCAACTAAATTAATTACGAATACCGTAACAATTTAATTTACCTTCCTCTCATATGGATGATGAAATTCGTAAACATAGCATACCAGATGCAAGAATGCTATAAATAAAACATCCATAGGGAAACTAAGTGCAAGATTATACGCCAAAAATTCGCCATTTTTACTGAAAATACGCGCACGGAAATATTCCTAATCACTCCAAAACTCAAAATCGACCTCTGCAAAAAGAAGAAACCAGCACCATATATAGAAATTTTTGTAGTCTGTCTGACAGCAGAAGTGCGATGAATACGAAATGGAGTATATGGATGGATATATCATGTATACATATTTGTGTTCTAAGTAAATTGTAGAAGCGATGAAAAAGTAAAAACGATATAAAAAGTTATTTTCCGTACTCTTAAATTATGCTGGCATTCTTTTATGAGAGAAGTGATTAGTCTGAGCCCTTTTAAATCAACATTTAATTAATGAAATAATTTGTGTAAATCACTCAAAATCAACGAATTTGATCCTCTTCATTACTTTTTCACATATTCACAGGTTTTTTTAATAAGGAACAGATGTATTCACGGTTTTACTCATAATGTGTACAGA
Organism: Metellina segmentata; assembly: GCA_947359465.1. NCBI lineage: Eukaryota > Metazoa > Arthropoda > Arachnida > Araneae > Tetragnathidae > Metellina > Metellina segmentata. Next base: position 30,534,280 of record OX375881.1, read on the forward strand.
TAATGAATATCCATGATAGTGAAAAAAATCACAATAACAGAAAGATGAAGCACAATACACGTGAAAACAAACCGAGAATAAATTCACTTTTTTAAAATTCTTCAGTAAAAAATGTTTCAAATTATGGAAATTGTCAAGGAAAACGTTGAGACTCACGTTCAGATATTTCGATTTCTTCTGAAATCTCTTCTGAAAGTTCTCCTGAAATGTGAAACATATAACATTGATTAGTGCAGTGTAAATAAAGAAAAAGTAATGTAATCATGGATAATCAGACAGCATTAAGAAAAAAAAATTTCTAGTAAGACCCAGTCTCACATTATGTCTTTATTATATGATTAACGAATCAATTTTACTTCGGATGACTTTAATCGGCCTTAATGAAGTTCTAATAATGTACAGACTTCTGATTCCAATATATTTTTAACACATTTCTCAGGCAACTAATCTAAACACTTTTATCAAGTAATGATTTCTGTGTTTTTGAAATAAATTGTTAAAATAGTTACTAGGTATTATTATATTTTCATAAAGTCATTTGAATTCTATCAAGGGCTAACTTACTCTAGACTAAAAAGACGAAGCACAATACACGTGAAAATGAACCGAGGATAAATTCACTTTTTTGAAGTTCTTAATTTTGATTAAAGATGTCGAATTAAATTATGTTTTTTCCTGTCCTTTAGTGTTCTATGGGATAAAAGCAACATTGTACGGCTCGGAAATCTCGTGACGATTCGGCTTGCAAAAATGAAGAATCGACTTCCTCTACGATAGCATCTTTGTTTCTATCATCGGTTGCTCTTGAATTCTTGTGGAAATAATTCATTTCGTTTCGTCGGAACATCATTCCTCCTTTGTTTAGAAGGACAGTCTCTTGCAAGATGATGAGAACTTCCGCACTCGTAGCACTGCTTTCGTTTGGGAAATTGTCATTCTCACTTCTGTGGTGAGGTGGAATATATATATCAGCTGAAATGGCGAGTTCAGGGTGTTTAGCACGGCTAAAGTCGTTTCGGGATTCTTCAAAAGATTTCCGCTTTGCTCCAAAGTATATATCACATTCTTGTGCAAGTTCTTGCGGCTTTAACCATTTTTCTCCTTGACGTATCGCAAATGTGAGAAGAAGTGTCAGTATCCAGTGTTTGAAGTAGTTTGTCCGAAATAATTAATTCCTTCAGATAATCATAATCTTCAACTTTACGTATCTTGCAATAATAGTCCCATGCAGAGGTGAGTCTTGAGGCGAATTGGATTTGAGTTTCTCCCGAGTTTCGCTTTGCTCTTCGGAAATTTTCCAAGCAAGATTGAGGTGTTGGCTCGTATATTTTCAAAATTAAGGATTTCACTTTTTCGTAATTTTTTATATCTTCTTCTTTAATGTAAACTAGAACATTCGATGCATTATCTCCCATAAGTTTCAACAATATTTCTGCTTGAAATTCTTCAGGAACTTTCTTATGCTTAAAGGCTCGTTCGAGGGAGACGAAAAATAAATTCCATGCTTCTGTTTTTCTTGAAACCTGAACAGTTAGTGTCTCTACTCCTTTTTATTAGTTTATCGATAAAGATCTCACCTTCTCCGCTGTTTTGCACATTAGGTGATGGACTTCTACTTCCTAGGTCCTGAGCTGCACGATTTCTCGCTAATTCAAGTTCATGTTCTCGTTGTAACCGAAGTCCTTCTTCTTTCCTTAGGTCCTCTTCTTTTCTTCGATCTTCTTCCTCTTTCCTTCGATCTTCTTCCACTTTCCTTCGATCCTCTTCCTTTTTTTCGATCCTCTTCTTTCTTTCGATCTTCTACAGTTGAGGCCAAAATATCTTTAACCAATTCCGCATCTTCCAAGGATTCTTTACTATTTAACAGTTTATTTTTCAAGTCCACCAGCTTCAAGTTGTCAATTACTGGTTCGCCGATTTCCATCAAAACCGTTACAATATCCTCTTTCTTCACGGATTTAAACATCTTTAGTCCAGATTTCGTTTAGAGTTCTTTCAATTAAGGCCAATCTCCTGGTTGCTCTGGTTCTACGAAATAGAGCGTGTTGTGATGTTCTTCTCTTCCAATAACAAAGCACGAGATTGAAAAAATAACAATTTAATCAAACGCTTTAAAAGACAGACACAAACGAACATCCTTTCATCCGGTGCAGTACATCGCACCTCAAAAACAAAACTCAACCACTCTCAAACGAGACAAGTATCCGACTGTCAATTTCTCTATGGCAACACTACACGCAGGGAGGTTAGTCGCCAAGAACTCTCCAAAATTGATCGCCAACAGCGGCCAGATATCACAACTACGTTCCTTTAAATCAGCGGCGTCTATCCTTTTCAGAGATCAGCACTCCTTAGAATACTTCATACACTCCTTAGATTACTTCGAAATATAGATTATCGCTCCCCCCCCCCTTGTAAATGTTTCCCTATTTTTTTATTTGACATATTATATAAATTGCTAGTTTTTTTATTGATTGAAAAGTAAACACAGACATTTGCATATACTTACAAAACAATATCTCAGTTTTTAATAGCTACGTTGTTGATTTTTATTCATAAACTATGGTCCTTTATGAAAGAGCCACGCTTAAGTCATCACTTGCATTTAAACATTTCTGGCTTTTGTTTTATGTTTTATTTTGTTAAACGTAAAGAAAATTGTGACTCTTATTATAAATAATTCCCATTTAAAAAATAGTTTTGTATTTTATTCGGGGAAGAAATATTTCATACAACCTAAAAATGTGATTATTTATTGAAAAAAGACTTTAGTACTGCAGAGTGAACTATTTCTCCGTCAATAGGTTTTTCTAGCCTGGTCTATTTTAGTTCCGTCTCCGAAGAAGAATTGCTTACTCCAATTTATATACCTCAGTTGCCGAGGCAAGTGTAGAGAGAGTGGGGCTCCGGAAAGACGACGTAGCGTTCGCTGATTTATCACAGGTGGTAGTAGCTCAGGTGTTGCCTCGTCATGTGACCGGGGTTCGAAACCACGAGGTGTTGTTCTTGGATCTTTCCCTTAAGGGATTGATCCCAGACCGTCGTCAATAGCCCGTTGTGTTGCTCTAGTACGACGTTAATTAAACAATTACCAGTTACCACAGGTGATAGTATCTATCGAATATTTAGAAACTTTTTCGCTCCACTGGCATTACCTTCTTGCACCCCAGGATAAAAACCACAGCTTTAAATATATAATTATATGACTAACTATTAAGGTTTAGTTAACAAAATGGGTCTTAATAGACCCATTTTAATAGACCCATCCTAATAATTATCAAAATAGAACTGTAAGGTTTTGATAAGAAACTTATCTGTTGAAAACCTATTAAAAAATACTCTTTTCCTAAAGCTAAAATTCATTTATATTTAGATGTTATTATTTCTTTTTTAGTCAAATGATACTAACCTTGTTTCTTTGGACATCTTTTTTCACAATCTTCAAGTGTCAAAAAGTTATTCGCATTTCCCTGACATCCTCCATAAGTGAACTTTTCACACTTTTTAGCTTGTTCGTTGTAATACCACCTTGGGACAGCAGCCTTGCAGGGTCCGACCTCTTTTGGCAGTGTACAGATGTCCATAGCAGATCCTGTGGGGGAAAATAGTAAATATTGCTGCTGTAGATAGCTTATACCCTTATAATTTTTAAGATTTTATTAGTATGCAATCTAACGTATGATTACTATTTTTCCTATTGCCTGGCCATTTGAATATGCATTACGGTACTACATGGTAGTATATATTATGAGCTTTTTGTTCAATTGGTGCACCACTGCAGTGGATCCCATTGCACCTCACACACATACCAGACATTCGAGGCACAAACCGTTTATAGAAAGGCACACAATCATTCCAAACGGACAAGCATATATTCCTGACCCCAGATTCAAACCAGGAACCATTCGCTCCAGAATCCAGCACCCTGACCACTATTCGATTGGTCAACTACATACAATATAGAATAGCTAATATTTCCTTGATTGATGTAAAATTCGGTTTGGTTGTGAAGAAATTAAAACTGTAGATATACCATATTAAAGTAACTAAAAGAATCTTATTGAACAAATGTTTTCTTTTGTCATGTGTTTAGTGAGGGTGGATTAAACTTGACCCATTTATCCATGAGTTGGATTCCAAAAATTTAATAGGATATTTTAACAGCTTGTAATTTGGAAATAAATGCAATTTATGATGTTTCTTAAATGGGATGGGATGTTGATTTAATCATAAATGTTAAAATTGCTAAGTTGTATAAATTCTGGGGTTTCTTTCCTTTCGTCGTTAGAAATCCTCCTCTAAATAAATGTTGTAACATATGTGTTTTAAGTACCCAATTGTTTGTTTCGAAAGAGACCAATAGATGGCGCTTGGGAGGTTCCACCGCCACTGCGCAGTTAAGTTCCGCAGATGTATTTTAAGGAAGCCCCGGATGTAGAAAAAATGAAGTGTGATGTGAGTATGTTTTCAACTAGCGCGTCTTTCTAGTAATGGCTCTTCGTTACGTGGACGATTCTATTTAGGACCGTGGGGAGGACAGGCGCCTCAATCCCATGATAGTACTTTACGCAAGTCCAACTTGATCGGCTAATCGGATCACATGACCTAGATACGTATGTCATCAAGGTTTATAGTTGGCAATTTATCTCTTCCTTTCTGCTTTCTTCTTTTCTTTTCAGATCCATGGCTATGGGTGGGTAGAGGTGGGAGCCGAAAATTGTATCCTTTTATTATATAAGTTAATAATTATATAAGTTAGTGTTTTATGTATGCTTTTTGTTACATCAGAATGGTCCTAAGCCAGCGGTGGATACGACACCATCATCCTAAAGCAAAGGGGACGGCAGAGGGGCGGAAAAATATCAGCTGGTAGTGGGTTCAGGAGTGGTTCTTAGATTATTTATGTAAAATCAACGGAAGCTTGGAAAAATATGAAAAGGGTATTAAAAATTAGGAAAAGTAAATTTGAATGAAAAGGAATTAAATTGGAATTTTTTAAAAATAATTTGGAGGATCTAAAAATTTTTCCGCCAGCTGGGTTCGAACTCGGGAAGTCATCCTCCGCTGCCGACGCTAATCTGAAGGTGGGTGACTTTAGCCATTAGGCCATCGTTGCTTCACGAAAAGTAGCTCTTTAAAGTATAAGTACCCTTCCATCAATCATACATTCCATCAATCTGCTTCAAAAAATCATAGAAGACACACAAAAAAAGACTACCAGACAAGTAAATAATCATAGCTCACTGTAGATCAAATGATCAAAACAAGTTACGAAAGAATCAAACTGAAGAATCGATTCACTTATCACGAGTTTAATATCTACCGACCTCCCTACGGTCCTAAATAGAATCGTCCACGTAACGAAGAGCCATTACTAAAAAGACGCGCTAGTATGTTTTCATGTGTAAAAGACGCGATACGACTCAGTCACGGCCTTCATGTATATAGAGTAGGGTGGAGCGAAAAACACGAATTTCGGAAATTGAAAACGCCTATGGTGGGAATAGTTGGGGACTACCATGCTTATTAATAAAACAAAATATGACCTAAATCAATTAATATCTTCAGGTGCCAAAATCACTTTAAAATTTCGAAATTTTGCCAATTTTCTCACAAAAATAATAATAACGCATTTAAAATTTTTAATACATCTTATTTAAAGCCATGGGTGGGTGAAATGAACTTCCCTGCTTTAAAAAAAAAGTTTTACACCTAACATTATACCGGAAATTTAAAAAATTCCACTTTTTTTAGAGCGCCATCGCGAGTTTCTCCACTCCTCTCAATAGACTCACCATTGCGTTCCTAGTTACTACGGGTGCTTCCCTTTCTTCGCTTGTTTATAAGGAGGTAAACAACTCGTATGTCACCTCATGGAGTGGAGGTATCTGGGTTTCTTTATGTACCCAACATTGTTTTTGTAAATATATAGTAGGTGCATGCTCCTGCAAATGCCCTATGGATCTAGTCTATAGTGGAAAACAAAGTCCTTTGCTCAAATTGATTCGTTTTCGTTTGTTGGTACGTATTTTACTGTATATTTTTACTTAATTTAGATATTATTTAACATAGAATTTTAATCTTTAAGTTCAGTATTGTTTGTTAAGGAGACACGGTTCTGTGAATATGTCGAAATGCCTCGTACACTATCAGTAGATGTATGTCCCGTGTTTGGAATGGCTGAAATAATGAAGTCGAACATGCTTCCAACATATGCAGATGTTATGAAGTATTATCTTTACATACAGAAAGATTATAAAAGAGATGCTAGTATGGCTCATGTATGTTCTATTTCAATTAAAAAGCTTAAAGGATTATGAGAAAAAAAGTTCGATTCCAACTGTAACAAACCAACGAATAATATATATGCTGAAAAAATAACATAAAGCATATTAAAATATTAAGAAACTATTGAAAATACTGGCAAACTAGATTTATTGAAAAAGATTATGTCCTTCAGGGAATCAGCAGAAAAAGATCTATTTGATATTAGCATATGTAAATGTAAGGACTTTCTCAGTTGTACTTGCAAAATGACAGTACCTATTGCCTGAAAGAGCTTTTTTAACAGATCAAAGGACATTCCGTAAAATGGCCATTGGAAATGTTGACATTAAAACCAGCAGAATGCTTGAGAAAAAATCGCATTGCAAAGAGAAGCAGAGAGCCAAAACGTTCAGCTCAAAGATTGTAAAGGAAAACAATCCAAAATACTCTCCTATTACGGGGGCAACTTTGAGTTCTAATTTGCTTAAGAATTCTAATGACACGATAAACACAATTCTTAATAATAATTATTCTTCAACTTCACGAATGAGATCTAAACTTCCAAATGTAGCTCAAGCTTGTGACAGAACTGATGTTAGAAACACGGAACATACATCTACTGATAGTGTACGAGGCATTTCGACTTATTCACTGAACCGTGTCTCCTTAACAAACAATACTGAACTTAAAGATTAAAATTCTATGTAAAAAAATATCTGAATTAAGTAAAAATATACAGTAAAATACGTACCAACAAACGAAAGCAAATTAATTTGAACAAAGGACTTAGTTTTCCCCTATAGACTAGATCGATAGGGCATTTGCAGGAGCATGCACCTGCAAATTTTGTATATATTTACAAAAACAATGTTGGGTATATAAAGAAACCCAGATACCTCCACTCCATGTGGTGACATACGAGTTGTTTACCACCTTATAGACAAGCGAAGAAAGGGAAGTGCCCGTGCACCCGTAGTAACTAGGAACGCAATGGTGAGTCTATTGAGAGGAGTGGAGAAACTCGCGATGGCGCTCTAAAAAAAGTGGAATTTTTTAAATTTCCGGTATAATGTTAGGTGTAAAACTTTTTTTTTAAAGCAGGGAAATTCATTTCACCCACCCATGGCTTTAAATAAGATGTATTAAAATTTTTAAATGCGTTATTATTATTTTTGTAAAAAAATTGGCAAAATTTCGAAATTTTAAAGTGATTTTGGCACCTGAAGATATTAATTGATTTAGCTCATATTTTGTGTTATTAATAAGCATGGTAGTCCCCAACTATTCCCACCATAGGCGTTTTCAATTTCCGAAATTCGTGTTTATCGCTCCACCTTAATATAGAGTCAAGGATTGCTGCTAATAAATCGCAGTAACTACGACCAGGCAGTCCTGTCGGTTTATTTAATCCAACACCCACACAAATTTTTGTAAGTTGCCCGGCGCTTGAGTTGAATAATGCTGGAAAAGTTTCCTTCAGCCCAGCCGAGTACTTACAATGTAAATTTAACGGAAATTCACTATGAAAATAAACCTATTTGTGAAAAACAAGTACCTGTGTATTAAATATAAAGATCGAAAAAATTATTTTATTATTTATGGGGGTTCGTTAGTGTTTAATGCCCAATCTTCACAAAAAAAATCAAATAAGTCATATTTTGACTCCTTGTAGTTTTTAATCCAACGCATAAAATATTAAGAAATTAGGTAATATGAATTACTAAAAGAATATAAAGATAGTCAAAAATTTTAAAATCTCAAAATATTACTAATATGTTCATTTATAACTAACATTATTAAATCTCAAAATATTACTCATCCATTAGAAGAAAAAAAGGAGGTAAAAAAAAAACCAGCCTAACATGAAGGAATTTAAATAGGCTATACCTAAATATTGTTGCCACTATTCACTTCTAACTGATTATCGTAATGACATCTTTATATCAAACTACAAGAAAAGCACTCCACGGATTACAGAAGAATAAAATTTAATTTTATAAAATACAAATTAAATGGTTCGATGATAGTAATTAAAAAAATTGTACAGATATTAAATTCTGCGCTTACCACAATACTTCTCACAGACTTCTTTGGATTCGAAGTTGTTTTCGTTACCACCACACCCGCCGTATACGAAAGGCTTGCACACACCTGACCGCCTGTCGAAGTAGTATCGAGGGATGTGAGCTCTGCATATACCAGTCCTAGGTGGCAAATTGCAGGTTGCTTTAGTTCCTAGAGGAAAATATTGGAATTCATATTTTAATTCATACGTGAAAATATCTTTTGTGATGTAATTGAGTAAAGTGTTTTGTGCTTAAACTAATTCATCTTAACATTTTGATTAAATTAACTTGAACTTAACAGAAAACTTTGCAGTTTCAATTGGAGAATTATTGTTAAATGACAACATTTGAAGCAACGTCTGGAAATAATACTCATTTAACCCTCCTAGTGGTTGCCTTGACGTTAAATCTCATCATTAGAAGAAAACTGACCAAAGCTTGATGGACGATATATCTCACCATCAAAACAAATTACCAAATTTTGATCTCTTCATCATTAAAAATTGCTAATATCTTACTGACGAGATCGTCATCGAAAAAATTAATCAGATATTGATGGACAAAATAAGTTAAAACCACTTGGAGGATTAGACAGATATTGTTTCGAAAGTATGCATATAAAACTAAGTGTTCAAGAATAAATATCTTACCACATGTCTTCCATTGGCACTTGCAGGCTGAAATACAAAAAATAATCATTTAAAAGAATTCTACAACTGATTGCTTGTCGAAGTAGTGCACATGAAATAAATCAGAAACTTAAAGCTTTTAAGGAAACTTAAACCAAATTCCGAAAAAAATATATTTCAAAAAGGTTTTTTCTGTTTACTGAATAAAACGATGCATCAGATATTCAAGAACAAATGGACAAAATTTCAGAGTCGAAGAAAATTGCTACCAGCTGGTTTTTAAATTTTATTTGGCCTTCCAACTACATAATCGACTGCCAACCATTGGCTTCGTTTTCCACGAAAACTTCCATTTATGCAACATTATATCATAGTGTATCTACCGATGATTATTCCAAACATTTTAAATACCCTTAAGGTGTAGACTTCTGGTTTTTCTATCAATCATCGGAAACTAAATGACAAAATCCAGGTCCTCATGTAAAACATGTGGTGACGCCATTGAAAGAAACACATTGAAAAAATAGCATAAATTTCGTCGCATGCGTATCACTACAAAAAGGTTCGTTTTCAGAAGAAAAAAAATAGCTGTAGAAAAAAGAATGTGTGTATACAATGGTGGTTTATTTTAAAATAGTACAGATCCAATAAAATATTTTTTTTCAGTTCATTAAACAAGAAATGTATAATATTTCAGTGAATTATCACAAATCACTCACTTGTCATCAGAGATAAAACTGGCTTTTAAAAAATATATACGAGTTTACGGTAAAAACTCTTGTTTTGATAAGAGTCCCAATGTAATAAAAATTACTACAAAAAATAGTGCTTGCAAAAAGTAAGTTGTTTTCGTTAACATCTGTTGCATTTTGTACTTCAAATGCGATTATCGCAAAATCCGTTTTTTGCAATTTTGCCACAGTTCAAAGTACTAAGGCTTTTTTATGTATGCACTTAGAGGTAAACTGTTCACATTTGTTAGGTTTTGAATAACTGTTTAACAGACACAGGGAGAGATTTTTCTTTTACAAATAGTTCAGAAAAATTTATAAAAATTACTAAACATAAAAAATTGGATATTTTTATAGAAATTTAACGTATGGTGAGTAAAATATTTGTTTTATGAAAACTCGTAAATAAATTTTAAGAAATTTCTCCCTAAGTCTTTTGCATATACTATAACGATATTGCAGAAATTTATTTCATGCAAACATATAAACAATTGACATAGGAGTAGGGTTTGTAAAAAGTGTGTATTTCGGCTTAAAAAAACATTAAAATCGTAACATAAAATATATAATTGCAAATAAAAACTAATTTTTTTTACTGTGATCCGATTTAAAATATATGTTTAATTATCGCTAAAAAAATTGGTTATGTAAAATGAGTAATAAGAATTTTGTGTTTTTCCTTACGGGTCTCCCTTAAAGAAATGATCAAAATGAAGTATACGTACATTAATTTCTGAAACATTTTATCACGACTTATAAACGTTTATGATATGAAATATAATTTGTCAAAGTTTTTGGGATTACAGTTACTTATTCCATAAGGTCTAGCTAAGCACCTATTAAAAGACCACGATTCCAAACCACAGACATAAAATATAAGTAAACTGAGCATTGCTTATGAGCGGAGCATCAAAAAATGTGACCACCATGACGACATGTTGTCACGTGTTTACTCTTTTAAAAATTGAGTCGGTTGGCCCATTCTGGGCCCTATCGCTTTGTTTGGTAATTTAACGTCTTATGGCAAGTAAGGCGTATAGATCCGCATTTGTATTAGAGTGGTGACAAAAGTGGTGAAATCGCCAGTCGACTTAATCCAAAGATTAATCAATGTATGGGCGTGTTTCCTCATCCTGCGGACATATCAAATGATGAGTGTTTTATTCAGCATTTGATATGCCCACAGGATGAGGTATCCTCTTACAATCTAAGCGCTGGTACTGTGTAACAGCATAACTTGACACAGTACATCGATCCATCGGAGGGTCTTCTTGATGTCCTATTCCATACTGAGTTTCCTATTCGTGTGAACAAGCAATTAGGTCTTCATATTTATCTGAGGAAACTGGCTTTCAAAAGAATTGGTGATATTCCAGTGGACGCGGCTCAGGTGTTTACGGATGGTAGAGGGAACGATAGTGACTGTTCTGGCAGTGGAATTTACATTAAATCACAAAACCAAGATATAAGGATTCAGAGGAGGAATCCTGATTTCTGCTCTGTTTTTCGTAGTAAACTAATAACCATAAATGAAGGACTCGACTCGCTTATGTCACTCACTCATGGAAATGGAATCTGGATCCTGTCTGATAGCAGGAGTTACATCCAGTACATCACTGGTATCATAGTTCTCGACCGGGGGGATCTCTGGTACTTGGTTGTAAGAGGAAGGACCAGACCACTCTCACTCGCTTCCTCAGTGGGCATCTTAGATCTCTGAAATATGCTGAGGGTTCTAAGTGTTTTGAGGTCTGCATCAAGTGTTCTACTGAGCAGGCTTTCCCTGAACATATTCTTGAGTGCCTGGGGCTCTCTAGTAAAGATGCGACATTGATGTTAAACAGACATCGGCTCCAATAAATCAATGGTAAATACAAGAATGTTTTTATAACACATCGATGTCGCATATCCCTACTTTTCAGACCCTTCACCCTAGGTCACTTGGGTCTAGAAGTATGTTCAAATTACTAATTATGAAAATCATGCTACTTGTTTTGTTTTTTTAATTTTTAAAATGGCACTTTTTTATTTAAAAATAAAACATCGACAACATAAAACATCGACAAGTATAAACATCGATGTTAGGAAAACGTCGGCTCCAATACATCGATGTTTTTTTATACTTCGATGTTGTGAAAACATCAACATCCATGTCGAATCCATATTCATCAGGCGGGATCTTGTTGTCGATCCTTTGTTGGTATTGGATTTCTTTACGCTGTATAATGTCGTGGCCCTGGTCTATCTCCACTAGCCTTAGGGGAAGTGCAACAACACAGGATTAGCGAGTAAATGTGCGAATGTGGGTTTCTACAGAGTGGTAAAAAAAATGGTGAAGTCGCTAAAGTCTGCTACTACGTAGCATGGGCCATTCCGGTGATGAATCAGTGGATGTGCATTTTCTCACGTTCCGTGGATCAATCCGAAGATGAATTTTCGTATCTGTTCTTGAACTTTCGTTTTTTTCTGGCAGATAAATTTTGTTTAAGGGTCATGTTAGCACCATTTTTGCTCGAATGATAACTTGCACATGAAAAGGTTACCATTGCTCACTCAACTTTTATATTTCCTCTAGGGTCCAAACACACTCGGAAAGTTCAACACTAGACCGGAGCGTCCAAAGCTATGACCACCATAACGACATGTAGTGACGCGTTTACTCGTTTAAAAATTAAGTTGGTTGGCCCATTTAGGGCACTATCGCTTTGTTTGTTAATTTAACGTTTTATGGCTAGTAAGGCGTATAGACCCATGATCCGTGGTCAATTGGGTCTAAAAGTATGTTCAACTTACTGATTATGAAAACTATGCTACTTTTATTTTTTAATAATAGTACTTTTTTAATTTAAAAATAAAACATCGACAAGTATAAACTTCGATGTTACGAAAACATCGTCTCCAATACATATATGTTAAATAATTCGATTTTTTTTTATAAAACATCGATTTTTTTTATAAAACATCGACATCGATGTCGTATCCCTACTTTCCTGGCGGAATTTTGCAGCCGATCCTTTGTTGGAATAGGATTTCTTAAGGGTGCATAATGTCGTGGACCTGGTCAATCTCCGCTAGCCTTAGGGGATGTGCAACAACAAAGGATGAGCGAGTAAGTGTACGAATGTGGATTTCTATAGAATGGAGACAAAAAGGGTGAAGTCGCTAAAGTCTGCTACTCGTAGCATGGACCAATCCGATGATGAATTTTCGTTTCTACCTGGCAGATAAATTTAGTTTAAGTGTCATGTTAGCACCTTTTTGCTCATATGATAACTTGCACATGAAAAGGTTACCATTGCTCACTCAACTTTTATATTTCCTCTATGGTCCAAACACACTCGGAAAGTTCAACACTAGACCGGAGCGTCCAAAACTATCCTTGCTTGCCACCCAGTACAGGCCAAAAGATGACTTTGAGCGGCATGATCATTGTGACAATTTAAGCAAGTTGGATATCCTTATGCAAATTTAAAATATGTATGTTTATTATATACATGCATGAGTGAATTTAAGTTTTGTGTAAGACCTACTAATACCTAATACTAATAGCGTATAATTGATCTCACCTAAAGTTCTGTCGCAATGAGCATCACAAGGTTTCTCGCATCTTTTAGTCTTGACGCTGAACTGCAGTCCTGTGGTACAGGGCTTCACCACGGGTTTACCGTTGGTACACTGAATATAAGAGGAACAGTTTCTCCTGTTTCGATACAGTCCATCTTTCCTGCACCTGTAGACCTCTAGATCGGCCTCTTCCTCTTCTAATGAGAGATACTTAATGTTACTCTTTGGTAATCTTACCTTTCATCTTTAATTTGATAGATAACACTACGTGAACACACGCATCCTTAAAAAAGTAAATAAATTTTTACCCTTCTCACGTTAGCTGTATAATCTTTAATGTATGATGGTTACGTAATCTTTGTGACTCTGAAACCTCCTCAAGTTCGAGCTCCACAAGTAATGTAAATTACAAAGTTAAATTATTTGAAATTAATATCACTTCTATAATCACGTGTTTCATCTCTACTATTATAAAGGAAAATGTTTGTCTTTATGTCTGCGTGTCTCTATGTACTGTCCTGACGAATTCATTGCACTTACAATAATGAGAATTGACAGGCAGGTAGTCCAGTTTTTTTGCGATTTTTGTGCGAAACCAGAATTTTAAACTTTAATCTTGAACATTTTAAAATTAATTTAACGGAATGTAATTATTATTGTTTTTCTTCGAATGGCAACACCATAAAAAGATTACAAATTACAAAATTATTATTTCCGTTTCCCTTTTATTTTGCGGAGGAACGATTTTTCAGCAGACGAAAAAAAACAAAAGAAATAATTAAAATTACGAAGAGAGACTAACGTTCTTTTTTTTTTTACCTCAGCAATCGTTAAAGAAAGAATAAAAATTTCATCGGATTTGAAATCTGCGGAAAATTTTAGACCAGATAGATACCTTATGCATTTGAATTTCTTTTAATAAATAATTTTTCAATTAAACATCTATATTTTCGCAAGAGATTGTGACGTCACGCCGATTGGATCTCTTCGCGATTCGAATTTGGCCGCATTGTTATCCAATAGGCTACGAATTCCCATTTGGTTTGTGGATTGGACCGAATGGGAATTGGTAGCAATCACCGGTTAACAAGCAGTGGTCACACCTTACCCCACGAGAAGAACTATAACGGGCAACGCCGTGCTGGCCACGTAGTGGCTAGTGTTTTACATGAATGAAGCATGTTTTCAGATGAATAGATTTTTAAGCCCTCCCTAATCTAGGGGACTCCAACATTAGTTGGACGAAATAGCTGAAAGCCGCATTGTCGAGACTGTTAGCGTAAGGTGTCCAATCCAATCTGGTTTTAGTTACTGGACAAAGTCACTTCTAAGAAAATAATTTCGCTGATGTTGTTTAACCCATAAGTATACCCCTGCTTAAGCGACACGCGAAAGGTGTCGGAATCACGTAGTTTCGAACGAAGCTATTCTTTAAATTGGGTTGCAGTTGGAACATAAACACTGCGTTTCCACATGTGGCTTCTTTACATACTGCGGATGCTGGTTTATCGTTCAGTACCGAAAATGACAGGAATGATAACGAGTTGTCGGAAGGGGGAATATCCTCGTAGATTACCATCCATGCTTTTGGTATGGAACCTCTTCCCTAAACACGATTTTATAACTATTCACATATCGACTCACCCAAGGTTTCCTGTACTCTCATCGGAGCTCCCCTATACAGAGGGGAGTCAAATTAAATCCTTGTTGTCTATTGGTTGTAATTGTCAAAGGGTTACTCTTCCGTCAGTAATATCCTCAGTTAGTACATTGAGCCATTATCCAAGCAAAACATCAAGAGTGCACACAGGTTTAAAGCTGAGTTATTCGTTTTAAATATAATTCACGTTGCTGTTAAAGAAATTCTATTGACGCCGTATCTTCAAAAACGTAATTGAAAAAATACAATACAAAACATTTTTTTTTGTTCCTTTCGTCTAAGGGAGCGATTCTTCGGAGAAAAAAATAAGAATCCCTCAACGTGTGATATACACCGTGTGTCATAGGGTTATTATAAATTATTCTTGACAAGCTGAATAACCCGGCGTTTCTCAGGTTTTCAAATATGACCTCGAGAGCTAAAATATGACCGCTACATTTCCCTGTGTTAACTCAAATACACAAACCCTGTAGAACGTGTTTCCTTGTACATGTCCATTTATTGCAGGATAACAAACTTTCGATTTTAAAATTGGGGCTTCGAGCGGAAATTTTAGGACTACCTTTGTGCCAATTTTCAAAGCTACAGATTGGTCTGAAGACCGGAGAAAAATAACCTATGTTTTATGCAGTGTTCTAAAGTATTAGTGTATCAAATTTGGCATGGATTGATCAAACTGTGAAGATATGCATAGAGAAAAAACACACACATACTTTTTTTATATATATAGAAGAAAATTGGGTATAACCTCTGCAACTGTTCTAACCCTTTCTTTTCGATTAAAGATTTCTCAAAGTCATAAGGTTGAGTTTTTCTGATGCAAGGGTAAATAGGATAAGTGAAATTTAACATATAATTTCTTTATAATTTATACATTGTTATGTAAAAAAAGGATTTTTTTGTCCATGAATTTTTTTCTTTTAAGGATATTTTTTTTATCCTTCTGTTATGATAAGAACATGATTTCTAGCATGAGGATGCGATTTATCACATCAGAACTCAATTTTAATGCATTGAATCATTTAATATTTTTGAATTTTTATTAAAAGGCTTAACTTGAGTTTTCGAAGTGTATTATTAGACCTCATTAATTGACAACTTTGAAACGCTAGCCATTTGTATAAATAGTGTTCTTACGGAATTACTTTATACAACCTTTGTAAAACTTGAGAAACGTTGAGAATTTCAATGGAACTTTCATACTTTTTAAGTACTGACATTACAAATCACTTAAAAAACAGGAATGTCAAGCTTGATATTGTTAATCTGCTTGTATCTCTAAGTAGTATCAACATGATATCTTTTCCATCAAGATCTGATCAATTTTCCTAACGACGAGAATTATCGTCATCGAGATAATGCCGATTGTTTTTTATGATGACAGAATAAAAATCTTTATAGTTTAATTGTAATGTAGAGATATCACATTCGTGAAGATCTACTAATGACGAACAGCAGAAGGGTTAAACAACAACCAAATATGTAAAATAGACAACTTTGTTAAATTTTTTCAAATAGTAGTTATTTTCCTAAAATTAGAAAATTATGAATCGAATAACACTAACCTGATTTTATTTCACATCGATGTTCGCATTGTTCTTGTGTTTCAAAATTATTTGCATTTCCTTGGCATCCTCCATATACGAATTTCTCACATTTCTTAGCTTCGGCGTTGTACCACCACCTTGGGATTAAAGCTTTGCAAGGTCCTACCTCACGAGGTAATTTGCAGATGTCTATTGTGCGTCCTAGGGAAAAAATTTAATCTCCTGACACAAAACTGTATTCTTGGAGTCCCAGTAGAGTACAATTAGGAATTGCCTACCTATATCCTATCACTTACTTCCACTCTGTTACATCTATCTAAAATAGCCTCATTGTTCCAAATGTTTAGAGTAAATAAAGTAAAAAGGAATAAATATCTTTGCAACCATAAAATAAACATTTATTGGTAAAAATGAAATTTGGAGGAGTGATACATCTGCGTTGGAGATTTAAATGATCAGAAATTTTCAGAGTCCTTTCAGCATGAGCCACGCAAATTCATTTCGACTGTTGTGTTGAACTGAATGCTGTTGTGTTGGTTACATCGTTTCTCCTTGAGTTATGCCTCGGAAAAAGTTCATAAGCAATTTAAGCAACTGGGAGAGTTTGACAGAGGCTGAGTAAATGGCCACCGAGAAGTTGGATGGTCTATTAGACGGATTGCGCAACATATTGACTGTAGTGATGTTGCTGTTGCTCGTTGTTGGCAGCGGTAGATACAACAAGGCACATGCCAGTGTCAACCATGCTCAGGAATGCCTAGATAAACCGTAACGTGAGAGGATCGACGTGCTGTAAGACATGCGCGTACTGATCCAACAGCCGCTGTTGCAGACAACCAACGGGCAGTGGGAACCAATCTCGATCATCTCGCCGTCTAATACTGCGATGGTGTCATACCAGATGGATATGGGGCGTAAAATGTGATCGAATGGTCTTCACTGACGAATCCCTCTTCTGTCTGGGTAAGGTGACAATCGAATTCGTATGTGGAGGCAACGTGGTCAGCGCCAAGATTCACGGTTTGTTTTGCAGCGTCACATGTCCAGAAGACCTGGAGTCATGGTGTGGGGTGCAATTGCGTATGATACCAAATCACCTTTGGTATTCCTCAAGGGTTCTTTGACAGGTCAGCGTTACGTGCAGGAAATTGTTCAGACAGTTAAGCTCGTATGCATGAACTCCCAGGTTCACCTGCTTTTTTAACAAGGCAATGCTCGACCCCATATTGCTGCCGTTTCTAGAGCTTGTATGCTACACAAAGATATCTTACCATGGTAGGCATACTCCCCGATCTAGAATATTTGGGATATCATTTGATGAGATGTCACCACTCCTCCCGTACCGCGTAATCTGCTAGAACTACGTGACAGAGTTCAAACAGCCTTGGATTGACCGCCGGAGGATTTCATAAAAAGCCTGTATGACTCCCTACTAAAGCGCTTGGCATGCCGCATTAGGAATAAAGGCGGTCCTACGTCATACTGAATGATACTACTTTTTTTTATTTTTCTCAATAAAGTTTACATATTTCAGTCTCAAATTTTATTCAATTAAACATTCTTAAGCACATTACCAACCTTGTAAATTTCATTGCATTTTGACAATTCTTTCTAGGTATTTTTTGTTTGTTTTAGAGTGCATTTTGGAAAATATATTGATGGATGTGTATGTAATGTTCGCAGTTTTCGGTTGGACGACATTCATAGATCGACAAGATGTTGTGTGCGTCCATTATGATACTGAACTTAAAATGTCCTTATTGTTCCCTATACATGGCCATATCAGACTTTTGTTTAGTTTATTAATAGCTTATGGGAGCTAACAACAGTTCATTGGAACATATTTCTAACATTTATCAATAAACTGTAAAACCTATTGGGTTATTGTTAACCAAACTTAAAAAATGACTAGAAACAAGTCAAAATGTAGAAACATAGATCCTAAACATTATACCAAACATCACGCAATAATATGTCCTGTTAACCGAATAAAAGTTAAGTACAGTTCAATTTTAAAATGTTTTTAAAAAGGAGGCGCTCAGATAGCATAACCCTTCCCTCTTTGTTTATGTCATTCCTTACAACTAATCAATTAGCTTTGAGAAATTTCAAATAGCCGTTTTCAGTTGCGCAGTATATATACAGGCGAGTGAGAAAAGCGTACCACCTCCTTAAATACAAGCACTATTCATAGTAGAGCAAATTCAAAGATTCCATTCAATAGAGAATTACATCCTCTACAAATTCAAATCCAAAGAAAAATATCATAAGGGGACGTCTTCTTATCAAGTTTTGTACAGACATCGAAATTTCTGATGGCAACACCATGTTTGAATACCATAATTATATTCTGCATCGTCAAATTAGTCTAAATATGAAATTTCTTGATTTTTCTATCTTTATATCGAGATGTACGCAGTATAAAAGTTCGTTTCAATTTGAGGATTCATCTTCAAGTACGAAGTCGCTAATTCGAAAATCGAGATTAATAGTAGTTATTGTTACCCGAATTTCAAATTTAAACTTTTTCAAACGTATCCGTTAGCTATCCGAGAATAATTATATTTATTATGCAAGTGCTTAACGATTTGAGAATTGTATTAAGATTTACAATGCAAGTAAGTGCTAAGGATCTGAGAACTCTATTATCCGAGGTTTGTCATACGTTTTATAAATTTCTGTTTCTGTATAAAATCGGAATAATTGGAAAATTTTAATGTAGCTCAAAATCTAATAATCGGAATGACCTGAAATTTTGAACGGCCAAATTAGAAGTCCTCTGAACCGATTCCCATTAAAATATAATAAGGCTTCAATTCATAATTATTTCAAACAATATTTTTAAAATTATTATTGCATGCTAAAAACTATTTCTAAAATAAAATATTAGGTGGATTTTCTTTCGATTGTTTAACAGTAGCATGGTTCAAAATATCAGCATTATTGAATCATTATTTAAGATGATATCCATAGAAGTCCAAGAAACGTATTTACCATTAGGCGCTTCAATCTTTCTGTTCTCTTAATATCAAAACGGCCAGAGTTAATGACATGAAATTTGGTATATGAAGTTAAATTTTGATATACAATAGATTCGACACTGTGTGTCGAAATAAGGGTTCCTGTTGGAAATTATGAGGGTGGAGCTCAATTTAATATGAAGGCGGCCCCTTATACAAAAGTTATGCATTTGAATTTTTAGACGTCAGTTCCTCTGTCAAAGGTCATATTTTAATTTTCTCTACTATTATAATTGATCTAATGAAGAGGGCGGTCGGTTTATTTCCGCGATTGAACCTAGTTGTTTTATCCCTCTGAGGGGTACACACTTCGAGGGGTGAATTTTTTCATATTGTGATTGCAGGTCGACATTCTTAAAAAGAGATTGAATTTTCAACGAGTAGTGAAGTTGTGATATTAGTAGAAGTAGTATATGTATCATACATCTTCAGAGTTGTTGGATATGACATGCAAAGCATTAACGATTCAATTATTTATCCTGAACTGTTCGTCGTCGTGCGCGATGAACATAGTGACTAATAGCATAGCGTGCGTTTCCATATTCACGTCTATCAGTCACACATATGACAAGAGATGTAAAAAGAATGAAAGTCCAGTCTATAAAAAATTACAAGCTTTAGGTTGGTTGAAATTTATACATTCTTCTAAAAGGTTTAAGGTAATTTATTGAAGCGGTTGTTAGGTTTACGACACAGTTCAAAAAGGTTTTTCTTAAATTACTTCTGTACTTACCACAGTACTTCTCGCAACTTTCCTTTGTCTCGAAGTTGTTTTCGTTTCCTCCGCAGCCTCCATATACGAAACGTGTACAAATACCCGTGCGCCTGTTGAAGTAGTATCGAGGGATGTGTGCAAAACAATGCCCAGTCTTAGGTGGCAAAGAACAGGTTAAGTTAGTTCCTGAAATAATTAATGGATTATGCAGCTTTTGACGAATTCATTGAAATACTAACTGTTTTGATATTGAATAATATAGTGTCTTGAGCATAAAGAGATAATTTTAATGTGGAATTTTGATTAAAATACTTGATACAGAAATATGCTATTTAAAAATGGTATTTGGAAAGTGATCTATATGGGGTTTAAGTGACTTACCGCATGTTTTCCACTCGCATTTGCAGGCTGAAACAAGAAAAACGAATTTTATTCTTAATTTTTCAATAGAGTTGTAAACAAAGTAATTTACTTCTATTGCGTAAATTAACTTACAATATTAGAAATATGATTTGATAAGCATGCATTTTAACCACAAACTTACCCCAGCTTTGCATTTAAACTATTTGTGGGGATTCTAGTTATTTTTCCATGTAACTTTAACATTATTTAAAAAATAAAAATGTAAGAAACAGTCAAATTTTTAATAGATTAACGTAGAAATTATATTTACACTGTTGGGGACCTTGTTGCTGTTACTTCATGACCACAATATAAAATACATAATAAAGTATCTGAACACTAAAACATATTATTTTTATGTCCCTTATAAAGTGGGGTGTGTTCATTTGAGAAAAAGTCTTGTCCTACTTTTTAAACATTTTTTTAAATATGCTTCTTTTCTTCCAGTAACAATCGCAAAATGCCCATAATTCCTTTTGTAAAAAAGTCTTTCCAAAACATTGACTTAAGTTTCGAAACGAGCAAACAACCATCTTAAGTTTTGATACGAACACTTAACCTTCTAAAGACAAAATTTAACCTCTGAAGGATTCGCTACCATCTATCCATTCTAAATACGGCAGTCTTCCCCTGCGTGATTTATAAGTAATTTTGACCTTCTTGACCAATAGAATCTTTAATATGATTCTTCCAACCACTATGCAGTTTGCTTAGAGCAAACTTATCAGCTGGCATTTTTTGGAAGAAACTAAATGTTTGTTTTCCTAATGATCAGGCTTGCAGTCATATTGCAACCCGTTTAAAAGATGTATAACGCTATCAAAATGCTCATAAATCTCACTTTTTTTAACCTAAAAATAATAGTTAGTTATTTTGTAGTTGTACATTAAAGAATTATTCTTGTCAGTTAATGAATTTCTGCTCTAAGAGGACCATATGTACTTATTTCCTTAAAGAATACTGTGGGGTTAAAGCAATCACAAATTGCTACTCCAAAATCTCATGAAGACTGATAAGGTTGGAAATTATTAATTTCTCCTCATAGGATATAGAGGACTGTAGAGGCCTATCAAATCCTTAAACTGTTGTCAGTGTACAAGTACTTAAGCCTCCAATTGGTTTCGAGGAGATATCTAGTTCATTAAGATCTGGTCAATTTTTCTAAAGATGAGATGAATGTAGATTGACATTATCTAAGGTCTCATCACAGTCAGCTTCACAGGAGCTCACACATGTCTTAGTTATGTTGCTGTACTGCAGTCTAGTGGGGCATGGCTTTACGACAATTTTACCGTTCTTGCACTCGAATGTAGTAATTGACTCATGAAGACCACTGTGTGGTAAAAGCAATGCTACGCTACTCAAAAATTTCATGTTCTGAAGGTTGAAAAATGTTCAACTCTCCTCATAGAATAAAGGGTACTGTAGAGGCTTATCAAATCCTTAAACTGTTGTCAGTGTATAAGTACTTAAGCCTACAAGTGGTTTAGAGGAGATATCTAGTTCATTATGATCTGAACATTTTTTTTTTCAGGACGAAGACTCTGTCGTCAAGATACTGAGGATTTTTTATGATGACTAGATAAAGTTCTGGGGAGTTTTCTTGCACTGACGAGATAAGTCGCACTACAAGATCTGGTCAATTTTTATAATTATGAAATATCTCGTAAATACTTGGATCACCAGGATGATAAGATATTATGAATGAAGAATGACTTTACCTAGGGTCTTATCACAGTGAGCTTCACAGGGGCTCACGCATGTCTTAGTTATGTTGCTGTAGTGCAGTCCTGAGGGGCATGGCTTCACGACAATTTTACCGTTCTTGCACTCGATGTATGATGAACAGTTTCGTCTGTTTGGATACAGTCCATCTTTCGGGCACTTGAAATCTTCTACATCGACCTCTTCCTCTTCTAACGAAAGACATTTAACATTATTGTATGCAGGATTACTTTTTTAGAATCAGTTTGATATATAATAATGTGTTACCTCCACCATCCCTAAGATGGTGGAGGAATATCTTTTAAAGTTGTATGATCTTTAATTTAGGGTGACTGTACAATATTTTTTAGGCATTTGAAACCTTCAGTTCGATCCCTTTCCTTTCTAATCAAGTACATTAAACATTATTTGGTTTTTAAACTTACCCTTTATGTTTAGTTTAAGAATTTTCGTTTCCACCAGACACACAAATGAAGTCATAGGATCATATTAGTACAGTACAAAGTCAAAAATCCGGACGTCCGAAATCCAAGGAATTGTCCCAAATCCGGACGTTTTGGTGTAACCAGCGTTTTTTTTTTCTTTCTTATTTTCCCATCTTTACGACAATTTTTATAGAACAAGGAGTTCAGCCAGGACGTAATTGATGAAACAACGTAAAATAACGGACATGTTGAGAGTAAATACCTCACAAATTATTAAAATATTTGCAAGTAAAATTCGTTTCGATGTGTTAAAAAAGGTTTTTTCCTTTCGTAAGATTTTTTCTTATTTATATATCCGCTATTTTACTATTGCAAACAGAAATTCTCGGTTTTACATTAAGGTTTTTTGATAAAACATGTATTTAATCCAGTATCAAGGAAAGCCAGGAACCTTTCGAGGTCCAGAGGATTCCGGATTTAGGACTTTGTACTGTATTAATTTTGGTCATATAAGCTTCCGTTAAATATATAATTATATGAATAACTACTAAGGTATTAAAATTTAGTTAACAATACTGGTCTTAATAAACCTATTTTCTTTCAAGGTTTTAGTATATTTGAAGATAACCAAACCAATTACAATTGTTATTTTTTTATAAGATTATATTTCTACATTTTTGGAGGAAAACAATTCCCAATAACTATCAAAATGGGGTTGTAAGGTTATGAAAAATGACTTATCTTGAAAAATCTATCAGAAAATACTAATTTTTTAAAACGGAAATTCATTCCTAGATATCTCTATCATTTTTTCTATATTTAATCAAGCGATACTAACCTTTGTTCTTTGGGCAGCGTTTTTCACAATCTGCAAGGGTTTTAAAGTTATTTGCATTTCCCTGACATCCTCCATAAGTGAACTTTTCACACTTTTTAGTTTGGACGTTGTAATACCACCTTGGGAAAATAGCCTTGCAAGGTCCGGCGTCTTTAGGTAGTTTACAGATGTCCGAAGCAGCTCCTGCGGGGGAAAGCAGTAATTGTTGCTGCTGTAGAAAGCAGTGAAAAGTTATAAATTTGTCTTAAGATTTAACTGATAAACAATATAACGAATACACTACTTTTATTTGTTTATTGTTCAGGTATTCGAACATTCTGCAATCCGGTGCTACAAGGGAGGATATATGAAGAGCTTTGTGTTCACTTAGGCCATCACTGTAAGGGATTACGTTACACATCAGAAACATACCAGACATCATTCTAGGCACAGCCCGTTTATAGAAAGGCACACAATCATACCAGATGGACAAACATCTATTCCTGACCCCATATTCAAACCAGGAACCCTTCGATCCAGAAGCCAGCACCTCGACCACTAGATCGATTGGCACACAACCATACCAGACGGACAAACATCTATTCCTGACACCAGATTCAAACCAGGAACCTTCCGATCCAGAAGCCAGCACCTTGACAGTTAGACCGATTGGCACACAATCATACAAGGACAATCATCTATTCCTGACACCAGATTCAAACCAGGAACCTTTCGATCCAGAAGCCAGCACCTTGACAATTAGACCAATTGGCACACAATCATACAAGGACAAGCATCTATTCCTGACACCAGATTCAAACCAGGAACCTTTTGATCCAGAAGCCAGCACCTTGACAATTAGACCGATTGGCACACAATCATACAAGGACAAGCATCTATTCCTGACACCAGATTCAAACCAGGAACCTTTCGATCCAGAAGCCAGCACCTTGACAATTAGACCGATTGGCACACAATCATACAAGGACAAGCATCTATTCCTGACACCAGATTCAAACCAGGAACCTTCCGATCCAGAAACCAGCACCTTGACAATTAGACCAATTGGCACACAATCATACAAGGACAAGCATCTATTCCTGACACCAGATTCAAACCAGGAACCTTTTGATCCAGAAGCCAGCACCTTGACAATTAGACCGATTGGCACACAATCATACAAGGACAAGCATCTATTCCTGACACCAGATTCAAACCAGGAACCTTTTGATCCAGAAGCCAGCACCTTGACAATTAGACCGATTGGCACACAATCATACAAGGACAAGCATCTATTCCTGACACCAGATTCAAACCAGGAACCTTTCGATCCAGAAGCCAGCACCTTGAAAATTAGACCGATTGGCACACAATCATACCATGACAAGCATCTATTCCTGACACCAGATTCAAACCAGGAACCTTCCGATCCAGAAACCAGCACCTTGACAATTAGACCGATTGGCACACAATCATACAAGGACAAGCATCTATTCCTGACACCAGATTCAAACCAGGAACATTTTGATCCAGAAGCCAGCACCTTGACAATTAGACCGATTGGCACACAATCATACAAGGACAAGCATCTATTCCTGACACCAGATTCAAACCAGGAACCTTTCGATCCAGAAGCCAGCACCTTGGCAATTAGACCGATTGGCACACAATCATACAAGGACAAGCATCTATTCCTGACACCAGATTCAAACCAGGAACCTTTTGATCCAGAAGCCAGCACCTTGACAATTAGACCGATTGGCACACAATCATACAAGGACAAGCATCTATTCCTGACACCAGATTCAAACCAGGAACCTTTTGATCCAGAAACCAGCACCTTGACCACTAGATCGATTGGTCGACTACATACAATTGAGAATAACTAATATTTCCTTGATTGATGTAAAATTCGGTTTGGTTATAAAGATACTAAAACTGCATATACACTGAAGAGCCAAAACACTATGACCACCTACGCAATAACGCGTTGCGCCTCCTTTGGCCTGCAAAACAGCTGCAACTCGTCTGGGCATAGATAACACATGTTCGTGGTACATGAATGGAGGAGGTTGTACCAAATATCTAAGCAGCGGTCAATCAAAGTCAAGATGTTCGGATATGTTGGTGTTTGAGCTCTGAGCTGCTGCTCCACGACACCCCAAGTGTGCTCTATCGGATTAAAATCCAGCGAGTTAAGTGGCCAGGACATTAAGTGGAATTCATCAGTATGCTCCACGAACCACTCCAACACAATCCGAGCTTTTTCTGACATGGGGCGTTGTCCTACTGGAAGATTCCATTTCCATTTGGGAAGACAGACGCCATGTAAGGGTTCAACTGATCCGCAATGATGAATGGAGGAGGTTGTACCAAATATCTAAGCAGCGGTCAATCAAAGTCAAGATGTTCGGATATGTTGGTGTTTGAGCTCTGAGCTGCTGCTCCACGACACCCCAAGTGTGCTCTATCGGATTAAAATCCAGCGAGTTAAGTGGCCAGGACATTAAGTGGAATTCATCAGTATGCTCCACGAACCACTCCAACACAATCCGAGCTTTCTGACATGGGGCGTTGTCCTACTGTAAGATTCCATTTCCATTTGGGAAGACAGACGCCATGTAAGGGTTCAACTGATCCGCAATGATGTTCAAATAATTAGCAGCTTTCATGGTGTGTTCTACCACAACTACGGGTCCCAGAGTCTTCCATGAGAACGTCCCCCAAAGCAGCCCCCCACCAGCCTGTGTATGACCTGCTGTACAAGAGGGGAACAACTGTTCGCCTGGCAGACGGCGTACCCTGACACGTCGATCGACGTGATGAAAGAGAAATGTGGATTCATCTGTCCAGGCAACTCTCTTCCACTCACCCATGGTCCAGTTTTGATATCCCCGGGCCTATTGTAGGCGTAGTTGACGATGACTCTTGGTCAACAGAGCCACACGAGTGGGACGTCTGCTGCACAGTCCCATATCCAACATTGACCACTGAAATGTTTGTTCCGAAACACTTGCGCTTGGACCTGCATTGTATTGGGCTGTTAGCTGAGCCACTGTATTGCGACGATTTTGCTTTACCAAGCGGGACAGTCTCCGACGTCCTTTTTCTTTGATGACGCGTGGACGACCAAGGCGTCTATTGCTGGTGCCACCGTCATTTATCCACTTTGCATGAATGCTAACAACGGCATTCGTGACCAACCTACCAGTCATGCAGTTTCGGTGATACTCATTCCGCGTCTTCGTGCCATTACGATCTACCCTGTATCAAATTCGCTTAGATCAGCAGCCTTTCTCATCACTTGCAAAAGTAAGTGCAAGAACGTTTACTTGCCTTCTCAAGCAGCAGTTAAATACCATTCTCACTTAATCACGTGCCCTTCACGTCATCCAGACGATTTCATTGAAAAATGTGGGGATGGTCATAATGTTTTGGCTCGTCAGTGTATACCATTGAAAGCAACTAAAAGAATTTATTTTTAACCAAAACTTTCTTTTTGAAAAGTTTTGTGAGGGTGGATTAAATTTGACGACCAATTTATCTATGAGATGGAATTCCAAACATTCAATAGAATATTTCAAAATCCAGCATATTATTTCTAAATAAATTTAAACTATGCAGTTTCTGAACGAAGAGGGGGGGGGGGTTATTATTAATGTTAAAATTGTTGAGATGGATAAATTCTGGATTTTTTTCCCCGTTCATCATTAGAAATCCACCTCTAAATAAATGTAGATTGAACGGAAAATTTACTAAAATATACTTGTTTAGAAATGAGAGAAAAACGAGAATCTGTACATTAAATTAAGTATAAGGCCGATAATATTAGTTTATTATTTATGTGGGATTGTGCGACGAGAGCGCCAAAGCCTGATACGTCCGCAGCAGTAACGCCACCTAGAGGAAGCGTCCGCTCAGAAGCGACCGCAGCAATGAGACAGATGTTCCCCCAGACACCGAAGCTAGCAGTAGGGCAGACGGCCCATGACTTTATAGGCAGATGGCCTCTTAGTTGTCGGATATTCTTAATTGTCAAAGATGTTTGTAAATATACTGTAAATACATTAATTTTGTAATTAAACTTAAATTTAAACTTTAAGAGTTATTTATCATTTACCTTTTACGAACCCACATTTATTACTAGGTTGGTGTTCGTTAGTTTTTAATGTCACAAGTTCCCCAAAAAAATTCAAATAAATCATAGGTAGACTCCCACGTAGTTTTTTAAGCTTACGATAGCGAAGTCGCGTGTTTTCCAAGGTCGGCTTTTCTTATACCTTAAATTATCTATATATATAATTCTCTTACGTGGCACGCAAAAAAGACGTTATTTGTAATCGCGTTTTGGCAACACTGTACGATTGTTTGTTTATCGCGAAGTCTCGCGCATTGATTGAATTTATAGCGTTATCGGATGAAATTTTATTGGAAAAAAAAGGAAATTTTAATGAGCTGTTGCAGTTAGTTTATAATAGAAATCAAAGAAAGCGGAGGATCTTTTCAGGGGTACAGCTACACTCTACGTTTATGAGTGATGGCAACGGCTTGGCGATTTTTTTGGCGCACTTTTAGTAGCGAGTTACGATAAATTAAGGCAACCCATCTTTCGTTGCTGTTGTGGTTTTCACGGCAACCTCGGCAAACGGAAACTTTCAATTTTCATTTTGAATATTCTAGAAAGTTCTTCCAAAATCCGTTAAAATCGTTTGATTTCATTGATTCGTTTGAAATTTTTTCTTTCCTCCCATTGGTTATTTTGTTTTTAAAATATCCTTTTATTGCATTGGTCCTTTTAAATCGTTTTCTGTGATACCATTGGTCCATTTATTTGTATTTTGACAGTTGTGGAATTTTCATTTTGAATATTCTAGAAAGTTCTTCCAAAATCCGTTAAAATCGTTTGATTTCATTGATTCGTTTGAAATTTTTTCTTTCCTCCCATTGGTTATTTTGTTTTTAAAATATCATTTTATTGCATTGGTCCTTTTAAATCGTTTTCTGTGATACCATTGGTCCATTTATTTGTATTTTGACAGTTGTGGAATTTTTATTTTGTTATAATAGTTTTCACGACAGGATTAAGAGTTTTGTTTTTTTGACCATTTTCGTTTTCATTATTTTTTTAACGAGAGAATTCTGACGTTATCAGGTATTAATTCTTGCTTTTTTTTCTTTTGTAAATCTTTTTCTTTTTCAACATGCTCACTGTATTTAGTGTAATTGATAAGTTTCAGGGTATTCTTACCATTCGTAGCTTAATTTCTCTGCTGGTTCACAAATGTGTTTTGATATGTGATTAAGCTTACTACTTTTTGTGAAATTTTTTTAAAAATATTCTTTTTAAAACGTTCTGAAATGTGCTTAAAAAGTGTGTTGTAAAAAGGAAAAAAAATTGTGACAGGAAAAGAGTTAAGAAATAATTCTTTCCTTGGCGACTTTAGAAGTGCGCCAAAAAAAATCGCCAAGCCGTTGCCATCAGTCATAAACGTCGAGTGTAGCTGTACCTTTTCAGGCCATTTAAAAAACGGTCCTTTTCAGGGCCAACAATTATAGTTCAACAAGACGCTTGCACTACAACTTTCGGCAACAAACTCAATGAAAATATGTGGGTCGTTTGAGTGCTGGGAAAATGTACACACAAACAACATGCTGGGTATTCAATTTCCAAAGCAACGCTCACATTTCGAGTCAAAATTTGTACAAAGTTTTCATTTGAATTCTGATTTTAGAGATACTGTATATATTTTTTCTGTAATACAGCAAATTTAGATTTCAAAAACATTTTTTTGGTAACATATTTTGTAAAGAATCCTTTCTACTAGGACACATGTCTTCATTGAGGCGAGGGAAGCGAGCATAGGTTCGCGCAGCGAACCAATGAGGATTGCGAAGCAATCCTCCGGGGGTTGGCGAGCGTTAGCGAGCAGGGGGCAGGCCCCCTAGTGTTTTTTATTCCCCTAATTCAAGTTTTTATCTTTGCGATTTATGAAGATAAAGTGAAATTTTAACAGTTTTTGAAATCTGCGGATAATTTTACACCAGATTAATACCTTAAATGTGATTTTCTTTAAATAAAAAATTATTTTTTAACAAGTAATTAAATAATAATTTGGTAAATAATTAAATAATAAATCTGTTTTTTTGGTATCAATCTGGTGGAGAATTTTACGCTGATTTGAAATCCGATAAAACTTTTGCTCTATCTTTAACGATGGACAAATAACGTCTTTTTTAAACAATATCTGGAATAATACTCATTAACCTTCCTGGTGTTTCCATCGACGAGGACTCTCATCATTAGAAGAAACGTGACCAAATCTTGACCTCGTCAGCATAAAAAGTTGGTAATATCTTGATGACGACATCATCACTGACAAAATTAATCACATTTTGATGGACGAGACATCTCATCAAAACCACTTGGAGGGTTATACAAATATTGTTTCGAAAGTATTCATGAAAAAACTAAGTGTTCAAAATTGAATATCTTACCGCATGTCTTCCATTGGCACTTGCAGGCTGAAATACAAAAAAAAATCATTTTTAAAAATTCTACAACTGACCTCTTGTCGAAGTAGCGCACATGAAATAAATCAGAAACGAAAGGAAATGATCAAAATGAAATATACGCGCATTAATTACTGAAGCATTTTAACTCGACTGATAAACGTTTATGACATGACATATAATTTCTCAAAGTTTTTGGGGTTTGCAGTTACTTATTCCATAAGGTCTAGCTAAACACCTACTAAAAGACCACGATTCTAAACCATAGACGTGAAATATAAGTAGACTGATCATTGCTTATGAGAGTAGCATCAAAAAATGTGACCACCATGACTACAAGTAATCACGTGTTTACTCTTTCAAAAATTGAGTTGGTTGGCCTATTCAGGGCTCTATCACTTTGTTTGGTAATTTAACGTCTTATGGCAAGGAAGGAATGTAGATCAGCATTTCTATTAGAGTGGCGTCAAAAGGGTTGACATCTCCAGTCAAATAATATCCAATGATTAATCAATGGATAGGTGTCTTTCTCCGTTTAAGAGACAAATCAAATGAGAAAATATTATGTTCCTCTCAAAAGACGAAAGTAGTCTAAGGGTCACATTACTACTAGTTTTGGTCACATGATCTTGGTCAAATAAAATGTCACCATCTAGTGATTGGATAAATGTGTGAATGTGGATTTCTACACAGCGTGGAGACAAAAATGCCTTAGTTGCTGAAGTCTACTACTACGTAGCATGGACCGATCAGGTGATCAATTATTGAATATGCACTTTATCACTTCCCGTGGACCAGTAAGATGATAAATTTTTGTTTCTACTCGGTAAATTTACTATAAGGGTCATGTTACCACCAGTTTTGGTCGTATGATCCTTGGAACATGAAAAAGTTATCAGTTGGCACTCTACTTTTCTATTATTTCCTCTGTGTTCTAAACAAACTCAAAAAGTTCATGACCAGATCGGATCTTCTATTGCGTCTTCGCCTCCACCCAACACTAGCCAGAAAATGACTTGGAGAAGTTTAATCATTGTCACATTTTTGACACAAGTTGGATATGCCTTGTATAATTTTGAAATGTGTTTTGGTTTAATACGGAATCCGTTAATGTGCACTTTACCTTGGTTAAGTGAGGAAAACTCTTGATTCCGCACGATAACGAAGCAAATCAGTTAATCTGCAGATTAGCTATATAATGTGCACATTAACGGCTTTCAAGCTTTAGCGGTAACATATACATATATATGGGCGAATTTAAAATCTAGGAAACATTGTAACTAATACCTAATACTAATAGGGCAGAATAATAATAGCGTAGAATTGATCTCACCTAAAGTTCTGTCGCAATGAGCATCACAAGGTTTCTCGCATGTTTTGGTTTTGACGCTGAAGTGAAGTCCTATGGAGCAGGGCATCACGACGGGTCGACCGTTGGTACACTGAATATATGAGGAACAGTTTCTCCTGTTTGGATACAGTCCATCTTCCTTGCACCTGTAGCCCTCTAGATCGGCCTCTTCCTCTTCTAATGAACGATATTTAGTGTTACTATGTGCAAGCTTCTTTTGAGGTTTAGTTTAATAGATTATAGTGTGTTGAACCAATTTAAATGATGGTGGATAAATTTATCAGTTTTCTTAGTTGTGTAACCTTTTCTTGTTGGTGGATATACGATCTTTGAGACCCACATTCAAAAACCTCTAATTCGGTCTCTTTCCCTTTAAAGACAGATGGTGGTTAACTTTATTAATTCACTCAAGTTGTATGATCTTATATTTATGATTGTTGTACAATCTTTGTGCATTTGAAACCTCTATATCAGTAGCTCTAAAATTTACTATGCCCATGGACCCTTTATAGCAAAAACCTGACCATGAACCCCCAAGTGAAAACTCTACATAATTGCATAATAGAAAAATAACAAATTTTACTTAGATGTCTTGAATGGTAAATGGTGACGTAAAAATAAAATACTAATAAAACATTTTGATATTTAATGTAGTATTTATTGAAATTATACCTTTTGTTTTAAAATACAAAAACAATTTTTTTTTCTTAATGAGAAGGGTGATCCTAGTAGGATGAGATTATTTATGTTCGGCTCTATGTTTTTTGTGAGTAACATTCGTAAGTCTCCACGATCACTAATTTCCTGTGGGTTTCTTTTTTCCAAGAAAGCAATGAAGAGCTTCTGTACAGTGACCTATAATGCAGGATATAAAATTGGTATCTGTTTTTGTAACCAGAATTTTTGGTATTCTTGTTCAAACATTGGTTTCAGCTCCTCATTTGTGGATAATTCAATAAATTGATCCTGTATTAGTAAGGATTCATCTGAGTTTGTGGGTCTACTAGCAAAACGGTCCAACACCCAATCGGGGATAACCCAGGGAAGAATGTCTTCAAATATTTGGCTGAGTTCAGAAAGAAGAGCCGTTAAGAACTGACAAAAAGCAAGAAAATCTTTGGTTAAATGTTCCTTCCTTAAGCTTAGAAGGTTTCACTGATTCGTTTGACAGTTCTATTGAATTAAAGTCAATTAAGTAAAGTACTATTTCCTGGTAACGAAAAAAGGCAACAACACTATTTTGTCTGCATGTTTTCTTCGGGACACTCATTACTGTTGTCTGTAAAACAGGACACACATTTAAGATATAAAAAAATAAAACAAATTATTTTTTGACTCAGGAAGTAAAAATCGCTACCAATTTATTTATTTTAACTTTGATAGTAATGGAAATGGGTCACAATTATTTTACTTTAAATTAAGCCTTTCGCGGATCCTCGACGTTGTCCACGCCCCCCCCCCCAATTAATTTTAATTCGTCACAACCCTCCTCAGCGGTCACAAGGACCCCTGGGGGTCCGTAGGAACCACTGCTCGAGATCGTCCTCTTCTAATGAGACATTTAATATTACTGTTTAGTAAGAGCTTACCTTTTATATTTAGTGCGCTGGATAGTACTGCGTTGAACACTCATCAAAATTGGTGTACAAATTTTAGCAATTAACGTATTTGTAAAATCCTTAACAGATGGATACAATTAAACAGTTAATTTTCAAACGGTTCAGTCTTTAAAGAGTGGACTCCTATTGACAGTCCATACTTATCAAATAAACAACGGAGAGCTTGGGAATATAACTGCTGTCAGGAAGCTGTCGCCAAGTGGAGAGATTGGTGTGTGTCACTGGAGCGGTTGGCTATTGACAAGCGCGACAACCCAGAGAAAGGTTGCCAAGATGACAGGGGGAGTCTTCAAAAAGACGAGCGTGAAGAGTCCAATAGGCTTTTCTTCCGGATTAAGTATATCTGCGCTACCGTCGTTACTTTCCAAACAATGTTCTCTGGTTATGTTTTTTTCATGTCATGTAACGTGTCCCTTTTCATATAATAAATTATATTGGAACTAAAAGCTGCTGGCTTGACTTACTATGACTTTGGAAGCAACAGAAAGAACCCAACCAACAACTGCTATGCGAAAAATGTGGTTGTTGTTTTTTATGTCTATTATGTGGCACTCACCTTGTTTTTTCAAGCATTTTTGGTCACACTGTTCTTTGGTTTCGAAGTTGTTGGCGTTTCCCTTACAACCGTAAAGGAACTTCTCGCACTCTCCTGTTTTGGAGTTGAAGTAGTACCTTGGAATGGCAACATCGCAGGGACCTGGCTGTTTGGGCAGTTTACAGATGTCTATGACGTTTCCTGTGAGACAGACAAAAAAATGTTTGGTTACAAATTGAATCAAAGTTTCCAAACCGTATTTATATCCATGCTCTGTTTGAAATATCCTTTACAGTATATTGCAATAGTGCAAGTGAAGAGAATTTTGATAGCACAAAGCAATATAGCTGTATGAACTATGGTAGATATAATTAGCTGATTGGATTTTGGTCACAATGGAGCAACACTACTTGCTATTGGCGACGGTAAGGAAGGAAAGAACCGAGGATTAAACCAATGTCAGATGACGAGAACAACATCCTAGCTGGCATCCCTCTCTCCGAACCTACAAACCGCGCCAACATGGGGACAATGTAGGCTAGAGAATTAACGTGCACCGGCCACTATGTACACGAGGGTCTAGCCAAAGACCGAGTCTCAAACTCGCAACCCTCCCGTGACCAATTCGTTACTTTTTTAACTGTAAGATAGGAACGAAAGACCGAAATTTTCTGTGTAAGTTTACTTCATCGGAGAAATAGTCATAGTACAATAGTGGTGCCAGTTCAGTAGGTCTTTTCAAAATTTGATATGGGTTCAGTCACTTGAAAATGGTAAGCTCAATATGCTTATGCAACAAGACTTATTTTACCATATTTATTTTTCAGCATATTGCATTCCCCGGTCCCGGTTTTGCTATTCCAATA
This sequence comes from Metellina segmentata, assembly GCA_947359465.1. Taxonomy (NCBI): domain Eukaryota; kingdom Metazoa; phylum Arthropoda; class Arachnida; order Araneae; family Tetragnathidae; genus Metellina; species Metellina segmentata. Next base: position 30,568,729 of record OX375881.1, read on the forward strand.
TCCCGTTTTTGTCCCAAGGAAATATAATCAACCTATCCACTAGCCCCTGGTATTGTAATGCGTTTGTTTCTGTCTTAATTGCGATGCTCCAAACGTTTTTGGTGAGTCGGAGGTATGTGAGTAAGGCATTCATACCACATTGCTTCTCGCATTCCTCTATGGTGAGGAAGTTGTTCTGGTTGCCGTTGCATCCGCCATAGGTGAAGCGCTTGCATAGGCCGTCTCGTTTGTCGAAGAAGTAACGAGGTATACTGGCTTTGCAGGGTCCGGTCTTAGGAGGCAAGAAACATATTTCTTTCCCTAAAATGAAATTAGATAACAGATGAAAATACTACTTAAACTGGTATTAAAAATTAAAAAACTTCTAAACTGAAAAATAAAATCTACCATCGTTCAACTCTTGGGAATTGTCTCAAAAATTTGATTTAAAACAAGCAAAAGTGGTACCATCAAGACTTATTCAGGGTTAGAAATCGAGGTAGGCCTTATTTATTAGTGCATTGTGTGATCAAGATTCCCTCATCACATGTCTATTAAACGTGGCACATTAATACTAGCCCCTCCCTAGTTTCCCTTTTGTGATGACCCGCCCCATCCCATAGCATCAGAAGCCAGTTGGATGAGATCAATTTACCCTTTCCACCAATGAGGTTTTCCCCTTTGCTCCCGTCAAACTTCGGACTCTGGATGCACGGGTTCACTTGAGAGAGAGAAAAAGAGCGAATGCGCAAAATGGGGCATATACTCATTGCCATAAAAATTTGCGCACCAAGAAATAATTGTGGGATCGTAACGAAACTTGGCATGAAGGTACATGTCGGCAAGTTTTGAAAATGATTAGAAATACAGCGTGATTGCGCATTGCGTAATGCCACTAGAGGGCGTTGAACTTCGTTCTCCTTGGAGTATAAAACAGGTAAGCAGAGCTTGTTTGAGTGTACTTAATCTTTTGCAAAGGAAACGCTGAGGTAGCATGCCGTTACGCCGCCATCGAAGACAATATGAGCAGCTGTCAGAATTCGAGAGGGGAAGAATCATCGGGATGATGGAAGCTGAATGGTCAGCTCGGCGAGTAGCTCGTCAAGTAGGCTGTTCTGATTTTACTGAGAGGAGGTGTTGAGACCAGTGGATAGAAGAGACGTCATTTACACGGCGACCAGGCTCAGGACGCCTACGACAGATCAGTCGTCGAGAAGACCGTCACATCATACGAAACGCACCCGTAGAGCCAGCTACCTCATTTGCCGCTATCCAGACACAGGCAGCACCTTCACTACGAGCCCCTATGTCTTCTCGAACCATCGCAAGGCGCCTGGCTGAAGGACATCTGGTATCGCGGCGCCCATTACGTGAGCTACCAATGACACTACCACCGACCCCTCCGTTTGAAGTGGTGTCGCGCACGATGGGATTAGACTGCAACGGAATAGAACCAGGTCATCTTCAGCGACAAATCTAGATTCAATTTGAGCAGTGATGACAATCGTATTCGTGTGTGTGAAGGCCCCGTGGTGAACACGTCAATCCTGCCTTCGCTTTACAACGACACACCGCTCCCACAGCTGGTGTGTTGGTATGGGGTGCCATTGCTTACGATACACGGTCACCCCTAATATTGATCCATGGCACAATGACAGCCCAGCGGTACGTCCTTGACATCCTTCAGGCACATGTGAGGCCACTCATGGCAGGGCTCCCAGGAGCCATTTTTCAACAAGACAATGCTCGGCCACTCACAGCAAGGATGTCACAAGACTGCCTCCGCCACATTACCATCCTTCCCTGGCCTGCTCGATTCCCAGATTTGTCACCAATCGAGCCTATCTGGGATCATTTGGGACGGCAAGTTGGACACCCTACGAGCTTGGTCGAACTAGAGGCGCGTTTACAGCAACTGTGGAACGAGATGTCTCAGGACATCATACGGAACTTGTATGCCTCAATGCCCGCTCGTATCGCATCGTGCATTCACGCTCGAAGGGGTAAAACAGAGTTCTAAAACTTCCGTTCATTTGTACTTTTTTCTGCAATAAATGATCCTTTTTCTTTGATTTTCTTATCACTTACTTATATCAAAGTAGTACTTACATGTGTAACATTTCGTTTCATTTTGACGACTTTTTCTTGGTGCGCAACTTTTTATGCAAATGATTGTATATATATATATACTATTATAAAAGAAAGTGTTTGCCTGTCTGTTTGTTTGTTTGTTTGATTCTTGCCCGCAAAGTTCTGACGAATCTATGGCAATTACACTAATGGGATTTGGCACACAGGTAGTGAAATTTTTTTTGCAATTTTAGGGTCGAGCCCAGTTTAACTCAACCTCTGTACTGTTCATTTTGTTCATTTAATAAACCACTATATTATCACGTCTCTATACAGTAGTTAACCTCATCTTACACATTATAAAATAGACTAGGTGAATGACGCTAATAATTGCATGAGTTTACATGCGGCCTGGAAACTAATCACAAACTGTCTCTGTATAACCACGATTTAAAACATTTGTAAAGCAAAAAAATGCTTCATCAGTGTGAAAAGATTGTCAATGCCATTGGGCGTTATTTGAACAGAGATGAGTCACAAGAGGAAAACGAGGGTTTCATGGTCTAGAATACCGATGCAACAGCTCATTTTTTGAATGGATGGGTGGTGGTCTGTGATTGAACCGCTTTTGCTTGTTGTTAAAACCAAACTGGTTACGGGATTTGGGGTATTTTCTCACCAATTTGATTTTTAACAAACGGAAGTGGTCCTATTGCTGAGATCTATTCTCGATTTGATCACCAGAAATCCTTTTTTTATTAGTGTGCTGTTGAATACACTAGTAATTTCTAGCCTTTACACGTGGTTTAGAAAAATCTAAAATTAATTCTTTCAAGCAACGCTGTTTCACAGCAAACCCTTCCTAGGCTGATTGCAAACCGATGTTTCAAGGATAACTACGCGTCACCGGTACATCCGGTGCCGAATATCCGGTACTTCACCAAGTTGATTGAACAGAAGTGTGCTTCAAGGGGATAAAAAGAGAGTCAAGGGGAAAAAAGAGATGTTCTTCAGGTAATATATGGTTTCAATGATTTGTACTGTATCTTTGAGACCTTAAACCTATAGCTTTGTATTTAACATGTGTGTGTTGGTTTTCATATTATCAAAATAAACTAATCATCATCCTTTGAAGTACATGAAGTATAAGGAAAGTATTGGAATTAGCGTAGCACTGTAGTATCGCAACGGATTATTGGTGTGATCCTAAATCAATCTCGGAGGAAAGATCCTACGACAACACCTCGTCATTTCAAGTTAGGTCATAAAACGAGGTCACCAATTAACTGGCACCCCACTCTCCTAACTTACACATCACGCTAACTTAAGGTACTAGGGGGCTCCGCCCCCTGCAAGCCAACGCTCGCAAACCCCCTTCTTCAAAAATCTTCAAAATTGCCCAGGGAACACGAGGAAGAACAAATCATGTAAATTTCGTAATTTTCTGATCCGTACTTTCTCGGGAAACCGTCTAATAATCGAGCGAAAAAAACTTAGTTTTCAATCCTGCGAAAGCGAAGGCGGTAAACTTTTTTTAATACAGAGAGATATAGAGAGATAAGAAGTATATTAGATTCAACATGCACTAATCCCCACGACTGTCTTTGGCTGTATAAATTTTCGAATTCGCACTGCTCTCATTTATAATCTGCTACTCTCTCAATTGTGCTACCGCATCCTCGTTGAAATACACCAAAAAAGTAATTTGGATTTTTATATTTTGCATAGACTACAAAGTACAAATATTAAAAAAAAAAAAAAGCAATTTAGCGTTACTAACCAATAAAATTTCGATACGATTTTACTATTATTGTTTTATTTTTTACAAGCAAGTGGGCGAAATTTGCTTGCCAAAAGTGTTTGAACACAACTTTTAACTTCTGTGGATATTCTATTTTTGAACACATTTTAAATATACGATCAGTAAGAAATAAGAACTAACAAAATATCTCTATAATTTCTTACCGCAAGATTTCCAATCGCATTTGCAAGCTGAAAGAAATAATTTATATACTTAATTTAATATCCATTAAGTTTATAGGTTTAATGCAATGCAATATATATAACAATCAGTATCGGTAAAATGGTCAGCTCAGCGGTCCAAAAAAATCAGTCCATTTATGCGGAACAATACTACACTAATTATATATGCCATGATTATATTCACCTATCAGAATATAGTGCTCATAAACAAATAATTAAACTTTTAATAACATTTTAAAAATTAAGTCCCGAAGTAAAAACTACAGTAAGAAATATGCAATATTTTTAGTGAAATTTATTAGCTTACCTTACCAATCTAAGTACAGTAGGCCTAAGTACATGCATCCATATTCAATGCACTTATCTCTACTATTATAAAAGGAAGTGTTGGTTTTTCTGTTTTTCGTTATCACAGTTCTGACGAATCGACGACACTTACAATAATGGAATTTGGTACGCAGGTAGTCCGAAATTTTTGCAATTTTTGGGTCGGGGCGAAATTTAAAATTCCATCTAGAACATTTTTGAATGAATTTAATGGAATTTAATTATTATTGTTTTCTTTGTGTGTGGAATGGCAACAGCGTAAAAGGTCACAAATTCTAAAATAATTTTTTTCGTTTCCGTTTTCATTTTGCGTAGAGGAACAATTTTTGTCAGCAAACTAAAAAAACTAATACAAATTTGTTAACATAAATAAACGTTCTTATTCGTCACGTATGATCCAAATGAAACAAAATTTGCCTTTACTCTTTTCGTCTCAATTTCAAACATTGAGATATTACTTCAACCAATAAACAGACAGATTTTCACCTGTTGTGCTTGTGGAGGAAGAGAATTAAGGGGGCCGGGGGTCACTGCAGACGATGAAACAACGTCGAGAGAGAAATGGATGAAGGGGAGGGAAGTAAAGGCGTAAATGCAGGTCTCTCCAGTGTCGCAAAGACTCTTTTTCTTCAAGAAATGTTACAACAATTACTATTTATTAAAAAAAAACGATAGCATCATTGTGAAAGATGAAATAACCGACCATATAACCTATAACCAGGAAAATAAAATGACTATATAAGCGGCGCGCTTTAACATTATTCCGTATTAAGTTAGATGGGACTTTAGAAAACTGACCATATAAGCGGCATGACCTTATAAGAGGGTGACCATATAGCCTTTACTGACTGTAATAAACTATTGTCCAAATTTGTAGCATGGGAGGAATTTTCAGTGTAAAAAGACAAACTAGATTCGTAAAGAGTATTTTACATCCGGTTAATCAAATGCTCTCATGATACAATATTTAAGAGTATAATTAATTTTTACAGCACATGGATGTATGATTACCTTAAAATGTAATTTATTGCCGATGTGGTGACGTTTGACGTTTAATGTAGTACGAGTTGCATAGTTAACAATTATATATCAATTCATTCAGAATTCATTTGTCATTGCGTTGGTATTGCCAATAAGATACTTGTGGGCTATGCAGTAGACTAATGAGTTGTTTCCGTTCAAAAGAAAAAGTTACCATAGTCTAATTAATTCGATAAATGAGGTATTTAAATCATGTTCTAGCTTAAATATTTTAAGCTTTTACGGAATTGAATTATGAGAGTGGTAATTTTAGCTAAAAAAGTGAAGGTTTACGAAAAAGACCTAAAACCTTTTAGGTACGTCATCAAGTAGACAGGTACTACAGGGTTTCAAATGGCATCTATTATCCTTTATGGCTTCTAAAATTTTACTCTCTGAAATGGTGTTCGTAAACAAGCCAACTGACTTTTAATTCTTACAGGATGCTTACTGCCAAAATGCTTACAGGAAGCCTGATCTACCACAAAATACTAAGCCTACATTTAGTTTAACAGAAAAACCTCTTCACAAATAAATAGCATTGTTTAGAAAGTGAACTTACCTAGGGTAAGGTCACACTGAGCGTTACAGACGCTTTCGCAATTTTTTGTAATGTTACTGAAATGCAGTCCAGCTGAGCAGTTCATCAGATGAGGAATACCGTCGGAACATTGTATGAACATTGAGCAATTGCGTGGGCACGCGTACAGGCCATCTTCGGTGCACTTTAATCTAATTGGATCAGTTCCGACTTCCCCTGTGAATAAGAAAAAAAAGCAATCCGTTAGTTCAGTGTTCAGCGAACTCTAACCTTCCAAGTGTTTTCACGAGATATCTCGTACATCTAGATCGGGTCAGTTTTGTTAAGGACGAGAAATCTCATCGATAGAAATTGACCCATTATGTCAAGGGGAAGAAAATCCAAGTGGAAAAAACTAATTTTGTCTTGCTTAGAACTGTTTTGTCTGAAGCACAGAGCAAGCACCAAGAGGAACTGCGTGGCCAGCACAGCATTGCCCGTAACAGTTATTTTCCTGGGGTCAGATGTGACACCTGCTCGGTAACCCTCGGTGATTGCTATGAATTTCCATTTGGTTTGTGAAGCATACCAAATGGGAATTCGTAGTCTGTTGAATAACAGACATCACAGTGTTGCCCGTTCGCAAACCAACATCACAGGAAACGCCGTGATGGCCTAGTCATTGTAGAATGCGGTAAAATTGGAATTCGAGGCAAATTCGCCAAATTCGATCCAATTGGTTCACAGTGTCATTTTCGCATTCGATGTGGACAAAATTAGTGCATCAAAAATATACTGGTTTTGGGTGATTATAAGAGGCTGTGAGTGCTAAAATATTTATTTGGTGTATAGTTAACGTTTTTAGTTACTATTTGGATGCAGAAATATGCTAAATTTAAAAAACTTTGTCAACTTTGCTCCATGTATTAAATAGACTTCGATCAATTATTATCAATTATATTTTGCAATTTTATATTAATATACACCTGAACAGTGGTCAAATATACCCATAACAGTTCCATTTAAAAATAAAGAATAATTCAATAACTAAATTGGAAAATATTTGAAAAACATTACAAAATTATGTACTTGGAATCTCATCTGGGAAAGTTCATAAAAAATAAAACCTTTTTGGAAACATTTGGCTACGTTTAGTTTTAGACCTTGCTAGCAAACTTATAATTAGTGGATCTGAGGTAATGACTAATCTATTTGCATCAGTTCTTGACATTTTTATAGAAAACTAGCAAAATACCCGACATTACTCGGTTTGAATTGGTTTGCTCTAGATTGAAGATATGATCAAAATATATAATGACTTACGTTTTTCGTAGAATAAAGTAATATTTGAAAACTTTTCGCCATCTTTATAATTTCTACAACTTACTTTGGACACAAATCCTACACATACATATTCATTCATGTAATACATTTCACATACATCGCACCCTTGCTGTATGACAAAGCTACAAAATGACGAAAGGGGACACAAAGGTTACAACAACAAAAGACGATTTTGAATGAGATATGGAATTATCTTTCTTAAGTTCTTTTTATGTTCAACTCAATTAATAAAAACGATGATTTACAGAGAGTGCTCTAGTGATAGTCAGCAAAATAATATTTTGTTTCTTGCGGCACTCTTGCATTCGACATCCGCCATTGTGGAATTTCACAATCTTCTGTCATGAAGGCAAGTAATTTTTTAATGTTTGAAAAATTCTAGTTCGGATTTTTTAAACCTTATTCTTTCAATAATGGGAATAATTACACTTAAAATTTGCTTTATTTTGACTTACCTGCCACCTTAAGTCGAATACATTGTGGTGGTGGTGCGTGTGATGGAAAATAATCACAATTTATTAAAATAATAAAAAACAAAAGAAACAACGAAATAAAACAAAATAAACGACATCGTTTACATTGCGCAAAGAACAAAAATAAGACTCGAAATAAATGAAGTATCATAGCCTTAAATACCATTAAAAATAATATTTTATGGAATAATTGTTTTTTCAGCAGTTTTTGGTAAATCAATCGAACTAATCGTAATACTCAATATACATTCCAATTTTTCCAAAACTATCAAATTATGGTGACTTAAGTATACTTACTCAGGTGTTTTGGCATGAAACTCGTCTAAATATAATAATAAGGAAATAAATTTTTAATATTGCATTCACCAAACTAATATACGTATACTGTATAAAATAAAATATATTGAAATCAAGTATCTGAAATCAAATTCATGTGATGCCTGCACAAACAGACGAACACAAAATCGAACATACAACAGAAAGACAGACAGACAGACTTTCGCAAACAATTTCACTGAGTAAATGAAGATATAAGTTCTCACTATAAGCAAATTTCCCTGAAAATTTTTTAAACCGTGTGAACGTGTATAGGGCACATACATATAGACAGACAGACACCAAACGCGAAAGAGGCGGATTTGGCATCAGAAGGGCCCAAAACGGATAGAAAACTTGAAAAAGGTCGAAAATATTCAATGTACAACCACTCCATTCTTATTTATATAGTTATTTTTCTTATCGCCTATTGTGTTTATTCCTTATAATGCGCTTTTAAGAATCGGACCAATTACCAATTGGAAGAATACAAGAAGTGAAATAATATCCCCCCCCATGTACCAGTATTTTATGTATAATTTACGAGCAACCAGGGATACTTTCTGAGGTATATACATCTTGCACTTGCTTCGTGCTCAGAAAACTTGTCAGTTTATTTAGAAATCGGAATGTAAGCATTGTAATATGACTTGGTAGAGCTTGATAACAATAATAATGGTTATTAAACAGACTTATCTGCATTTCTAACAAAATCTACGAGCCGTGTTTTTATGGTTAGTATTCCCATTTTGATGTTTGATCACATCTATCAAAACAACAAATTCAGCTTTAAAGTAAATTGCACATGATTAACTTCCTACAAAGTTAAATCTACTAATTATTTGGCAAAGAGAAATTTGATGGAAGGACAAGGAACAGTTGAGAATTTGAAAAATAATTCTTCTACCCTCATTAGTACAAGCAAAGGTACCAAAGAAATACTAAATACACTTTGTTTATAGTGAATAAAATGTTGGAAAATATTTTCTGTTCAGCGCCATCACAGACCCTCATTATAGTTGTATTTCTGATACTATCTTTCGACAAAATCAGAACGAAGGATTGTTCATAAATTGTACGTAATCGTTTAAAGAGCCGTTGATAAGTGACTAGTTGGGAGTTGGGGTACAGCTGAAGTTTCCATTTTGATCATCCTAAAAGAGTAACAAACGCTTAGCTCAAATTTGTGTTATGCAAATTATAGTTAATGTTATTTATACGTTGTTTATGTAATTTTATATTGGTGCATAGAAAGATTAATGTCAACTCTTAGCCCAAGCACATGATTTTCAAATAATTTTACTGATGATATACTAAGACACAGATTGTACACGCGGAAGACACACATAACTGTTCCTCTTCCTCTGACTATTTGAAGTAGAATACGTACACCTGACTTTCGAATTTTACTTCAGTGGTCATACACAATTCTTTTTGACTCGTTGTCTCTACAAGGTTACGAGTTTCGTTTACTATAACTTGGAACTACAGGTTTAAAAATCTTTTTGAGGCTAACACGGAAAAAATAAATTTTGAATCTGTCATTTCTTTATGGTGCTGTCATTCTAAAGAAAACAATAACAATATTAAATGCCATGAAATTAATTTTAAAATGTTCTAGAAAGAATTTTAAAATTTGGGTTTAGTACAAAAATTGCAAAAACTTCGCACTACCAGTGTGCCAAATCCCATTAATGTAATCCCAGTACCGTAGATTCGTCAGGACAGTCCACACAGACAGATATACGCTTCCTTTTATGATAGTAGAGAATATTCTAGATTGCTTTAGCGCAAACATGTGAAGCTGGATATTTGCAGACTTCAAATACAATGTGAGTAAAAACAAGTTAATTATGCAAAACACTTAGTAACTTTAAGGCTTAATTCGAGCATAATTACTACGTTGTTTATTTTGGAACACTAAACTCAAAATATTTTGTCACCCTCACTAATAAAAAGTTATAAAAGCATATTATGCTTTATTGTTCTCATTCAAGCACCTCGCACGAATCTGTAGGCCCCGTTGCCAGCTGATATGACGGGCTCCTCGTCCACCTACCTTTTACACAGTTTTTGTTTTAATAGAGACATTTTGAATTTTTTTAAAGCATTTCCCCCTAAAACATACTCTAATAAGTTATAATAGTAACATATACGATATATCACGTAACAAACAATACATTTTGGTAAAAAAGTTTGAATACACAAAACTAAACAGTTGGTTAATAAACATAGATACTTGTAATATGCAGGTTTAATATCCTGAAAATCAAAATCTTATTTGTATATGTACAATTCTACACTTGAAGTAAAAATCAAAGCAAGTGATTGAAATAGAATTCAAATTTTAATAATACTTAATAGAAAAAGTGTAAGCGTCCTTGAAAAACAATCATGAATTAATTATTTTACATTTTTCTTGGTTTCATCGTGGAGAATGTTACATTTTATGGATTTTTACATTTTAATTCGACACGTAAGAAATGTATTTTCAACATTATTTACAGTTTAGGAATTTTGTTAGTTTAATCGCGTTTTTTTTTATTATCATTTGACCCATTTGTTGCCATGGCAACCTATGTAGGGGCCCTGTTCTCCTTACCCGTGACAAGTCCGATCATACTCTCAATTCCGTGAAAAACTAATGACAAATCTCTACTTACTTCAATCAGAGGAGATATTATGAACTGCATTCTTACCTCCTTCAAGTTCAAGCCCATGGACTTGCACAGCAAATACAACGAAAATCAAGAAGCACAGCGCCCTCGTCATTTTTACTATGATGCATGAACTGACCCATCAAATTCCCTTATATAGTTTCGGTAATATATAAAAAAAAAGAGTTTAAAAGTTTCGAAGTGTTGAATCGATAAGGCCGATGTTTACGAGGGGAAATGTGAGCTGAATTGCAAAGTATTGTAGTTTCGCTGATTCCAGAGGGGGAGCGATCTGATTTCCATCGTGCTTACACAGTCGAGTTTGCTGAATTGATTTCATTCTAGGAATGAACTCGAGGGTGTCAACGATTCATGCTACTGCGATTTCAGATGAGTTTCGCACTTGCTCAGTTGGTTTTATGGATCTATGATCCTTTTCGCAACATTATGTCATAGTGAAATAGAAATTATTGAATCTACAGGCCTTAGACGTATCAACCAAAATATTTGTAAATAGTTTATTGACATCGCATTAGAGCAATACAACGGGCAATTGGCTACTGTCAGAAATGGATCACCAGTGGAAAGATCCGTAAACACCACCCCTTAAATGTGATACACACTAAGGTGACGTGATCAGCACCTGAGTTGGTGCACCACTCTCTGAACTTCTACACCAAGCCAATTTGATTATACATCTGGGGCCATGACAGATGTAACGTGAACAAGCCCCCATGTGCACGATAGTCTTTGATTGCACCTAGTTTCGAACTAACAAACCTAAATTTGATACACATATACTTTAGAACACTGCAGAAAACATAGGTTATTACTTTCCTGTCTGCAAACCAATCTATAGCACTTACAACCATGAAAAAAGGAACAAAGGTTGTCCTAAAATGAAGGACACTGAGAAGTCACAATTCTTCAAAAAATCGAATTTTTGATTTCAATTGCATTTAATAGAGGGCACCAAAACGGAATCGATTTTGCCGACGATGGATTCTATTTTGTATACAATTTTATATTTTTTGTATATTTTTGTATTAATACTAGGGGGCTCCGACCCCTACTCGCTTACGCTCGCCAACCCGATCAGTACTTTCAGTACTTTCTCGGGAAACCGTCTAAGAATCGAGCTAAACAACACAGTTTTCAATCCTGCGGCGGCGGTAACATTTTTTTAATATAGAGAGATACAGTTCAATCGATTGGCAATAGATTTAACTGCGACTGTTGTTATATTTAACCGTGAATTTTGTTTACTTGTGCTTTGGAAAGTTCTTATCGATAAGGTAAGGAGATGCTTTTTTGTCGTTTTCTCAAAATGATAAATTTTCAGGTGCGCTCTGTGAAAAAACTATTAAAGCTATCAGTCCGAAATTTTGCATACATATGTATTTGTATTAGGCAATTATGCTAAAATATAAACTATTGAGGAAATATGAACATAAATTTTTTTTAATGCTTAATTAGTAGGTATACAATTACAACATTTTCATGAGCTGATTTAAAATGCGTAAATTTTTTTTCCCTTGTTATTTTCAACAAAAAATATTTTAATGAATTCAAGAAACATTTCTAGTGATGGGGAAAAAGTTACTACGCAATATATATTAAGTTTTTTTACAGAGCGCACCCAAAGTGAACTCTATGTATTGAATTTTTTTTCACCGAGTTCTATATAAATGCTCTCTACAAAATATTTTGACTTTTAAAATTTTTATTTATAGCTTGAATTAATATTAAAATGCTTTACAAACATGTGTGCAAAAATTTATAATAGTACTTATAATAGCTTAAATTTTATATGCATTCTAATATAGGTCACATTTTCAGGATTTCTGGCCTTTGATGACTTCCCTGTGCCCCTAATTAGGTGTTTTATTATATATTGTATTAGCCAGCACGGCGTTGCCCGTGACAGCTCTTTTCGTGAGGTCAGGTGTGACCACTGCTCGCTAAACCCCAGTGATTGCTACGAATTCGTAGCCTATTGGATAACAGTCATAATGGCGTTGCCTTTGCTGTTGGTTTGCTTCGAAAACCAAATGGAAATTCGTAGCCTATTGGAATGAATTCGCTGCGAATTCCAATTTGGTTTGCTTCTTAAACCAAATTATGACTATCTTGAATTACGGTTTACTTAGCAAATTCGATAACAGCCATAACAGACGAGCCTACGGTGTCGGTTTGCTTCGAAAACAAAATAGGATGTCACAATCTCTTGCGAAAAAAAATTCGCTGAAAAATGATTTAATTAAAAAAAATCAAACGTATACCGTTTCTATCTGGTGTTAAATTTTCCGAAGATTTCAAATCCATTGAAATTTTCAATCTATCTTTAACAATCCCGATTTTACATTAATGCCTGCCAAAATGTTTTTTTATTTTCTTTGCTTTCTTTCACTGTAATTGTAATCAGTTTATTTTTAAACACGAATGTTGGCATGACGTCACATTCTCTTGCAAAAATATTAAAGATATTCAATTTTAAAATTTTGTTTATTTAAACAAAATCATATTTTTAGGTATCGATCTAATGTGAAATTTTCTGCAGATTTCATATCCGTTAAAATTTTTACTGTATCTTTAACGGACAAGAAGGTTAAAAAAAAAGAACTACATAACTAAAGTTAAAACTTTCTTTTTTATCCTCTGCTGGAACAACATTCCTCCGCTTAAAATGAAACCGTAAAAATTAAATTTAGAATCTGTTTTTTTATGCATTTACCATTTCAAAGAGAACAATAATAATTAAATTTCATTAAATTCATTTTTAAATGTTCTAGATTGAATTTTTAAATTTCATTAATTTCATTTGAAATTTTACCGCGACCCTAAAATTGCAAACAAAAATCAGACTACTTGTGTGCTAAATCCCATTTCCGTAAATGCCATAGATTCGTCAGGACTTTGCGTGTAAGAAACAAACACTTCCTTTTATAATATTAGAGCTTACTTATTATTATAACTCACAGTCAATTGATTTCAAACAGCTTCAAATGTCCAATGTTCCTGGGACAGCTTGTTTACAGCCGGAATGCGATACTCAGTAATACATATTGTTTTTTTAATTATTGTAATTAATTTTTACACTTAAAAAATATTCTCAACTAGGAAAAATAATATGAAAATCAAGAAACATACACAACTATTCCTCAAAAGAATATTTAAAACTATTTGAATAAAAAAATTAACTTTTTGGACATTGTTTATGCATTTTTTGGGGAATGACACTTATACAGAGGCTGTTCGCACATTTTTTAGACAATTTTAGTTAGCGGTAATAAAAAAATCGTTAGCTGCAAATAATTGCAGTTGAACAATGTTTATAAAAGTCAAAATTATCGTCTGCGGCTTGAGAGGTTTGTTTTTATTCAAAATGGCGTTTTTAACGAAGCAGTTGTTCGAAGGCTATATTTATGCTATTTCCGAAGAGAAATATTCATATTTCGTTATCCAAAAACGATGTGAGAGTCATGCTTTTGTGATATCTAAAGCGTCGATAGATAATATCGTCAACAAGAAAGGAAAAAAACGTCAAATTGGAGCCTCAAGTGGGACAAAAATTCCAAACAAGTATCCAAGGAAGAAACGAACATCTTCGACTGTTGCAAAGGTACGTTGTTTAATGTTAAAAAAAAATCCCCCTAGTCAAAGGACAGTTGCAATATCATTAAAATGCTCGGTGCCTACTGTAAACAAAATGATTAACGTTGATTTAAATCTTAAGAAAGCGAAAAAAAAAAGGAATGTGCATCGTCTTACTCCAAAGCAAATCGCTGAACACAGGACACGCTGCCGAATTCTATATGAGAAACACTTATCCAAAGAACAATGGAAAAAATTTGTCACAATAGACGAATCATGGGTGTATTTAAATGATTACAGCAAAAAAAAAAAAAGAAGAGCCATTTATTATCATAAAAGGGGAGAAAAAATGTAAGTACATAGTTCACATAATCGAAAGAAAGTTTTTCAAAGTGATTCATGATTGTTGATGGTTTTTCATGTAATGGCTAGTTAAAAATAACGAGAGTGGGAAAAAATGTCGAGATTAACTCCAAATACTATCAGGAACATATTTTATCGTCAATTTTTCTGAATGAAATACCATCGCTTTACCCACAGTGCCATCAATCTGTGGAGCTACATCAAGACAAAACTAGCAGTCACACATCAAAATCCACTGTAAATTTCCTAAAAGAAATGAAACAAAAAACCGGTATCAAGGCCATACCCTTCACTTTTATCCCTACTAAATCTCCCGATGGATCACCTATGGATTTTTGGGCTTTCGGACTTTTAAAATCTGCATTATCCAAACGTCGTCCCACAACCCTGACATGACTCTGGAAAGCTGCTCAGGAGGAATGGGATAGAATACCTCTTCTGACACTTCAAAAGGCATTATTATCCTGGAAATTACGGTGTCGAAAGATAGTTCAGAACAAGGGCAATCAAATAGAACATTTAAAACACAAAAATTTTATGTAATTTAGTTTTGTGAATACAATATACATTGTCTAAAAAATGTGTGAACAGCCTCTGTATTTGCAACCGAAGAAAGTATTGTGGAAGCCATAAAATAGTTAAAAGTGATTATTCTAATTCATTTTTCCTTCAAAATTTAACCATTTCAACCCTCGCAACGCCCAGTTATTCAGCTAGTGTAACAGAAAAGTGCTGTTCATTATGCTTCCAGCTCTATGTTATTACCAGTGCTCTACTAGCAAACACACTGATCTAGCAATCTGCGAGCTATAGACGGTGCAGGTTCGGTTGTTCTTACTGACCCTTGGTATATGTCTCTCTTCTATGTCAGAAAAACTCTCGTTGCGTCTGTTCGTTTTCAGTGGTGATCCAAGTCTTATTTACCTTGAAAAAGAAGACTAGCTCAATTCACTTTTTCAACTGTCAGAACATCATTATGTAGTTGGTAGAGATGTGGCAAGAAGTCATAGAAAAGAATGAACATTAAATAATTGATACGTAAGTTTTGCGTTTTCTGTGTGTTGGAGAAATTGTATTTTATATTACTCAAATAAAAACAACGAAGGGTTCTCATCTTTGAAACTAATATTCTCATCTATGAAAACTAATATTCTCATCTATGAAAACTAATATAAAAATCAAGAAATAAATAAAAATATTCTTCTAAAGCATATTTAAAATACTATTTAAATAAAAAAAATTATTAACTTCTTGGACATAGTGCATACATTTTTTGGTGGAATTACCCATATATTTGCATCCGAAGTAAATTGTAGAAACTATAAAAAGTTAAAAAGTCATTATTCTAATTAATTTTTCTCCTTCAACATTTAACCATTTCAACCCGATTCAGCTAGTGTAACACATAAGTTGATAAATTGTGTACAGAAAAGCGCCGTTCATTATGCTTCCAGCTCTATGTTATTGTCAGTGCTCTACTAGCAAACACTCTAGCAATCTGCGAGTTAAAGGTTCGATTGCTCTAACTGACCCTGGGTAAATGTCTCTTCTATGTCAGAAAAAACTCTCGTTCTGTGTGTCTGTCCGTTTTCGGCACATAAAGTGGTGATCCGAGTCTTATTTACCATCAAAAAGAAGACTCGCTCAATTCACTTTTTCAACTGTCAGAACATAATTGTGTAGTTAGTAGAGAGATGGCAAGAAGTCATAGAAAATAATGAACATTACATAATTGATAAGTAAATATTGTGGTTTCTGTGTTGCAGAAATTGTATTTTATATAACTCAAAAAAACCCGAAATAACTTATTTGCCAACCCAATAGTATAAAATAATTTGTCTCAAGATTCGCAATATCTCTAATTACAAATTTCTTTTTATTTAATTATATTACTAGCATAGTTGCATTCAAGATGTAAAAGTCTCGTCAAAGCTCATTTGGTAGTAAGTTAATTCACACACACGACCAGTGATATTTAAGTATGAATTTTATTGTTGAATCATGAATTCAGTCACCAACAGACAATTCTTCCCTGTGAAGGATATAACACAAAAAGGGTATTGAACCCTAATTCAAAATCCCTCATGGATTGCGGGGCACGCTGCTGGTTCCCCACACACTCAGAATAAGAATACCAAAAGAAAGAAGTTGGCGCCTAAAAAACTAAGATATCACCTTACCTTTGTTCTGAATATAAAAAAGAACATAGTTCAGCTACTATTACTCGTTTATACATATTTCTGTGTGATCCATCTAGAATATTTCATGTAGAGCATTCCACCTGGAATATTCCTTGCAGAACATTCCATCAAAATGTAATCATGTGAAAAATAAAAAGACTACAAAAGGCGAAGAGGATAGGATTAGGCTTACGAATTACTTTACAAATTATTATGATTAAACACAAGATATACCTGAATTTGAACGATAAACATTTCGGTTCAGGTGACAGAACCATGATCATAGCCATATTAGTCGGTCTGTTATCATGTATTATTGTATTTTTATTGTTTCTTCTCAGGGAAGGTCGCTCATAAGCTATAACATGTGAGGGTTTGCATAGAGCTCCGTCTAAATTCCGAGGCCCTGTACTAGGTAGAGGTAACGTGCCCTTCATAAAATACCAATGTGTATACAAAGTATTCGCTGACACACTAGCTCAAACGTATTAATGGTCTCTTCCTTTTGTGTACACTACGGTGTACAAACTTTCCATAATTCTAGGACCTTCTTCTTGTTTTCATAGCACGGTACCCTGTTACAAGTGACCCTTTCCCTGTGTTGGGGCTTTGCCCTGAACCTCTATCACATAAAGCATAGTTTTCTAATTTTGTTTACTCAACGTCCATTTACAAAGACAAATGTTTTCGGCGCCCCTCTGGAAAATTTTCTCCCGAATGCGGTGTACATATGGTACTTGCCGACCCTTTTCCCTAACACGTGGACGCTGGAATGTTTCGGAATGCGAAAACAACTTTAGTCTGTGCACGTGCGGCTCCTCGACGGCCCGGCGGCCCATTTGATCCATTCACAGCTGGAGTTTCCGTCGGTTCCCCAATCTCGTATCTGGGATCAAGTTTTTGCGGTGGGGGACTCAAGTCGGCATGACAGACGGTTTTCGCATCTGTGCGGGAGTGTTTCTGTTCTGGAGAGGACATAAACATCTCTAGAGGGCTCGGAATTCACCCCCCTCTGGTTGGCAGCTGCGGTTCTGTTTGAGCAAAGCGAACGTGGATTTTTAGGGGGATTCGGACTCGAGATTCAACGAGAGACAGACGTCTCTGTTTTGCCAATTTTGTTACTTTGGCTTCAGGCAGGTTTCGGTTGTCGATGGCTGTGCCCATAATGATCTTGTAAATATTTAATTTATGTAAATAAATAGTTTAATTTTTAACCAGCTGTCCATCAAATTCTTACATGACGGTACAGCGGTAATAATTGCAAATACAGTTGGGTCTGTAAGTTTGAATTTCAACAAAACATTTATGCACCAGTGCGTGTTATTTTAAAAAGCTAATTTGTGGAAATAAAACAACTCGAAACTGAAATTATAAAACTTTTTATTAAAATGAAACAAAAAAATATGAAACTGCACCTAAGCACACTAGATTGTTAAATAATAATGCTTTCTAACATAAATGAACTAACTAAAATCAAAAGTATATACTAACTAGCAGACCCGGCCACGCGTTGCTGTGGCTACGGTTTTTATTATATTACATAGTAGTAAACTATTCAAGGGAAACGGTAGAACACCAGTCATGGGGACCACCATGCTTTTTTACACAGATGCCATTTGTCAAAATACATGGCGACCTCCATGATTGATTTTCTACTACCGTTGATATTGAGCAAAAATCAATACAAAAGAAATAAATTTAAATTTTTTTATTTTTTGTATTCAAGTCTGTAACAAATGAGTACATTACAAAGTTGTTAGTAAATAACACGTAACACTTAAACTTATTAATGAGGTAGGTAGGGCAGATAGTTTTAAATTTTTAACAATAATGTTTATTATTTTGAATTATAAAATTCCACTGTATTACTTTTACTATAATATGAATTCAGTCTAAATAACACGTGGCCGGCTATGCTAATCACTGTATTGCGTTTACTACGAAATAAATTTAACTTATACTTTAGACTCAGCAACACGTGGTGGTTATGCCATTAAATTGTAGCTTATGTGAAACGTTGGTACTTTCAATACAGCGCCATCTGTTAGAATACTTACTCTATCTAGTCAACAGATACCGCAATAATTTGCAATAAAATAATATCGCGGCTATAAATTGAGATGAAGGCTATCCTATCTTTTAAGTTAGATCAAACTGCACACGGTGCGCAAATTTGATTGAAATCGGTTAAGTAGTTTAGGAGTCCATATCGGACAAACAACGTGACGCGTAATTTATATATATTAAGATTAGAAGGATGGGCCTGATGTGCTGACGATTTGTGTATATTAGACTCTATTTTCGACACCAGAATCCTTCAATCTCTACAGCCAACTATTGTATTTCCTCTTTTTAATCTTACGGTAGGTAATGCATTCATAATGACACTGAAAATCCTTCCCGAAGAAATTACTCTTTGTGTAAAATGTGATTGTTAGCCCGCATTTGGGCGTTTTAAAAAGCAAAAATTGTGTGCTTTCTTCTTTAAACCTGGTAACCTAGGTGAAGATTTATAAATTTATAACTGTACATATCGTATGGCTGTTATCTATGAACCGCTTCCTTAAAATAGAATTGATATGTGGTTTTCTATTCATGTAGCAATGTGGTGCTGTAATTGAACAAAACAACAATGATATTTACCGATAGTTATTTTATGTTGATCAGTGGTTCCAACTAGGGATGCGACATCGATGTCGATGTTTTCAAAACATCGATGTTTATACGTGTCGATGTTTTTACGTTGTCGATGTTTTATTTTTAAATGAAAAACGTATCGTTTTAAAAATTTTAAAAGTAACAAAGTAGCATAATTTTCATAATCAGCAAATTGAACATACTTATAGACCCAAGTGGCCAAAAGTGAAGGGCCTGAAAAGTAGGGATGTGAAATCGATGTCGATGTTTTCAAAACATTGATGTTTTATAAAAACATCGATGCATTGGAGCCGATGTTGCATCACTAGTTGCTAAACCAGTTTTTAGAAATGGGGGAAAAGTTTAAATTCACTGAATTTTAAAAACATCGATGGTTTGGGGGTGATGTATTGTCAACATCGATGTTTTAATTTTAAACATATATGTTTCAAAACATCGATGTTTTGCTGTCGATGTCGCATCACTAGTTGCTAAACCAGTATTAAGAAAGGGGGTGAAAAGTTTAAATTCACTGAATTTTAAAAATCGATGTTTTGCTGTCGATGTTGCATGACTAGTTGCTAAACCAGTTTTAAGAAATAGGAGGGGGGGGAGTTTAAATACACTGAATTTTAAAAACATCGATGTTTTTGGGTCGATGTTTTAATTTTGAACATCGATGTTTCAAAACATCGATGCTGTCGATGTCGCATCCCTAGTTCCAACCTGGCAGTGCTCGGATCACTAGTGTTTCGTTAGAATTTTGAAAGTGTTCGGTGGCAATTGGATAAATTACAAGATATTGCTATTATAATCATTCGTAAAATTACAATTTGTGAGTGACAGATGCTTCAGAGTTATTTATTTGAAAATGAGAAAACTATTTATATGATTTTACGAGATGCAGTAACATATTTTACTTGTTCCCGATTTACTTTGCACACCTAGTAGGCAACACGCGTAACATTCTATGTACCCATGACTATTTAAACTAGAATCGAATTGGCGGCATTTACAGTGGATGATCGCGCATTAGAATCATCGGTTGGAAGTGTGCTGGCTCTATGCAAGTAGGAAATGGATCAAACCAGTCTAACTAGAGTTGTGTTTCTGTGCTTTCAAATGAAGGTATCACATGTGTATGATTCGTTTGTTGTGTAATTGTGTTACGCAGGTGAGAATCTTTATTCAGCATATTTACAAACAATCCCAAATAAATTAAATATTGATCAATTATGGATATCTGTCCAACAACAATATCAATAAATATAAAACAAAGCCATAAAATTTTTATTTTGATTTTCAACTTCATATTTATGTTAACTAGGAATTTTCAATATTGTTACCTTCTTGCCTCAATATGGCAGCCATGGATTTGGCGGAAAATTATAGCTTACCGGCTCGGATTCGTTTTACCCCGAAATTCTAAATATAGGAACAAATAATATAATTTTCTTTTATACTCAAATAAATTCACACTGGATTGTTGTTATCTTTTATTTAGAAGCTTTTCAAATTTACGGAAAAGGTAATAAAATTCTCTACAACGTAGTTCACAAATGCTGACCGAAATCTGAAATACGAGTCTGAGCAACGTTCAGTTCTTTTCTGCTGTGCCAACTCCCACGTGGCGCCATCTATTGTCCGACATACATGGTGTCATCTATTATCCGAATTTATTTATTTTGCTCCTTTACACACTCCCCCTCTGGTTCCGGGTAGACGTCCCGTGACGGAACCAGAACCTACTTTCCCTGGTTGACGTCTCTTTCGCAGAAGCACTACAGACACAGTATTGGGATCTTGGCAAACCCCTAAAGGTACCTCTGGTGACGCTGGATTGGCTACTTCATTGATGGTGGGAGAACGTTGCGTTAAAATAATGTAGGGTCCATCACGACGAGGCATAAACTTAGCAGTTTTTCCTTGCATTGCCTTGCTTACTGAATGAAGCGATGCCCAAACTGTATCTCCTGGTGTATACTCAGCACCAGGACGTTTGTGTCTGTCTGCATATTTCTTCCTTTTATTCTGATTCTGCTCAACCAACTCTCTAACTTGACTGGTGACTTGAGCATTTCTTTTCGAAGCAACTTCAGCAATTCTTTTGAGCAAATCTTTTCAAATCTTTAAGGTGTAATTTCTGGAACGAAATTACCGTTGTCCATAACCGTCCTCATGTCTTGTGTGACAGCATCAATGGTCCTCAATTTCTTTCCAAACTGAAGGAACGACTAGCGCGTCTTTCTAGGAATGGCTCTTCGTTACGTGGACGATTCTATTCAGGACCGTAGGTTGATCGGTAGATATTAACTCGTGATAAGTGAATAGATTCTTCAGTTCTATTCTTTCGTAACTTTTTTTGATCCACAGTGAGCTATGATTGATGATTTACATGTTAAAATATTACCAGGACCGGACTGAGGGAAACCTCAATAGTTTTTGTCCATCTCCCGTCTTAGCTCTGTTGATTATTCTTGTAATGCTGTCACCACGCAACACTTAAATTTTTTCTTCAAGTTTGTATTTCGACGATTTTGAACTGTATCTTCAAATATTTCTCACTTCAGATTCATTTTCCCCTTTTAGAAGTAAAAATCTCTCATCTTCAATTGATTGAGTTCATATATATCTGCATGTATTAGTTCATTAGCTGTTAGGGCTCTACTTTCCACGAGTTTAATATCTACCGACCTACCTACGTTCCAAAATAGAATCGTCCACGCAACGAAGAGCCATTCCTAGAAAGACGCGCTAGTGAAGGAACGCAGCTGTTTAGCCTGTTAATACACACTTTGCAGTATACATCGCAAAGCATAGGCGTAACTAGGGTTGTTGAATGTGGGGGGAGTTGGTTTTCCCGAAAACTATGGACTGTACCCAGTAAATAGTGGAAGATAAAATTAATTATATTAATATAATGAATATATATTAACACTGTTGACATTCAATTCAATAAATATGATTGATATATATTAATTATTAATAATTAATTATTTTAATATCTATTAATTATTAGCCGATCAACCGGTCTGGTGGTTAAAGTGTTAGCCTCTAGATTGGAAGGTTCCTGGTTCAAATCCGGGTCAGTGCATGGATATTTGTAAGCGGATGGTGTAGAGGTGGCTGGAGCACCTTAAATCTGTCCAGGCCGAATGTCCTCATGTTGGGTTGTTGTGGAAGTTTGGCGACTCGGCTGTCAGCTCAGGTGTTGCCTCGTCATCTGACCGTGGTTCAAAATTACTTGGTGGTTTTCCTCGAATCTTCCCTTAGGAGATTGATCCCGGACCGTCGTCAAAAGCCCGTTGTGTTGCTCAAGTACGTAGTTAATTAAAATTACAAATACCATTACCTATTAATTATTAATTATATCAATATGGTAGGTATATATTATTAGTATTAATTAATTGATTATATTAGTAACTATTAATTAATTAACACTCTAACAAGTAACTATTCATTGATTAACAATAAAATTATGATTTTTAAAAAATCATAATTTTTTTAATACACAACTAAGGGGTTTCGCCTCCTGCTCGCTATCGTTCGTCAACCTCCGATGATTGCTACGTAATCATATTTAGCTCGCTTTGCGAACTATACTTTTCAACAATAAGGAGAAGGGGATTGCTTCACAATCCCTCCCCATTTGAATCTCAGCTGGATGGATCCCGGAGTCTAATCGTACTTCTGCATTGTGATCATTTTGATGAATTCCATGTAGACTTTTAAACTTTTTTGGCGTACGGACTCTCATTGAGAATTGGTTGAATTGAAGAATTGACTCTCATTGAGAATTGGCTCAAACGTCTTTTTTTTTAATAAATATCTACGTAGGTCAAGAGCTTGATTAACATCATATTGCACTCCGGCCAGAAAAGTGATGCACTCAAAATTGCAGAATTTGAGAAACATGGACTTAAGTGCTCAAAGCTTCGATTACAAAACTAAAAGAAAATATGGGATGTGAAACATTTGGGGAAGATAAAGCAAAATTAATTTTATTCAAATCAAAAATTCTGGATTTAAAGAACAAATTCAGTGAGCTTTTTGATAAAATTTGTGAATTGTGTAAGGACGAAGAATTAGATACTTTTTTGCTGGAGTCTCAAGAACTCTAGGAGACCATTGATAGATTGAATTTAATTATTCTACGTGTTGAAAATCCTGTGGAAACTGAAAATAAGGTAGTTAGTTCACAGTAAGTTATAAATGTGAGGCTTCCAGAGTTTCACATTCCAAGTTTTTCTGGGTGTTCAATTACAGAATGGCTCTCCTTCAGTGATTTGTTTTGAGCAAGTGTTGGTTTAAACAATAAGATCTCTCAAGCTCAAAAATTGCAATATTTAAGGGGTGTTTTAAAGGGAGATGCGCTTTGCATCATTCAATCTCTTCCTATTACTAATGCCAATTTTGACATCGCTTGGGGTCTTCTGAAGGAGAGGTATTCTAATAAACGAGAACCTGTGTTTGTATTACTCAAAAGGCTCATGTCTATGCCTCAATTGAGAACTGAAAATGCACATAAATTATTAAACATTGTTGACATTGCTAAGGAAATAGTTCGCTCATTAGAGAGCATTGGTTTCAAAATAGAAAATTTTACAGATTCAACTATAGTGTTTGTTATAATTCAAAAATTAGACCCAGCTACAAGAGCATGGTAGGCAGGAAATCTTAAGAATGACACTATTCCATCCTTACATGGTCTGCAGCAATTTTTAACCCTTCACTCCCGAACACTGCAACAAACCAAAATTGAAATTTCAAGGAAGCCAGTTCAAAAGGTTTCATCATTTGCTTCCCAAATAAAGGGACAGTGTGTTTACTACACTCATTGCCTTAAAAATTTGCGCACCAAGAAATAATTGTGGGATTGTAACGAAACTTGGCATGAAGGTACATGTCGGTCAGATATGCAAATGATTAGAAATGCAGTTTGATTGCGCATTGCGTAATGCCACTAGATGGAATTGAATTTCGTTCTCCTTGGAGTATAAAACAGGAAAGCAGAGTTTGTTTGAATGTACTTAATCTTTTGCAAAGGAAACGCTGAGGTAGACTTGTCGTTACGCCGCCATCGTCCTACCATTGCTGGAGCACCGTCATTATCAACGGATAGGATTATTACTCAAAGGTAGTTTTTAAATCAAAAAAATCATTTCAATTCATTAAATATTGCTTCACCTTTCGTATCAGTTTCCAAACATTTGATAAATAACAATATTATTGGAAAAATTTTCTTTTACAAATCTCACAAAAGCTAAAAGTAAAGCTTTGTTCCCTGGCAAAGTCGCCGCGTCAAGCTGTATAGAGAATTCAGATGTTTTTTAGTACTCGCATAGAGAATTTTCAACGCACTGAGCCCATTTCGCCAATTCTTCTCTGTACTGTGTTATTACTCAGTGAAATTCTTATAATATCAAGAGTTGGTTTATGCAGCACGGTGCGTTTTACCCATAGTAAGAAAGATAAGGAAGTGCCCTAACAATGTTTCGCTACCGGTTTAACTGAAGCCGGTATTTTGCCGACTGTTTTGAAAAAGCTAAATATTTATCTTCTACTGTTGCTATGGACTTTTGTTAAAAGTTTCTTAAGATTATAAAGTTTCATTGATTTGTTTGACAAAGATTTATTGCATAGCAGGCGCATAGATAAAGTACCTTTTCCTGATAACTGAATAAAGCAACATTTTAAACATTCGGTACTATATTATTTACATTTTTTTCTTTGTCTCACATCATACTGTTATTAGTAAAAAAGACACAAATTTAAGATTTAAGAAAATAAAAAATTATTTCTATTCTCATGACGTAAAAATCGCTTCCAATTTATTTATTGTTATTTATTTTAACTTTCATAATTAAAGAAAATGGGTTACAATTACTTTACTTTATTATTAAACCTTTCGTAGACCCTTTGACGTTGTCCATGCACCCCCAAATTAATTTTAATTTGCCACAGACCCCCTTTGCGTTCTCACGGGCCCCTGGGAGTTCGTAGGGACCACTGATTTAGAGGTAGTGAGTGACCTCATTACACAGGCTTTAATTGCAACCTTGAAAAGCTTCCTTTCAAGGAGAGGAAAACATGTAGAATTAAATAGTGACCGTGCAACTAAAATGTTATTGGAGCTGACAAAGAACTCAGGTTTATCTTAAAAACACTAATTACCCCCAAACTGACAATGATGTGCTCAGTTATTCTTCTTCTGAGGGAATCAAATGGAGCTTTAATCATCCTACAGCCCCTCACTTTGGAGGACTATGGGAGGCTGGAGTTAAGTCAATGAAGTATCATCTAAAAAGTCCATGGGAGATACTCTGGTCACTTTAAAAGAGTTATGCACCCTCACTAAACAAATCGTAGCATGTCTTTATTCAAGACCACTCTGCCCATCATCGTCTGATCCAAATGACCTCGCACCTTTAACACTCAATCACTTTCTTATAGGCTCAGCTTTAACAGCATTTACTGAATCAGATATATCACATCTATCATTATCTCATCTTGGTTGTTGGCAGCTGGTCAAACGTTTAATTCAAAAATTTTGGAAAAGATGGAGCAGCGAATTTCTTGCAAGATTACAACAACGTCCAAAATGGTGCAATGCCAACATCGCAGTTGGACAATTGGTTCTCTTAAAAACTGAATTATTACCTCCATTAAAATGGAAACTTGCCCGTGTGCTCGAAGTGCACCCAGGAAATTATCAAAGGGTCAGAGTATTGACATTAAAAACTGACGCTGGTATATTAAAACGTCCAATAACTAAAATTTGTAGATTGCCATTGGACTAATTGCCGATTTGTGAACATTTATTCTAAATTTATATTGTGTTTATTTGTGTTTTTGATATTTTTCATTTATGTGGGGTTTTTTTCACATTATTATGCTGCCTCTTCAGACAATCTGACAATTTTAAGTTCTTTGAAACGCCCAGGAGGGTTTTAAGGGTGGGAGAATGTTTAATCGTAATAATTTTAAAAGTAATTCGGAAGCCTTCATCCCATCCTCTTCCTTTTTTGTAGTCTGTTTACTTCTCACGTGATTCAATTTTGATTGGAATGTTCTACAAGGAATATTCTGGATGGAATGTTCTACAAGGAATATTCTGGATGGAATGTTCTACAAAGAATATTCTGGATAGAATGTTCTACATGGAATGTTCAAGACGGATCACACAGATATATGTATAAGCAAGTAACAGTAGCTATGACTTATGTTCTTTTTTGGTCAACAAGATCAAGTAATTTCTTAGTTTTTTTAGGCGCCAACTTCGTTCTTTTTGGATTCGTTTTCTGAGTGTGTGGGGAGACAGCAGCGTGTTCCGCAATCCATGAAGGATTTTGCCTTGGATTACAATACCCCTTTGTGTTCTGTTCTTCACCGGAAATAATTGTCCATTGGTGATTGAATTTATGATTCAACAATAAGTTTCATACAGTCCACTATCACTGGTCATGTGTGTGAATTGACTTACCACTAAATGAGCTTCGACGAGAATTCTACAGCATTTGCCTCTTTTTATATGACTAACGCTGATATCAAAGGTGGGGGTCCATACGCTATGAGAGTTATTGGAGTTGCTAAAGTAAGAGCAATCACGTGTCTACAAACCAGCACAACGCCTCAATTTGGCCAAATTTATATAAATCTCACCCCGGCAAGAAAAGTGACGAAGTCAAAAAATAAATATTTTGCTGTTATGTCAATGAAAAATATGTACGAGGTGCCCCAGCGTGTTATACACTATCTACCAATAAGTATGTGGACGTCCATGATAGAAAGGAAAATCAAAATTTATTCATATTCAATAGTTGGTAGAGCCTCCACGAGAGGGAATTACAGCTTTAACCCTCCAAGGCATGCTTTGAACAAGTCCTGATATGACGGTTAGTGGTATTTTCTATTACTCGGCTTGGAGAAGACTTGTAAGTTCTTTCATCGATTTTGGACTGTTTTGCACCCCCTTAATTCGGCGATCCAATTCGTCCCAGAGGTTCTTGGTAGGATTCAGGTCTGGGCTCTGTGCAGGCTAGTCCATTCAGTTAACCCCATTGTCACCATACCAATCCATGGTGGACCTCACAACATGACAGCTGGCGTTGTCATCCTGGAAGTAACATGGGTCCAACCCGTAAAACTGCCACAACGTAGGAAGCACACTGTCATACAAAATAGTGCAGTAATAGGCAGATCGGCGTTGAGCTTATCACGAATTTGGACCAAGTTTCCCTGTCCATACCAGGAGAAACAACCCTAGACCATAATTCCACATCTTCCGAACTTTAATGTGGGCACAAAGAATTCTGGCAGGAAGCGTTCTCCAGACATGACAGACCCAGACCCTGCCATCCGAACGGTGAGGGTGAACCTTGATTCGTCTTTCCAGATAACTCGTTTCCACTGATCTACGGTCCACTTTCGATGTGCTTTGCACCACATTAACCGAACAGCGCGGTTGGACTTAGTGATCAAAGGCTTATGGGCGGCAGTACGACCATGAAAACCAAGCAGATGTGCTTCCTTGCAGATGGTATTAATTGAAACAACACTTCCGGATGCCTATTGAAACTCCTGGAGTATGTGGGCCACCGGTTGGGTGCGGTTCTTCTAAATTTCGCTGGACAGCACCCGTCGGTCTATATCTCCCAGTTTCGAGGGTCTGCCGACTCGGGGCACATTACGACAATCCCCGCTCACCTTCCACTTCTGAATCTCATAGGCCACTGTCCATTTTGGGTCATTCAGCTCTAGAAATGCCAATGTTGTTTCCTACTCGATTTTTAACGGCGGAAGGCGTGACGTATATCATGACCGCACAGATCGTCATTTGCATGGGTGTCCAAATACTTATTGCTAGATAGTGTATTACTATTCTATAGAATATAATAGAAGTTACCACCATAAATATTTACCTAAAATTTAAAAGAAAGTTATACTATTTCAATATAAGTAGGTTTAAAATGTTCTAGATTGAATTTTAAAATTCAGCGGGACCCAAAATTTGCAAAAATTTCGGACTACATTTGTTCTAAATCTCATTACTGTGAGTGCCATAGATTCGTCAGGTATTTTATCACAAGAAACAGACATACAAACACTTCCTTTCATAATAGCTATACCTTAGGAAATAAATGCTTTATACCGTAGAGATACATGAGAAACACATTGTTTGGTTTAACAAACTTATACAATTAGAATCGCTTTATTTCTTATCCTTTTAGGATAAGAAACAATGCGATAAAATTCAATAAAATACCAATCAAAACGGCTCAATTAAGACCAATCCTGGCAACTATGTGGGAATGATCCAAACACTGTCCTAGTGTTTGAAGTTGCCTTTCACAAATTCTGGATGATTGAGAGCGAACACGTAGATAAAAACAGATCATGCAAGAGTATAAAATGGTTCAATTTATCTGGAATGGATGCTAGTCTCAGTGTGAAAGTATGAGGTATCGAAGAAGAATCTGAGCAGAAGCTACCCATTGCTCATGACAAATGCCATCAACCACTTACAGCACGAAACCATTTGACGTTGAAAGACAACCAGTTTTTCAAGAAACCAGCAGTCCCTGGTTGAGATTTTGCGGTGCAAATCAAAAACATTGAAATGGAAACTAGAGTTCACTAACAAGATTTGCGTACTAAAAAATGTCCGCCATGTATAATTACTCTTTACCCTGTGACCGAACAGATATGTTTGCATGCGCAAAAATGATGTCTGAACACATTGCTTTACATACACTACCCTACTTTTATGTACCGGACAGCAAGATGTGATGGTATAAGGGAAATAATACATGCTTTTATATGGGGATGGTCCCCCACGTGCTAAAATTACACTAGCAACCCTTCTGTGCATACTTTAAGCAAGAGTTTGATATACAGCTATCGGTATTTGTGTTTATTCCTGCTGCAAGAATGAAGCCAGCTCAGTTGTAGATTTCGAACGTGGTTCCCTGGTCCGTAAACGCAGCTCTAACTCGTCGTACAAATGTTGTATGGTGTTTAAGTTGGGACTCTGAGCAGGCCAGGGAAGACGTTTTGCATATATATCTCGATACCACTGCTTGACAGAGGCTGCAACATGACACTGACCGTTGTCGTCCTACAAGTAACATTCGAATATTCCATAAAATTGCCATAGCGTAGGAAGAACCTGATGGACCAAAAATGTTCATGTAGGTGTCGGCGTTTAATTGACCAGGAAAAACATGCAAAGGTCCCAGGCCATACCAAGAAAAGCACCCCCAAACAAGTAGTCGGATTTAATGAAATACGCTGGCGTCCGGTCCATTATTATAGGGTAGTGTATATATATACAGTAAAACCCCGATTAACCGTACTCCGGTTAATCGAAACACAGGTTATATTACCCGTGAAACTAAATGCCTCCAAAATAATCTACAACAACAAAAAAGCACGCACGGGAATAATCGCGAGAGCGAGCTCTCTAAAAATATATTATGAATTCGTTTGACCTTCAAAGCATTTCAGAATTACATACATACTGTATAAAGATACAAAATACGTTGTAATAGATGTTCATGGCTTAACAGTGAAACTCGTTATCTGAAACAGCTTTCCCCCTTTAGTTCGGTTAACCGGAGTGCTGTTTGTGGATTTTGTTTGTCACCGAATTTTAAGTTAAAAGGTTACTCATAATATATGCCACAAATTTTTACCCTGTACCTTACCCTTTTACCCTGTAACGAAATACGGATGTTTGCATGTTGAAATATGGTTTGTACTCATTACTTGATATATATTTCAATACACATATAATCGCTATTCAACTATTTAACACTACCAACTGCGTGGCCAGAACGGCTTGCACGTAACAGTTCTTTTCGAGGGGTCAGGTGTGACCACTGCTCGCTAACACTCAGTGATTGCTACAAATTCCTTTACGAATTCGTAGCCTATTCGATAACAGTCATAATAGTGTTACGCGTAGTGTTGGTTTGCTTCGAAAAAAAAATGGAAATTCGTACCCTATTGGATTGAATTTGCAAAACAAATTATGAATGTTATGAACTATGGTTTGTTTCGCAAACCAACTCCAAGGCAACTTCGTCATTGTGAAATGGGGCCAAATTTGATAACAGCCATCATGGCGTTTGGCGTTGTCCGTGGTGTTGGTTTGCTTCGCAAACCAAATAGGAATTCGGCGTGACGTCACAATCTCTTGCGAAAATATAAATATTTAATTAAAAAATAATTCATTAAAACAAAATCAAACGTATGGTATCTATCTGTTGTCAAAGTTTCCGCAGATTTTCTATCCGTTGAAATTTTCAATCTACCTTTCGTACCCGATTTTACAAAAAAAGAAGTAAGTAATGCCTGCCAAAATGTTTTTTATTTTCTTTGCTTTCGTTCGCTGAAATCGTAAGAGGGCAGGTAATGTAATATTTTTATTTTTGAAACACAAATGTTGGCGTGACGTCACATTCTCTTGCAAAAATATTAGATATTCAATTTTAAAATTTTATTTATTTAAACAAAATCATATTTTTAGGTATCGATCTAATGTGCAATTTTCTGCAGATTTCAAATCCGTTGAAATTTTTACACTTCTTTAACGGTCTAGAGGGTGGAAAAAAGAACTACATAACTAAAGTTAAAACTTTGTTTTTTATAGTCTGCTGAAAAAGACCTTCACGCAAAATGAAAACGGAAAAAATAAATTTAGAATCTGATCTTTCATACTGTTACCATTCCAAAGAAAACAATAATAATTAAATTTCATTAAATTCATTTTTAAATGTTCTAGTTTGAATTTTTAAATTCGCCGTTAACCTAAAATTGCAAAAAATTCGGACTACATGTGTGCCAAATCCCATTGCTGTAAGTGCCATAGATTGGTTAGGACTTTGCGTGCAAGAAACGAACAAACAAACAGACAAACACTTCCTATTATAATATTAGAGACGCAACCATATCAGCGCATACCAATTCTTGAAAATTATGAAATGAAGTAAACAAAAGACGAAATTTACAAGAAAAACCGTTTTTATTAACATATCTTGAAACATAAATTCACATTTAAGCTAATTTCAATGAATAAAAATTGATATCTAAATTTTTAAATAAATTAATATTGAATAAAGAAGACACTTTTCTAAATCCTTCGTGACACACATATCTACACTTATTGTAAACAATTAGAATTTTTCTTCATGGCTGATTTCTTTATTTTCGTTCATTTACCATCACTTATTGTGCAATTAGCGAGCGCATGCTGCTGTACCAGCAGGAACGCACTTTCTCAATATGAAGTCGAATTCTTTGCCTGATGGACAGTCTTTTAGCTCGGGTTTACCTCCCTTACACCTGATGAATTTCTTGCAGTTTCTGTGGTAGGGGAAATCTCCATTTGGCTCTGGACACTCAAGACCTGTAAGAAAACCATTAAAGTTACTGTTCGCCGGAATGCTCATAACTTATCTATATAAAGCAGAGTTGGCGTCCTTCTGTTTAGCTGGAATTAGCCTTAAAAATAATTTTGAGTATAAAACGATTGCTGTGTACGCAGCTCTGATTGTTTCACCAGTGTTGATCGAAAATAAAGTTTTCCAATAATATTGTTTTACCTGTATTGCTTGAAAAATAAAATTTCCAACAATATTGTTTTACCTGTATAGCCTTAAAAAACAAGTTTTTCCAAAAAAATTAAATTTGTAGTAATCTATATATATAATTCTCTTACGTGGCACGCAAAACAGACGTTTTTTGTAATCGCGTTTTGGCAACACTGTACGATTGTTTGTTTATCGCGAAGTCTCGCGCATCGATTGAATTTATAGCGTTATCGGATAAAATTTTATTGAAAAAAAAAAGGAAATTTTAATGAGCTGTTGCGGTTTGTAATAGAAATCTAAGAAAGCGGAGGAACTTTTCAGGGCTATTTAAAAAACGATCCTTTTCAAGGCTAACAATTATAGTACAACAAGACTCATGCACTACAACTTTCGACAACAAACTCAGTCAAAAAGTGTATGGGTGGCTCGAGTACTGGGGAAATGTACACACAAACAACATGCTGGGTATTCAATTTCCAAAGCAGCGTTCACATTGCGAGTAAAAATTTGCTCAAAGTTTTCATTTAAATTCTGATTCCAGAGGTACTGTATATATCTTTTATGTAATACAACAAATTTAGATTTGAAAATTATTTTTTTTGGAATATCTTATTTTGTAATCAATCCCTTCTGCTAGGACACGTGTCTTCATTGATGCGAGCGA
This sequence comes from Metellina segmentata, assembly GCA_947359465.1. Classification (NCBI taxonomy): domain Eukaryota; kingdom Metazoa; phylum Arthropoda; class Arachnida; order Araneae; family Tetragnathidae; genus Metellina; species Metellina segmentata. Next base: position 30,601,448 of record OX375881.1, read on the forward strand.
AGCGAGCATAGGTTCGCGCAGCGAACCAATGAGAATTGCGAAGCAATCCTCCGGGGGTTGGCGAGCGTTAGCGAGCAGGGGGCGGGCCCCCTAGTTATGTTTAAACTGTCTTTTTACTTCTTCCCATGATATAAATAATTGATAATTGTTTTAGTACATGAAGATAGAATATCCAAAAACATTTAATTCTATATAATCTACATTTTGTAATGGAACACGAAAAGCCCAAACGAAAAACTCATTGATCAAAAAGCGTAATTTTTCTACTCGGTATCTACCAACACCAGTATTGATGTTTCATTTTTTAGTTTTATTTAGAATTCTGTATATACGTATTTGAGTTGACCTGCACCTTATATAGAAATTTTTGTAGTCTGTCAGTAGAAGTGCGATGAATACGAAATGGAGTATATGGATGGATATGTCATGTATACATATTTGCGTCCTATGTAAATTGTAGAAACGATGAAAAAGTAAAAACGATATAAAAAGTTATTTTCCGTACACTTAAATGATGGTGGCATTCTTTTAAGAGAGAAGTGATTAGTCTGAACACTTTTCAATCAAATTTAATTAATGAAATAATTTGTGTAAATCACTCAAAATCAACGAATTTGATCCTCTTCATTACTTTTTTTCTCATATACACAGGTTTTTTTAATAAGGAACAGATATATTCACGGTTTTACTCATAATGTCTACAGATAATGAATATCCATGACAGTGAAAAAAATCACAACAACAAAAAGATGAAGCATAATACACGTGAAAACAAACCGAGAATAAATTCACTTTTTTAAAATTCTTCAGTAAAAAATGTTTTAAATTATGGAAATTGTCAAGGAAAACGTTGAGACTCACGTTCAGATCTTTCGATTTCTTCTGAAATATCTTCTGAAAGTTCTCCTGGAATGTGAAAGATTTAACATGGATTAGTGGAATGCAAATGAAGAAAAAGTAAAATAATCATGGATAATCAGACAGTATTAAGAAAACATTTTCTAGGATGATCCAGTCTCACATTATGTCTTTATCGTTTGATTAACGAATCAATTTTACTTCTAATGACTTAAATCGGCCTTAGTGAAGTTCTAATAATGTACAGACTTCTGACTCCAATATAGTTTTACCACACATCTCAGGCAACTAATATAAACACTTTTATCAAGTAATGATTTCTGTGTTTTTCAAACAAATTGTTAAGATAGTTACTAACCATTATTATATTTTCACAAAGTCATTTGAATTCTATCAAGGGCTAAATTACAAAATCAGAAAATTACCTTCACTCTTCTTATTCTTACAGGATCTCTCACAAAGTTCCTTTGTGTAGAAACTGTTCCTGTTTCCATCGCAACCGCCATAAATAAACGTCTTGCATTCTCCCTCTTCGCTATCGTAGTAGTATTTTTCGATTTTGGCTTTGCAAGGACCTTTCTCGGCTGGCAGGTTACAGTATTCAGGGATAGCGGAAGCTACTGAAAGGTGCAGAACAAGCAGAAATCAACAATACTTCTACGTCACGCCCTACACGACAATTGTTTACAATATTCCTTATCGTGACCACCGATATTGAAGTCGTACACAAAAAAATATGAGCCAAATAAGACAAAGAACAGAATATACAACGCCATGAAAAGGTTCCTAGAAATAAAACATGCAATCAATTTTGTAACGATTTCCTGTCTCTCACCACGTTGGTTAGAAACACGTTTTGATTACAAGAACAGTTGTTCTTATGTTCTAGTGGACGGCAGTGCCTGTGTTGTGATACGTTGTGAGATCGTAGCGTCGAGAAGAAGGAATGTTTCCACAAGGGAGCCGAGAGCCACATGTGTGGAAATAACTCAGGGTCGGTATCTGTTTCTTGTGCACCCCGATTTCCACCTTCCTTCCTTCCTTCGAATGGAAGCAGACCCCTCCGTACCGAGTTACTGAAAACCCACAGCGGATTAGCCGAAGCTAGGGAAAGCCTCTAATGAGATAATGGAGAAGTGGGCCTGGTGACACGCCGTCCGAAAAACCCTTATCTGTCCAGGATGAACACGATAGGGCGTGGACGTGGTCGACCCCGGAATGTGTGCGCTGAAGATATGTGGTCCGGCTCAAAGATATCAGTCAACCTTAGGTCCGTTTCGAGCCGGAAAAGTTTTCTTCATAGATTCGTGCCGAGGGGCGTCAGAGGCGCACACCCAGGCATCTCCTAGGAACCTATACCCCGATTTCCACCGGACAGCGGGTGTTTGTGAAGAACCACCGGTTGTCAGTTTTTTCGCACGTGTGGGGGATCTGAGACCCCTTGAGTGGGAGGTGAATTGGAAACAGAAGCGACGCGGAGGACGAAAAGGTTGATGCCCCGAGAAGGAAGAAAGGGGACTCGAGCTAGGGAAGCCAAAGAGGAAGGTGGTGAACGAGGTAGCTCTCTGGACAATTACACGGGGAAGTCAAACCAAATTGAAAACCAAAGACAAACTGTGAGAGATGAAAGTTACCATTTCAACAGGAACAATCTTGCAGTTATCGGTTGTAAAATCCAGTGTAAATAGTGGTCCGGTTTTATGGAAATTCTTTTAAAGACAAAATTAAACTGCTTAAAACGAAAACTGTTGAGTCTCACTCCATTTGTAATAGCGTGGAGTCCCAAAACGCCACAACGTTCAAGAACATGAAATATTGGGTGCTATTATGAAAAAGAACACGAATAAGGACAAATTTGTTGTACACTTCAGAGGAGTGAGGAAAGTTTTTGCACCGGACTGAGTAGTGTGTGTATTTGATACTTTATATTATATTGTAAATAAATGTCAGTGTCCATTTTAGGTATGCTGTGTCCCCCTGTTCTTGGCCGCTCCTACACAGACTGGCTATCCAATTAGACATCGTTCGGTCACTCTGACCAATATAAAACTCAAGGAATAAAATTTTAGGTTTTAAAGGTCAGTAATGAAAACGTTCACATATTTTGGAATTGTCAAAGAAAATTCCCAGATTTGGTGATAAAATATTCATAAATTACAAAAATGAATTAATTTTTTTAAAGTCTTCACATTTTAAGGAAGGTTTTTATATGTATTATACATGAAGGTATAGGAGTATTTCACTCATTAAGAAGTAGTGAGCAATTAATATTGTTGCATAATTAGGTACAAAAACGTATTAAGTACAGAGAGTGCTTCACTGAGATGAAATTTTATTCATTGTATCCCGCTGGTGAATATTCGTTATCTAGTCAGGATTCTAATCCTCAGGGGGAGGCGTCGAACTGGTGGAACGCCAAGAATAATTTAAGGTTAAAATGATATTACGATAAAAGATAACTGCCATGTGATTCTATGAGTATTCAAATCAAAGTACTTTTAATGAAGTCAAGAGTTCGGAGGAATTATAGTGAAGTAACTTTTTTATACTCTCTAAACAGAAAAAAATATCTTTGATTTTTGAATGTTTCTTTCTAAACAATAGTTTCACAAACAATATACTATAGTGCGACTCCCAGGAGAGAGCAGTCGATTCACGTGGTTTTGAACTACATTAGTTAAATTAAAAGAGTGGTGGTGTAATAAACAAATCCTTTCCATAATGTCTTTCGTGCAGTTTCAGTTTCTGGATCAAACCTTATAGTTCAGTGCCGACAGCGACAGTAGTGATAACGTGTTTGCAGGGAAAACACACTGCCGTCGCCCTACGTGATTTTACGTATACCAGTTTTCTCCTGACGAATGTTCACGCGTGTTCAGATATCAACTGACTCAATGTCGACTGCCTTCTCCCGGGAGTTGTACTCAACACAAATCTATGAATCTTCTTCTCGGTATATATATCAGAGTAATTTAGTAAATTGAAAGTGCAATTTTAGTTTTTAAGAAAAATTATATGCAATTTGCTCTTTAAGTGATACCGCCCAAATGATATTCTCATCTATGATATTCACTACAGCTCGACCTTACTTTCTTTCTTTCTCAGAAAAACCATTCGGTTTATTTTAACTCAAAGCGGCTTAATAGTCAATCCCACAGCTTTATGAAGAACTTAACCCTCTGTAAGATGACATACATAATTCCGCCTTGCAACTTTCAGTCTTCCCTACGTGATATTGAACCAATTTTTAGCTTATTGACCAATAACGTCTTCCAAAGTACTACTTTATTGTACGAAAATTAGTAATGGAATCTGTCCAGAATATTCAAATCTAAGGTAAGCACCTCTATAGAATCCTTCCAAAAGATTCTATTCCAAGGAAAGATCCAGTAGAATAATTCCAAAGGATTCTTTTTCAAGAAAAGATCACATAGAATAATTCCAAAGGATTATGTTCAAAGAGCCCCTCAAAGACATATTTCCTTAACGCACAGGACTCGAAATACCCGGGTGCACAGGTGCACTGAGCACATGACGATAAAATTGTGCACCTAATTTTTTTCCAGCTAGGTGCACACAGTGTAACTAGCGTTAAAAAAAAAAGGGGGAGGAACGTGTTTTATGTTACTTTGATGTTTGAACAAAATATTAGTATCGACATCGCTCGCTCTAAGGGAACGTAATTAAAATTCCTAAATACATACTAAGCGAAAACAAAATCGCTGTACCGTAACGGGTTACGCGATAGCCGCGTGCAGTAGAATTTCGGTATGTGAAAATATTTTTTATTTACTATCTACTACGAACCTATATAAACATACCCAACTAATACAGTAGTTTACATTACATTAACACGCTTATATTACGGGGTTTTTTTTAATGTGCACCTAACATATAACCTGTGCACCTAATTTAAAAACTTAGGTGCACAGTGTGCACATGTATTAAAAAATCTATTTCGAGGCCTGCCTTAATGTGTGTATGAGCTTCAGGTACCCGGTGTACTTTAGTGATCTTTTCGTTCCCATGGGAATGTAGTAAACACAGCGGTCGCCCTCTATGAATACCTAATCGATCTTTTCCTGCTTTCATCCCACTACTCTATTCCCCAAATCACCTTTATTCCTTTTCCCGACATTTTTCGCGTGATGTTGCTTTGTGTTGGGCGCAGCTTGCCCAGATTTGGCTTTTGCGCAATTTAACCTAAAAACACTTATTTATTCCAAGGAAAGTACCAAAGAAATATTTCCAAAGGAATATATTCTAAGCAGGCCAATAGAATCTTTCTAAAAGTTGGAAGGACACATGGATTCTTCCAACCAATATATGTGTTTATTTAGCCATTAAAGTGTGTAATATAGTAAAAGCAATAATGTACTACTCGGAAAGTGAGGGTTAAAGTCAAAGTTTTCAAATATTCTTACCCTCAGAATGTTTGGAACACTGCTTCAAGCACTCCCTTTTTGTTTTGTAATTATTCCCGTTTCCTCCACATCCACCGTATATGAACTCAATGCATTTGCCTTCCTTCTTGCTATAGTACCATCTCTGAAAGCTTCCACGACACTTGCCTTTCTCAGGAGGAGATTTGCACTCGGGTCTTATTTTTTCTAACTGTTCTGAAACATCATCTACAGATTCTATTGTAAAATCTTCTTCATACATACTTGTAGAATCTTCTTCATACATACTTGTAGAATCTTCTTCAGATTCTCTTGAATCACTTTCTTCATACATTCTTGTAGAATCTTCTTCAGATTCTCCTGAAATAAACGTATAAAAAAATGAATAATGATAATCATGGGTAAACAGATATTATTCACAAAGTTCTAATTTCTAGGATGACCCAGTCTCAACCTATGTTTTGATTGTATGATTAACGTAACAGTTTTACTTATACGATAACCCGACTTTGATTTACGCTGATTAAACTAAACATTGGTCGAATAACTATTCTTCAGATCAGAACTAATGGCACCCATAAAAAGTTAGATGAACATTTAAACTCATATAATCACAAACTTTAAAAAAATGTGAAATTAGCACCAAAAGGCTTCGCCCCATGGCCAAGACGTCAAACATGAAATTATTTTTTCAAATTTTATCTGATCCTTTTTACCGTTTATATAAGTACAATCATCTCACACATACATGGATTATTTATTTCACCAACCATTAATTTGCTGTAAATCCCACTGCAAATATCTTTGACAATTTGAAACATTTTACATCATGTTTATTCATATTATTTTTGAAACTAGGCTCCTTTATGAAAGAGCAACACATAAGTTATCACTTGCATTTAAACATTTCTGGCTTATGTTTTTATGTGCAAAAGTAATGAAAATCATGACTCCTATTAAATGTAATTTCCATTTAAAAATAGTTTTATATATTATTCATGGAAGAAATATTTAATACAACCTAAAAATGTGATTATTTATTGAAAAAAGACTTTAGTACTGCAGAGTGATCTATTTCTCCGTCAATAGATTTTTCTACCCTGGTCCATTTTAGTGCCGTCTTCGAAGAAGCATTGCTTACTCCAGTTTATATCTCTCAGTTGCCGAGGCAAGTGTAGAGAGAGTGGGGGTCCGGAAAGACGACGTAGCGTTCGCTGGTTTATTACAGGTGGTAGTAGCTCAGATGCCTCGTCATGTGACCGGGGATCAAAACCACGATGTGTAGTTCTCGGATCTTTCCCTCAAGGGATTGATCCCGGACCGTCGTCAATAGCCCGTTCTGTTGCTTAAAATTAAATTGTGTTAGTTAAAAAATTACCAATTACCACAGGTGGTAGTATCTATCGAATATTTAGAAACTTTTTCGCTCCCCTGGAATTACTTTCTGCACCCCAGGATAAGAACCACTGCTTTAAATATATAATTATATGAATAGTTTAGTTAACAAAATGGATCTTAATAGACCTACTTTCTCCCAAGCCTTTTAGTTTTGTTGAAGAGAGCCAAACTAAACATTTTAGAATTGTTAATTTCCTATATCAAATTATATTTCTATGTTTTTGGAAGGAATGTCCTAATAATTATCAAAATAGGACCGTGAGGTTTTGATGTGACTTATCTGTTGAAAAATCTATAAAAATATACTCTTTTCCTAAAGATGAAATTAATTTCTATATAGCTGTCATTATTTCTATATTTTGTCAAATGATACTAACCTTGTTTCTTTGGGCATCTTTTTTCACAATCTTCAAGTGTCATAAAGTTATTTGCATTTCCCTGACATCCTCCATAAGTGAACTTTTCACACTTTTTAGCTTGTTCGTTGTAATACCACCTTGGGACAGCAGCCCTGCAGGGTCCGACATCTTTAGGCAGTGTACAGATGTCCATAGCAGATCCTGGGGGGGGAATAGTAAATTACGGTTCCTGTAGCATTAAAAAGTTATAACCTTGTAATTTTTAAGATTTTATTAGTATGCAATCTAACGAAAAATTACAATTTTTTCTATTACCTGGCCATTTGAATATGCATTACGGTACTACATGGTAGTATATATTATGAGCTTTTTGTTCAATTGGTGCACCACTGCAGTGGATCCCATTGCACCTCACACACATACCAGACATTCGAGGCACAAACCGTTTATAGAAAGGCACACAATCATACCAAACGGACAAGCATATATTCCTGACCCCAGATTCAAACCAGGAACCATTCGCTCCAGAATCCAGCACCCTGACCACTATTGGATTGGTCAACTACATACAATATAGAATAGCTAATATTTCCTTGATTGATGTAAAATTCGGTTTGGTTGTGAAGAAATTAAAATTGTAGATATACCATTGAAAGTAACTGAAAGAATCTTAATGAACTTATGTTTTCTTTTGTCATGTGTTTAGTGATGGTGGATTAAACTTGACCCATTTATCCATGAGTTGGATTCCAAAAATTTAATGGGATATTTTAACAGCTTGTAATTTGGAAATATATGTAATTTATGATGCTTCTTAAATGGGATGGGATGATGATTTGATTATTAATGTAAAAATTGCTAAGATGTATAAATTCTGGGGTTTCTTTCCTTTCATCGTTAGAAATACACCTCTAAATAAATGTAAATTTAACGGAAATTCACTATGAAAATAAACCTATTTGTGAAAAACGAGTTTCTGTGTATTAAATCTAAAGACCGATAATATTATTTAAAAATTTTTAGGGGTTCGTTAGTGTTTAATGCCCAATCTTTACAAAAAAATTCAAATAAGTCATATTTTGACTCCCGTATAGTTTTTAATCCTACGCATAAAATGAAATTAGGTGATATGAATTACTAATAGCATATGAAGATAGTCAAAAATTTAAAAATCTCACAATTTTACTGATATGTACATTTATTATTAAAATTATTAAATCTGAAAATATTACTCATCCATTAGAAGAAATAAAGGAGGTCAAAAACAGCCTAACATGAATGAATTTAAATAGGCTATACCTAAATATTGTTGCCACTATTCACTTCTAACTTATTATCGTTATGACGTCTTTATATCAAACTGCAAGAAAAGCACTCCACGGATAACCGAAGAATGAAATTTAATTTTATAAAATATAAATTAAATGGTTCTATGATAGCAATTAAAAAAATTGTACAGATATTAAATTCTGCGCTTACCACAATACTTCTGACAGACTTCTTTGGATTCGAAGTTGTTTTCGTTACCGCCACACCCGCCGTATACGAAAAGCTTGCACACACCCGACCGCCTGTCGAAGTAGTATCGAGGGATGTGAGCTCTGCATATACCAGTCCTAGGTGGCAAATTGCAGCTTGCTTTAGTTCCTAGAGGAAAATATTGGAATTCATATTTTAATTCATACGTGAAAATATCTTTTGTGATGTAATTGAGTAAAGTGTTTTGTGCTTAAACTAATTCATCTTAACATTTTGATTAAATTAACTTGAACTTAACAGAAAACTTTGCAGTTTCAATTGGAGAATTATTGTTAAATGACAACATTTGAAGCAACGTCTGGAAATAATACTCATTTAACTCTCGTAGTGGTTGCCTTGACGTTAAATCTCATCATTAGAAGAAAACTGACCAAAGATTGATGGACGATATATCTCATCTTCAAAACAAATTACCAAATTTTGATCTCTTCATCATTGAAAATTGCTAATATCTTACTGACGAGATCGTCATCAAAAAAATTAATCAGATAGTGATGGACAAAATAAGACAAAACCACTTGGAGGATTAGAAAGATATTGTTTCGAAAGTATGCATATAAAAACTAACTGTTCAAAATTAAATATCTTACCACATGTTTTCCATTGGCACTTGCAGGCTGAAATACAAAAAAAATATCATTCTTAAAAATTCTACAACTGATTGCTTGTCGAAGTAGTGTACATGAAATAAATCAGAAACTTTAAGAAATGATCAAAATGAAATATACATACATTAATTTCTGAAACATTTTATCACGACTGATAAACGTTTATGATTGAAATATAATTTATCAAAGTTTTTGGGGTTACAGTTCCTTATTCCATAAGGTCTAGCTAAACATCTATTAATAGACCACGATTCCAAACCATAAACGTGAAATATAATTAGACTCAGCATTGCTTATGAGAAGAGCATCAAAAAATGTGGCCACCATGATGACATGTAGTGACGCGTTTACTCTTTTAAAAATTGAGTTGGTTGGCCCATTTTGGGCCCTATTGCTTTGTTTGGTAATTTAACGTCTTATGGCTAGTAAGGCGTATAGACCCATCATCCGAGGCCAATTGGGTCTAAAAGTATGTTCAACTTACTGATTATAAAAACTATGCTACTTGTTTTTTTTTTCTCAATAATCGCACTTTTTTAATTTAAAAATAAAACATCGACAAGTATAAACTTCGATGCTACGAAAACTTCGTCTCCTATACATCTATGTTAATTACATCGATTTTTTTTATAAAACATCGATCTTTTTATAAAACATCTATTTTACGAAAACATTGACATCGATGTCGTATCCCTACTCTCCTGGCGGAATTTTGCAGCCGATCCTTTGTTGGAATAGGATTTCTTAAGGGTGCATAATGTCGTGGACCTGGTCAATCTCCGCTAGCCTTAGGGGATGTGCAACAACAAAGGATGAGCGAGTAAGTGTACGAATGTGGATTTCTATAGAATGGAGACAAAAAGGGTGAAGTCGCTAAAGTCTGCTACTCGTAGCATGGACCAATCCGATGATGAATTTTCGTTTCTACCTGGCAGATAAATTTAGTTTAAGTGTCATGTTAGCACCTTTTTGCTCATATGATAACTTGCACATGAAAAGGTTACCATTGCTCACTCAACTTTTATATTTCCTCTAGGGTCCAAACACACTCGGAAAGTTCAACACTAGACCGGAGCGTCCAAAGCTATCCTTGCTTGCCACCCAGTACAGGCCAAAAGATGACTTGGTGCGGCATGATCATTGTGACAATTTAAGCAAGTTGGATATGCTTTATGCAAATTTAAAATATGTATGTTTATTATATACATGCATGAGTGAATTTAAGTTTTGTGTAAGACCTACTAATACCTAATACTAATAGCGTAAAATTGATCTCACCTAAAGTTCTGTCGCAATGAGCATCACAAGGTTTCTCGCATGTTTTGGTCTTGACGCTGAAGTGAAGTCCTATGGAGCAGGGCATCACGACGGGTCGACCGTTGGTACACTGAATATATGAGGAACAGTTTCTCCTGTTTCGATACAGTCCATCTTTCCTGCACCTGTAGACCTCTAGATCGGCCTCTTCCTCTTCTAATGAGAGATACTTAATGTTACTCTTTGGTAATCTTACCTTTCATCTTTAATTTGATAGATAACACTACGTGAACACACGCATCCTTAAAAAAGTAAATAAATTTTTACCCTTCTCACATTAGCTGTATAATCTCTAATACATGATGGTTATGTAATCTTTGTGGCACTGAAACCCCCTCAAGTTCGAGCTCCTCAAGTAATGCAATTCACAAAGTTAAATTATTTGAAATTAATATCACTTCTGTAATCATGTGTTTCATCTCTACTATTATAAAAGGAAGTGTTTGTCTTTATGCCTGCGTGTCTCTATGTACTGTCCTGACGAATCTATTGCACTTACAATAATGAGACTTGACACACAGGTAGTCCAAATGTTTTGCGATTTTTGTGCGAAGCCAAAATTTTAAACTTTAATCTTGAACATTTTAAAATGAATTTAATGGAATTTAATTATTATTGTTTTTCCTAGAATGGCAACACCATAAAGAGGTAACAAGTAACAAAACTATTTTTTCCTTTTCCCTTTCACTTTACGGAGGAACAATTTTTCAGCAGACGAAAAAAACAAAAGAAATAATTGAAGTTATGAATTGGTGTTCTTCAGTGTTTTTTTTTCTATCTCAGCGACCGTTAAGGAAAGAATGAAAATTTCAACGGATTTGAAATCTGCGGAAAATTTCACACTACATCGATACCTAAAAATATGAGTTTTTCTTTGCGTACTGCGGATGCTGGTTTATCGTACAGTACCGAAAATGATAGGAATGATAACGAGTTGTTGGAACGGGGAATATCCACGTAGATCACTATCCACGTTTTTGGTATGGAACCTCTTCTCTAAACACGATTTTAAAACTATTCAAATATCGACTGACCCAAGGTTTCCTGTATTCTCATCGGAGCTCCCCTATACAGAGGGGAGTTAAATTGAGTTCTCGTTGTCTATTGGTTGCAACTGTCAAAGGGTTAATCTTCCGTTAGCAGAATCCACAGTCAGTACCTTGGGCCACTATCCAAGCAAAACATAAAGAGTGCACACAGGCTTAAAGATGAGATATTCGTTTTTAATATAATTCACGTTCTTCTTAAAAAAGTTGTATTGACGCCGTATCTTCGGAAACGTAATAGAAGAAAAAATACAAAACATTTTTGTTATATTTCTTTCGTCTTAGGGAGCGATTCTTTAGAGAAAAAAAAATAAGAATCCCTCAACGTGTGTTACACCGTGTGTCTTAGGGTTATTGTAAATTATTCATGACTAGCTGAATAACTCGGCGTTTCTCGAGTTTCAAATATGACCTCGATAGCTAAAATATTACCGTTTTTTTCCCCTGTGTTTGCTCAAATACACAAACTCTGTAGAACGTGTTTCCTGCCGCTACATTTCCCTGTTACTTAAATACTTAAACACTGTAGAACGTATTTCCTTGTACATGTCCATTTATTGCAGGATAGCAAACTTTAGATTTTAAAATTGGGGCTTCGAAAGGCGATTTAATGATTACCTGTGTGCCAATTTTGAAGGCTACAGATTGGTCTGATGACAGAAAAAAAAAAAGTTTCCCGCAGTGTTCTAAAGTATAAGTGTATGAATTTACTACCGAATGATCAAACGGTGTAGATAGGTATAGAAAAAAAACACACACATGCTTTTTGATATATATATATAGAAGAACATTGTTTATACCTTCTGCAACTGTTCTAACCCTTTCTTTTCGATTAAAGATTTCTGAAAGTCATAAGATTCAGTTTTTCTAATCCAAGGGTTAATAGGGTAAGTGAAATTTTACATATTATTTCTTTATAATTTGTACATTGTTATGTAAAAAAAGGATTATTTTGTCTATATTTTTTTTCTCCTTTTAAGGGTGTTCTTTTTTATCCTTATGTTATGATAAGAACATGATGTCTATCATGATGATGAGATTTATCATATCAAAACTCAATTTCAATATATTGATTAATTTAATATTTTTTTAATTTTTATTAAAAGGCTTAACTTGAGTTTCCGAAGTGTATTATTAAACCTCATTAATTGACAATCTCGAAACGCTAGCCATTTGTGTAAATAGTGTTCTTACGAAATTACTTTAAGCGATTTCATTTCATACTTTTGAAATACTAAGATTACAAACCAATTTATTGTAAGATTTAAAAACTGGAATGTTAAGCTTGATATTGGTAATCGGCTTATACCTCTAAGTGGTATCGACGTAATATCTCATCCCTCAAGATCTGATTAATTTCCCTTACGACGAGAATTATCTTCATCGAAATAATGCCGATTGTTTTTTTTATGATGACACAGTAAAAATCTGTATAGTTTAATTCTAACGTAGAATTATCACATTCGTGACGATCTACTAATGACGAAGTACAACCAGCAGAAAGGTTAAAAAAATATGTAAAATAGACAACTTTGTTAAATTTGGCCGGCTTTTTTCAAATAGTAGTTATTTTCCTAAATTTACAAAATCATCAATCGACTGGCACTAACCTGATTTCTGTCTATTTAACGTATTTTTTAAGCCATGCTTTCACGTTCAGAAGAGCACGTAAAGAAACCACGAATCTTTACAGAAACCCTACCACCAAAGAGTGGCGATAAAAATGTTAAAGCAACCAGTCTACTGCTATGTAGCATTGACCAATCAGATAACGAAACAGTTGATGGCGTCTTCTACAGTGAACCAATCACATGAAATTTTTCGTATGCACCCGACAGACAAATTTAATCTAACATTCATGTTACTACTGGGTTTATTTATATTTGGTTACTTTTATCTTTCCTCTATTATCTACCCTTAGTTAAAAAATTGGAACTGGTCGGTGATTCTCTTACAGTATACAAGATCATTAGGTTTCTTTAAATTAGCGACTCTTATCCTTTTTAGTCATCAGTACACCTTGTATCTAAAATTAAGTTCTCGCACCCGCTTGAAAATGTTTCCCTAATTATTTAAAGGTACTACATCAATTGCAAGAATATTTATTGAGGAAAGAACACATATATTTACATATACATACAAAACAATACCTCAAGTTTTAATAGCTACGTGTTTGATGTTTATTCATACTAATACTTTTGAAGCTGGGCTCTTTTTTTGAAAGAGACAAGCTTAAGTCATCACTTGCATTTAAACATTTCTGGCTTTTGTTTTTATGTGCAAAAGTAATGAACATTGTGATTCTGATTATAATTCCCATTTAAAAAATATTTTTGGACTTTATTTGTGGAAGAAATAATTATTCCAACCTAAAAATGTGATTATTCATTCAAAAAAGACTTTAGTACTGTAGTGTGAGCTATTTCTCAGTCAATAGGTTTTTCTAGCCTGGTCCATTTTAGTGCCGACTTCGAAGAAGCACTGCTTACTCCAATTTACATACCTCAGTTGGTGAGGCAAGGGTAGAGAGGTTGGGCGGTAGTATCTATCGAAAATTTGCAAGTTTCTTTCGCGCACCCTTCGAAATTTTTTTTCGCACCCCAGGATAAGAACTAATGCTTTAAATATATAATTATATGAATAGCTATTCAATTTTAGTTAACAAAATGGGTTTTAAGAGACCTTTATTCTACCAAACCTTTTCGTTTAGTTCAAGATAGCCAAACTAAACATTTCAAAATTGTTATAGTCCTATAATTATATTTCTATATTTTTGGGGGGAATATCCTAATAATTATCAAAATGCGACTGTGAGATTTTGATAAGTGACTTATCTGTTGAAAAATCTATTAAAAAATACTCTTTTCCAAAAAACTGAAATTAATTTCTATATATCTATCATTATTTCTGTATTTAGTCAAATGATACTAACCTTGTTTCACTGTATATACATCTTTTTTCAAAAAAATTTATAATAACCTTAGCCTTATACACACGTTGTATCACACGTTGAGAGATTGTAATTTCTTTTGCCAAAGAATCAACCCTTTAGACGAAACAAATAGAACAAAAAAATGTTTGCTATTGTATTTTTTAAATAACGTTTCCAGTAGTTCAGGTACATACGCAGTGGTCACACCTCACCCTACGTTAACTGACGTCCTCGTGGTCTATTGGTTGTTATTGTCAAAGGCTTACTCTTCCGTCAGTAATATCCCCATTCAGTACCAAGGGCCATTATCCAAGCAAAACATAAAGAGTACACACAGATTTGAATCTGAGTTATTCGTTTTTAATGTCGTAATTCGTTTATATCGTCATCGAGATAATTTAGATTGTTTTTTTATGATGACAGAATACAAATTTGAAAAGTTCAATTATAATGACGAGCTATCACATCCATGAAGATCTGCTAATGCTGAAATACCTTGTCAAGACCACCAGCAGAATGGTTTTTAAAAAAAACCTAAATTTAGAAAATTATCAATCAAATGATACTAACCTGATTTCTTTTCACACCGTAGTTCGCATTGTTCTTTTGTTTCAAAATTATTTGCATTTCCTGGGCATCCTCCATATTTGAATGTCTCACACGCCTTAGTTACGGAGTTGTACCACCACCTTGTGATAAAAGCATTGCAGGGTCCTACCTCACGAGGTAATTTGCAAATGTCTCTGGAGTGTCCTAGGGAAAAAATTAAATATCATGACACAAAACTGTATTCTTGAAGTCCCAGTAGAGAACAATTAGGTATAACCTACATATATCCTATCATTTACTTCCATTGTGTTACATCTATTTAATATAGCCTCATTGTTCATGTGTTTAGAGTAAATAAAGTAAAAAGAAATATTTTTTCCAACATAAAATAAGCATTTACACTCTAAGACAAAAAAAATATTGCACCTGTTAGGAGTTGACCGGTAAAAATTAAATTTGGAGGTGTGGTATATCTGCGTTGGAGACGTTCGTTCGACAATCGTTTGAGCATGCGCGACGCGCTGGGCGTTCGCAAACACTCTGCACACACATACCAGGGCATAAAAGGACATCCAGAAACACACCAAACTCATTTTGACAAATGCTGTTGTGTTGGTTATATCGTTTCTCCTTGAGTTATGCCTCGTAAAAAAGTTCGTAATCAATTTAAGCAACTGGGACAGTTTGACAGAGGCCGAGTAAATGGCCCCCGAGGACTTGGATGGTCTATTCGACGAATGGCGCAACATTTGACTGTAATGATGTTGCTGTTGCTCGTTGTTGGCAGCGGTGGATACAACAAGGCACATGCCAGTGTCAACCATGCTCAGGAATGCCTAGATAAACCGTAACGGGAGAGGATCAACGTGCGGTAAGATATACGCGTACTGGTCCAACAGTTCGAAACATCCAACAGGTAGTGGGAACCTCTGTCGATCATTCAAAAAATTATCGCTTTATTTGTCGACGGCTTCACGACGTGGGACTAAACTCACGTAGGCAGCCACAACGACTGCCGTTAACAGCATTGCATCACCGTCAAAGACTGGAATGGTGTCGTGCGCTTCAAAACGCTGCCTTTAGTTATGCAGCATGTACACAGTCGAGGGAGAAAACCGTACCATTTCCTTAATTGCGAGCACTATTCATAGTAGTGCGATTTCAAAGGTTCCATCCAACAGAGAATAACATCCTCTACAAATTCAAATCCAAAGAAAAACATCAAAGGTGACGTCTTCTTATCATGTTTTGTACAGACATCGAAATTTTTGATGTAAACACCATGTTTGGATACCATAATTATATTCTGCATCGTCAAATTAGTCTTAATATATAATTTCATGATTTTTCTATCTTTATATCGAGATATATGCAATATAAAAGTTCGTTTCAATTTGAGGGGTCATCTAAAAGTACGAAGTCGCTAATTCAAAGATCGAGGTTAATAGTAGTTATTGTTACCCGAATTTCAAATTTCAACATGTTTTCAAAAGTATGCGTTAGGGATCCAAGAATTATTATATTTATTATGCAAGTGCATAACGATTTGAGAATTATATTAAGATTTACAATGCAAGTATGTGCAAAGGATCTGAGACCTCTATTATCCGAGGTTTGTCAGATATTTTATAACTTCTGGTTTATCTATAAAATCGGAATAATTGGAAAAAATTAATGTAGCTCAAAATCTAATAATCGGAATAACCTGAAATTTTGCACTGCCATATTATAAGTCCTTTGAAGCGACTCCCATTAAAATATAATAAGGCTTCAATTCATAATTATTTTAAGCATTATTTTTAAAATTATTATTGGCATGCTAAAAAGAATTTTTAAAATAAAATATTAGGTGGATGTTCTTTCGATTGTTTAACAATAGCATGGTTCAAAATATCAGCATCAATGAATCATTATTTAAGATGATATCCATAGAAGTCCAAGAAACGTGTTTACCACTAGGCTCTTAAATTTTTCTGTACTCATAATATCAAAACGGTCAGAGTTAATGACATGAAATTTGGTATATGAAGTTAAATTTTGATATACAATAGATTCGACACTGTGTGTCGAAATAAGGGTTCCTGTTGGAAATTATGAGGGTGGAGCTCAATTTAATATGAAGGCGGCCCCTTATACAAAAGTTATGCATTTGAATTTTTAGACGTCAGTTCCTCTGTCAAAAGTCATATTTTAATTTTCTCTACTATTAAAATTGATCTAATGAAGAGGGCGGTTCGTTGTTTTCCGCGATTCAACCTAGTTGCTTTATCCCTCTGAGGGATACACACATCGAGGGGTGAATTTTTTCATATTGTGATTGCAGGTGGACATTCTTAAAATGAGGTTGAATTTGCAACGAGGAGTGAAGTTGTGATATTAGTAGAAGTAGTATATGTATCGTACATCTTCAGAGTTGTTGGATATGCCATGCAAAGCATTAACGATTCAATTATTTATCCTGAACTGTTCGTCGTCGCGCGCGATGAACATAGCGACTAATAGCATAGCGTGCGTGTTCATCTTCACGTCTATCAGTCACACATATGACAAGAGATGTAAAAAGAGTGAAAGTTCAGTCTATCAAAAATTACAAGCTTTAGGTTGGTTGAAATTTTTTACATTTTTCTAAAAGGTTTAAGGTAATTTACTAAAAAAGGTTGTTAGGTTTACGACACAGTTCAAAAAAGGTTTTTCTTAAATTACTCCTGTACTTACCACAGTACTTCTCGCAACTTTCCTTTGTCTCGAAGTTGTTTTCGTTTCCTCCGCAGCCTCCATATACGAAACGTGTACAAATACCCGTGCGCCTGTTGAAGTAGTATCGGGGGATGTGTGCTCTACAACGACCAGTCTTAGGTGGCAAAGAGCAGGTTAAGTTAGTTCCTGAAATAATTAATGGATCATGCAGCTTTTGACGAATTCATTGAAATACTAACTGTTTTGAAATTGAATAATATAGTGTTTTGAGCTTGAAAGATAATTTTAATGTGGAATTTTAATTAAATCCCTAATTTTGTATAAGAGAAAAAGTACTTGGTACAGAAATATATTATTTAAAAATGCTATTTGGAAAGTGATATATGTGGGGTTTAATTTACTTACCGCATGTCTTCCACTCGCATTTGCAGGCTGAAACAATAAAAAAACATTTTATTCTTAATTATTCAATAAAATTATAAACGAACTCATTTACTTCGATAGCGCAAGTTAACTTACAATATTAGAAATATAACTTTGTAAACATGCATTTTAACCACAAATTTACCCAGCCTTTCATGCAAACTATTTTTGGTGATAACAATGATGTTTTTCTGTAACCTTACTCTATTATTTTTATTATAAGGATGAAAGAAACAATCACAATTTCAAGAGCTTAACGTATAAATTATGTTGTACACAGTTGGGAACCTTGTTACTGTTACGTCATGACCACAATAGAAAAGACATAATCAAGTATCTGAACATTAAAACCTATTCTTATTTTATATGTACCTCACAAAGTGGGGAATAGTATTTAGAAGAAAAATCTTGTCATCATTTTCAAATTAAAAAAAATATATTCTTCTGCTTTTCCAGGCGCAATATCAGATCGAAAACAGCCAATATTTCCTTTCTTTTTAAGTCTTTCCAAACCACTGGCTTAAGTTTCGAAACGAGAAAACAACCAAATTTTGATAATAACACATAACCTTCTAACGACAAAATTTAACCTCTGAAGGAATCGCTCCCATCTATCCATTCTGAATACGGCAGTCTTCCCCTGCATGATTTCTAACCAATTTTGACCTTCTTGACCAACAGAATTCTAGGAATCTTTCTAGGAATAGAACTAGGAATCTTTCCACCAATATATAGTTTTCTCAGAGCAAACTCATCAGCTGGCATTTTTTCGGAGAAACTAAATTCTTGTTTTCCTAATCGTCAGGTATAAAGTCACATTGTAACCCTGTCTAAACGATATATAACGCTATCAAAATGCTCATATTTCTTATTTTTTTTAACCTAAAAATAATAGTTAGTTAGTTCGTAGTTGTACATTAAAGAATTATGCTTGTCAGAGAATTAATTTCTGCTCTACGACGAACATAGGTACTGATTTTCTTAAAGAATACTGTGGTGTTAAAGCAATCATAAATCGCTACTCAAAAATCTCATGATGCTGATAGGAAAATATTGATTTCTCCTTATAGGATATAGAGGACTGTAGAGGCCTATCAAATCCTTAAACTGTTGTCAGTGACAAGTACTTAAGCCTCCAATTGGTTTCGTGGAGATAACTAGTTCAATATGATTTTGTCAATTTTTCTAATCATGAGATACCTCGTCGATACTTTGATCAACAGGAGGTTAAGATATTATGAATGTAGAATGACATTACCTAAGGTCTTATCACAGTGAGCTTCACAGGGGCTCACGCATGTCTTGGTTATGTTGCTGTACTGCAGTCCAGAGGGGCATGGCTTCACGATAATTTTACCGTTTTTGCACTCGATGTATGATAAACAGCTTCGTCTGTTTGGATACAGTCCATCTTTTGGGCACTTGAAATCTTCTACATCGACCTCTTCCTCTTCTAACGAAAGACATTTAATATTATTGTATGCAGGATTACTTTTTTAGAATCAGTTTGATAAATAATACTGTCTTACCTACACCATCCCTAAGATGGTGGAGGAATATTTTTTAAAGTTGTATGATCTTTAATTTATGGTGGTTGTACAATCTTTTAGGCATTTGAAACCTAAAGTTCGACCCCTTTCCTTTCTAATCAAGGACATTAAGCATTATTGTTTGGTTGGTAAACTTACCTTTTTTGTTTAGTTTGATAGATAGTACGTTGTTGAGCACGTCTCTAAAATGTGTATAAATTTTATCAATTAACCAATTTGTATAATCCTTCCGATGGATATCAATTAAACAATAAATTTTCAAACGGTTCAGTCTTTAACGATTGGGCACCTTTCTACAGTCAATACATATCAAATCAACAAAGGAGATCTTGGGAATATAACTAATATGCGAAATATGTATTGGCGTTAGTTATGTTTATTATGTGGCACTCAACTTGTTCGTGCTTAGCAAGGGTCTTTCTTCGTTAATGAAAGGGATTTTTAGTATGAGCAAACCAAACGGTCTGCGAAGAATTTATTTCTACTCTCCGCGAATGATCTCGCATGATACGTAACGCAGTTACTAATATATGTTGGTTCTCATTGTTTTTGTGACGTTTTCCAATTATTACTTTTCGTATTAATCAATCAACTTTCATGTTTCACTTAGGAACTCATTTTTTCTGAAATCACTTTCGAAAATAAGTCATGCTTTCACGTTCAGAGTACGTAAAGGAAACACGAATCTTTACAGAAAGCCTACCACCAAAGAGTGGCGATCAAATTGGTAAAGCAACCAAAGTTTACTGCTATGTAGCTTTGACCAATCGGTTAACGAATCAGTTGACGGCGTCTTCTCCAGTGAACCAATCACAAGAAATTTTTCGTTTCCATTCGACAGACAAATTTACTCTAACATTCATGTTACTACTGGGTTTGTTCATATTTGGTTACTTTTATCTTTCCTCTATTATTTACATTTAGTTAAAAAATTGGAACTGGTCATTGATTCTCTTACAGTCTACAAAATCATTAGGTTTCTTTAAATAAGCGGCTTCTTTGCTTTTTAGTGGTCAGTATACCTCCTATCTAAAAATAGGTTCTCGCACCCGCTTGAATATGTTTCCCTAATTTTTAAAGATACTACATCAATTGCAAGAATATTTATTGAGAAATAAACACATATATATTCATATACATACAAAACACTACCTCAAGTTTTGATAGCTACGTGTTTGATGTTTATTCATACTAATACTTTTGAAGCTGGGCTCCTTTTTTGAAAGAGACAAGCTTAATTCATCACTTGCATTTAAACATTTCTGGCTTTTGTTTTTATGTGCAAAAGTAATGAACATTGTGATTCTGATTATAATCCCTATTTAAAAAATAGTTTTGTACTTTATTTGTGGAAGAAATAATAAATACAACCTAAAAATGTGATTATTAATTAAAAAAAGATTTTAGTACTGCAGTGTGAGCTATTTCTCAGTCAATAGTTTTTCCAGCCTGATCATTTTAGTGCCGACTTCGAAGAAGCATTGCTTACTCGTATTTACATACCTCAGTTGGTGAGGCAAGGGTAGAGAGGTTGGGATTCTAATAGACGATGTAGTGTTTCGTAGTTTATCACAGATGGTAGTATCCATCGAATCCAAGTTTCTCTCGCGCACCCCTCGAAATGCTTTTTCCCACCCCAGGATAAGGAACACTGCTTTAAATATATAATTATATGAATAACTATTCAGTTTTAGTTAACAAAATGGGTCTTAATAGACCTTTATTCAACTAAACCTTTTCATTTAGTTGAAGATAGCCAAACTAAACATTTCAAAATTGTTATAGTCCTATAATTATATTTCTATATTTTTGAGGGGGAATGTCCTAATAATTATCAAAATGCGACTGTGAGATTTCGATAAGTGACTTATCTGTTGAAAAATCTATTAAGAAATACTCTTTTCCAAAAAAATGAAATTCATTTCTATAAATCTGCCATTATTTCTGTATTTAGTCAAATGATACTAACCTTGTTTCATTGTACATAATTTTTTACAATAATTTAACCCTTAGACACACGATGTATCACACGTTGAGGGATTCTAATTTTTTTTTTGCCAAAGAATCAACCCTTTAGACGAAAGAAATAGAACACAAATGTTTACTATTGTATTTTTAATGACGTTTCCAGTGGTTCAGGTACATACTCAGTGGTTACACCTGACTCTATGTTAACTGACGTCCTCCTTTCCTATTGGTTGTAATTGTCAAAGGCTTACTCTTCCGTCAGTACTATCATAAGTCAGTACCTTGGGCCATTATTCAAACAAAACATAAAGAGTGCACACGGATTTAAATCCGAGTTATTCGTTTTTAATGTAAATCATAGAAATTTTATTGATTCCGAATCTTCGGAAATGTAATTGAAAAAATGCAATAAAAAACTTTTTTTTTTCTATTTCTTTCGTCTTTTGTCTAAGGAGGCAATTCTTTGGAGAAAAAAAAAATAAGAATCCCTCAACGTGTGATACAACGTAAATCTTAGGGTTATTATAAATTATTCATGACTAGCTGAATAACCCGGCGTTTCTCGGGATTCAAAAATGACCTTGTCAGCTAACACATGACCGCGTCTTTTCCCTGTGTTAGCTCAAATACACAAACTCTGTAAGACGTGTTTCCTTTCGCGACATTTCCCTGTAACTCAAATACACAAACACTGTAGAACGGATTTTCTTGTAAATGACCAATTATTGCAGGAAAACTAACTTTAGATTTTAAAATGAAGGCTTCGAAGGGCACTTTTAGAATAACTGGTGTGTCAATTTTCCTGGCTTCAGATTGCTCTGAATACAGGAAAGTAATAGCTTATGTTTTCCGCAGTGTACTAAAGTATAAGTTTATCAAATTTCGTGAGGATTGGACAAACGGTGTGGATTGGTATAGAGCAACTGTTCATAGCTTTTCATTTCGATTAAAGAATTCCCGAAGTCATAAGCTTCAATAATACAAATGCAAGGGTAAAAAGGGTAGGAAGAAATTTTACATACAATTTTTTTATTATATGTGCATTGTTAGGTAAAAATTGGATTATTTTGTGCTTAAAATATTTTTGTCATTTAAGCGTATTCTTTTTATCCTTCTATCATAGGAAATTGACTTCTAGCATGAGTTTGAGATTTATCACATCAAAACTCAATTTAAATGGGTTGAATCATTTAATAGCTTTGGAATTTTATTAAAAGGATTAAATTGAGTTTTCGAAGTGCATTATTAGACCTCATTAATTAACAATTTCGAATCGCTAGCCATTTCTATCAATAGTGTTCTGACGGTAATATTTTATACGATCTACATCAAAGTAAAACTTGAGAAATGTTGAGCCTTTGTATGGAACTTTCAAACTTTTGAAAAAGTAAGATTACAAATCACTTTATTGTGAGATTTTAAAAAAATGCATGTCAAGCTTGATATTGGTAATCTGCTTATACCTCTAAGTGGTATCAACATGATATCTTATCCATCAAGATATGATCCCTTTTCCTAAAGACGAGATATATCGTCATCGAGATAATGCCGATTGTGTTTTTATGATGACAGAATACAAATTTCAAAAGTTGAATTATAATGATGAGCTATCACATCCATGAAGATCTGCTAATGCTGAAATACCTTGTGAAGACCACCAGCAGAATGGTTAAAATAACACACAAATCCTAAATATAGAAAATTATCAATCGAATGATACTAACCTGATTTCTTTTCACACCGTCGTTCGCATTGTTCTTTTGTTTCAAAATTATTTGCATTTCCTGGGCATCCTCCATATTTGAATGTCTCACACACCTTAGTTTCGGAGTTGTACCACCACCTTGTGATAAAAGCATTGCAGGGTCCTACCTCACGAGGTAATTTGCAAATGTCTCTGGAGTGTCCTAGGGAAAAAATTAAATATCATGACACAAAACTGTATACTTGAAGTCCCAGTAGAGAACAATTAGGTATTGCCTACAGGTATCCTATCACTTACTTCCACTCTGTTACATCTATCTAAAATAACCTCATTGTTCATGTGTTTAGAGTAAATAAAGTAAAAAGGAATATTTTTGCCAAAAAAAAATAAGCATTTACACTCTAAGACATAAAAAAAACTTGCACCTATAGGGTGTTGACCGGTAAAAATTAAATTTGGAGGTGTGGTACATCTGCGTTGGAGATGCGAATGATGAAATGTTCAGAATCGTTTGAGCATGCGCAACGTGCTGGGCCTTTGCAAACACTCTGCATACCCCGGGGCATAAAAGGATATCCAGAAACAGAGAAAATTCATTTTGACAAATGCTGTTGTTGGTTACATCGTTTCTCCTTCAGTTATGTCTCGTAAAAAAGTTCGTAAGCAATTTAAGCAACTGGTAGAGTTTGACAGAGGCCGAATAAATGACCTCCGAAAAGTTGGATGGTCTATTCGACGGATTGTGCAACATATTGACTGTAGTGATGTTACTGTTGCTCGTTGTTGGCAGCGGTGGATACAACAAGGCGCATGCCAGTGTCAACCATGCTCAGGAAGGCCTTGCTAAACCGTAACGAGAGAGGATCAACGTGCGGTAAGACATGCGCTTACTGGTCCAACAGTTGGAAACATCCAACAGATAGTGGAAACCTCTCTCGATTATTCAATAAATTATCGCTTCATTTTTGTCGACGGCTTCACGACGTGGGACTAAACTCACGTAGGCCGTCACGACGACTGCCGTTAACAGCATTGCATCACCGTCAAAGACTGGAATGGTGTCGTGCCAGACGGACATGGGGCGTCAAATGGCATCAAGTGGTATTTACAAACGAATCCCGCTTCTATCTGGATGGAAATGACAATGGAATTCGTGCGAAGAGGGAAAGTGGTCAGCGCCAAGAATCACGGTTTTTTTTTGCAGCGTCACACGTCCAGAAGACATGGTGTCATGGTGTGGGGTGAAATCGAGTATGATGCTAAAACGCCTTTGGTATTCGTTAAGAGCTCTTTGACAGGCCAGATTTACGTACAGGAAATTTTACACACATTTTTTCGCTCCAATGCATCAACTCTCGGGTTCACCCGCTTTTTCACCAAGACAATACTCGACCCAATATTGCTGCTACTTTAGAGCTTTTCTGCTACACAAAGATATCTTAACCACGGTCGGCATACTCACCGATCTAGAATATATGATATGCCATTGAACAATAAGTCACCTCTCCTCACGTACCGTCTAATCTGCAGGAACTACGCGGCAGGGTTCAAACAGCATAGGATGGAATGTCTCAGGACTTCATAAAAAGCCTGTATGACTCACTATTAGGGCGCTTGGCATGCTGCATTAGAAATAATGGCGGTCATACGCCAAACTGAATGATACCACTTTTTTGAATTTTTCTCAATAAAATATTCATATTTCAGTCTCAACTTTTATTTATTACTCATTCATAAGCACTTTAACAACCTTATAAATTTCATTATATTCTGACAATTCTTTCTAGGTACGACTTTTTTTTTCTTAGAGCGTATTTTGGTAAAATATATTAATGGATGAATATGGTTATGACCGCAGTTTCGCTGTTGGACGACATTCACATATCGCCAAGTTGTTGTGTGCGTCCATTCTGATACAGAACTTAAAATTTACTTATTGTTCCCTACACATGGCCATATCAGACTTTTGTTTAGTTGATTAATAGCTTATGGGAGCTAAGAATATATAATTGGATCATATTTCTAACATTTTTCAATGAACAGTAAAATCTATTGGGTTATGTTTAACCACACTTTGAAATGGATAAGAAATAACTCAATATATAGAAATACAGATCCTAAATATTTTACCAAATATCACACAATATTATTTCCTGTTAACCGAAGAATATCTATGTATAGTTCAATTTTAAAATTATTACGTAAAGGAAGGTGCTCAGATCACATAACCCTTCCGTCTTTGGTTAATTCATTCCTTACAACTAACCAAGTAGCTTTTACAAATTTCAAAAGGCTGTCTTCAATTATGCAGAAAGTACATAGTCGAGGGGTGATAACGTACCACTTACTTAATTGCGAGCATAATTCATAGTAGAGCAATTTCAAAGGTTCCGTCATTGGATACCATAATTATATTCTGCATCGTCAAATTAGTCTAAATATGAAATGTCATGATTTTTCTATCTTTATAACGAGATATATGTAATATAAAAGTTCCTTTCAATTTGAGGGGTCATCTCCAAGTACGAAGTCGCTAATTGAAAGATCGAGGTTAATAGTAGTTATTGTTACCCGAATTTCAAATGTCAACATTTTTTCAAACGTATGCGTTAGTGATCCAAGAATTATTATATTTATTATGCAAGTGCATAACGATTTGAGAATTATATTAAGATTTACAATGTAAGTAAGTGCAAAGGATCTGAGACCTCTATTATCCGAGGTTTGTCAGACTTTTATAACTTCTGGTTTATCTGTAAAATCGGAATAATTGGAAAAATTTAAAGTAGCTCAAAATCTAATAAGGCTTCACATCATAATTATTTCAAATATTATTTTTAAAATTATTATTGCATACTAAAAACTACTTTTTAAATAAATTATTAAGTGGATTTTGTTTGATTTTTTAACAGTAGCATGGTTCAAAATATCAACATTATTGAATCATTATTAAAGATGATATCCATAGAAGTCCAAGAAACGTATTTACTATTAGGCGCTTCAATCTTTCTGTACTCATAATATCAAAACGGTCAAAGTTACTGACATGAAATTTGGTATATGAAATTGAATTTTGATATACAATAGATTCGACATTGTATGTCCAAATAAGGCTTCCTGTTAGAAATTATGAAGGTGGTGCTCAATTATATACGAAGGCGGCCCCTTGTACAAAAGTAATGCATTTGAATTTTTAGACTTCAGTTCCTCTGTCAAAGGTCATATTTTAATTTTCTCTACTATTGAAATTGCTCTACTGAAGAGGACGGTTCGTTCTTTTCCGCGATTCAACCTAGTTGCTTTATCCCTCTGAGGGATACACACATCGAGGGGTGAATTTTTACATATATTTTTATTGCAGGTCGACATTCTTAAAATAAGTTTGAATGTGCAACGAGGAGTGAAGTTGTGATATTAGTCGAGGTATTATATGTTATCATACACCTTCAGAGTTGTTGGATATGACATGGAAAGTATTAACGATTCAATTATTTATCCTGAACTGTTCGTCGTCGTGCGCGATGAACATAGTGACTAATAGCATAGCGTGCGTGTTCATATTCACGTCTATCAGTCACACATATGACAAGAGATGTAAAAAGTGTGAAAGTTCAGTCTATCAAAAATTACATGCTTTAGGTTGGTTGAAATTTATACATTCTTCTAAAAGGTTTAAGGTAATTTACTAAAACGGTTGTTAGGTTTACGACACAGTTCAAAAAGGTTTTTCTTAAATTACTTCTGTACTTACCACAGTACTTCTCGCAACTTTCCTTTGTCTCGAAGTTGTTTTCGTTTCCTCCGCAGCCTCCATATACGAAACGTGTACAAATACCCGTGCGCCTGTTGAAGTAGTATCGAGGTATGCGTGCATAACAATGACCAGTCTTAGGTGGCAAAGAGCAGGTTAAGTTAGTTCCTGAAATAATTAATGGATCATGTAGCTTTTGACGAATTCATTGAAATACTAACTGTATTGTAATTGAATAATATAGTGTTTTGAGTTTGAAAAGATAATTTAATTTGGAATTTTGATTAAATCCCTAATTTTGTATAAGAGAAAAAGTACTTGGTACAGAAATATATTATTTAAAAATGTTATTTGGAAAGTGATATATGTGGGGTTCAAATGACTTACCGCATGTTTTCCACTCGCATTTGCAGGCTGAAACAAGAAAATAAAACATTTTATTCTTAATTTTTCAATAGAATTATAAACGAACTCATTTACTCCGATAGCGCAAGTTAACTTACAACATTAGAAATATAACTTTGTAAACATGCATTTTAACCACAAATTGAGCCCAGCTTTTCATTCAAACTATTTTTGGTGATAATAATGATTTTGTTTATGTAACTTTACTATTATTTTTAATTTAAAGGTGTAAGAAACAGTCACAATTTTAAGAGCTTAACGAATAAAAAAGATTGAGCACAGTTTAGGACCTTTTTACTGTTACGTCATGACCACAATAGAAAATACATAATCAAATATCTGAACACTAAAACATATTATTATTTTTTATGTACCTCATAAAGTGGGGAATAGTATTTGGAGGAAAAATCTAGACCTACTTTTTCACCATTTTTTAAAAATATTCTACTTTTCCAGGCGCCACTTTTCCAGGCATATCAGATCGAAAACTGCCCATAATTCCCTTTTTTTTAAGTCTATCCGAACCGTTGACTTAAGTTTCGAAACGAGAAGACAACCATCTAATATTTTGATAATAACACTTAACCTTCAAACGACAAAATTAAACCTCTAAAGGATTCGCTCCCATCTATCCATTCTGAATACGGCAGTCTTCCCCTGCATGTTTTCTAATATTTGGACCTTCTTGACCAATAAAATTCTAACTAGGAATCTTTCAACCAATATAAAGTTTGCTTAGAGCAAACTCATCAGCTGGTATTTTTTGGAGAAACTAAATGCTTGTTTTCCTAATCATCAGGAATACAGTCACATTGTAACCCTGTTTAAACGATATATAACGCTATCAAAATGCTCATATTTCTTATTTTCTTTAACCTAAAAATAATAGTCAGTTATTTCGTAGTTGTACATTAAAGAATTATGCTTGTCAGTTAATGAATTTATGCTCTAAGACGACCATATGTACTTATTGTCTTAAATAATACTGTGCGGTTAAAGCAATCAAAAATTGCTACTCAAAAATCTCATGATGCTGATAGGAAAATATTGATTTCTATTCATAGGATATAGAGGACTGTAGAGGCCTATCAAATTCTTAAACTGTTGTCAGTGCACAAGTACTTAATCCTCCAATTGGTTTCGAGGAGGTAACTAGTTCATTAAGATCTGGTCAATTTTTCTAATGATGAGATACATCGTCGATACTTTGATCACCACGAGGTTAAGATATTATGAATGTAGAATGACATTACCTAAGGACTTATCACAGTGAGCTTCACAGGGGCTCACGCATGTCTTGGTTATGTTGCTGTAATGCAGTCCAGAGGGGCAAGGGATCACGACAATTGTACCTTTCTTGCACTCGATGTATGATGAACAGTTTCGTCTGTTTGGATACAGTCCATCTTTCGGGCACTTGAAATCTTCTACATCGACCTCTTCCTCTTCTAACGAAAGACATTTAAATTTATTGTATGCAGGATTACTTTTTTAGAATCAGTTTGATAAATAATACTGTGTTACCTCCACCATCCCTAAGATGGTGGAGGAATATTTTTTAAAGTTGTATGATCTTTAATTTATGGTGGCTATACAATCTTTTAGGCATTTGAAACCTACAGTTCGATCCATTTCCTTTCTAATCAAGGACATTAAACATTATTGCTTGGTTGGTATACTTACCTTTTATGTTTAGTTTGATAGATAGTACGTTGTTGAACACGCGCGCGTCTCTAAAATGTGTATAAATTTTATCAATTAACCAATTTGTATAATCCTTCCGATGGCTTTCAATTAAACAATAAATTTTCAAACGGTTCAATCATTAAAGATAGGGCACCTTTCGACAGTCAATACATATCAAATAAACAAAGGTGATCTTGGGAATATAACTAAGATGCGAAATATGTATTTGTCGTTAGTTATGTTTATTATGTGGCATTCACCTTGTTCGTGCTTAGCAAGGATCCTTCTCCGTCAATGAAAGGGATTTTTAGTATGAGCAAACCAAATAGTCTGCGAAGAATTTATTTCTACTCTCCGCGAATGATCTCGCATGATACGTAACATAATTACAATAAAATGTTGGTTCTAATTGTTTTTGTGACGTTTTCCAATTATTACTTTTCGTATTAATCAATCAACTTTCATGTTTCAATTAGGAACTCATTTTTTCTGAATTCACTTTCGAAAAAAAGTCATGCTTTTACGTTCAGAGTACGTAAAGGAATCACGAATCTTTACAGAAACCCTACCACCAAAGAGTGGCGATAAAAATAGTAAAGCAACCAAAGTTTACTGCTATGTAGCTTTGACCAATCAGTTAACGAATCAGTTGACGGCGTCTTCTCCAGTGAACCAATTACATGAAATTTTTCGTTTCCATTCGACAGACAAATTTACTCTAACATTCATGTTACTACTGGATTTGTTCATATTTGGTTACTTTTATCTTTCCTCTATTATCTACCTTTAATAAAAAAATTGGAACTGGTCATTGATTCTCTTACAGTCTACAAGATCATTAGGTTTCTTTAAATCAGCTGCTTCTATGCTTTTTAGTGATCAGTATACCTCCTATCTAAAAATAGGTTCTCGCACCCGCTTGAAAATGTTTCCCTAATTTTTAAAGGTACTACATCAATTGCAAGAATATTTATTGAGAAATAAACACATATATATTCATTTACATACAAAACACTACCTCAAGTTTTGATAGCTACGTGTTTGATGTTTATTCATACTAATACTTTTGAAGCTGGGCTCCTTTTTTGAAAGAGACAAGCTTAAGTCATCACTTGCATTTAAACATTTCTGGCTTTTGTTTTTATGTGCAAAAGAAATGAACATTGTGACTCGGATTATAATTCCCATTTAAAAAATAGTTTTGGACTTTATTTGTGGAAGAAATGTTTAATACAACCTAAAAATGTGATTATTAATTAAAAAAGATTTTAGTACTGCAGTGTGAGCTATTTCTCAGTCAATAGTTTTTCCAGCCTGTTCATTTTAGTGCCGACTTCGAAGAAGCATTGCTTACTCGTATTTACATACCTCAGTTGGTGAGGCAAGGGTAGAGAGGTTGGGATTCTAATGGACGACGTAGTGTTTCGTAGTTTATCACAGATGGTAGTATCCATCGAATCAAAGTTTCTCTCGCGCACCCCTCGAAATGCTTTTGACCAACCCAGGATAAGGAACACTGCTTTAAATATATAATTATATGAATAACTATTCAGTTTTAGCTAACAAAATGGGTCTTAATAGACCTTTATTCAACTAAACCTTTTCATTTAGTTGAAGATAGCCAAAATAAACATTTCAAAATTGTTATTTTCCTATAATTATATTTCTATATTTTTGAGGGGAAATGTCCTAATAATTATCAAAATGCGACTGTAAGATTTCGATAATTGACTTATCTGTTGAAAAATCTATTAAGAAATACTCTTTTCCAAAAAAATGAAATTCATTTCTATAAATCTGCCATTATTTCTGTATTTAGTCAAATGATACTAACCTTGTTTCATTGTACATAATTTTTTACAATAATTTAACCCTTAGACACAAACTGTATCACACGTTGAGGGATTCTAATTTTTTTTTGCCAAAGAATCAACCCTTTAGACGAAGGAAATAGAACACAAATGTTTACTATTGTATTTTTTAATGACGTATCCAGTGGTTCAGGTACATACTCAGTGGTTACACCTGACTCTATGTTAACTGACGTCCTCCTTTCCTATTGGTTGTAATTGTCAAAGGCTTACTCTTCCGTCAGTAATATCATCAGTCAGTACCTTGGGCCATTATTCAAACAAAACATAAAGAGTGCACACAGATTTGAATCTGAGTTATTCGTTTTTAATGTAAATCATAGAAATTTTATTGATTCCGAATCTTCGGAAACGTAATTGAAAAAATGCAATAAAAAACTTTTTTTTTTCTATTTCTTTCGTCCTTTGTCTAAGGAGGCAATTCTTTGGAGAAAAAAAAATAAGAATCCCTCAACGTGTGATACAACGCGTGTCTTAGGGTTATTATAAATTATTCATGACTAGCTGAATAACCCGGCGTTTCTCGGGATTCAAAAATTACCTTGTCAGCTAACACATGACCGCGTCTTTTCCCTGTGTTAGCTCAAATACACACACTCTGTAAGACGTGTTTCCTTTCGCGACATTTCCCTGTAACTCAAATACACAAAATCTGTTGAACGGATTTTCTTGTAAATGACCAATTATTGCAGGAAAACTATCTTTAGATTTTAAAATGAAGGCTTCGAAGGGCACTTTTAGGATAACTGGTGTGCCAATTTTCATGGCTTCAGATTGCTCTTAATACAGGAAAGTAATAGCTTATGTTTTCCGCAGTGTACTAAACTATAAGTTTATCAAATTTCGTGAGGATTGGACAAACGGTGTGGATTGGTATAGAGCAACTGTTCATAGCTTTTCATTTCGATTAAAGAATTCCCGAAGTCATAAGCTTCAATAATACAAATGCAAGGGTAAAAAGGGTAGGAAGAAATTTTACATACAATTTTTTTATTATATGTGCATTGTTAGGTAAAAATTGGATTATTTTGTGCTCAAAATATTTTTGTCATTTAAGCGTATTCTTTTTATCCTTCTATCAAGGAAATTGACTTCTAGCATGAGTTTGAGATTTATCACATCAAAACTCAATTTAAATGGGTTGAATCATTTAATAGCTTTGGAATTTTATTAAAAGGATTAAAATGAGTTTTCGAAGTGCATTATTAGACCTCATTAATTAACAATTTCGAATCGCTAGCCATTTCTATCAATAGTGTTCTGACGGTAATATTTTATACGATCTACATCAAAGTAAAACTTGAGAAATGTTGAGCCTTTGTATAGAACTTTCAAACTTTTGAAAAAGTAAGATTACAAATCCCTTTATTGTGAGATTTTAAAAAAAATGCATGTCAAGCTTGATATTGGTAATCTGCTTATACCTCTAAGTGGTATCAACATGATATCTTATCCATCAAGATATGATCCCTTTTCCTAAAGACGAGATATATCGTCATCGAGATAATGCCGATTGTGTTTTTATGATGACAGAATACAAATTTCAAAAGTTGAATTATAATGATGAGCTATCACATCCATGAAGATCTGCTAATGCTGAAATACCTTTTGAAGACCACCAGCAGAATGGTTAAAATAACACATAAATCCTAAATATAGAAAATTATCAATCGAATGATACTAACCTGATTTCTTTTCACACCGTCGTTCGCATTGTTCTTTTGTTTCAAAATTATTTGCATTTCCTGGGCATCCTCCATATTTGAATGTCTCACACACCTTAGTTTCGGAGTTGTACCACCACCTTGTGATAAAAGCATTGCAGGGTCCTACCTCACGAGGTAATTTGCAAATGTCTCTGGAGTGTCCTAGGGAAAAAATTAAATATCATGACACAAAACTGTATACTTGAAGTCCCAGTAGAGAACAATTAGGTATTGCCTACAGGTATCCTATCACTTACTTCCACTCTGTTACATCTATCTAAAATAACCTCATTGTTCATGTGTTTAGAGTAAATAAAGTAAAAAGGAATATTTTTGCCAAAAAAAAATAAGCATTTACACTCTAAGACATAAAAAAAATTTGCACCTATAGGGTGTTGACCGGTAAAAATTAAATTTGGAGGTGTGGTACATCTGCGTTGGAGATGCGAATGATGAAATGTTCAGAATCGTTTGAGCATGCGCAACGTGCTGGGCCTTTGCAAACACTCTGCATACCCCGGGGCATAAAATGATATCCAGAAACAGAGAAAATTCATTTTGACAAATGCTGTTGTTGGTTACATCGTTTCTCCTTCAGTTATGCCTCGTAAAAAAGTTCGTAAGCAATTTAAGCAACTGGTAGAGTTTGACAGAGGCCGAATAAATGACCTCCGAAAAGTTGGATGGTCTATTCGACGGATTGTGCAACATATTGACTGTAGTGATGTTACTGTTGCTCGTTGTTGGCAGCGGTGGATACAACAAGGCGCATGCCAGTGTCAACCATGCTCAGGAAGGCCTTGTTAAACCGTAACGAGAGAGGATCAACGTGCGGTAAGACATGCGCGTACTGGTCCAACAGCGCTTACTGGTCCAACAGTTGGAAACATCCAACAGATAGTGGAAACCTCTCTCGATTATTCAATAAATTATCGCTTCATTTTTGTCGACGGCTTCACGACGTGGGACTAAACTCACGTAGGCCGTCACGACGACTGCCGTTAACAGCATTGCATCACCGTCAAAGACTGGAATGGTGTCGTGCCAGACGGACATGGGGCGTCAAATGGCATCAAGTGGTATTTACAAACGAATCCCGCTTCTATCTGGATGGAAATGACAATGGAATTCGTGCGAAGAGGGAAAGTGGTCAGCGCCAAGAATCACGGTTTTTTTTTTGCAGCGTCACACGTCCAGAAGACATGGTGTCATGGTGTGGGGTGAAATCGAGTATGATGCTAAAACGCCTTTGGTATTCGTTAAGAGCTCTTTGACAGGCCAGATTTACGTACAGGAAATTTTACACACATTTTTTCGCTCCAATGCATCAACTCCCAGGTTCACCCGCTTTTTCACCAAGACAATACTCGACCCAATATTGCGGCTACTTTAGAGCTTTTCTGCTACACAAAGATATCTTACCATGGTCGGCATACTCACCGATCTAGAATATATGATATGCCATTGAACAAGAAGTCACCTCTCCTCACGTACCGTCTAATCTGCAGGAACTACGCGGCAGGGTTCAAACAGCATAGGATGGAATGTCTCAGGACTTCATAAAAAGCCTGTATGACTCACTATTAGGGCGCTTGGCATGCTGCATTAGAAATAATGGCGGTCATACGCCAAACTGAATGATACCACTTTTTTGAATTTTTCTCAATAAAATATTCATATTTCAGTCTCAACTTTTATTTATTACTCATTCATAAGCACTTTAACAACCTTATAAATTTCATTATATTCTGACAATTCTTTCTAGGTACGACTTTTTTTTTCTTAGAGCGTATTTTGGTAAAATATATTAATGGATGAATATGGTTATGACCGCAGTTTGGCGGTTGGACGACATTCACATATCGCCAAGTTGTTGTGTGCGTCCATTCTGATACAGAACTTAAAATTTACTTATTGTTCCCTACACATGGCCATAGTAGACTTTTGTTTAGTTGATTAATAGCTTATGGGAGCTAAGAA
This sequence comes from Metellina segmentata, assembly GCA_947359465.1. NCBI lineage: Eukaryota > Metazoa > Arthropoda > Arachnida > Araneae > Tetragnathidae > Metellina > Metellina segmentata. The sequence goes on from OX375881.1 coordinate 30,636,199, forward strand.
TATATAATTGGATCATATTTCTAACATTTTTCAATGAACAGTAAAATCTATTGGGTTATGTTTAACCACACTTTGAAATGGATAAGAAATAACTCAATATATAGAAATACAGATCCTAAATATTTTACCAAATATCACACAATATTATTTCCTGTTAACCGAAGAATATCTATGTATAGTTCAATTTTAAAATTATTACGTAAAGGAAGGTGCTCAGATCACATAACCCTTCCGTCTTTGGTTAATTCATTCCTTACAACTAACCAAGTAGCTTTTACAAATTTCAAAAGGCTGTCTTCAATTATGCAGAAAGTACATAGTCGAGGGGTGATAACGTACCACTTACTTAATTGCGAGCATAATTCATAGTAGAGCAATTTCAAAGGTTCCGTCATTGGATACCATAATTATATTCTGCATCGTCAAATTAGTCTAAATATGAAATGTCATGATTTTTCTATCTTTATAACGAGATATATGTAATATAAAAGTTCCTTTCAATTTGAGGGGTCATCTCCAAGTACGAAGTCGCTAATTGAAAGATCGAGGTTAATAGTAGTTATTGTTACCCGAATTTCAAATGTCAACATTTTTTCAAACGTATGCGTTAGTGATCCAAGAATTATTATATTTATTATGCAAGTGCATAACGATTTGAGAATAATATTAAGATTTACAATGTAAGTAAGTGCAAAGGATCTGAGACCTCTATTATCCGAGGTTTGTCAGACTTTTATAACTTCTGGTTTATCTGTAAAATCGGAATAATTGGAAAAATTTAAAGTAGCTCAAAATCTAATAAGGCTTCACATCATAATTATTTCAAATATTATTTTTTAAATTATTATTGCATACTAAAAACTACTTTTTAAATAAATTATTAAGTGGATTTTGTTTGATTTTTTAACAGTAGCATGGTTCAAAATATCAACATTATTGAATCATTATTAAAGATGATATCCATAGAAGTCCAAGAAACGTATTTACTATTAGGCGCTTCAATCTTTCTGTACTCATAATATCAAAACGGTCAAAGTTACTGACATGAAATTTGGTATATGAAATTGAATTTTGATATACAATAGATTCGACATTGTATGTCCAAATAAGGCTTCCTGTTAGAAATTATGAAGGTGGTGCTCAATTATATACGAAGGCGGCCCCTTGTACAAAAGTTATGCATTTGAATTTTTAGACTTCAGTTCCCCTGTCAAAGGTCATATTTTAATTTTCTCTACTATTGAAATTGCTCTACTGAAGAGGACGGTTCGTTCTTTTCCGCGATTCAACCTAGTTGCTTTATCCCTCTGAGGGATACACACATCGAGGGGTGAATTTTTACATATATTTTTATTGCAGGTCGACATTCTTAAAATAAGTTTGAATGTGCAACGAGGAGTGAAGTTGTGATATTAGTCGAGGTATTATATGTTATCATACACCTTCAGAGTTGTTGGATATGACATGGAAAGTATTAACGATTCAATTATTTATCCTGAACTGTTCGTCGTCGTGCGCGATGAACATAGTGACTAATAGCATAGCGTGCGTGTTCATATTCACGTCTATCAGTCACACATATGACAAGAGATGTAAAAAGTGTGAAAGTTCAGTCTATCAAAAATTACATGCTTTAGGTTGGTTGAAATTTATACATTCTTCTAAAAGGTTTAAGGTAATTTACTAAAACGGTTGTTAGGTTTACGACACAGTTCAAAAAGGTTTTTCTTAAATTACTTCTGTACTTACCACAGTACTTCTCGCAACTTTCCTTTGTCTCGAAGTTGTTTTCGTTTCCTCCGCAGCCTCCATATACGAAACGTGTACAAATACCCGTGCGCCTGTTGAAGTAGTATCGAGGTATGCGTGCATAACAATGACCAGTCTTAGGTGGCAAAGAGCAGGTTAAGTTAGTTCCTGAAATAATTAATGGATCATGTAGCTTTTGACGAATTCATTGAAATACTAACTGTATTGTAATTGAATAATATAGTGTTTTGAGTTTGAAAAGATAATTTAATTTGGAATTTTGATTAAATCCCTAATTTTGTATAAGAGAAAAAGTACTTGGTACAGAAATATATTATTTAAAAATGCTATTTGGAAAGTGATATATATGTGGTTTAATTTACTTACCGCATGTCTTCCACTCGCATTTGCAGGCTGAAACAAGAAAATTAAACATTTTATTCTTAATTTTTCAATAGAATTATAAACGAACTCATTTACTCCGATAGCGCAAGTTAACTTACAACATTAGAAATATAACTTTGTAAACATGCATTTTAACCACAAATTTAGCCCAGCTTTTCATTCAAACTATTTTTGGTGATAATAATGATTTTGTTTATGTAACTTTACTATTATTTTTAATTTAAAGATGTAAGAAACAGTCACAATTTTAAGAGCTTAACGAATAAAAAAGATTGAGCACAGTTTAGGACCTTTTTACTGTTACGTCATGACCACAATAGAAAATACATAATCAAATATCTGAACACTAAAACATATTATTATTTTTTATGTACCTCATAAAGTGGGGAATAGTATTTGGAGGAAAAATCTAGACCTACTTTTTCACCATTTTTTAAAAATATTCTACTTTTCCAGGCGCCACTTTTCCAGGCATATCAGATCGAAAACTGCCCATAATTCCCTTTTTTTTAAGTCTATCCGAACCGTTGACTTAAGTTTCGAAACGAGAAGACAACCATCTAATATTTTGATAATAACACTTAACCTTCAAACGACAAAATTAAACCTCTAAAGGATTCGCTCCCATCTATCCATTCTGAATACGGCAGTCTTCCCCTGCATGTTTTCTAATATTTGGACCTACTTGACCAATAAAATTCTAAATAGGAATCTTTCAACCAATATAAAGTTTGCTTAGAGCAAACTCATCAGCTGGTATTTTTTGGAGAAACTAAATGCTTGTTTTCCTAATCATCAGGAATACAGTCACATTGTAACCCTGTTTAAACGATATATAACGCTATCAAAATGCTCATATTTCTTATTTTCTTTAACCTAAAAATAATAGTCAGTTATTTCGTAGTTGTACATTAAAGAATTATGCTTGTCAGTTAATGAATTTATGCTCTAAGACGACCATATGTACTTATTGTCTTAAATAATACTGTGCGGTTAAAGCAATCAAAAATTGCTACTCAAAAATCTCATGATGCTGATAGGAAAATATTGATTTCTATTCATAGGATATAGAGGACTGTAGAGGCCTATCAAATTCTTAAACTGTTGTCAGTGCACAAGTACTTAATCCTCCAATTGGTTTCGAGGAGGTAACTAGTTCATTAAGATCTGGTCAATTTTTCTAATGATGAGATACATCGTCGATACTTTGATCACCACGAGGTTAAGATATTATGAATGTAGAATGACATTACCTAAGGTCTTATCACAGTGAGCTTCACAGGGGCTGACGCATGTCTTGGTTATGTTGCTGTAATGCAGTCCAGAGGGGCAAGGGATCACGACAATTGTACCTTTCTTGCACTCGATGTATGATGAACAGTTTCGTCTGTTTGGATACAGTCCATCTTTGGGGCACTTGAAATCTTCTACATCAACCTCTTCCTCTTCTAACGAAAGACATTTAACATTATTGTATGCAGGATTACTTTTTTAGAATCAGTTTGATAAATAATACTGTGTTACCTCCACCATCCCTAAGATGGTGGAGGAATATTTTTTAAAGTTGTATGATCTTTAATTTATGGTGGCTATACAATCTTTTAGGCATTTGAAACCTACAGTTCGACCCATTTCCTTTCTAATCAAGGACATTAAACATTATTGCTTGGTTGGTAAACTTACCTTTTATGTTTAGTTTGATAGATAGTACGTTGTTGAACACGTCTCTAAAATGTGTATAAATTTTATCAATTAACCAATTTGTATAATCCTTCCGATGGCTTTCAATTAAACAATAAATTTTCAAACGGTTCAATCATTAAAGATAGGGCACCTTTCGACAGTCAATACATATCAAATAAACAAAGGTGATCTTGGGAATATAACTAAGATGCGAAATATGTATTTGTCGTTAGTTATGTTTATTATGTGGCATTCACCTTGTTCGTGCTTAGCAAGGATCCTTCTCCGTCAATGAAAGGGATTTTTAGTATGAGCAAACCAAACGGTCTGCGAAGAATTTATTTCTACTCTCCGCGAATGATCTCGCATGATACGTAACATAATTACAATAAAATGTTGGTTCTAATTGTTTTTGTGACGTTTTCCAATTATTACTTTTCGTATTAATCAATCAACTTTCATGTTTCACTTAGGAACTCATTTTTTCTGAAATCACTTTCGAAAATAAGTCATGCTTTCACGTTCAGAGTACGTAAAGGAAACACGAATCTTTACAGAAAGCCTACCACCAAAGAGTGGCGATAAAAATAGTAAAGCAACCAAAGTTTACTGCTATGTAGCTTTGACCAATCAGTTAACGAATCAGTTGACGGCGTCTTCTCCAGTGAACCAATTACATGAAATTTTTCGTTTCCATTCGACAGACAAATTTACTCTAACATTCATGTTACTACTGGATTTGTTCATATTTGGTTACTTTTATCTTTCCTCTATTATCTACCTTTAATAAAAAAATTGGAACTGGTCATTGATTCTCTTACAGTCTACAAGATCATTAGGTTTCTTTAAATCAGCTGCTTCTATGCTTTTTAGTGATCAGTACACTTCCTATCTAAAAATAGGTTCTCGCACCCGCTTGAAAATGTTTCCCTAATTTTTAAAGGTACTACATCAATTGCAAGAATATTTATTGAGAAATAAACACATATATTTACATAAACGTACAAAACAATACCTTAAGTTTTAATTCCTATGTTTTTGATGATTATTCATACTAATACTTTTAAAGCTGGGCTCCTTCTTTGAAAGAGACAAGCTTAAGTCATCACTTGCATTTAAACATTTCTGGCTTTTGTTTTTATGTGCAAAAGAAATGAACATTGTGACTCGGATTATAATTCCCATTTAAAAAATAGTTTTGGACTTTATTTGTGGAAGAAATAATTAATACAACCTAAAAATGTGATTATTTATTGAAAAAAGATTTTAGTACTGCAGTGTGAGCTATTTCTCAGTCAATAGTTTTTCCAGCCTGGTTCATTTTAGTGCCGACTTCGAAGAAGCATTGCTTACTCGAATTTACATACCTCAGTTAGTGAGGCAAGGGTAGAGAGGGTGGGATACCAAAAGACGACGTAGTGTTAGGTAATTTATCACAAGCGGTATTATATATCCAAAATTTGCAAATTTTACTCGCGCACCACTCGAACTGCTTTTTGCACCCCAGGATAAGAATCACTGCTTTAAATATATAATTATATGAATAACTATTCAGTTTTATCTAACAAAATGTGTCTTAATAGACGTCTATCAACCAAACCTTTTCATTTAGTTGAAGATAGCCAAACTAAACATTTCAAAATTCTTATTTTCCTATAATTAGATTTCTATATTTTTGAAGAGAATGTCCTAATAATCATCAAAATAGGACTGTGAGATTCTGATAAGTGACTTATCTGTTGAAAAATCTATTAAAAAATACTATTTTTCCAAAAAATGAAATTTCTTTCTATATATTTGCCATTATTTCTGTATTTAGTCAAATGATACTAATCTTGTTTCATTGTACACAATTCTTTACAATAATTTAACCCTTAGATACACGCTGTATCACACGTTGAGGGATTCTATTTTTTTTTTTTTTTTTGCCAAAGAATTTGCGAAGAAATAGAACAAAAAAATGTTTACTAATGTATTTGTTTAATTACGTTTCCAGTGGTTCAAGTACATACTCAGTGGTCACACCTGACCCTATGTTAACTGAAGTCCTCCTTGTCTATTGGTTGTAATTGTCAAAAGCTTACTCTTCCGTCAGTAATATCCCCCCCCCCAGTCAGTACCTTGGGCCATTTTTCAAGCAAAACATAAAGAGTGCACACGGATTTGAATCCGAGTTATTCGTTTTTAAAGTAAATCACGCTGCTCTTAAAGAAATTTTATTGACTCCGAATCTTCGAAAACCTAACTGAAAAGATGCAATAAAAAACGTTTTTTTTTTCAATTTCTTTCGTCTTTTGTCTAAGGAGGCAATTCTTTGGAGAAAAAAAATAAGAATCCATCAACGTGTGATACAACGTAAATCTTAGGGTTATTATAAATTATTCATGACTAGCTGAATAACCCGGCGTTTCTCGGATTTCAAATATGACATCGTCAGCTAACTTTTCCTTGCGTTAGCTCAAATACACAAACTCTGTAAAACGTGTTTCCTGTCGCGACATTTCCCTGTAACTCAAATACACAAACACTGTAGAACGGATTTTCTTGTAAATGACCAATTATTGCAGGAAAACTAACTTTTTGATTTTAAAATGAAGGCTTCGAAGGGCACTTTTAGGATAACTGTTGTGACAATTTTCATGGCTTCAGATTGCTCTGAATACAGGAAAGTAATAGCTTATGTTTTCCGCAGTGTACTAAAGTATAAGTTTATCAAATTTCGTGTGGATTGGTCAAACGGTGTAGATTGGTATAGAACAAGTATTCATAGCTTTTCATTTCGATTAAAGAATTTCCGAAGTCATAAGCTTCAGTAATACTAATGCAAGGTTTAAAACGCTAAGAAGAAATTTTACATACAATTTCTTTATTATATGTGCATTGTTAGGTAAAAATTGGATTATTTTGTGCTTAAAATATTTTTGTCATTTAAGCGTATTCTTTTTATTCTTCTATTATAGGAAATTGACTTCTAGCATGAGTTTGAGATTTATCACATCAAAACTCAATTTAAATTAATTGAATCATTTAATAGTTTTGGAATTTTATTAAAAGGCTTAAATTGAGTTTACGAAGTGCATTATTAGACCACATTAATTAACAATTTCGAATCGCTAGCCATTTCTATAAATCGTGTTCTGACGGTAATATTTTATACGATCTACATCAAAGTAAAACTTGCGAAATGTTGAGCCTTTGTATGGAACTTTCAAACTTTTGAAAAAGTAAGATTACAAATCACTTCAATGTGAGATTAAAAAAAAATGCATGTCAAGCTTGATATTGGTAATCTGCTTATACCTCTAAGTGGTATCAACATGATATCTTATCCATCAAGATATCATCGATTTTCCTAAGGACGAGATACATCGTCATCGAGAAAATGCCGATTGTTTTTTTTTTATGATGACATAATACAAATTTGAAAATTTTAATTATATTGATTGAGCTATCACATCCATGAAGATCTGCTAATGACGAAATACCTTGTGAAGACCACCAGCAGAATGGTTAAAATAACAAACAAATCCTAAATATAGAAAATTATCAATCGAATGATACTAACCTGATTTCTTTTCACACCGTCGTTCGCATTGTTCTTTTGTTTCAAAATTATTTGCATTTCCTGGGCATCCTCCATATTTGAATGTCTCACACACCTTAGTTTCGGAGTTGTACCACCACCTTGTGATAAAAGCATTGCAGGGTCCTACCTCACGAGGTAATTTGCAAATGTCTCTGGAGTGTCCTAGGGAAAAAATTAAATATCATGACACAAAACTGTATTCTTGAAGTCCCAGTAGAGTACAATTAGGTATTGCCTACATATATCCTATCACTTACTTCCACTCTGTTACATCTACCTAAAATAGCCTCATTGTTCATGTGTTTAGAGTAAATAAAGTAAAAAGGAATATTTTTGCCAAAATAAAATAAGCATTTACACTCTAAGACATAAAAAAATTGCACCTATAAGGAGTTGACCGGTAAAGATTAAATTTGGATGTGTGGTACATCTGCGTTGGAGATGCAAATGATGAAATGTTCAGAATCGTTTGAGCATACGCGACGCGCTGGGCCTTTGCAAACACTCTGCATACCGGGGCATAAAAGAACATCCAGAAACACAGAAAATTCATTTTGACAAATGCTGTTGTTGGTTACATCGTTTCTCCTTCAGTTATGCCTCGGAAAAAAGTTCGTAAGCAATTTAAGCAACTGGTAGAATTTGACAGAAGCCGAGTAAATGGCCTCCGAAAAGTTGGATGGTCTATTCGACGGATTGTGCAACATATTGACTGTAGTGATGTTGCTCGTTCTTGGCAGCGGTGGATACAACAAGGCACATGCCAGTGTCAACCATGCTCAGGAAGGCTTTGTTAAACCGTAACGAGAGAGGATCAACGTGCGGTAAGACATGCGCGTACTGGTCCAACAGCGCTTACTGGTCCAACAGTTGGAAACATCCAACAGATAGTGGAAACCTCTCTCGATTATTCAATAAATTATCGCTTCATTTTTGTCGACGGCTTCACGACGTGGGACTAAACTCACGTAGGCCGTCACGACGACTGCCGTTAACAGCATTGCATCACCGTCAAAGACTGGAATGGTGTCGTGCCAGACGGACATGGGGCGTCAAATGGCATCAAGTGGTATTTACAAACGAATCCCGCTTCTATCTGGATGGAAATGACAATGGAAATCGTGTGTAGAGGGAAAGTGGTCAGCGCCAAGAATCACAGGTTTTTTTGCAGCGTCACACGTCCAGAAGACATGGTGTCATGGTGTGGGGTGAAATCGAGTATGATGCTAAAACGCCTTTGGTATTCGTTAAGAGCTCTTTGACAGGCCAGATTTACGTACAGGAAATTTTACACACATTTTTTCGCTCCAATGCATCAACTCTCAGGTTCAACCGCTTTTTCACCAAGACAATACTCGACCCAATATTGCTGCTACTTTAGAGCTTTTCTGCTACACAAAGATATCTTAACCACGGTCGGCATACTCACCGATCTAGAATATATGATATGCCATTGAACAAGATGTCACCTCTCCTCACGTACCGCGTAATCTACTGGAACTACGCGACAGGGTTCAAACAGCATAGGATGGAATGTCTCAGGACTTCATAAAAAGCCCGTATGACTCACTATTAAGGCGCTTGGTATGCTGCATTAGAAATAATGGCGGTCATACGCCACACTATTGAACAATAAATTTTTTTTTTTGGAATTTTTTTATTTAAAATATACATATTTCAGTCTCAAATTTTATTAAATAACTCATTCATAAGCAATTTAATAACCTTGTAAATTTCATTACATTCTGACAATTCTTTCTAGGTACGACTTTTTTTCTTAGAGTATATTTTGGTAAAATGTATTAATGGATGAATATGGTTATGTCCGCAGTTTGGCGGTTGGACGACATTCACAGATCGCCACGATGTAGTGTGCGTCCATTCTGATACAGAACGTAAAATTTACTTATTGTTCCCTACACATGGCCATATCAGTCTTTTGTTTAGTTGATTAATAGCTTATGGGAGCTAACAATATATAACTGGATCATATTTCTAACATTTTTCAATGAACAGTAAAATCTATTGGGTTATGTTTAACCACACTTTGAAATGGATAAGAAACAAATCAAAATATAGAAATACAGATCCTAAAAATTTAGCAAACATCACACAATATTATTTCCTGTTAACCGAAGAATATCTATGTATAGTTCAATTTTAAAATCCATAGGTAAAGGGAGGCGCTCAGATCACATAACCCTTCCTTCTTTGTTTAAGTCATTCCTTACAATTAACCAAATAGCTTTTACAAATTTCAAAAGGCTGCCTTCAGTTATGCAGCATGTTCACAGTCGAGGGGGAAAACCGTACCACTTCCTTAATTGCTAGCACAATTCATAGTAGAGCAATTTCAAAGGTTCCATCCAATAGAGAATAACATCCTCTACAAATTCAAAACGAAAGAAAAATATCATAAGGGGACGTCTTCTAATCAAGTTTTGTACAGACATCGAAATTTCTGATGGAAATACCATGTTTGGATACTTTGAGGGGTCATCTCCAAGTACGAAGTCGCTATTTCGAAGATCGAGATTAATAGTAGTTATTGTTACCCGAATTTCAAATATGAACATTTTTTCAAATGTATGCGTTTGCGATCCGAGAATTATTATATTCATTATGCAAGTGCATAACGGTTTGGGAAATATGTTAAGATTTACAATGCACGTAAGTGCAAATGATCTCAGACTTCTATTATACGAGGTTTGTCAGACGTTTTATAAATTTTGGTTTATCTATAAATTCGGAATAATTGGAAAAATTTAATGTAGCTCAAAATCGAATAATCAAAATGACCTGAAATTTCGCACGGCCATATCAGAAGTCCTTTGACGCGTTTCCCAAAAAAATATAATAAGGCTTCAAATCATAATTATTTCAAATATTATTTTTTAAATTATTATTGCATACTAAAAACTATTTTTGAAATAAATTATTAGGTGGATTTTGTTTTGATTGTTTAACAGTACCATGGTTCAAAATATCAGCATTATTGAATCATTATTTAAGATGATATCCATAGAAGTCCAAGAAACGTATTTACTATTAGGCGCTTCAATCTTTCTGTACTCATAATATCAAAACGGTTAGAGTAAATGACATGAAATTTGGTATCTGAAGTTAGATTTTGATATACAATAGATTCCACATTGCGTGTCGAAATAAGGGTTCCTGTTGGAAATTATGAAGGTGGTGCTCAATTTAATATGAAAGCGGCCACCTATACAAATGTTATGCATTTGAATTTTTAGACATCAGTTCCTCTGTGAAAGGTTATATTTTAATTTTCTCTACTATTAAAATTGCTCTACTGAAGAGGGCGGTTCGTTGTTTTCCGCGATTCAACCTAGTTGCTTTATCCCTCTGAGGGATACACACATCGAGGGGTGAATTTTTACATATATTTTTATTGCAGGTCGACATTCTTAAAATAAGATTGAATGTGCAACGAGGAGTGAAGTTGTGATATTAGTCGAAGTAGTATATGTTATCATACACCTTCAGAGTTGTTGGATATGACATGGAAAGTATTAACGATTCAATTATTTATCCTGAACTGTTCGTCGTCGTGCGCGATGAAGATAGTAACTAATAGCATAGCGTGCGTGTTCATATTCACGTCTATCAGTCACACATATGACAAGAGATGTAAAAAGAGTGAAAGTTCAGTCTATCAAAAATTACAAGCTTTAGGATGGTTGAAATTTTATACATTCTTCTAAAAGGTTTAAGGTAATTTATTGAAGCGTTTGTTAGGTTTACGACACAGTTCAAAAAGGTTTTTCTTAAATTACTTCTGTACTTACCACAGTACTTCTCGCAACTTTCTTTCGTCTCGAAGTTGTTTTCGTTTCCTCCGCAGCCTCCATATACGAAACGTGTACAAACACCCGTGCGCCTGTTGAAGTAGTATCGGGGGATGTGTGCTCTACAATGACCAGTCTTAGGTGGCAAAGAGCAGGTTAAGTTAGTTCCTGAAATAATTAATGGATCATGCAGCTTTTGACGAATTCATTGAAATACTAACTGTTTTGAAATTGAATAATATAGTAATTAGAAATTGAATAATATAGTAATTAGAAATTGAATAATATAGTAATTAGAAATTGAATAATATAGTAATTAGAAATTGAATAATATAGTGTTTTGAGCTTTAAAAGATAATTTTAAAGTGGAATTTCGATTAAATCCCTAATTTTGTATAAGAGAAAAAGTACTTGGTACAGAAGTATATTATTAAAAATGCTATTTGGAAAGGTATATATGTGGGGTTTAATTTACTTACCGCATGTCTTCCACTCGCATTTGCAGGCTGAAACAAGAAAAAAAACATTTTATTCTTAATTTTTCGATAGAAAAAGTAATGAGAATAATAGAAAATAATAACAAAGTAAATGAGTTATAAACGACCTCATTTACTTCGATAGCGCAAGTTAACTTACTATATTAGAAATATAACTTTGTAAACATGCATTTTAACCACAAATTGAGCCCAGCTTTTTATTCAAACTATTTTTGGTGATAACAATGCTTTTTATGTAACTTTACTATTATTTTTAATATAAGGATGTAAGAAACAATCTCAATTTCAAGAGCTTAATGTAGAAATGAGATTGTACACAGTTTAGGACCTTGCTAAAGTTACGTCATGACCACAATAGAAAATACATAATGAAGTATCTGAACACTAAAACATATTATTATTTGTTATGTACCTAATAAAGTGAGGAATAGTATTTGGTGGAAAAATCTTGACCTACTTTTTCACCATTTAAAAAAAATATTATTCTGCTTTTCCAGGCGCAATATTAGATCGAAAACTGCCCATAATTCATTTTTTTTTTTAAGTCTTTCCAAACCATTGATTTAAGTTTCGCAACGAGAAAACAACCATCTGAAATTTTGATACTAACACTTAACATTCTAACAACAAAATTTAACCTTTGAAGGATTCGCTCCCATCTATCCATTCTGAATACGGCAGTCTTCCCCTAACTAATTTCTAACAAATTTTGACTTTCTTGACCAATAGAATTCTTACTAGGAATCTTTCAATCATATACAGTTTGCTTAGAGCAAACTCATCAGCTGGCATTTTTTCGGAGTAACTAAATGCTTGTTTTCCTAATCATCAGGAATACAGTCACATTATAACCCCGTCTAAACGATGTATACGCTATAAAAATTCTCATATTTCTTATTTTTTAACCTAAAAATAATAGTTAATTATTTCGTATTTGTACATTAAAGAATTATGCTTATCAGTTAATTAATTAATGCTCTACGCGACCATAAGTACTGATTTCCTTAAATAATACTGTGGGGTTAAAGCAAGCAAAAATCGCTACTCAAAAATCTCATGATGCTGATAGGGTTGAAAAATATTAATTTCTCCTCATAGGATATAGAGGACTATAGAGGCCTATCAAATCCTTAAACTGTTTTCAGTGCACAAGTACTTAATCCTCCAATTGGTTTCGAGGAGATAACTAGTTCATTAAGATCTGGTCAATTTTTCGAATGTTGAGATACCTTGTCAATACTTTGATCACCAGGAGGTTAAGATATTATGAATGTAGAATGACATTACCTAAGGTCTTATCACAGTGAGCTTCACAGGGGCTCACGCATGTCTTAGTTATGTTGCTGTACTGCAGTCCAGAGGGGCATGTCTTCCTGACAATTTTACCGTTCTTGCACTCGATGTATGATAAACAGCTTCGTCTGTTTGGATACAGTCCATCTTTCGGGCACTTGAAATCGTCCACATCGACCTGTTCCCCTTCTAACGAAAGACATTTAACATTATTGTATGCAAGCTTACTTTTTTAGAATCAGTTTGATAAATAATACTGTGTTACCTCCACCATCCCTAAGATGGTGGAGGAATATTTTTTAAAGTTGTATGATCTTTAATTTATGGTGGCTGTACTATCTTTTAAGCATTTAAAACCTATAGTTCGACCCAATTTCTTTCTAATCAAGGACATTAAACATTATTGTTTGGTTGATAAACTTACCTTTTATGTTTTGTTTGATAGATAGTGCGTTGTTGAACACGTCTCTAAAATGTATATAAATTTTATCAATTAACCAATTTGTATAATCCTTCCGATGGCTTTCAATTAAACAATAAATTTTCAAACTGTTCAGTCTTTAAAGATTGGGCACCTTTCTACTGTGAATATACATATCAAATAAACAAAGGAGATCTTCGGAATATAACTAATATGCGAAATATGTATTTGTCGTTAGTTATGTTTATTATGAGGCATTCACGTTGATTGCGCTTATCAAGGGTCCATCTTCGTCTATGAAAGGGATTTTTAGTATGAGCAAAACAAACGGTCTGTGAAAAAATTATTTCCACTCTCGTGAATGAACTCGCATGATAAATATCGTAGTTAGAGAAAAATGTTAATTCTCATTGTTTTCCCTATCACCAAAAAGTGGCGATAAAATGGTAAAGAAACCAAACTCTACTGCTATGTAGCATTAACCAATCAGATAACGAATCATTTGATGGCGTCTTCTCTAGTGAACCAATGACATGAAATATTTCGTTACCACACGACAGAAAAATTTACTCTAACATTCAAGTTACTATTGGGTTTGGTCATATTTGTTTACTTTTATCTTTCCTCTATTATCTACCCTTGGTTAAAAAATTGGAACTGGTCGATGGTTCTCTTACAGTCTACAATATCATTAGGTTTCTTTAAATCAGCGGCTCCTATGCTTTTTAGTGAGCAGTACACCTTGTATCTAAAAATAGGTTCTCGCACTGGCTTGAAAATGTTTCCCTAATTTTTTAAAGGTACTACATCAATTGCAAGAATATTTATTGAGAAATAAACACATATATTTTCATATACATACAAAACACTACCTCAAGTTTTGATATCTACTTGTTTGATGTTTATTCATAATAATACTTTTGAAGATGGGCTTTAAAAGAGACACGCTTAAGTCATCACTTGCATTTAAACATTTTTGGCTTTTGTTTTTACTTGCAAAAGTGATGAAAATTGTGACTCTGATTATAATTCCCATTTAAAAAATTATTGTGCATTTTATTATTGGAAGAAATAATTAATACAACCTAAAAGTATTATTATTTATTAAAAAATTACTTTAGTACTGCAGTGTGAGCGATTTCTCAGTCAATAGGTTTTACTAGCCTTTTCCATTTTAAAACACGACTTCGAAGAAGCACTGCTTACTCCAATTTATATACCTCATTTGGTGAGGCAAGGGTATAGAGTCTGGGAGTTCCAAAAGACGACGTAGTGTTACCTAGTTTATTACACACTGTAGTATCCATCGAATGTTTGCAAGTTTCTCTCGCGCACGCCTGGGAATGTTTTTTCGCACTCTAGGATGAGAAGAACCACTGCTTTAAATATATAATTATATGAATAACTATTCAGTTTTTGTTAACAAAATGGGTCTTAATAGACCTTTTTTCTCCCAAGGCTTTTCGTTTAGTTGAAGATAGCCAAACTAAACATTTTAGAATTGTTAATTTCCTATAACAAATGATATTTCTATATTTTTGGAGGGAATGTCCTAATAATTATCAAAATGGGACTGTGTGGTTTTGATAAATGACTTATCTGTTGAAAAATCTATTAAAAAATACTCTTTTTCAAATACTGAATTTCATTTCTAGATATCTATCATTATTTCTATATTTAGTCAAATGATCCTAACCTTGTTTCTTTGAACATCTTTTTTCACAATGTTGAAGTGTCCTAAAGTTATTTTCATTTCCCATGCATCCTCCATAAGTGAACTTTTCACACTTTTTAGTCTGATCGTTGTAAAACCACCTTGGGAGAGCAGCCCTGCAGGGTCCCATGTCTTTAGGCAGTTTACAGATGTCCATAGCATCCCCAGCTAGCGTAAACAGTAATTATTGCAACTGCATGCTGTAGATAGCATTGAAAATTAACTTTGTCTTTAGATTTCACTAGTATGCAATATATCTAACGTATAAATACTATTTTTTCTACTGTCTGGCTATTTCAATATGCTTTGCGGAGCTACAAGGAAGGATATTTGAAGAGCTTTGTGTTCACTTGGTGCACCACGGTAGGGTATCACGTTACACCTCACACACATACCAGACATTTGAGGCACAACCGTTTAACGAAAGGCACACTATGATACCAGACGGTCAAGCCTCTATTCCTGACCCCACATTCAAAGTAGGAACCCTTCGATAAATAAACCAAATCCCTGACCAATAGATCGAAGACAAAACCAATGTCAAATAACGAGAACAGCAACCGAGCTGGCATCCAAACATGCACACCATGCCAACGTCAGGAAATTGAGAGAGTGAGAGAAGGGGAGGGCCGACGGTCTTTCGATGGATCTAGTTTCTAACTTTGTATGAAACATAAGAGGTATTGGAGCAGCTACATTCTACGTTTATGAGCAGTGGCAACATCCTTGCCGATTTTTTTTTGGCGCACTTCTAAAGTTGCCAAGGAAAAAATTATTTCCTAACTCTTTTTCTGTCACAAATTTTTTTTCTTTTTACAACACACTTTTTAAACACATTTCAGAACGTTTTAAAAAGTATATTTTTTAAAACTTTCACAAAAAGTAGTAAGCTTAAACACATATCAAAACATATTTGTGAACCAGCAGAGAAACTAAGCTACAAATGTTGGGTAAGAATACCCTGAAACTTAGCAATTACACTAAATACAGTGGGCATGTTTAAAAAGAAAAAGGTTTACAAAAGGAAAAAAAGCAAGAAATAATAAAACCTGATAACGTCAGAATTCTTTCGTAAAAAAATAATGAAAACGAAAATGGTCAAAAAAAACAAAACTCTTATTCCTATCGTGAAAACTATTATAATAAAATAAAAATTCCATAACTGCCAAAATACAAATAAATGGACCAATGGTATCATAGAAAACGATTTAAAAGGACCAATGCAATCAAAGGATATTTTAAAAACAAAATAACCAATGGGAGGAAAGAAAAAATTTCAAACGATTTAAACGGATTTTGGAAGAACTTTCTTGAATATTCAAAATGAAAATTGAAAGTTTCCGTTTGCCGAGGTTGCCATGAAAACCACAACAACCGCAACGAAAGATATGTTGCATTAATTTATCGTAATTCGCTACTAGAAGTGTGCCAAAAAAATCGCCAAGCCGTTGCCATCACGCACAAACGTAGAGTGTAGCTGTACCGAGGTATTTTGAATGTAAAAGAAACTAACGGGGTGAAGATGAGGAATCCACTTGCTGTTGTCCAAAGCTCGATAGTTACGGGAGTTTATCTTTAAATATAGTCAAGTGACGTTACTTTCCGGAATAAGTGCAGGAAACCAGTACAGCCTCAAAATCACTAGGTCCATCTATATTTTTGTTTATAGAAAAAGCCATATACACACAAATAACAGCTTGTGTCTTTGAACTCTTTTACCTAATTTTTCACACAAAAGCACGTACGAATTTTATAACGTCAGTATTATGTTTCAAATACATAAAAGGAATTCGGAAGAGAATGAATTCCCGTTCTGAATGAGATTTTCAGTGCAAACAAACTAGATGGAACGCGGTAATTTCTATTTCCACAACCCAAATGCTCTAGCATGATACGTATCAGGGTAACCATAAAATGTTTTTTTCACCATAATGGCCAATTTTAACGTTTATTTTAAATGACGTTGACCAATTAACTATAGATTCGCAATTCATTCTTTGTAATTTTGAATCGCGACATTCCGAAATCCTATTCGTAACTCACGTCCGCAATACGTACAAAAAGCACGTTTCGTCACAAAACCACTACAACCCCTGAATTTAGTTGACAAATAAAGTATACCGTAAATAATAAGGTCAAAAGATATAACAGTATTTACACTTAATTTTTTTTAAATTGTGTCTTTTTATATTCATATTGACTAAATTTCTAAATATTTACATACGATAGACATTATCGACAAATGAGAGGCATTCTTGCAGAAGGGCACAATTGATTCTTAGAACATAAATGGGATATGAAGTTCTCTAAGAATCCTTCACCACACTTTTTACTTAGAAGACTGTTCAAAATAATATATATGGGTTTAGTCACTCAAGAATGGTAAGCTCAATATGCTTATGCAACAAGACTTATTTTACCATCTTACTTTATCAGAACATTGCATAACTCCGGTCCCTTTTTGCTATTCCAGTGTCCCGTTTTTGTCCCAAGGAAATTAATTCAACCTATACACAGACCCCTGTTATTTTAATGTGTTTATTTTCCGTTTTCCTTGTAATGCTCCAGACGGTTTTGGTGAGTCGGAGATATGTAAGTATTCTTACCACATCGCTTCTCGCATTCCTCTTTGGTGAGGAAGTTGTTCTGGTTACCGTTGCATCCACCATAGGTAAAGCGCTTGCAATGGCCGTCTCGTTTGTCGAAGAAGTAGCGAGGTAAACTGGCTCTGCAGGGTCCGGTCTTAGGAGGCAAGAAGCATATTTCTTTCCCTAAAATGAAATTAGATAAACAGATGAAAATACTACTCAAACTGGTATTAAAAATTAAAAAACTGAAAAACTGAAAAATCAAATCTACAATCGCTCAACAGTTTTCCAAAATTTCCTCACCAATTTGATTTAAGACTAGCGAAAGTGGTACCATCGAGATCTATTCAGGGTTTGAACACCAAAGAAGCCTTATTTACTAGTGCGTTGTCAAATATAAACTTATGAATGATGTTCCCAACTAATACGGCCTGAAAACTATTCACGAGCTAACGGACTAATCGTGATTTAAAAACTCCGTCAATGTGAAAGATCGTCAATGGCTATTTCGTTGGTGTAGAGACGTTCACCATCTTCATAACAGAAATAAGTCACAAGAGGAGAAAACAAGAGTTTAAATATGTTGCCCTAGAATAGTGATGCCACAGCTCATTGATAAGATTTACGAAGCCGCGTGTAAAGACGGGGAAGCACTGGCGTGTTCGATAGCGTAAAAATAGGTAAGTCTTCAGGATTTTTAACCACTGGCTTCTAGATAAACACATAGAAGCCCCTTGTGCTCAGAAACAGTGGCAGAAGCAATCCAGCAAGTCTCTAACTACATCGACCTTAAAATGAAATTTCAATAAACTTCATTTTAAGGTCGATGGCCAACTAGTTCTGACGTCACAGACCAGCCACATGGCCTTATCTCTAGAAGGCAGTGATTTAACGCGCCAAAAAATCTCGGAGATTGAACTACTTTTGCTTGTTTGAAACCAAACTGGTGAGAGAATTTGAGGAATTTTCTCACCAATTTAATTTAAATAAACGGAAGTGGCCCGATTTCTGAGATCTGTTCTCGAGTTGAACACAAGAAAAGCCTTATTTAATAGTGCGCTGTCGAATACAAATACAAATACAAATATTGACGACCAGCTACAGGCTCAAGCCCAACAAGGCTGGTCCTTTGTTTATGAATTCTCCAATTCCCACTGACTATCCAATTGTGTCTTAAATTCGTACACTCCCTTTGAATTAACTATATTTTCTGGCAACGCGTTCCAACTGTCTATTACACTATTAAAGTAGTAGTTTTTCCTTAAATCCCGATTAAAATGTGTCTTATTCAATTTATACCCATGACCCCTTGTTCTGTTATCCCTATTGAAATTTAAGCCCTCTGTGTCCCCTTGTTTTACAAACTTGAAAAGCTGAATCAAATCCCCCCTCCTTCATACACTAGTGAACGACACTAGTAATTTTTTTCCTTTACACGTGGTCTGTAAAAATTAATCCTCTCAAAGCAAAGCGGTTTCACAGCAAAACCTTCCTAGGTTGATTGGATAGCGATGTTTTGGGGGTAACTACGCGAAAGGTACTCTACAATACCGCTATCTGTCAATCAATAGCGTAAAATGTCTTCAAATACATTGGACCACTAATCTAATAGAAATTTTATCTAGTACTGCACCAAATTGATTAAATTTTTTCAAGCGGTTAAAAATCAAAGGTGTTCTTCAAGCAAGATATGGTTGTAATTATTTGTACTACATTCCTGAGGCCTTTAGAACCGAAAGCTTTGTATTTAACATGTGTGAGAGAGATGATGTTCATGTTATCAAAACATCATATTTATACCTAATATACCTATATTTTATCAGCTGTATTTCAGTCTCTTTTGTTCTGAGCCTATGCACCCATCGCATATTCCTAGTTATCATGACACTGTAACCATATAAAATAGTTATCTTTCTTTTGAATTACATGAAATAGAAGGAAAGTATTTGAAGTTACGTAGCACTGAATCAACACATCGAACTATTGGAGTGAACCTGTATCAATTTCGAAGGGAAGATCTGAGGACAACACCGTGTCATTTAAACCAAGGTCAGATTACGATGTCAACAATTCATCTGGCACCCATTCTCCAAATTTCCACGCCACGGTAACTTAAGGATATTTTAGAACACATTAGATTCAACGTGCACTAGTCCCCACGACGGTCTTTGGCTGTAGAAATTTTAGAATTCGCACCATTTCCGTTGCTAATCTCTATCAACTGTGCTGCCACGTCCTCGTTGAAATACATAAAAAAAAAGAAATCTAGATATTTATTATTCAGTATTGACTACATATAACACAGATTTTTTTTAACGCAATTTGGCCTTACTTCCCTTTAAAATTTTCGTTTCAATTTCACTGATACTTTTTTTATTTTTCACAAGCAAGTAGTTGAAATTTGATTCCCAAAAGTATTTGATCTCATTTTTTAACTTCTGTCGCTAGTCTATTTGAACACATTTTAAATATGGGAAACGAAAAATGAAGTACGAAAAATGAACTACCAAAATATATCTAAACATTTCTTACCGCAAGTTTTCCAATCGCATTTGCAAGCTGAAAGAAATAATTTATATATTTAATTTAATATTCATTAAGTTTATATATTTATAGGTTTAATATAGAGCTATATATATTTAATATAGTATATTTAATATAGTGCTATATACATTAATAAATTGTTGTCCAAATTTCTAGTATGGGAGGGATTTTCAATGTAAAAAGACAAATTAGATTGGTAAGGGGTATTTCACTTCCGGTTAATCAAATGCAAAACTAATATGATTTCCTTAAAATGCAATTTATTGCCTATTTGGTGACGCTTGACATGTAATGTAACAGGAATTCTGTAGTTCTATAGTAAACAATTCCATATCTATTCATACAGAATTCATTTGTCAATTTTGATATTGACGTTGACGTCACCGTCATAGGCGAGTTTGATACATACTAAAATGGACTAATAAAAATCTCCGATATAGTACCGGTAGGCTGTTTATGTTCAAAATAAAAGTTTCCATATATTCAAATTAATCTACTAAATGAGATATTTAAAATCATGTGCGAGCTTAGGTAATTTACGTTTTAATGGAATTCAATTGTGAGTGTGGTAATTTTACCTAAAAGTGTAGATTTAAGAATGAATGAGATCTAAGAACTCGTAGGTACAGTATCAAGAAGTCAGGTACTACAGGGTTTTACAAATGGCATCTATGTCGTAAGGAAAATAATTTATGATTTCTATAATTTTACTCTCTAAAATCGTATTCGAAAACAAGCCAAATGACATTACTTCCAAAATGCTTATAGGAAGCCCTATCCACCACAAAAACACGAAGCCTACATTTAGCTTAACAGATAAAAACCTTCACAAATAAATAGCATTGTTTAGAACGTGAACTTACCTAGGGTGAGGTCACAGTGAGCTTCACAGACGGATTCGCAACGTTTCGTCTTGTTACTGAAATGCTGTCCAGCTGTGCAGTTCATCAGATGAGGAGTACCGTCGGAACATTGGATGAACGTTGAGCAATTGCGTGGGTTCGGGTACTTTCCATCTTTGATGCACTTGAATCTAATTATTTCAGCTTCGTCTTCCCCTATGAATAAGAAAAAAGCAATCCGTTAGTTTTCAGTGTTTGGCGAACTCTAAACTTCCAAATGTTTTAATGAGATATCTCGTATATCTATATCCGGTCAGATTTGTAAATGAAGGGATGTCTCATCGATACAAACTGATATAGTGGAAAGAAAATCCAAGGGGAAAGAACAAATTGTCTCTTGCTTAGAACTTTTAAAAGTTTATAACAGTTTTTTGCACCATAGACTGGATATTACAGAGCAGTTTTTGAAACGAAGATAGGCCAACAAGAAGGTTAAAGATAGAATTATATCAATGAAGAAAAAAATCACGTTACCATATAGCATTTAACTTAGTCAATTATATGAAAATAGGAATCTCAAAGTCATCACTTCCCGTCCTCATTGTCAAGCTTCCACTATCCAAATGCTATGTTCACATTTCTTACCTTACTTCTCTCACTTTTTACGTTGATTCACTTACCTTAAGTGGGAAAATTGGTCTTGCTCTTCGAACGTATAAACGTTACTATGGTTTCAGAGTAAGATGGGATGAGGGAACACTTGAGGTACATTTAAGTAAAGTCTATTTTAGCGATGTCTAAAACAATATCTACAAGAGCATTTCAAGTCTGTTTTATGCCCAAACATCGTTATTCTAAATTTCAATGGTTACTTCATTCAGTGTAATTTTTTTTATTTTATTCCTCGCCTTGAAAATTTGTATTTGTTGATTTTTAGCCTTCTTTTTTTTGGAATGGGATATGAATACCACAGTCTAAGATATCTGGACTGTTATTTAAAACAAATAATATTCTAATGAAAAAAAAAATATTAATTTTTTTAAATTATTAACAATTACATTTTCTAGGAAAAGGGAACTCTGAACCATTTAATTAACTGAGGGATAATTTAACTTTTATTAATCTTTTTAAAATCATCATAATTATTAATTTTACTGTGTCAAGGAAATGCACAGTAAATAATCAAGATCAAAAACCAAATTGAATAACTGTTTTTATTTCAATTAGAAGGGCTTGTTGATTAAATTTTCAGCTAAGTTGGGGTATTAGTGATTTTTTTTTTAGTTCGTTAAAATTGAAGCACTAAATCTAGCGAGAATAATCTAAACACGTTACACTGGAAAAAGCAGTTCGTTGAACGCAAATTAATAGGTAGTCAATTAATATTTTATAATAAACTCTTGTTTTCTGATATACAGTAGAATAATTTTTTCTTAAATTAAATTACTTGCTGCAATAGCTCTAAATCTCAAAAGCCTAATTTCTAGTTTCCTGTGTAGAGGTAGACTATAAAGACTTTAAATACATATTTCTTTCTGATGCAGAACTGCCACAACTCCCCTATACTGGAGCTTCAGTAGACCTATCTATAATTCTATCTATAGCTGTTGCAGTTACTCAGCTTGCAAAATCAAATATTTACAGTATATCTACACAAAAAACTTTAAATTCATTTATTTTTTTGTAAAAATTCGGAATATAAGAATAATGTTACATGCTTTTAAAAAAAGTATTATATATGTTATGAAAACAATTCCAGATTCCTTTATCGCAAACATGTTACGCTGGATATTTGAAGACTTCAAATACAATATGGTGAAAACCAAGTTTATAAGGCAAAACACTCGCGTTACTATAAACCTGAAGGACTATTTCGATAATAATAATTCTAACACTGTTTCATCTGGCACACCAAGCTCATAAAAATTTGTCACGCTCACTTAGAAAACGCTATACAAGCAAATCATCACTTATTTATCTCATTATCAGTGACAAACGCAATCAAACGCTCAATTTCGTAAAAAAAAATAAGCCTACTCACTTGAATCAGAGAAGAGATTGTGAACTGCATTCTTCACGCTCTCAAATTCAAGCCCATGGACTTGTAGAGCAAACGCCACGAAAACCAGGAAGCACAGTGCCTTCGTCATTTTGACTGTGAGGCTTGAATTGACCCATCAATTTCCTTATATAGTTTTGGTAGTATGTAAACGAACAACAAAAAAAAAAGTTCGAAGTGTTGATTCGATAAGGTCTACGTTTAAAGGGGGAAAAATACGAGCTGAATTGCAAAGTATCGTAGTTTCGCTGATTCCAGAAGCGAGTGATCTCCTGATTTCCATCTTGCTTACACAGTCTAGAATGAAATTTGCTGAATTGGAGTTTATTTTAGGGATGTAACTTGAACGTCAACATATTCTTGCTTCTGCAATTTTATGTGAATTTTGTACTTGCTCAGCTCATTTTGGCGATCTATATTAATTTTCTACTGCATGGTGTCACGGAGAAGTTGAAATCAATGAATCTATAGACCGTAGATATATCACGCAAAAAATATAAGTAGGAGGTTTATTAACGTCACACTGGAGCAATACGACATGCTATTGGCGGTGTTCCGGGATCTATCCCCAAGTGAAAGAACCGAGGACAACGGTAATTTTGAAGCATAGTCAGATGACGGGGTCAACATCTGAGCAGGCACGCCACTCTCCAAACTTCCACACCATACCAACGTGATGACATTTCAGGCACGATAAATGTAACGTGCACTAGCAGCCCCCATGTGCACGACGTCTGTAATTGAACCAAGTTTCGAACAGCAAACGCAGGTTGTTAATCTGTTACTCTTTCCAACTACCACTGTCCATAATATAACTCATACCTGATGCACCGAAGGATCCCTATCATAATGCTTTGAGTTCTTCGTTATTGCCAGTGGTTTTCCTCCCACTACTCTAGCAATATGTAAGTTCTTGGCGGCAAAGGGTCAATTGTTCGAATTTTCCCTGGGTGTATTATGTCTGTGTTCTATGTCAGTAAAAACTTCCCTTGTGTGTGCCATTGTCGGAACGTAGTGTAGTGATTCGAGTCTAATATTTACCTTCGAAAATCAGACTCACTCAATACATTTTTTTGATTATTAGAAGATATCAATTCGATTGAATTAAACGTTGTAGATTATCTTATCGGTTTGATACATGAAGACGAACGTTTGATAAAAAAAATTAAACAGTTATTAATAAAACTATAGATGATACACAATTACAAAGAACAAAGAGATCAACTCTTTTTCACTCCTTCTTCTTCTAAATTATAAATTATTTTTTCACATTCTATATCACGGTTGGCCTTAGCGCTGCTCGTGAGCCACATACGGCTCTCTCAGGTGAGTGGTGCGGCGCTTATACAAGTTGGCACAGCTTGGCCAAATATAATCTTTGTACCATCAAACTAAACTCTGTTGTAGGTGATGAGGTAACCGATGTTATAGGCTTTTTTGGGTACAATTTGTAGTTATAGGATCATTTTTGCAACACAGTTGCACACAATTACCAATGTTGAAAGTGTCATGCATTCTCTTATATTTAATCTTAAAAAAATATTACTAAATACTGCTGGTACAATTTAAGATGTTTGTTTTACGTGTCTGCTGGGCAATTGAAAACAGGTAGAAATCTGATACCACAACCTTGCCAACTTATGGTGTGAGGTTAGGGTTTTTTTTAATAGGAAGTTCTGTTTCGAAATGTTCTATTCGAGCATCTATATATTGCGCATTAAGTAACTGAATAGTTATAAGGATATTGAGGAACATAAATATCACGTACGTACATTGTGTAATCTGATTAACAAAAGGGCACCTTATCTAATATTAGAACTTTAAAAGCAATTAAATTGCCCGTTGTATTTCTCCAATGCAACTTTAATTCAACAATCTGCTTTTTTTTACGTCAAACCAATTGAAGTCCCTTGGAAAAAATTATTCTTGCATCTGTTTTAAAGGGTTCCGGAATTCAAAATTCTAAAATCTTCATTTTTAAAGTTTTTGTTCTGAATTTTTTCTGTATGTATAAATTGTCATTTTGAAGTTATAATGACTCTTTTATCTTTTCAAAACTTAAATATTTTTATTAAAATTTTAAAATGTCAAAATTTTAACATTGGGCAAAATTGATATATCTCCAAATATTTTATAACAAATCACTTCATTTTTGTATTAATTAACTTCTAAAAGCTGCATTAATTAACTTCTACAAAAAATTGTCTTCATAAGTTTTGATTAAAATAGTTAGAAAATTATTTTTTAATATTTTGTTCAAAAACAACATAAAACACATAGTATACAAAGTTCGAAAAATTATAGAAAATACTAATATATAAACACAATTGCTGAAGACAAATTAAAGAAATATATTTGAAAAGTAAATGTTAAAAATTTCGTTCATTTATGACAAGTAGTTCTTAAGTTATATCCATTTTTAGTATTGAAATCTCATTTAACACAAAAGGAGAAAAAAAGCGTTCAAAATTATGAAGGCTCGTATGATTTGCAGCTGTCATGTTAATAAAAACTTGAATATTTCCGGTTCTATTATGGTAGAAACAAAATTTAAGTGTCATTTTATTCAAAATATCTATATTATTTTTTAAGATAATAAAAAAAAATTGACGTTTTTTCATATTTTGAGTCCCAGACTCCTTTAATTTATCTTTTTCTCATTGTTCCATTCAATAACTGAAATATCATTACCAAATATGCTGTGTTGTCAAAAATGTTTTTTTTTAAATACAGGTTAAAGTAATTTAATAAAAACTTTTCGATAGCTCATGACTTAAAAGGATTTTCAAATTAAACATTATCTAGTGTGCAGAAAAAGTTTAATTTCCTTAAATGCACTATCCAAACTCTTCAACAGGTAGCTTAGAATATTATCAAGCCCTGCATTTCTGTCTTGAAACAAACATACATCGAGTTATTTTATTCCATATAACATAGTGGCTCCCAAAAGTGTTCGTAACTTATGAATTTCAATGAAATATTGCTCTATCCATTAATTACAGTTGAGATTTCAGAATGGCAATTTCTTAATAATATACATATCTTGTTATTAACGAAACTACATAAAATATTTTTTAAATATAGTAAAACGTTTTTAAGCATAATTTTTAAACATAGCAAAGGTTTTTTTTGGAAACTCAATAATCAAAATGCAACAAAAAAGTTACCTCACAAAAGTCTTCGTACACTTTAAAAAAAATCTCTACAAATTAGTAAATATTGTAATATTTTGGTAATTAGTACTTAGTAGGATGTCCTATAGTATATATATCCACAACACTTTTTAAACGTCTGGGAATAGAGTTCACTAACTGTTTTGTAATTTTTGCATCAATGCTCCTCCATTCTGCAATCAGTACTGTTTTAGTTTGCTTTTCGTTTTAATGTCGTGTCTTCTTACCCTAATCTCCAGTTCTCTCCAAATGTGTTCTATTGGGTTTAAATCTGGCTACTGAGGTAGTGTTTTCGGAGATTATGGACAATTATAGAGACACCAGAGGAAAACGTTGAGTGCCATGTGCTTAGGGTCATCATTTTGATGAAAAACAAAGTTGTTTTCAATACCCAAATTTTGGGCTGATAACTTTAAATTGTCTTTTAAAATATTTAAATATAGAGCATGCTTCATTATACCATCAATAAATACCAAATTACCTAGTCCTGATTCTGACATGCACCCCCACACAAGGACACCTTCATCGTCATACTTTTCTGTTTCAACTGAGTCCTTGGGATTAAGTTTCTCGTTTTTCTTCTCCGTACCATTTACCCGCCCATTGGAACCAAAAATGTTAAATTTGCTTTCATCTGCAAATAAGACATGATTCCAATACGTTTTGAGTTTATTTGTAATTGATTTTCGAAGGAAAGCCTAAGTCTTCTATTTTTCGCACTTACAAAAAATTTTCTTCGAGCAGAACGCCCATTTAATCCAACAGATCTTAGTCGAACAGTTTCAGATAAAATTGAAGTAGAAATATTTTTTTCAGTAAATTCTGTAGAAATGTTTACAGCACTCAAAAGTGTATTATTCACAAATTTTCTAACTATATATGTTTGATCACGTTGAGTTAACTTTGCCGGACGACCTTTTCGTACCTTGTTTTCGATCCGATTTTTTTCTTTAAAACGTTTTATCACATATTGCACCGTAGAATTGGATGAATTTACTAATTTAGCGATCTTCCGAACTGATTTACCAGTACTGCAATGAAAAATAATCAATTTGTGAATGCTGTCTGCTGTTTCCTTACGACTACGAGCCATTTTTAATAATAAATAGAATATTACGATGTAAACAAGCAACAATTAAAGCCAAACGATTTTTAAATGTCAAATTTAAAAAAAAGTGATAGACTATAATTTTATTTATGAATTTATCTGAAAATATTTCGGTGTACGATCACTTTTGTGACGTCTTCTTTCTCTGTTCTTTGCGTTTTCATTTTTATAAAAAGAAAATGAGCCAATATTATTTTTTAAATGTTAGGTTTTATTCAGAATTACATGTAAATTACATTAAAAATATTGTACTTTATATTCAAATTCAATTCTAGGCTACAGCACCTTAAATTTTTAAAGTGTACGAACACTTTTGGGAGCTACTGCATAAAGTTATAAACAGTTGACATTAAAAACTATAAAATTATTCTAAAACCTCTAAAGCGTATTCCTTAATCTATCTAAACAACATTATAATCCGAAAGAAACCCCTTGACAACAAACAGAACGTAGTGAAGCTAAATAATGCTAAACAAAGCACTACGACAGATTTGTCTAGTCGAAACTCATAAGAAAAGTTTATCTTTCCATTGGAATCTTAGTATCTAAATTTGATCTATACATCCGATAAGATATGTTGGATTTCGTAAACATTTTTCAAAGTTATTTGCATGACACATCCGAAGGATGAATTTTAAAAATCACGAACTCAAGCTAAAAGAAAATATATGATGTTCTTTATTCACGTTTTGAAGAATAAGTATTATACTACTGTGATCAAAAAGTATCCGGGATTCTTCTTTTAAACTACATGTATAATAGATATCGTCCGCAAACTTTTATCAAACATTTTATGACTTACTAGCAAAATACCCGACCTTACTCGGTTTGAATTGTTTTACTCCAGATTGAAGAGATGATCAAAATATATAATAACTTGCGTTTATCGTAGAGCAAAATAAAATTTTAACACCTTTAGCCATCGATATAATTTCTACGACTTACTTTGGACACAAATCCTACACATACATATCCATTCATGTAATACATTTCACATACATCGAACTCTTGCAGTATGACATAGCTACAAAATGACGAAAGGTGACACTAAGGTTACTACTACAAAAGACGATTTTGAGGTAGATTTTGAATTCCCTTTCTTAAGTTATTTTCATGTTCAACTCAATTAATTAAAATGACGATTTACTTCGAGTGCTCTCGCACTCATAGTCAATAAAACAATATTTTTTACTTGTGTCTCTCTTGCATCCGGCATGCGACATTGTGGAATTTCGTAATCTCCTCCTGTCAAAATTACAAAGAATTTTTTTAATGTTTGAAAAGTTATAGTTCGGATTTTTTAAACATTATCATTCCTTCAATAACGGCATTATTCTTTCAATAATAGCATAATTACACTTAAAATTTGCTTTGTTCTGACTTACCTGCCACTTTTAAGTCGATTTAATTTGTGGTGGTGTTGCGCGTGATGAGAAGAAAATACATTGATTAAAATAATAAATATTTAAAACAGAAAACAGCAAAATAAAACAAGATAAAAAAATAACGGCAAAAAGTTATTCTAAATATTTTAATTTCTCATTCTTTTTTATCTCTTGATCTCGCACAGTTGCCACAACTTAGAACTGAAAGTGCACAAAAAAACGGAAAGTTTTGTAATGCGAAAATAATTCAGAACGAAAGAAAGAGAAAATATCATTGCATGTGCGATGAATCAACACGAGTTTTCATTTCTTTCCGTTCGTTGAAAAATATCGTCTGTCCCAAATAATCTGAAATCGTTTACATTGCGCAAAGAACAAAAATAAGACTCGAAATAAATAAAGTATCAGAGCTGAAATTCCATACAAATTTTTTTTTTTTAATAATTGCTTTTTCAGCGGTAACGTTAAAGCAATCCAAGTAATCTTAATGCTCAATAAATATTCCAATTTTTCCAAAACTACCCAATTATGGTTGATTTAAGTACACTTACTCAGGTTTTTTTAGCATGAAACTTATCTAAATATAACAAAAAATAAATGTTTAATATTGCATTCACTAAAATAATATATAATGTATAAAATAAAGCATATGAAATCAAATCTCTGAAATAAAATTAATGTACAAATTGCCTGTTGAAACACTATAACACAAAATCGTGCATAGAATAAAAAAGACGCACAGACAGACTTACGCAATAAATTTCACTCACTAAATAAAAATAAGTACCCACAGTATGCAAGGTTGCATGAAAATATATTAAACCGTGTGGACTTGTATATGCCACATACATGCAGACATACGGACAGACACCAAACGCACAAGAGGCGGATTTGGCATCCGAAGGGTCCAAAACGAATAGAAAACCTGAAATGGGTCGAAAAAATTCAATGTACAAACAAGCACTCCATTCTTATTTATTTAGATACTAGCAAAATGCCCGACCTTACTCGGTTTGAATTGGTTAACTCTAGATTGAAGAGATGATGAAAATATATATAATGACTTACGTTTTTCGTAGAATAAAATAATATTTTAACACCATGGCCATCTTTATAATTTCTACAACTTACTTTGGACACAAATCCTACACATGCATGTCCATTCATGCAATACATTTCACATACATCGAACTCTTGCTGTATGACATAGCTACAAAATGACGAAAGGTGACACTAAGGTTACTACTACAAAAGACGATTTTGAGGGAGATTTGGAATTCCATTCCTTAAGTTCTTTTCATTGTTCAAATTAATTAATAAACTCGACGATTTACGGCCAGTGCTCACGCACTCATAGTCAACAAAACAATATTTTTTTTACTTGTGGCACTCTTACATCCGGCATGCGACATTGTGGAATTTCGTAATTTTCTCCTGTCATTATGACAAGGAATTTTTTAATGTTTGAATAATTCTTGTTCGGATTTTTTAAATAGTATTATTCTTTCAATAACGGCATTATTCTTTCAATAACGGCATTATTCTTTCAATAATGGCATAGTTACACTTACAAATGGATTTATTCTGACTTGACTACCACTTTTAGAAGAATACTTTGTGGTGGTGTTGCGTGTGATGAAAAAGAAACACAATTGGTTAATATAATAAATATTTAAAACAGAAAACAACGAAATAAAACAAAATAAAAGATGTCGGGAAAAATCTGTTCCAAAGATATTAATTTGTTATTCCTTTTTATCTCTTTATCTTGCAGTTGCCACAACCTACAACTAAAAAATGCACAAAATTTAGAAAAGCGAAATTAATTCAGAGCGAAAGAAACACGAGTTTCCGTTTTATTCCCGTCCGTTGAAAAATATCGTCGGTCCCAAATAATCTGAAATCGTTTACGTTGCACAAAGAAAAAATATAAGACTCGAAATAAATAAAGTATCAGAGTTTATATTCCAACATAAAATTTTTTTTAAGTAATTGGTTTTCAACAGTACTGATAAAGCAAATCAAAGTAATCGTAATACTCAATATACATTCCAATTTTCCAAAATACAAAATTATAGTTGATTTAAGTATACTTTTTCTCAAGTGTTTTAGCATGAAACATAACTAAATATAACAATAAAGAAATGTTTAATATTGGAATCACTAACCTAATAGATAATGTATAAATAAAAGACATTGCAATCAAAAATATGGAATAAAATTTATGTGATGCCTGCACAAACACACAAACACAAAATCGAACATAGAACAGAAAGACGGACAGACAGACTTTCGCAACCAATTCCACTCTCTAAATGAAGATATAAGAACTCACTGTATGCAAATTTCCATGAAAATATATAAAACCGTGTGGACGTGTATAAGGCACAAACATACAGACAGACACCAAACGCGCAAGAGGTGAATTTGGCATCAGAAGGGTCCTGAACGGATAGAAAACTTGAAATGAGTCGAAAATATTCAATGTACAAACAAACATTCATTTTTCTTATTTATATAAATAAACATGTGCAACAATCAAGGATTTATTTAATTTTTTCGTCTGAAAATAAATTTGTTTTTAATAAGAAAAGAATTTTCACTTCGTTGATTTTTCAAAATGTCGAATGTAACATGCATTAAATATTTGTTTCCGAAATTGAATTTCTGCTATGAACACATTTGAAATGTTGCAAACAGCTCTTACAGACGACTGTTTATCAAGAACAACAGTATTTGATTGGCTTTAAAAAGTTTCTAGAAGGTAGAGAATCCGTCGTAGATGATTCGCGATATGGGGTAGACTATACATCTAATTTTCAACATGTCAATCAAGTCAGAGAATTGGTACTTACTGATCGTCGTTTAGCACACACCCAATAAGAGACATTATTGAACAAGTACCTATATCATTCGTCGAAAAGAACCTGAATTGTGGCGAGATAGCACATCGGTTTTGCATCACGATAGTACGCCTTCCAACAATTCCATTATTATTCTCTATTTTTTAGCAAAGCATTCAACAAATACGGTTCTGCAAGTTCCGAATTCACCTGATATGGCACCGTGGGACTTTTGCCGGAAAAAGCTACGAGATATGCATTCGATAAAATTCTTTGAAACACCACTTACATACTCAGACAAGGTTTAATATCTAGGAGTTATCTTTGATAAGACCTTGAAACAGAGTTTACATCTCCAATATTGCACGGGCAGGGCCAAAAGAGTGTTTTGGGCTTGTAGACGTGCCATAGGTAATAATTGAGGTATAACGCCGAAAATGGTACATTGGATATACATTGGAATTATCGTTCCGATGATATCCTATGCAGCCATTGCCTGGGGGAATAGAACCCGTAATGAGACAGTGAAGGAACTCACTAGTCTACAAAGAATGGCGACCGTTGCGAACCACTCCCTCAAAGAG
This sequence comes from Metellina segmentata, assembly GCA_947359465.1. Taxonomy (NCBI): domain Eukaryota; kingdom Metazoa; phylum Arthropoda; class Arachnida; order Araneae; family Tetragnathidae; genus Metellina; species Metellina segmentata. Next base: position 30,668,482 of record OX375881.1, read on the forward strand.
TCTGGAACTGCTTCTGGGACTCCTACCACTGCATAAACCAGTGAAACTAGAGGCAATTTCATGCTCACAGCGCCTCAAACTCATGGGACTATGGAAATCGTCCTATGAAATACCTGTGTTCAAAAATGTTGACTTGCAAGTAAAAGAACATCCATACCTATAAATAAGATCTGACTGGATGTCAAAGCAATTTTGTTCTCAAACCAAATATAACATTATATTTCCTACCATAGAGGAATGGAGATTTGTCTCCGGTCTGATCGGGGCAGATAATGAGGAAATTGGCTACACAGATGGTTCAAAAACATCTCATGCCACTGGATCAGGTCAACGCCTCCTATAACTAATGGCCCGATCACAGTAAAGTAATTCAATTCATATTTCTTTCAGAAACTTATTCTTAATTTCATAACGATTAGAACAAATGAACATTAATAAAAATATATATTGGACTAATTAATTATTATTTAATCATTGAGATTAAATATGGGGTACAGCTACACTCTACGTTTATGAGTGATGGCAACGGCTTGGCGATTTTTTTTTTTTTGGCGCTCTTCTAGTAGCGAGTTACGATAAATTAAGGCAACCCATCTTTCGTTACTGTTGTTGTGGTTTTTATGGCAACCTCGGCAAACGGAAACTTTTAATTTTCATTTTGAATATTCTAGAAAGTTCTTCCAAAATCCGTTAAAATCGTTTGATTTCATTGATTCGTTTGAATTTTTTCTTTCCTCCCATTGGTTATTTTGTTTTTAAATATCCTTTGATTGCATTGGTCCATTTAAATCGTATTCTGTGATACCATTGGTCCATTTATTTGTATTTTGACAGTTGTGGAATTTTTATTTTGTTATAATAGTTTTCACGACAGGATTAAGAGTTTTGTTTTTTTGACCATTTTCGTTTTCATTATTTTTTTACGAAAGAATTCTAATTCTATCAGATTGTATTATTTCTTGCTTTTTTTTTTCTTTTGTAAATCTTTTTCTTTTTTAACATGCTCACTGTATTTAGTGGAATTGATAAGTTTCAGGGTATTCTTACCCTACATTCGCAGCTTAGTTTTTCTGTTGGAAGGCAAACGTTTGGCAGTGAAGGAGTGGCTAATCGTTTGTTTTGTGTTCGTTTATGTCTGGATAAGCAACTCCTGTTGGATTTCCTAAAGGAATCAGGATTGCTTAAATCAGAATTATTGTGCCCCAAATGCAACGCTCCTATGAAATTCACTGTAAGAAGTTCCATTTCAAATGGATGCGATTGGGTTTGCAGTGGAACTTCAGACAGTAATAAGAAATGTACTACTCATAAAACCATAAGGTATGGTTCATGGTTTATGGGCAGTAATTTGAAGCTGGAGGAGATCTTTCTTTTGACAAATGAAATAGTGAGGGGGACAAAATCTAATGATATTGGGGTAGAGTAAATAAACGATCTTATGGCAGATATAATAGACTCTTCAGCTTTTACACATGATGATTTTACGGACTTTTGACACGCATTACTTTCATCAAGTGATCTATCTGGCTTCTACGGAAAACTCGTGATCTACATTTATTTCGTGTTTTTTTCAAGGTGTCAACTTTAGATGTTGATGTTCAATGGGATACCGCCCAGCCCAAGGTGTCAACTTTAGATACTAGACACCCTGCAATATTATTACGGATTTAGATATGAAAACCGAGTTAATGCAACAACTTAAAAATTAAGTTTCAACATAGTGCAGAGATCCCAGCTTATTGGGTAGGTAGTTTAATTGATAGTGCGCGATTCTCACGCAAAAAAAAATAGGGAAACTAATTTAAAGAATTAAAATTGTTTATAAGTAGAGCAACTTTTTGGAACAAATGGAATTTTTTTTTTACATGTTCTACGCCGCATGTAAAGTACTAAAACCAAAATTCCGCCTACCTGGGATGTATTATAAGTGAGTTATAACCGCAACATAAATGCAACTTTCTGCATAAATGCAACTATTTGCAACTTTTTAAATTTTAGCTTAAAATTAACTAATATAAAATTAATAGTTCATTTTTACTCTCATAATCAGCTCTTCCATCATGTGTGTCTGATCTTGCTAACACCGAAGTATTACGGATCAAACAAGTTCATGGAAAGAAGTGTGTCCTAACAGACGAAAGTGAAAAAAATGGCAAGTTTTTAATTACGTTGGTTGGCGCTCTTGATAATCCTGAGGAAACTTGCGTAATTGACAGCAGAGTTTGCAATGTGAGTATCGATTATCAATATGAGTTCGCCTTGTAAATGACTTTTTAAAATCTCTGAATGTTGATCGAAAGGATTTTGCGCTTCTGCTATCCGATACTGCATATTATATGAATGCGGCTGGAAACACACTCAAGGTGCTTTATCCACGATTGCTCGAAGTAACTTGCGTGGCACACTTGTTTCACAACTTCAGAAAAAGTAAGCGGATTTTGCACAAATCAGGACAATCTCATCGTTTGTGTTTAGGCATCCACAGTACAAAACAAGCTCCGAAAAGCCGCTTTTCAGACATTGGCCAATAGCCTGAGTCAGTACTCACACCCTGGGCAACGTGGCTTCGGACAACATTGAACTACGCAGTCCACTTTCCCACTGTAAAGGACAATGCTAACGGTTTCTGTGACGACGACATTTTAGTGTGCCGTGTAATAAAAGTAGTGTGTGACCCAGAGCTACCAAAAATTTGCTGAAAATCAAAAGCAGCTACGAATGTTTGATTCGTCTAGTAGAAAAATTTGAATCGAAAGCATACAACATCAAGACAGCTTATGAAGATATCAGATCGATGGATTTTAAAGAAGATCATGGCAACCAAAAAGTGTATCTTAAAAAAAGGATTGGAATAGAAAAATGACCTGAAGGTTATTACTACAATTATTTCCCGAGATGATCCCCCCCCGCGCGCGAGTCAGTATTTGCTCCTGCAACAATGTCAGGCAACATCAGTCTCGGTTGTTCGCAGATTTTCATTGTTCTATAAATTACCTGCCAAGATTGGCAATTCCACGACATCAACGTTGTTCTGTATTTGTCAATAAATGTTTCTATTTTTTTTTTTTTTCAAATTTTACGAATAATTTATTTTAGATTTTAGTGCATCAAAATTAAATGCAACTGTATTTCTATAAATGCAACTTTAGGGAATGATAAATGCAACTTTTCCCATTTTTACTGCAACAAAAAAGTTGCCCTATTTATAAGGTAAAAAAATTAAGCGATTCTTTTTAAAGGTTGCTAATCAACATTGGATCATGCGCAATACTGCTTCCCTCATATTTATTTTATGTTACAACTTTTTTTTAATTCCTTTTACTAAAATGAAAAAAGGCAATGATTTAGTTGGGCAGGAACGCACCGAAACGGTGTTCCGAATATTATTTTACTTGGGATTTTTTTATTTATTCCTTCACATTCCCTCTCTCTTATTATCTTTCCATATCATTTGATAACAAGGTTTAGAAATTAAGCAAGAAAGTTAGCATTAAAAAAAAACTAGTAAACAAGTCCACACAGTGTTGACAGCGAATCCTTAAGAAACCTTTTAACTGTGCGTTCCTATATTTTTTTTAAATAAATAACTGACAAAAGGTTATTGTAAGGACCTTAAAATTAAACCTAGCTTACCGTCATCACTTGCCAGATTTTTTTTTCTTGACTGGTACGCAAAACCTGCATTTTAAAAGAGGTGACTTTTCCTCCCATACAACTTCAAGCCATCCATACAGTGAACACCATTTCTTCGCAAGCTGCTTAGATGGCAAACCAATAAAACGTTCCGATTAAAATTGTCAGAAAAAGCTCCTATCGATGTCGCAACTCTAGTAACAATGTATAATTAAAATGATTTTGCTGAGAAGTAGTATCATTAATAGTAATATTTTTGAAACACAATACTGCTATTATTTTGAAATGCAAGTAAATTTGATATGAAATATTGATTTGCGCAATATTTTAATTCCATTTTTTATTAAAGAACAAGAAACATTATCTACAGCTATAGCAGAAAGTTATCTTCTTATTTATTAAAAGTGATTTGGAAATAACAGCATTTTATAAAAATAGAAAAATTATGGATTTCGGTAAGCACAAGTTTCTCTCTATTACACACGATTTAAATTCTGTTTACGAAGTATTATGTGTTAAAGCCTCATTCGGAGTTGTAAAATAATTGTACTTAATTCATGTTCTTTTCTGTAATCGCACCCAATATTTCATATTCTTAATCGTATCAGAATTAATGCATAGTCATCTATCGATGTTCATTTACTAGAATAAGTAGCAGCTAGAATACAAGAACAGCTGTTCTTGTAACCTGAATCAATATTGGGTGCGAATAGAGAAAAGAAAATGAATTAAATACAATTATTTTACAGTTCGGAATAAGGAATATATTTATCTAAAATTATACATGTATTACATATAATTCTGGGTATTGTATATATTCAATATTAAAAAAATAGCAGTGTTCATTCTTTGAATCTATATTGATAGTAAACAAACATTTAGAATTAAATGGAGATTATATCTTAATTAAAAATTTAGATCGAGGTTCACTATACTTATCCTGATATGTTTTGCATAATAGCTCATAATTATCCTGTTTTATTAAAATTGTTGAATGAATATGAAAATGAATTTTTAACAGTTGATAATCAACAGTTATTTGTACTTCCTAATTCGTTAAATCTACTCTCACCTAAAGGAATATATTTAGACATAATTATTGTCAACAAAATTATAAAGCTGACCATGTCACGAAATATATTATTTGGACATCAACCAATATATTATTAAAAACATTTTGTAAAGTATAAAAAATGAGTTTGATGTAATGGATGCAAATCATAACATCATAATCAAATCAAAAGTAGACATAAATCAAAAGTAGAATAAAAACGTGAAAACTTCAAACACAAATTGAGAATATCTGTCTTGATATTTTTATCTCTTTATTTCCTGATAAAGATGTATCATTATAGATGTAGATGTTGTTTTGTATCATTTTGTTATATGGTAGAATGTAGTTTTCACATTTACTTGATTTAGTTTTTACATTGATAGTCAAGTATAAATTGCCATAAGATGCTTAGTGGATATGTAATATTTAGTGGGAGTCGTATATATATTCAGCTCTTGTTTAAAGAACAATACATACAAAATAAAATTGCATATAATAAAACTTTTATTCTGATACATTAAGTCGCTTATAAGAAAATTATTTTTTTATAAATCTAATATTTGCAGTGGAATGTATGAACAAATTATGCATGGAATAAAGAACTAAACATGAGATGTAGTGTCAAAATGCAAGAAGTTGTTTTTAATTAGTTTTGTAACATTATTGTATTTAAAATTGTGAAAGAAAATTGAACTGTTTTTCTGTTTAAAGCATTTTTCTTATTCATTGTACTGTCTTATATAATTATGTATTACACATGTCATGTGTTTAAACTTATACTGATGAATTATATTGATTAAATATAAATATTGATGATATGCTATGTGATTTGTAGTATTTGATGCGAATCCTCATGCATTAATTTCTTGTTAAAAGGATAATAAAAATATTATAACTATAAGTGAATAAATTGATTGTTTGTCATTCCTTTTGAAATAAAGCCTCTGAATTAATTTTTATACTGATTATACCAATAACAAAGCATTATTATTAGCATTTTAAGAAGGAAAATGGGACATGTATATTAATTTGTAAGTTATAAAATAAAAAATTTCAATAATTTCATTTCAGCAGTTACATTTTATGAGCTGTGGTATAATACTTGAAAAATTTGCAGACTTTAAAAAAAGCAAGCGTTTTTGAAATTCTGAATATTTTGTTGATTTAAACTCGAGAATATATCCGTAGACAGAAAGGAAATAAATAAATGTGTAATGTAATAATCGTGGAGATCGTTGGCCTACATCCATCATGTCAAAAGAGTCGTGGTATGGCCTTTTGCTATAGGAGGTGTTGATCAGGTGTCTTTTGTCCTAATCGAAAAATAAGGCTATCTTCCTCTTTGGGTAAGTTGGCCACTGTATATCAAGCTGAGGTTCTAGCGATCTCTGCTTTTACTTACAACTGCCTCAATAGAAGGGTTGTTTAGAAGGTTATAAAAATCTTCTCTGACAGTCAAGCAGACTTAAAGGCCTTGCAAAGTCATTGCTTTCCTCAAAAGCAGTGTGGGAATGTCACAATGCGCTTGAGGATCTGGCTGAGAGAAACAAATTTTCTCTTGTCTGGGTTACTGGTCATTGTGGCATTGAGGGTAATGAAATGGCAGACCAATTAGTAAAACATGTATCTGAAACGCCATTTATTGGACCAGAACCTGTTTTGGGTCTGCCTCACTATGTGGTTAGAGGAACTGTAAGAGGTTTGCTCCTTGTCGAGTCCTACCATACATGGCTTCAATCTAATGATCAAAGACAAGCCAAAGAGCTCAATCAATAATCTCCCTGGGAAATACGTAGTCCTTTGAAGTAAAAGGACTGGGTACATTGTGTTTTTTAAAAAATACATTCAATTCTCACCAACTATAAATCATGAAAATCGTCCAGAATATCAATATTTTGTTTATTAATTCAAGATATTTTCCAATTTTTTAGCTTTTAAAAGATACTAAGATCTTTCAAATATTCTAAATAGTTTTTTAGTTTTACAATGGTTTTTGTTAGCTACTGTCACCACGAAGAGACGTGTTTCCAAAACTTTAAACTCGATTTCCGAATTACAGCGTTTTTGCAATAGGATGATGTTTTTGGAATTGGTTCGAAACGTGATAACTCCACAATGAATTCATCTATCATAATTATTTTTGCATCATTATCTCTACTGTTATACACTCATGTCCATAAATTATGGATAATTCAGAATCACACGGAAATCGAACTCTAAAGTAAAAATTTCACCTGTAGAATTATCGCACACATCTTCAAGAATAATATTCAAATTACTGGAAGCCATCAGATGACGTCTATATTACGTCACAATGACGAGAGTGTAAGAGAGGGATATATAAGGAATGATAGAAAAGAAGTATAACTGTTCACAAGCTTTCTGTAAGCCGCTCAGTGCCACAGCCGCATAATTATGGCACAGAGGACGCATGTCGATGATTTTTTACGTGGTAGAATTATTGACCGCCTGGAATGTGGGCTTACTCAGACGGAAGTTTCAGTGGAACTTGGAATCGCCCAAAGTGTCATCTCTAGACTTTAAAAAAGGTTCCAAAATGATGGGAATGTCAGTAGACGTTACAGTACAGGTCTCCCCCGAGTTACAACGCCGAATGATGACCGGTATTTGGCAGTAACTGCAAAAAGAAGCACCCGACCTTTCTCGTCGGCTATCTATAGCGTCGGGTACGACAGCTTCAAGGCAAACCGTTTACAGACGTTTGGGACTTTTTGGACTATATGCTCGCAGGCCTGTCAGATGTGTTCCGCTCATGGCAACTCACTGTCGTCAGCGGTTAGCCTGGAGTAGAGAACATGCAATGTGGACACCGTCACAGTGGGATTGTGTGATGTTTTCCGACTAGTCCAGGTTTAGCTTGCATTCTGATTCACGGAGGACGTTCATATGGAGAACGCCAGGTACTCGCTACCACCAAAACAACAACATTGAACGACACCGTTACGGTGGTGCAGGATTGCTCGTTTGGGTCGGAATTATACTGGGCGCCAGAACAGATCTACATGTTCAAATCGGAACCATGAGAGGCCAAATTTATCGGGACACCATTCTGTAACAACATGTACGTTTGTTTAGGGGTTCCATGGGTGTATAATTTGTGTTTATGGATTACAACGCCAGTCCTCACCTTGTAAACATTGTAAACGAATGCCTTGAATCTGAGGATATCACCCGTATGGAATGGCCATCATTCTCACATGACTTGAATCCGATAGAGCATGTGTGGGACATGCTTAGCCGACGAGTTATAGGCCCTTCAACCACCTCCTACATGTGTACCGGAACTTCGGAGAGCATTGCTATCTGAGTGGAGTGATCTTCCCCAACAGCATGCCTAGACGTTGTACGGACTGTATATTGAGAATAACCAAACAAAACAGAGTAAGGGAACAATAAAAAAAAGAAAGAAAGAAAAGAAACACGTTTACTCAAAAATCAAATTAGTGAAATTTATAGAACAATATATAAAATTGAAACAAGAACTGTAAAACACGATTGGGAATATGAGCTGTGAATATAATGAATGTGATTATGTTTATTTACAAATGAAAGGTGAAATAAATAAATTATTCCGTGATATGGTATGTTCCTATGGAATAAGTATATTATATTGTGAAATGAATATGCTTTAAAATAAATTAAAATTTAAGAGTGTCATGTTTTAAAAATATTATTAAGAATGATCTACATGATATTTAAAAGATTAAAACTTTAAAATTTCAAAAGTTTAAAAGAGGGGATCGCATCGGGTGTGTCTGTTGACCTGGGGGGAGGGCCCCGCCACCATCCCCATTGCTGCCTTCACATAGGACTTGATTTTTGCGCGAGACATTTTATTACCCAGAACAACTTCAAGTCAATTGGCCTTATTCTCGTTAGCTGGTCTTATAGTATGGTTTGCCTGTGTGAATATGTATCCGAATAGGTAGTGATCAGCGTCCCCCACCTCCCCATAGTTGCATTTATCGGTGTCCTTCAAATGGAATCTATTGAGGTAGGCCCAGAACGAGCCGTGCCCTGGAAAGAACCAAACAAGCCAACGGTTGACGATGAGGGTGTCGGTTCTAACTTTTGGTAAGTAGTCTTTTAGACGGACTCCCTTGAGAGAGTTTATATAATGTTCCTGCCAGCCTTTGATAGTAGAGTTCCTAATTTTTCTTTTTAAAGGGCTGACAGGAAAGGGAATTTCCAACGTCTCACCGTCGACCGAGGCAAGTTTGGCCTGTTCATCTAATAGCTCGTTTCCGGCAAGCCCCGCATGTGCCCGAACCCAACTCAGGCCAAAATTATTAGTATTATTATGCATTTTCTGTTTAATTGTGAAAAGGTAATTTGATTTATTTTGAGCTGTTTTCAAGGCTTGAATTAAGTTGAGACTATCTGTATATATATTTATTCTGTTCCCTTCCGAGTGTGCCCATTCAATTGCTTTGAAAATAGCCGACAACTCGGCTTGAAACACCGAGTTGCCGGCAAGTAATTTAAATTTAAGAACTTTTATTAGTTTTTTAGTATCGAGGATGCACACCGCGACCCCAACATTGCCATCAATGCCTGAGTCGTCGGTGTACACCTCACAATCTGGATTGTCAATTGTGTCCCGGATGTCCAACCTAAGGTCGGACACCGGGACATCTGCTATTGGTATATAATAGTCGTAGTGGAGTGGGGATAGTCTCAGCTCTGGGTCGGGCTGCCGTCTCTTGATAATATTAATTTTGTTGTATAGCGACAGCAGGGTCACGTGGAGCGGAGGAATTCCACAGAGGGTGTTAAGGGGACCGGGAAGGCCCTATCTCCTCCATGTTAAATTCACGAAATTCAAGACCCTTTTTCTCAATAACTATAATAGTAATCAACACAAAATTTTTATGGTGGTTAGACTGATATGTTATACAAACTTTAACAGCTCACTTTTTTTTATTTAAAAATTTTAATTTTATAGAAATTTTTAACTGAATATCACTTTTTAGATAGCATTTTTTAACACATTTAAATTTCTAAAAAATCCAATTTTCAAAAAATCAAAAAATGCCCGTGTTAAAATCTTTAGAGATATAACACAAATATGTCATAAAAATATTAAGTCATTATGTTCAGTAGATTCTGAGAAAATGGGGCATGAAACTTAAAAATCTAAGTTTTGAGAAAAATGGATTTAAACATTTCAAATGAATTTTTATAAATAATTTTACGTCTAACCTTAATGAAATCCTGATTTATATAAAGGGTGATCTCTTTCATTTTTAATACATGTATCTTCAATTTTTTTTTATGCTTTTCTTTCTATGGCGGGTTTCTTTACTGTATTCGGAGAGTTTTCGCTCTCCATCGATAACACGGTCTTAGTCCAGTTTTCTCAAAAATTTTTATAAAATGGCAGCCTGGATTGATTTTAACTCTAGATAATGTATAGCACTTTATAATATTTCCACTGTTGCAGCAGGAAACAGCATCAAACACTCCCAGTTTTAAAGTTTGGATGGTTACAAACACATTTTTTGGAACGCGAGTCCAAATCACATTGTTCACCGATTCATTTGGGTTTCGAGTCTTTCCGTGAACACATTTTTTCAACTATTCTGGATTCCCCAAGTCTCTGAAATTTGATTTAATTGTCTTCAAAATGTAGGCAGTATAAGGCAAGGCAATATGTGTGTGTTTATCATGGTAATACACATCACTTTTAGCTACAGCACGTTGAAATTTCCACCAGCTTTCATTCCTAACTGGACAAAGACCGTGATTTGGATTTAAGTTACTTGACAGTAAATAAAAATATTCTGCCCAGACAGATTGTTGCATATTGTGCAGAAAACCAACATTTATCCTTATTGCTAGTCCATAATAGATCAAATGTCATGTCTCAGAAAGTGCTAACTTATATCGCATGGTAAAATTAATAAAAATAGTTAGAAAAAAACTAAATGATTACAGTTAACTCTACTGTTACCAGATTATCGAAAATAATTTGAGTAAAGTAAAGTAAAAAATATAATATACATTGTTGAGTAACAAAGATTAGAAATGTCCACAAACGGTTTGTTTACATTTGAAAGGCCGTGTCAGATGTGAATTGCTTATTGGAAACGTGCATAATTTTCAAACTTCCTCTTATTCTATTACCTAGTGTGATATATCATTGGAAAGAGGAGATTTTGAACTATATAAAGGAGCAATAAAATAGAAATTGATTTTTTAGTCGAATTTTGCTTTCCCGGTTAAGGGAGTCGGTTGGGGAGGTCTTGTAGGCGCCGGAGATCTTAAGAAGAAACGGGCGCTGTATAGTCTCCAAACGCGTTTTCTGAACTTTTGTTAAGTTGCCTCCTCAAATGCCAGCTCCATAAGTCAAGATTTTTTCGGTCACGGTAAGATACCACATCTTCTGGAGCTGGCCACTGACGTCCCACCCTTCGCCACGTATTCTGTTGAGAGCACTGCCCATCTCTCTCAACATCTGGATATGCTCGCACCACGTGAGCCGGCTGTCGAAATAGAGGCCTAAATATTTTAAATTATGAGTTATCAATATGTCTTTATTATTTATTCTAAAGTTCAATTCATCCTTTAAGTTAACTATTTTTGAAATTATTATGGACCGACACTTATCGGTCGAGAGGCTCAGTTTGGATTCTATGAGTTTATTGTGGATAATATTCAGTGAGTTAGTGTTGTTCTCCAGGTCCTCACGCGTCTTTCCTGACGTTATCAACGCCAGGTCGTCAGCGAAGGCCTGGAGATAAATTAAGTCGGAATTCAAATTTAGGATTGGGTTAAAATAGATGTTCCACAGGGTCGGTGCCAGCACCGAACCCTGTGGAACATCCTCTGTATATTAAACGTGAGATTAAGTCATTATTTAAATTATAGGTAATGGATCTTGTTGCTTAAGTAACTGCAAATAAACTTAATAATGTGTTTCGGAAATTTTTGAACAGTGAGGATGTAGACCAACAATCGCCAGTCCATATTATAAAAGGCAGCAGTGATGTCCAATGTCACCAATGCGGCATGGATTGATCTTTTGAGAGATTTCAATTTTGTTGTAACATTGAACAATGGGTCCTCACAGGACCGCTGCTCCCTGAAACCATATTGTAATCCATGAATAGCTTGGTGTCTAAAAATCCATAAATTTAATTTTAAACTAAAGGCCCTCTCCAGGATTTTTCCTAGAGTGGGTAATAAACAGATAGGCCTGTATGCGCTACAGTTGGAGGGATAACGTCCTGGCTTAACCAGGAAGCGAACATCCCCATTCCTGAGGCACACAGGAAAATAAGAAAACTGAATGCATTTCGTAAATGGTACATAAATTAAGTTGGGTTATTTACTGTATATATATTTCCAGATTTTATAATCGATGAGCCTTACCGTCCTTGAGTTTGGAGAAAACATGGTCCAGGTCTTATAAAGTGATGTTATTATTTTCTATAAAATCTGATGTAGCTATATAGTTAAGGAGAACGGGAATATGGGAATCTGTGCTAAAGAAATGGTTCATTAATATATTAATTTTCTCCTTTTGAAAAAGGTTAAGCGGGGCAGGGAGGAAGAGATTTAGATTATTATTTTGTTTTTTACTATAAGTTAATTTAAAAAGGGAACCGTATTTCGATCCATGACCTGTACAATGTTCCATCCAAGACGTCCTTTTCTACGCGGCATCGGCGGAACCCATGTATATATAGCCCTCTTGAATTATGCACATGAGTGTAAAAGGAAGTGTTTGTCTATGTGTATGTGTACGGTGTGTACTGTCCTGACGAATCTATGGCTCTTGCAATAATGAAATTTGACACACAGGTAGTCCGAATGTTTTGAGATTTTTGTGTCCAGCCCGAATTTTAAAATTTAATCTAGAACATTTTAAAATTAATTTATTAGTTTTTTTTTTTTTCAACATTCTTTCTTTTACTTGGAATGTGACGTCACCCGAATCTCGATATAAAAAAGGAACAAATTTTGCGGTTTTCGACCGCTGACGTCACCTTGTAATTTTGAACCACGGTCAGATGACGAGGCAACACCTGAGCTGGCACTCCACTCTCCAAACTTCCACCCAACCCAACATGAGGACTTTCGGCCATGACAGATTTAAGGTGCACCAGCCGCCTCTACACAATACGCTTACAAACATCCATGCCCGGACCCTGATTCGAATCAGAAACCTTCCGATCTAGAGGCTAAGGCCACGGTACTGGATCAATCACAAAGGGAAAGATCCTAGACCAACGCCTCGTAACTTTGAAACACGGTAGGATGAAGGAAACTGAGCAGCCGGGCACCCCCACTTTAGTAGAGGAAAATCCAGACTTTAAACACATTGCCGTTAAATTGTAGTAAAATACACTACCCTACAATAATGAACCGGACGCCAGCGGATTTGCATAAAACTTGTTTACATGTTTGGGGGTGTTTTTCGTGGTATGGACTGGGACATTTGCATGTTGTTCCTGGTAAATTGAACGCCGACGCCTGCATGGATATTTTGGACAATCAGGTTCTTCCTACTCTGGCAATTTTATGGAATCGATGAATGTTACTTCCAGGACGACAACGGTCCATGTCATGTTGCAGCCTGTCAAGCAGTGGTATCGAGTAATGGATGTAAAACGTCTTCCCTGGCCTACTTAGAGTTTCGATCTAAACCCCATAGAACATTTGTGGGGCGAGTTAGAGCGACGATTACGGACGAAGAAACCACATCCGAAATCTACAGCTAAGCTGGCGACATTCGTGCAACATGAATGGATACAAATACTCATAGCTGTGTATCAAAACCTTGTTGGAAGTATGCCCATAAGGGCTTCTAGTGTAATTGCAGCATGTGGGGGGCCATCACCTTATTAAAACATGTATTATTTCCCTTATAGCATCACATCTTGCCGTCCGGTCAATTATTATAGGGTAGTGTAGTTGTAATTTATTAATGCGTTATTTGTACGGTATGGCACTTTTGAAAATTTTTATAAATTCTAAAGCTATCTTATTCATTGTTTTTAACAAATGTTTCTGCTTTTAACCTCCTCTAAAAGCATACTTTTACTTACCGTCCAAAAATCGTTCAGAAAAGCGAGTTTTCAATTCGGCGGCGGTAACTTTTTTAAATATAGAGATCCATATCCCCCTGAAGCTATCAACTGTCATGAGCTTAGGCTCGTTAGATCCTATTAACGGATATGAGATTAGGGGTGTAGCATCAGTTAAGCTTTTTCTTACTTAATTGGTAATTTTTTAGTTAACGTCGTACTAGAGCAACAGAACGGGCTACTGACGACGGTCCGGGATCAGTCCCTTAAAGGAAAGATCCGAGGACAACACCTAGTAATTTGAACCACAGTCAGATGACGAAGCAACACCCGAGCTGGCACCCCACTCTCCAAATTTCCATACCAACCCAACGTGAGGACTTTCGGCCACGACAGATTTAAGGTGCACCAGCCGCCTCTACACCATACGTTTACAAACATCCATGCCCGGGCCCGGATTCAAACCAGGAACCTTCCTATCCATTTTCTTACTTAAAAAGGTGCTGTATCTCAAATTTAATTTGTACCAGAGCCGCGGTAGCTCAGTCAGTAGAGCGTCGGGCTCGTATCAGAAGGATTGTGGGTTCTGTCCTCGGCGGAGCCTGCAATTCTGATGATTGCGAGATCGGCGCTTCGACTTGGCTAAAGACCGTCATGTTCACTAATGGTGACTGGGGCACATTAAATAGGTCGTGGTCACAAAGTCCCACATGTTCCCATACCAAATCAATACCTCTGGGGGTACCTGATCAGGGGGCTATCTGCCTCTGATTGGGATCTAAATTACGATATGTGTGAGTGAATATATGTATGAAAGGGACCTTCCTTTAAAACAGATGTGTCATGTATGTCGAGAAAAATCGGACTTCCTCCCAATGGGGGCTCAATAACATGGAAGGCGCACCCCCCTCGCCGTCTTCGACGGGCCAGGCACTCCTCTGGTCTGCCAGTGTAGGCATGAGAAATAACAAGATGTACCAAATGACACAGATGTATATCTGACAATTGAACTCTTTTGCACCTACAAGGAGAGAACGGATGGCTAATTTTGAAGGAGCACCCATTGAGTAAGGTAGATATATAATTTATGAACTAATTTAAACCATATAACTTATAATTGACATCTCACGTAGAAATAAAGTGATTGAGTTATTTTTGGTTTAATGATCTTAAAACTTTCTTTCCCACAAATTTAATTTATAAAAAAATCAAAATACTTAAATTTTTTGTTACATCAAAAATCGAATTAAACTATCTACAACTTTTTAATTTTTCACTGAACATAGAGATCTTAAAGGGAAAATGAACACCTTCGATGAATAATTAGCAGGACAAATGTTATAACTTTTTATCTAGCAATCCATAGAAATGTATTCAAATATGTTTAATGTTTAATTCTAATTTTAATGCTTATAAGAGCGATTTATTATTTGTTCTTGTTTGAAAAACAAAAAATCTCTAAACCAGTAAACTACAATTCTAAAAATTAAGACTTGTCTTGTGTAAAACTGGTGCAAATAAGAAAAGTTAACGGTTTAAATGGTGACACAAAATAAGGAATGTCCAAGCTATCAATTTCAAATGCTTGTAATATTTTGTTTTATCTAGAGTAAATATGTGTGTGTCCTTGTTTATAATTAAATAATAATCACAATATTATGTATTTTTTGTGTTCTATCGCAACTGAACATCCAAATTAAATTAATTTATAAAGTATTCTAGCAAAAAGTACAAAATACGAGTATATTTCTTAAGTTTTGGGGCTATTCATCACACAGTGACATTTGTTGCGATTGCCTTGCAAAAGTTGAACCTTGATAATTGGCAATTGGTAATTTTTTAGTTAACGTCGTACTAGAGCAACACAACGGGCTATTGACGACGGTCCGGGATCAGTCCCTTAAGGGAAAGATCCGAGGACCTCGTAATTTTGAACCACGATCAAATGACGAGTTGAACCTTGAAAAATATACAAGTCAAAACAATTTCAAAATTCTTTTATATTTCCATTGTTTATTTATACAATAAATAAATTCAACACATTCCATACTATTTAATTACATACATTTGCACATATTGATGAATGAAGTTTAATTTAAATTACCTAAAAACATTAAAAATCAGCGACATTTTTTCATAATAGTCAAAACAGATGATTTTTTAAATGTGCACATCTGAAAGTGGTTTCTTTCATATTATCAGAACTAATTAGTTTTCTGTTATGTCTGTCAACTCGTTTCTCCTATGGGAATCACCTGAAACTGTATTTAAAAAAAATTATTTTTGCAATCTTGCAAATTGCGGTTACAGTAATATTTAGAAATACATATGAAATTTTTTTAAGTATTATTTTTGACTTAATATAAATAAAGTAATTCTGACTTTTAATATTTTCTTTGTAAATTTTTACTTTTTTGAAGGAGAATAATTTGATTAGGTATTTAAAACATTAAATAAAATTAACGCAGCACTTGTAACAGTAAAGAATTTCCGTTGTAGAGTCACATGAAATTAATATACTAAAGAGCTGTTAAAGAGTCGATTTTAAATATCTGAATTTTTTTTTCTCAATGTTCCTGTGTTTAGGTAGCTTACTAATTAAACCTAATCGAAAAATACTGCAGTTATACGATAACGTTTCCGACTTTGACCTAAAGATAATTCTTGCTTCCGAGACGGATTATCCTTCGAGAAAACACAGCGCTCGTGTTCGATGAAATCAAGCCATACTGATCCGAATATGGAATCGGTAGGTGCAGGAGGGACGAACTGACCGAAGTGAAGTGAAGCAGCTTCATCAAGCCAACGAATGAGACATACATTTTGCGCGCATGTCTATTATGCTTCACAAAACATAATTCGATCAGTTATGAATTCTAGGTTAAAAGCAAACTATTTCTCATAAGCCATCTCTTAAATTCAATTTGCAGACTCGCAGACTGTTAAGTTTCTTAGTTGCTTATATTTATTGACGAGTGTTCTTCAATCTCATAAAAAATTAAAAATCATCCATAATGCATATGAATGTAAGCATCAATGCTCAAAATTCATACTAACAAATGAAATAAATTTAGCCAAAAATGTAAAACTACTCGTGATATGGTGGTTTATCTGCATGAGTAAAACTGCCCGGTTGTATCCAGCCTATAAAGCACAATCCGGTTTCAAGCTGTCACCAGTAATAGGAGAGGGACAATTAGTTTTTCCCATTTGTTTCTTCATTCCAATGGAGAAATAGAGTAGTTTTGACTCGACGAAATACCTCGTCCTTAGCAAAATTGACCAGATCTTGGACGAGATATTGAAACGTTTGAAGGATTAATTATTTTCAATAAAATGCATTGCAAACGTTTCATATCTCAGTCTTGTTAGCACAATTGCCTCCTGAACGTCCTTCAATTGCATCCCATTCACTTATTTAAATGTAATTAGGTTATTTTTTGACAACTAAAACTACTTCCGCGTTTGATCCCATTTTCTTTTTATCGCTGATTTATATTCTGGGATTTCCATTGTCTTATGTTAACCAGACACATGAAGAATATTACAGTGGAGAGATCTTCCGAATAGCAGTGGCAATTTTCTAGTAAATTAGCTCATTTTCATAACATATTACAAGTACTTATAAATATAAATTTCAAGTATAATTTACAAAAGTGAAAAAGGAATCGTCTGTTAAATACGATACCTTGTAACCTAATTAAAATTTGCGGCAACATTTACACAATTTATTTAGTAAAATCAATATTTGTACACCAGAAAACAATGCAAAATGGTTTTTTTTGTTTCGAAAATGGACTTTTTCTACTCACGTTCTTTAGGGCACCGTTTTCCCTCAACGCATCCAACGTTTTCTTGGAACCACAGAGATCCAGGACATACACGTAGCGAGGGGACGCCATCGACGCAAACAACGTACTTGTGGCAATCCGGTATGTATGGGTATATGCCGTAATCAGAAGGACATTTAATTCCTGGAATGAAAGTTTGGAGACCATTACAAAAATTTTTGATGAAACATTTTAAGTCGAACAAACACACGAAAAAATACTTATCGATTTTGAATCGGGGATTTTCGATTCTTTTTTATAGTATTTATTAATAAATTTCAGTGCGATAGTTGAAAGGTCCATCCATATCCATCGAAAAGGTTGATAGTTGAAAGGTTTATATCCATCGAAATGTTTTGCGATTTGGCAGTGTTATTGGCACCTGAAGAATTTCATTGTTTTAGAGGCAGAAAATTTCCAATAGGGGCCACGTTAGTCCAGTTAACCAATGCGGATTAGTAACCGGATGATTGCGAGTTCGACCAATCGTGCACCAGGGGGTTGATCCGTATTAAATCTACGGCCTCAACTGTGCAGAAAACACGTCTCTAATCTGAATTTCAGCTAATTCGTACTCAGAAAAGCAATTCCCTTACAAACACACATCCCTACGTTGGGAATTTCGATCAACCAAGACGCAATAAACAACACCTGCATTGCGGCCAGTGGGAAAACGGAGAGAACTGCTCCAAGATTTACTTTATCAGAACTCAATGCCACAAAACCATATCCAATCCAATTTTTTATGAACTAGTCGGAACTACAAAAACTTTCTTGCAGCTGTGTGGGTGCCATCATGTTCAAACTGAAAGCCCCTTCAAAAACCCCTTTGCAGGTGTTTCGAAAAAGAAAAAAAACGTGTTTGAATAGGGATGCGACATCGATGTCTTCAAAACATCGATGTTGTATAAAAGAACACCGTTGTATTGGGACCGATGATTCTTTTAACATCGATGTTTTCACGTTGTCGATGTTTTATTTTTAAATTAAAAAAAGTGCCATTAAAAAAATTTTAAAAAATAACCCATGAGTATAATTTTTATAATCAGTAAATTGAACATACTTTCAGTCCCAAGTGGCCAAGGGTGAAGGGTCCGAAAAGTAGGGATGCGACATCGATGTCGATGTTTTCAAAACATCGATGTATTTACCATTGATTTATTGGAGCCGATGTTTGTTTAACATCGATGTTTTGCTGTCAATGTCGCATCCGTAGTGTGGATCTGCGGAGATCTGTTGATCTGGGAAGTTTTTCGGAAGATTCGATTTTGAGTTGGACAGACCACTGATTTTTTGGAACCAAACTCCTGCCTCCTCGGAGGTTCGACGTCAATAGCTGTGCCCACGACTTTTAACTGAATTGTACATAACTAACTGTGTGTGTATATTATAGCCCAATTACTTTAAATAAATATTTAACTTTATTCAGTTATAAGTCGAATTGTTAGATGACAGTACAACACCTAAATGAGATTTGCCCCTCTGTCTTCTTATGTTAGGATTAAAATACTTTGTATTTCATTGTCTAAGAGGGAGGGAGAATCTAGTTGACTTGCAAGATGATCCAACTAGCATTCGATTTATTTTTGCTTTTGGTCCAATCTGGGTATACCCAGTTATCAATGTTACGTTACATTACTGCCAAATGGGTCATCGACTATGAAAACCACAAAAGAAAAAGCGTAAAATGTCGATGACCTTGAATCTGCAGCTACATCGACTTTATGAAATTGATAGAGTATGTAGGCGGAGTCGAAGTCGTAAGATCTGAGAATGATAAGTCACACTGGGGCTTACGAATCGACTTGAGCTGATTGGCTATCGAAGCAGATTAGTGTTTTCAATAATGCTAAATAATCACTTGAACCGATCAATAATTTGTTCCACATCAAGATTAGTTTTGTTCACAACCACGTGACTGATCTACAAACCGAGTGATCGGAGTAAACAGAACGAAGCTACGCCCACACTCCGTCTATTTCATAAGAAGGTCGATGGAACTACTCAATCGTGAGATCTCAGATGGGTAAAACACGTGGGCTTATACAAAACTACTTGGGCTTAAGATCCGACTAGTGTTTTCAACCACTCTGGATAGTTACAGCACAAAGTCCCAGATCCGGGATTGTCCAAAATCCAGACGTTTTGTTAACCGGCGTTTTTTTTTTCCCTCAATTTTTAAAGAACAAGGAGTTAAACCTGGACCTAATTGATGAAACAACGCAAAATAGCGGACATTTTCAGTGTAAATACCACACAAAAAATTATAAGATTTGCAAGCAAAAAAAAATTTGTTGCATTGTATTAAAAAGGTGTTCCCTTTTTAAAAATTTATTCCTATTTATGTATCTGCTATTTTACTATTGCAAACGCAAAATTCGCGCGCGGAGGGGGGGGGGAGGATTAGATTAAGGGGTTTTTTTTGGCAAATTTGGGGAAATTAATGCAAATAATCCGAAATGGCCTAGGTCCGGAGGATTCCGGATTTTTTACTTTAATTCTAATGTGGTAATAATTATAATTATCTTACTAGTACTGTACTTCTAATCAATCAATAGTTTGTCAAGCACTAGGATTCATACGCTCTACCCACAACCACGTGACAAATCTCCAAACCGAGTGATCGGTGGAAAGCTGCGCGCGCATACTCCGTCTGTTTTGTTAGAATGTCCATGAGCTGTTATCCGTTCATGTAATACTTACCCTCTTCGTTCCCTTCGCGTGTAGTAGCACCGCAATCGGGATCTTCAGCGAAAGTGCAGTGTCTGCGGGTATCGAATCGCATACCCTCCGGGCACTTCCTGTCTTGGGATGTACCATCCAAGCACGCGTAGTAGGCGGTGCAGTCGTTCAGGTTAGGGAACAATCCGTTCTTCGTGCACCTTGCTGCAATAGAAACAGAAACATTAAACTACCCGTTCACCTCACTTTTGACGTGAATGCGTTACTGAGAACAGTAACAGGTGGCCATTACGGCGAGTTGAGCGCTACGGAAATATGAGCATCGAGTTCGCTCTGATAACTAGCATCGGATCAACGCGAAATAATCCAATCTATACTCTGTTTCACCTTAACTTGTCAGTAGAGTAAAGGCTACGTTGACCGCATCACAGCCGTTGTCGTAGAAACTAGGGTTACAATGTCAGAAGAAGTCAGCTATAAGCGAGGAAATTCGCCCTTTTTGGCAAGGAGAGATAAAATGCACGTGGAAATTCTATACGTTTCACAGATCTTTAATTTCTAATGGCTCTTGCATTACATTTGTTAATTAAACAAAAAGCTACTCTATGTTAATATAAATGCGTTTTGATTTTTCTAAATGAGTATTATTTTTAGTTATTTAAAAATATATATATTTAAAATTTTTTTACAATAAATGTTGTTTAAAAAAACAGTCTATTTAAAGATGTGATGAACCATAAAATTCATTTTTTGAATTTACTTACCTGAAAGCTAAACACCTTGATTAATACTTCTTTTTTCAATTTTAATAATTTTATTAAAGGAAATTAATCCAATTTAATTACTCCTTTGGTCTTACATTTGGTTGGACAAGGTAGGGGAGAGTGCGTCGTCTGCTAAAATATGTGTTTTTCTTAACAGCAAAATATAGTCTCCAAATTAAATCAAATTTATTCTGATATTAAAGAAAGTAAATAACAAATAAAAATACATATAACATAGAGGATATAAAATACATTCACAATAAATAAATAGAATATAAAAAATACAAATATAGTGAATACACATACAATAATAAAAAAAATGAAACCATTTTAAAAATTAGAGTTAAAAAAAATAAACCTTATATGTGTGAAACATATTCTGAAACTCGCGGAACGGTGTCGGGTTGATTAGTAGTAAATTATTAATTTTATGAATAATTTAAAATAGTTTACAAGAAAGTGTACAGAAGAAACCAATCTCTTTCATGAATAGTAGTTACAATGAGAAAACTATATTTACGTTTTACTTATTCATCACATGCATTTATACATCATCAATATATGTAAAACATAGCAAACATCATAACAAATCTATTTACATTATAATATACTTATTCATCACATGAATTTACACATCATCATCACTTAACATTTCCGAATCGCTATCAGACTCACTATTAAAAGAAATTACCAAGTTCTTACTTTCCCAAATATCATCCACAAGTCCATCTACTTCCCACATGTATTTCTCTTTTTCAGTAACATGGTTTATGCAGTTTTTCCAATTTTGTACAGAGACCTTTTCAATCCCTTGGATGACTAAATCCTTCACATCGTTCAGTTTAAAAGTCTTGTTTTCCCTGGCAACGTGTCCTTTTACTTGACTCCATATCATTCCAATGGGATTAAGCTCACAGTGATACGGGGGAAGTCTCAAAACCTTATGTCCAAATTTTTCGGCAATTTCTTCAACTCTGTATTTATCAAACATATGTTTGATTTCGCTAACTTTTTTCAACAGTTCAATCTTGATCATGTCCTGGTTCCACGTAATGTTTTTCAACGATAGCCATTCTTGAATTGCACTTTTTTTCCAAGATGTCGTCGGAATTTTTTCTTTCTTCACCGAGTGATAGGGGGCATTGTCCATCACTACAAAGCTGTTTCGTTTCAATTTAGGCATGATATCTTCAAACCACTTCTCAAAATGGTTACCATCCATTTCTTCGTGGTAGTCACCGGATTTTTTTCCTACAAAAATGTCAGCCGCATCAGGTACAAATCCTTCATCACTTCCGATATGGGTAATGATGAGTCTTCTTCCTTTTCCTTTTGGTGCAGCCAAGCCTGTTGTCAAACTTGAAGAGGAAGCTTCATTGGTGCTTTTGATGTTTTTGTCTTGCCATACTCGACTTTGTGAGTGTCCTTCATTCACCCATGTTTCATCTAAATAATAGATTGAAGCATTTTCATTCTTCAGTTCTCTAATTTTTCGTAAATAATTTCTTCGCCATAAAATTATGTCGTGTCTTTCTAAAAGCATAGCCTGCCTTTTTCGCTTTTCAAAGGAAAATCCCAAATCTTTCAGTATCCTGTACAGTGTACTTCGGCTAATGTTTGTCGAAAAAATATCCTTATCATTGTTAATTTCATTTAGAACTTTGTCCAATGTAGGAATTTCATTTCGACGAAAACAATCATGAATTTTTCGTCGGATGCACGATAAAGTAAAGTTGTCATATTTCATCATTCTTGTTCTTTTTCCAACGGCATAAGGTCGTTTTTTTCCTGGAGTACTCAAAGGACTTGTCGTCTTCTTTTCTTTTTTCAAACGAAAAACAGTTCTTTTGGAAACACCAGTTAGTTGAGACACCTTTCCGACGATTTGGTTAATGGAATCACTATGGTTTTCTTCTCGAAGTCTAGAATAAACATTCAATATGTTCCTGCGAGCTCCACTACCAATTGATTTTCCTTGCTTTGATGGCGTATACAGCTTGGATGGTGACGTTCCTTTTTCAGCCATGTTCAGAGTATCAAACACACTCCAATAAAATAGCACAAGAGAGATATGAACGTAAATACACACGCTAGCAAAGACGCAGAGCGAAATGGCGCAGACTTGGCCGGAAAGCGTATTTAGCTCGCCAGAAATGTTACCATGGAAACCGGTTTAGAATTCCGTTTCGGATATATTCATTCGCTTCGGTCAAAAAAAAATGCTTTTTACAAATAAATAACCGATTATAAAGGTTCAAAAATCACTCCTTCATTGTAGGACAATTTTTACACGTTTATATGCATTTTCTTTATTTTAAATTCCAAATCAAGTTGGAATTATTTTTCATGCGGATGAACATCATTTCTGCCTTTCCCAATACTGACAAGTTAAGGTGAAACAGAGTATAGTGTCATTCAGCTGTGGAAACAAAGACTTGTTAGTGACCTTGAGTTCGCGCACTGCGAAAAGCAAGGACGTTTGGGGGGCTTCGGCTGCTCCGCGCAGATTTCAAACCCGTGCCACTCTAGACAGCAAAGGGTTACGACGTCGAAATTGGTTAATTAACCTTTGGACCATACTCTAACATTGCTAACCCAGTCATCAGTAGCACTTCTTACCGACAGAATTATTGATTAATTATTAAAATTAATAAAAAGTTACTAAATAATAAAATAATTAATTAATAAAATTGATAAATAATTTAAATTAATAAATACAATTACATAATTATTAAATGATTAATTGACACAAATATTTTTAAGCAATATTCAAAATTATTTAAGAAAATTATTGACTAAATATATAAGCGAATGAATCTATTTTAAAAGTCACACAACACAATTTTGTTGAACAAACTAATTACCTATTTGCATCTCATCTACAATTTTTTTTTGCATTGAATAGCAAGCACGTTTTGCTTTTTTTAAGTATTCATTGCTTTGTTTGACATCGTAACAAACTTTCATATTCATTTTTATATTATTTCAGAGTATTTTCGGCGTTTTTTGTACGAGATCGGTAGTTTTTCACTATACATCCTTAGCTCGTAGTTTTCACCTAATTTCCCTTGCAACTACGCAAATTCCGTAACAGTCGGAGAGTCTGCTTTAGACTGCTGGTACAGCAGTTGTACCATGATCGCACCAAGAAATAATTTAGACTGCGACCATTACAGAATTTGTACCTTGAAAGTTACAAGAATCGTGCCAAAAATGGATCGTTATAGCCGTAGTCGAAAGGTTAAAAAAGAAATCAAACAGTGTTGGTTTCAAAAATTGGGATCGCAGTTGAAACTTTAAATTTTCACAAAATCTGCATACACACTATATGTACACTGCAGAAATTCGGAGGATTCATCTTTGTGTGGGGTTGTTTTCCTGCTTAGGACTCGGCCTATTGCTTTATGTACCTGGTACTATATACGCTGACGTGAACCTCGACGTTCTGGATAATTCGGCCTTGCCTACACCCCATGGCAGCAATACTGCGGCGATGATGGTTGTTTCTTCCAACGGGATCGAAGTCTATGCCATACTTCAAAACGTGCTGGACTCGTTTCCTGAAAATGAGGTGAATTTGTCGAGAAATCTCAATCCGATCGAGCACTTGTGGCACAAATTGGAGCAACGAGGACACCGCTACAAAAACCCATCTTCACGACAATCTCTTCTCAAAGCCTTGCAATATGCGTGGCGAGCTATTCCTGCCCACACTGATCTGTAGAGATAGTGTAGAAAGTATGCTTCGACGCGTTGTAGCTTTACAATACAAACAAAAGGAAGGCCTCCGCGTTACTAAATAGAATAAAGCATTTTTTCTGAAAAACATACAGTGTCCAAATACTTTTGTCTATATAGAGTACTCGTCGAAAGGCAATACAGAATTACGTCAAACGTAATCCACGAGGAAGAACTCGTGTAAGATTTCAATACACAGAATTTGTCTTCATCTGTTACACCCAAATAAATATTATGGACTAATGAGACGTATTCAAGCAAAATCTTGCGGTCGTGCTTGAACACACAGCCAAACCAAATTTATTTTATTATTAATAGCGTATCAAACGGATGGTTAAATTGTTTCCATCGAATATTTCACTCTGAAGAATCCTAACTTAATATTTTAGAATTAATGAGTGTTATGAGAGAACAAGGTAAAAAATTGCACACGCTGACATTTGGTCAGAGGACATTGATAAGCTGAAACGTCCATATTAACAGAACAGTGAGTATATTCATTACTTAATTTTATGTTAAAGGTTGTTAATTGGCCTTTTAGTAGGGGTATAGAATGTTGCAAAATAATTTAACTTATTTATATTTATTAAATAAAAGCAACGTGGATAACAGAAGTTTATTTTTGAGCTAAACGAAAAATTTCCCTATCTATATATATAATTCTCTTACGTGGCACGCAAAAAAGACGTTATTTGTTTTCGCGTTTTGGCAACATTGTACGATTCTTTGTTTATCCCAAAGCCTCGCGCTTCAATTGAAAGTATAGCGTTATCGGATGAAATTTTATTGAAAAACAATGAATTTTAGTCGAGCTGTTGCAGTAAATAATAGAAATCAAAGAAAACGGAGGATCTTTTCAGGGTCATTTAAAAAAAAGGTCCGTTTTGGGGCAAACTATTATAGTTCAACAAGACGCTTGCATTACAACTTTCGACAACAAACTCAATGAAAAAGAGTGGGTGGCTCGAGTGCTGGGTAAATATACACACAACCAACATGCTGGGTTTTCAATTTCCAAAGCAACGCTCACATTTCGAGTCAAAATTTGCTCAAAGTTTCCATTTGAATTCTGATTCCAGAGGTACTGTAAATATATTTTCTGAAAAACAGCATAAAATTTAGATTTGAAAAATATTTTTTTGGAATATATCATATTTTGTTAATAATTCCTTCTGCTAGGACACATGTCTTCATTGATGCGAGCGAATCGAGCATAGGTTCGCGCAGGTTCGCAATCCTCTAGGGGTTGGCGAGCGTTAGCGAGCAGGGGGCGGGCTTCCTAGTTCATTGATATAGTAAAAAACACCGAGAAAAAATAATAAATTACTGAAAACGTAAAATATGTGGGCTTTAGACGTTTTGCTTCAAATAAAATTAAATGATTCATTAATTGAAAAATTCTAAGGAGTTGTCCCCTCCCCCAAAATAAAAAATTTCGATTTATATTATTTTTACCGATGCAAATGAAATTGTTTACGTTGCAGTTTGACAAAGCAAAACATGTCTAAAATCCCGTAACGTACTTATACTATCAAAGATGCTATTAAACCCTGTATTGCTTTTTTTTTACAAACGCGTAAAAATATATATCTAAAAAAAACTCACTTTTAAACTACTACAAATTTGAGTTCCCCTATCAGAACGTGCTTTCGAAAGCATCAAACGCTCATCTATTTTTTAATAATTTTGATACAAAAGGAATTTGAAACAAGAAAAATATATCCTATAATGCAAATTACTATTTCGTAATCAATACTTAAAACTATCAAAGCGTGATTGCTCTGAAGTAAATCCTGTTGTGAATGTGATTCCAATAGGTTTTCAAACACAGAAGTTAAACACTAATATTTCCGTTTGGTCACACACACCATCTTTTAGTCTAAACTTAATCAATTTTTGGGAGTCGCCTTGACTCAGTGGATTTTTTACACCAACCACGTGCATGTTCTAGGCCGAGCAAGTTCGATTCCTTCGTATGTATTTCTCTCGAGTCAGTATAACTTTTCTTGTGCGTGTCCGACCGAAATTTACCGATTTATATGTCGATCCTTGGGATCAAAAACACAGGTCGTCGGATGTGTGTACTTAATCAATTTTTAAAAAAGGTTCAACTAATAAAATTTTATAATTCCTACTGAACATTTTCACCAATTTATTTAAAAGCACTTATCGAAATCGACAAAATTAGCGAAGTATTCAAACCTACAAAATTTGCAATTTGGAAACTTTTATACCAAAACTTGAGGTTTGGTTTTTACGGCGCAGGGATCATACTTGGCAAACCTGTACCAAACACCGTTAAGTTGATATGCACGCAAAGGTAGATTTACTGACACAGACGAGAAAAATACGCCCAAGGTAAGTTAGTTATCGAACTAGTCCCGCCTACACTTCATTTAAAAGCACTTCTGGACATCTCTACGAAATGTATGCATTTTTCAATTTGAATACTGGGCTTTCATGGCGGAAGAGCCATATTTGGCCACTCCACACCAAATAAAAGACACACAAGAAAAGTTTAACTGACACAGGAGTGTAACACGTAATCTACAGGAATCGAACCTGCGATAGTTGCAAATGCAGAGGCCAAACCCATTGAGTCACCCAAAACTTGATTAAAAGTCATTTATGTCAAAAGTCAAAGCATATTTTATGGACATTACCCAGCTTTCAATTTGAGTTAACCTTTAGACTACGGCCGGTACAGCAATTATACCAAGTTATATCGTTATATCTATAGCCGAAGTCAAAAGGTTAAACCTTATTTTGGTTGATTGGATTTCTTAACCTTTTGGCTACGGCTATAGATATAACGAGCGCGATTCATTCTTAGGGCGATTCTTAAAACTTTCAAAGTACAACTGCTGTAACGTCCATATTCTAAATTCTTTCTTGGCCTGAGCATGATACAGCTGTTGAACCAGCCATAGTCTAAAGGTTAATGGAACAAAATTCATGTTTAGCCAAGCTGCTCCAAATATCATAACGGACATACGCACACAAAGAAAAATTTTTGCCATAAATACACGGAGGGAGGAATCAAACCCGTGTCGCTAACTTGCAGGTTGCAAGCGAAGAGGGTCAAGCACATTGGGTAATTCGTTTCAAAGTTCCACAGTAAAGTCCATATACTTACGATCATTGGGTTTGATGTTGGGAAGAACCTGCGATCCTGCAAACAACTTTCCGGATCCCTGGAGTCTGGGCGGCGGTATGTCAATTCCCTCCACGGCAAAAAGAGCCGCCAGCAATACCAACACGCTTGAAACTAACTTCGCCATTCTTAAAAACACACGAAGGGGGCCAGGAGTTTTCGGGGTTCCTATTATCACCTCTGCTAACACAGGAGTGGATCAAATGTCGCTGCAGTCCACGAAAATAACCGCTGAGAAGGAAGGCCCGCTGCAGTTTATCTGTAAATGAAGGAAAAGTGCTTTGCAATCTTATATTTATAATCTGGCGTGTTTAGGTCTCGCCAATGTTGCCTTCGTCATTGAAATAGAATTCCCGCTCACGTTCCGCCTCTTTCAGCATTTGTTGGTGGTTGTTTCTTTTTTTTCTTTTCTTTATCAACGGGTGTGTGATCGAATGGGGGGTTAGTCCATAGATCGTGCAATCAATCGAGGGCTTGCGCAATCGGGGAAAGTTTCGTGGCAATCGCTGGAGAGGCCGGAATAGGGGAAGTGGAAAAACAAACAGAGGTCACACCGGCGTTGCTCCCGTGGAGGTACACAACGACGAAAAAACGTGTGGACAAAGTTCGTTTTCCCACTCGGGTGTGAGTAATGACTTTGGACTATTACACATGCGTGTAAAACTTTACCCTCCAGGGGGGTTCGCCGATAAAGTTCGATGCGGAGGTGTCTCATGCATCAAAATTGGATCGATTTTGGTAATAACAAGAAATCATCCATCGGGATCTACTAGAAATTATGCTAATGATACCTCGTAAAGACAACCACCAGGTTGAGTGCTCGATTGTGGTTTTTATGGTTCACGGTTCATTCAAACACAAGACATCCCAAAATCAGATTTATATTCAGTGTTCTAAAACACAAATGCAATTGTTCTGCAGGCATTTTGTCCGAATTTTGAAAACTGCAGCCAAATCAAAAACAGACGTAAAACGCAATTATCGGCCAAATTTGAAAAACTTATTTTTTTATAAAGCATCAAAATTAATTTACTTTATTTAAAACCAAGGCATACTTTCAGGATTTGCAATTCTGTCGATAACTTTTCAAGTTAAATATTTTGTCATTGACATAGAATATGTGTTATTTATAAAGTGTTTGTTGTGATTTGGGCGGTAAAGGGCGGTTGCTCCGTAGCTAGAAAAGAAAAAAAAGGTGTGTCTAGGAGTGCGCTTTGCACTGCAGAACATCGTAGCTTCTAATTGAAAAAAATCAGCCATAATTTTGATAAAATTAAGAAAAAGATTGTTCTGCGACGTACGTTGCAGTTTTAAGCACTTTATGCTCCCGGGCAAGACATATGACATCAGGTTCAGACATACACACAATGAAAGCGTTTACTGACACACGAGAAATAAACTGCGTCGCCTACAACTCGCATGATGCTAGCGCAGTGGGCATACCTACATAGCCACGACTGCCCACGCAAAACATAAGGAACGATAAGGATTTCAGCTAATACTTTGCAATGAAGAGCCTGGAAGTGGGTAAAGGTAATGCAAATTAACGTTGCACTGGAGCAGAAACTGGAAATAAACTGTGCCGCCTACAACTCGCATGATGCTAGCGCAGTGGGCATACCTACATAGCCACGACTGCCCACGCAAAACATAAGGAACGATAAGGATTTCAGCTAATACTTTGCAATGAAGAGCCTGGAAATGGGTAAAGGTAATGCAAATTAACGTTGCACTGGAGCAGAAACTGGTAATAAACTGTGCCGCCTACAACTCGCATGATGCTAGCGCAGTGGGCATACCTACATAGCCACGACTGCCCACGCAAAACATAAGGAACGATAAGGATTTCAGCTAATACTTTGCAATGAAGAGCCTGGAAGTGGGTAAAGGTAATGCAAATTAACGTTGCACTATAGCAGAAACTGGAAATAAACTGTGCCGCCTACAACTCGCATGATGCTAGCGCAGTGGGCATACCTACATAGCCACGACTGTCCACGCAAAACATAAGGAACGATAAGGATTTCAGCTAATACTTTGCAATGAAGAGCCTGGAAGTGGGTAAAGGTAATGCAAATTAACGTTGCACTGAAGCAGAAACTGGAAATAAACTGCGCCGCCTACAACTCGCATTATGCTAGCGCAGTGGGCATACCTACATAGCCACGACTGCCCACGCAAAACATAAGGAACGATAAGGATTTCAGCTAATACTTTGCAATGAAGAGCCTGGAAATGGGTAAAGGTAATGCAAATTAACGTTGCACTGGAGCAGAAACTGGTAATAAACTGTGCCGCCTACAACTCGCATGATGCTAGCGCAGTGGGCATACCTACATAGCCACGACTGCCCACGCAAAACATAAGGAACGATAAGGATTTCAGCTAATACTTTGCAATGAAGAGCCTGGAAGTGGGTAAAGGTAATGCAAATTAACGTTGCACTATAGCAGAAACTGGAAATAAACTGTGCCGCCTACAACTCGCATGATGCTAGCGCAGTGGGCATACCTACATAGCCACGACTGTCCACGCAAAACATAAGGAACGATAAGGATTTCAGCTAATACTTTGCAATGAAGAGCCTGGAAGTGGGTAAAGGTAATGCAAATTAACGTTGCACTGGAGCAGAAACTGGAAATAAACTGCGCCGCCTACAACTCGCATTATGCTAGCGCAGTGGGCATACCTACATAGCCACGACTGCCCACGCAAAACATAAGGAACGATAAGGATTTCAGCTAATACTTTGCAATGAAGAGCCTGGAAGTGGGTAAAGGTAATGCAAATTAACGTTGCACTGGAGCAGAAACTGGAAATAAACTGTGCCGCCTACAACTCGCATGATGCTAGCGC
This sequence comes from Metellina segmentata, assembly GCA_947359465.1. NCBI lineage: Eukaryota > Metazoa > Arthropoda > Arachnida > Araneae > Tetragnathidae > Metellina > Metellina segmentata. Next base: position 30,699,246 of record OX375881.1, read on the forward strand.
AGTGGGCATACCTACATAGCCACGACTGCCCACGCAAAACATAAGGAACGATAAGGATTTCAGCTAATACTTTGCAACGAAGTGCCTGGAAGTGGGTAAAGGTAATGCAAATTAACGTTGCACTGGAGCAGAAACTGGAAATAAACTGTGCCGCCTACATCTCGCATGATGCTAGCGCAGTGGGCATACCTACATAGCCACGACTGCCCACGCAAAACATAAGGAACGATAAGGATTTCAGCTAATACTTTGCAATGAAGAGCCTGGAAGTGGGTAAAGGTAATGCAAATTAACGTTGCACTGGAGCAGAAACTGGAAATAAACTGTGCCGCCTACAACTCGCTTGATGCTAGCGCAGTGGGCATACCTACATAGCCACGACTGCCCACGCAAAACATAAGGAACGATAAGGATTTCAGCTAATACTTTGCAATGAAGAGCCTGGAAGTGGGTAAAGGTAATGCAAATTAACGTTGCACTGGAGCAGAAACTGGAAATAAACTGTGCAACCTACAACTCGCATGATGCTAGCGCAGTGGGCATACCTACATAGCCACGACTGTCCACGCAAAACATAAAGAACGATAAGGATTTCAGCTAATACTTTGCAATGAAGAGCCTGGAAGTGGGTAAAGGTAATGCAAATTAACGTTGCACTGGAGCAGAAACTGGAAATAAACTGTGCCGCCTACAACTCGCATGATGCTAGCGCAGTGGGCATACCTACATAGCCACGACTGTCCACGCAAAACATAAGGAACGATAAGGATTTCAGCTAATACTTTGCAATGAAGAGCCTGGAAGTGGGTAAAGGTAATGCAAATTAACGTTGCACTGGAGCAGAAACTGGAAATAAACTGTGCCGCCTACAACTCGCATGATGCTAGCGCAGTGGGCATACATACTACATAGCCACGACTGCCCACGCAAAACATAAGGAACGATAAGGATTTCAGCTAATACTTTGCAACGAAGTGCCTGGAAGTGGGTAAAGGTAATGCAAATTAACGTTGCACTGGAGCAGAAACTGGAAATAAAGTGTGCCGCCTACATCTCGCATGATGCTAGCGCAGTGGGCATACCTACATAGCCACGACTGCCCACGCAAAACATAAGGAACGATAAGGATTTCAGCTAATACTTTGCAATGAAGAGCCTGGAAGTGGGTAAAGGTAATGCAAATTAACGTTGCACTGGAGCAGAAACTGGAAATAAACTGTGCCGCCTACAACTCGCATGATGCTAGCGCAGTGGGCATACCTACATAGCCACGACTGCCCACGCAAAACATAAGGAACGATAAGGATTTCAGCTAATACTTTGCAATGAAGAGCCTGGAAGTGGGTAAAGGTAATGCAAATTAACGTTGCACTGGAGCAGAAACTGGAAATAAACTGTGCAACCTACAACTCGCATGATGCTAGCGCAGTGGGCATACCTACATAGCCACGACTGTCCACGCAAAACATAAAGAACGATAAGGATTTCAGCTAATACTTTGCAATGAAGAGCCTGGAAGTGGGTAAAGGTAATGCAAATTAACGTTGCACTGGAGCAGAAACTGGAAATAAACTGTGCCGCCTACAACTCGCATGATGCTAGCGCAGTGGGCATACCTACATAGCCACGACTGTCCACGCAAAACATAAGGAACGATAAGGATTTCAGCTAATACTTTGCAATGAAGAGCCTGGAAGTGGGTAAAGGTAATGCAAATTAACGTTGCACTGGAGCAGAAACTGGAAATAAACTGTGCCGCCTACAACTCGCATGATGCTAGCGCAGTGGGCATACCTACATAGCCACGACTGTCCACGCAAAACATAAGGAACGATAAGGATTTCAGCTAATACTTTGCAATGAAGAGCCTGGAAGTGGGTAAAGGTAATGCAAATTAACGTTGCACTGGAGCAGAAACTGGAAATAAACTGCGCCGCCTACAACTCGCATGATGCTAGCGCAGTGGGCATACCTACATAGCCACGACTGTCCACGCAAACATAAGGAACGATAAGGATTTCAGCTAATACTTTGCGCTGAAGAGCCTGGAAGTGGGTAAAGGTAATGCAAATTAACGTTGCACTGGAGCAGAAACTGGAAATAAACTGCGCCGCCTACAACTCGCATGATGCTAGCGCAGTGGGCATACCTACATAGCCACGACTGTCCACGCAAACATAAGGAACGATAAGGATTTCAGCTAATACTTTGCGATGAAGAGCCTGGAAGTGGGTAAAGGTAATGCAAATTAACGTTGCACTGGAGCAGAAACTGGAAATAAACTGCGCCGCCAACAACTCGCATGATGCTAGCGCAGTGGGCATACCTACATAGCCACGACTGTCCACGCAAACATAAGGAACGATAAGGATTTCAGCTAATACTTTGCAATGAAGAGCCTGGAAGTGGGTAAAGGTAATGCAAATTAACGTTGCACTGGAGCAGAAACTGGAAATAAACTGCGCCGCCTACAACTCGCATGATGCTAGCGCAGTGGGCATACCTACATAGCCACGACTGTCCACGCAAACATAAGGAACGATAAGGATTTCAGCTAATACTTTGCAATGAAGAGCCTGGAAGTGGGTAAAGGTAATGCAAATTAACGTTGCACTGGAGCAGAAACTGGAAATAAACTGCGCCGCCTACAACTCGCATGACGCTAACGCAGTGGGCATACCTACATAGCCACGACTGTCCACGCAAAACATAAGGAATGATAAGGATTTCAGCTAATACTTTGCAATGAAGTGCCTGGAAGTGGGTAAAGGTAATGCAAATTAACGTTGCACTGGAGCAGCACAATCGACGATCCGGGATCAATATCCCCAAGGGAAAGATCCTAGGATCGGGTGACGAGGTCACAACTGAGCTGTCACTTCACTCTCCAAACTTCCATACCAACTCTGGATGTAGGAAAATGGTGGAAAAGGTAAGTCGAGAATTGTCAAACCAATGAGTAAAAACGAAATGATCACACAAACAGATGCGAACAGTAACGAAGTCTCATTTAAGGTGGTTATATTGTACTGATGGTAAGAGGAGACAGAAAATTAAAAACTTAATACGTTTCCTTGTCGGCTGTATTGACGACCACCTCCGACACTGAATTAGGGTCTGTACTGCATTTGCAGAGTTTGAGGTTACTGAAGATTTCCTGTGGTAGCACGAACCATTCTTGTGTGGTAGAGCCTGACATTACGATTCAAAATTTCGAATATGCAACTGCTTTTGTACTGAATATCCTCGATCGAGTTCGTCGAAAGGTCGTTTCTTTTAATTTTGAGGTTTTAACCAGTACATATAATGATGTTCTTTAAGTCTTGCACGCTAATGTATAATGGAAATGGCCATGATTCTTCATGCAGTATCTTAAGTATCTAGACTCAAACGCGTACCACCCTAACTCTGTTGAGAGTTTGACGACCTACATCAGTACCTATTTGAGTGACAATTAACTAGAAAATGCCATTTAAATAAACCATCACCTTCAAATAGAATCCAACGGTTAATAGGGCACCGGAAGTCCAGTTAGAAGAGTAACGGTTTAGCAACCGGAGCGTTACGAGTTAGAAATTCGATCTAGCCAGACCGTCGTGTACACGGGGACTGGGGCACGTTAAATCTGTCGTAGCCTCAAATGTCCTTACGTTGACGTGATGTTAGACCAAGAGATAGCAACTTTTATCTACCCCAAATTTACCATAAACTTTGTTATGGGTTTAGAATACACATAACCTAGTCTTCAGAAAGACCTTTCTTTAGATTGGCGAGTGGTGGGAGGCCGAGTAATGACGTCATCAATATGGCTGCCGCGTAAACGTGACACTTTACTTAAATGAACCTAGATCCTCAACGAAGCATCGTACAGCATTCTTTTTTTTAAATTGCTCGTAATGAAATAATCATTGTGTGTGTGTTTTATGTAATTACAATATAGTTCGTAAGTATAATAGTGTTCCTGATATTTAGCCCGAAACGTACATTTTACGACTTTTTGGGTTTCATAATGAATGTTTAAAGCCCAACAACTCTTAAACCGTTAAGAAAATAAAAAATAAGCAAGAGTTAAAATGTTTGCTAAGATTGTGGGGATTTAAAAAATGCCATTAACATTTCTTTGGATGCATAACGAGATAGTAAATGGCGGTTACTGTCTTACTCTTGAAGCCAAAAGCTGTTTGACCAGCCCACTGTGGCGGGGACCTTGAGAGTTAGCACTGACCTCTCCGATGTATTACTATGGACTTGTAATGTATTATAATAGCAAACAAATAAAATAACTTTTTATGTATATTTCTTTTTTGTATTGTGCGTGTCTTCACAATAGTACCTCGGACTTAGGGACCTCTAAAATACGTTTTTATAATTACTCTAACGTGATATTTATCTGCTAATTAACTGAATCTAAAACTAATGCTAAATCTTACAGTAGATGTCAAATTGGAAAAAAATGCTTTAAACGAAAACAATTTTAAATTAGTGCTCGCGTTCTTGTTTAAGCAGTTTTACAGAAGCATCGGAGTCTGTGTCACTATCACTGCTTTTTAAAGCAACTTGATCCTCTGCAGATGTATCGTCATTTTCAGGCGGAATAATACCAGGTGACAGAGGCCCTTCATACCACTTAACCCGATATTTCCCGTTTTCTAAGTTCCATCTATGACAGGTTGGGTCAATGTTTTCCAGATGGTTACAGAGGTTTGCACGTTTCCACATCCAAGATTCAGCATTGCTCCGCTTGACATTTTGTTCCAAAGCAGCTTTTGAAGGAGGAAGAGTAGGATCAACAGGCCTAAGTTTTGTCAACGGTTTACTTGTTAGCAGAGTTCTCTTTTAAAAATACTGTATCTCACTTCTGATACCGATACGTACGAAGGATGGCCATACATACCACACACAAATATCTCTACATCAATCAGCAATGATTCATCCACCAAGACGGATTCTCCTAATTTAGCCAGATTTTTTAGATGAGCCATGCTTCTTGAGAGAATATTAATGGTTTGATTTTACCTTGTCTGGTAAAAGCAGCAGTGTAATCTGAACCAGTCAAGGCGTGATAGCCTGGCAGGCCGTCAGCTATTTCACTTCCTATTTCTTTTGCTATTTTTGAGACGTTAATATATCTTCTAGTGTTGTTTGAAGATACACCACATTCAAGCCATACGTGTGCATTCCTTAAGTTGTTTTGGGGATAGATCATTGACACTAAATATCTTAATCGTTTGCTCGCACCAAAACATTTTTCTCTTCATCATTTCGAGTCGCGTGTAATATGCCGAATTATCCTCGTATCTGCTTCATTGTGTTGACAGGCAAGTTCTTTCGCTTCATTTACGTTCATGTTGGTGCCTGTACATGAGTAGATGTAACAAGTATGTTCTACAGCTACATATAGCTTTATATTGCCTGGCCAGTGACAATATTTGAAGATATCCATTCTTTGCATAAAAACTTTGTTAAAGATGTCTTGAACGACTCGCTTCTTAGAGCCCCTCAAGACTTTTTTTTGGAGTTTTTTGTTCAGGTCCAAACATTTTTATTTCACTTACTAATGTTTTAGCATTACGTATGTCTTGTTCCGTATCCTTGATAGTTGGAGTGCCAGACTTCAAACACTAAGAAAATTACTCTGGCTTCTCATTTACAGATTAATCCCAGAGCTCCATAGTTATCCTGGAATTGAATTGTGCGTAGGATAAACTTGGCATCAAAGACTATTGTGTCCACAATTACTGGAGAAGATATGATATCCTCTTTCTGAAACTCTTCCAACTTATGTATCAGATTTGATTTCCATGTGTCATTCAGTAAGCCATTCATCTGTCCAAGAGATAGGGGAACTAGGGTAAGAGGATAGGCCAGACCATCCCTCATGTCACACTTCTGTTCAGCGTCAATGTTGAGAAGTCTTGCAAAAATATCACGTGTGCATTTTACGACATGGAGTTTTTTATCTGATCCTTGGGTAGTTTTAGAAACACACACAGAAGCAGAGTTCAAAACAATTTTTCTTGCTATTGGAATTTCAACATTTCTTGGATCACTAACATACAACATCTTAAAATTTTCAAAAGAAAATGTGTCTTCGAAGTATACACTTAGGAGATCTTTACTTACATTACCGTCCACAACATACCCATTGGATATGTCTCTGAAAAGAGCTTTCTGTACATTTCTTCAAAAGGATCTGAAAGTCTTGATCTTGAGTGAAGATATTACACACTAAACATCTTTGTTGTCTTTTTCGATCCAACTTTCATGAAGGTCCTGTTTAGAGTCTAGTTTCCAGGATAGTCCACTTCCTTCTAACAAACTTGTTAGTATTTTGCTCCGTAATGATTTAGTTTTCATCCACCAAGCTCTAACTGAATCAGAGTTGGCAAACACTGTAATAACAGTAGGTCTTGATGCTACGTCAGCGTTCATTGTTTGTTCAAGAGCCATGTCAACTGGAACTCGAGAAAAAGATGTTTCAGAGAGTTTTATAGACTGACCATCTTGAGAAAGGGCCTGTTTTGCACCAGGGCACATGAGTCAATATTTTGCAAGTTCAGAAGTTAAACAGTCATCCAGCGAGCATAAATAGTTCTACAGTAAGCACAAAATATCAGAGTTATTTTCTGTATAGCATCTACGTACATGTTCAGATCGTTCGATTTTATACCTTTCATTTTAGATTGAAATAATTAAGATCATCGGGCATTCCGTGTTCCTGATCACTACTCGGCGGAATGGGTTTGAGAGACATTTCCTCTTGAAAATGTTTTTTCTTTATTCAAACACTTATCTAGATAGCATGCGATCTTCCGTATCATTTATACTTAAGTACTACATTAAGATTTAGCATTAGTTCATTAGCAGGTAAATATTACATTCAAGCAATTATTAAAACATATATATTTTAGGTCCATAGGTAGTACTATGAACACACGTACAATGCAATAAACGAACTATACATAAACATTTGTTATTTTATTTGTTTATTATTTTTTTCTCTTTGTCTTTGTTGTGATAATAATACTTTACAAATCCATACTAATACATTAGAGAGCTCAGTGCCAACTCTCAAGATCTCCGCTACAGCGGGCTGGTCAAGGAGTTCTTGGCATCAATAGTAAGACAGTAACCGCCATTTACTATCTCCTTATGCATCCAAAGCTATGTTTATGGCATTTTTCAAATCCCCTAAATCTTAATAAACATTTTATATCTTGCTTATTTTTTACATTTTTAATGGTTTAAGAGTTGCTGGGCTTTAAACATTCACTATGAAACACAGAAAACTCGTAAAATGCACGTTTCGGGCTAAATATCAGGAAAACTATTACACTTACGAACTATATTGTAATTGCATAAAACACACACACAATGGTTATTTCATTACGAGTAATTCAAAAAAAATAACAATGCTCTACGATGCTTCGTTGAGGAGCTAGGTTCGTTTAAGTAAAGTGTCACACGTTCGCAGCAGAAATATTGATGACGTCATTACTCATCCCCCCCACCACTCGCCAACCTTAAGAAAGGCCTTTCTGAAGACTAGGTTATGGGTATTCCGAAACACACACCCGTTTATGGTAAACTCGGGTAAATAAAACGTGTTTTATCTCTCGGTCTATGTGAAAGTTTGTAGAGCGGGTTGCCAGCTCAGGTGTTGACCTCGTCATCTGACCGTAGTTCAAAATAAGGAGATGTCCTTGGAATTTTCCATTCAGGGTTGATCCCATTCCTTCATCAATAGCCCGTTGTGTTGCTCGAGGGTCAACGGTAATTGACTACCTACCAATAACTAACAAACAAGAGCAGAAAATTCAGCTTTTTTTTTATCCAAATGTTATTGTCACCCGGTTGTTTCGGGATATCTTCAAATTCTTAAACTCAGAACTATTTTAATACTTTTCGTAGGTTGTGAACTTCACATAAACGGCGAAAACAGCATTCACTGTTAAAGAAGGAAACCTTCTGCCGTTTAATGACAGCTTCATTGATAAGCATTTCACAACCACTGGAAAGTATTTTTATCTACATATCCTTACATTCAGGATTTCACGACATAGCCATACAATAGCATGTTAAAAGAACGCAGCGTCGTAATACATACAATTCTTACTTATGCCGGTGCTCTGAGGTATAACAAAAACAAACAGAAACCGGTAACGTTTCGGGGAGTTGAAAAATTTATTACCTGACTCGAATGTCCTTTCGTGGAAGGCAAACAATGGAATTTGATTATGCGTCGGGCAGTTGTTTTCAGAAATAATAAAAAATGAATGAACAGTGACGGCTTGTGCTTTGGGAACAGAAGCTCTCTCTATTCCCAAGCTCGGAGAACAACGAGCGAGGAATTATATTATAACCAATTGTCATCTATCCCGTGTAGTAATTTAGCTCAATTGGCAGGATGCGGACACGATTGCAGTTGCAACATTGTGGGGAAACGTTGGTGTGGCTACGAATAAATAGTCACATTTGCTACTTTTAACTATTTAGATACTGTAATGGTAATTTTAGTTAACGTCGCACTAGAGCAACACAACGGGCCATTGACGACTGCCCGGGATCAGTCCCTTAAGGGAAAGGTCCGAGGACAACACCTTGTAATTTTGAACCACGGTCAGATGACGAGGCAACACTTGAGCTGGCACCCCACTCTCCAAACTTCCACACCAACCCAACGTGAGGACTTTCGGACACGACAGACTTAAGGTGCCAGCCGCCTCTACACCTTACGCATACAAACATCCACTCCCGGACCCGGATTCGAACCAGGAACAATACCACGTGATTTTGTACCACGGTTAGATGACGAGTAATCAGGCTTGAATCAATTGTTTATCAGTAGCGTCTTTTCATTATTGATAACTGGGTATGCCGAGTTCGGACCAAAAGAAAAAAAAATTACTTAGCTTAAGGGCTTTGGACCTCCATTCGCGTTTGTCTCTTTTTTAGAAGACAATACCATGGTAATGGTAATGGTAATTTTAGTTAACGTCGTACTAGAGCAACACAACGGGCTATTGACGACGGTCCAGGATCAGTCTCTTAAGGGAAAGAACCGAGGACAGCACCTCGTAATTTTGAACCACAGTCAGAAGACGAAGCAACACCTGAGCTGGCACTCCACTCTCCAATCTTCCACACCAAACCAACGTGAGGACTTCCGGCCACGCCAGATGTATGATTGACCAGCATCCTCTACACCATACGCTTACAAACATCCATGCACTGACCCGGATTCTAACCAGGAACCTCCCAATCTAGAAGCTCACGTTGGGTTGGTGTGGAAGTTTGGATAGCGGGGTGCCAGCTCAGGTGTTGCTTCGTCATCTGACCGTGGTTCAAAATTACGAGGTGTTGTCCTCGAATCTTTCCGTTTAGGGACTGATCCCGGACCGTCGTCAATAGCCCGTTGTGTTGCTCTAGTATGACGTTAACTAAAATTACCATTACCATTACCCGATCTAGAGGTTAACACCTTAACCATCAGACCGTTTGGTCGGCTGATTTCATTCAGGAAAGTGTGTTAAATTAGTTAAGATATAAGTGGCACCCAGAGCTTGTATGAAACATGTGCAACATGCACACATAAAACAAAAGAAAGCCGATTCGTTTATCGTGAGTACCGAACTCCCTCTCCAAAGGGCATCAGTTCAAGTGTATCCAACCTTTCCACGAAGGAAAAGTAGGTCACAATTAACGGAAAACGCTTTGCGCAATGACTCGTGTGAACTGTCCCCATATGTAAAAATTGGCCTCAGCTGATAAACAGATTTTTGAGTGACACTTCTTTTCAGAAATCAAAAAGAGAAATATTTCATGCTCAGTTGTCGTGCGGCACCAAGTCCTTGGGTCTTTTGTAACCCCTTTAGATTCTTAAGACTGAAGCTCTCCCAGGTGGCACAAGAATATCAGATGATATTGTAAAAATATATTGTATTATATCTGCTCCGACAAAAAATTATATCGCAATGACCCCCTCTTTTTACCGGATGATGTCTTTTCTCAACATAATTAAACACATTATGACATAATCCGATACAACTTTGATATCTTTTCTTTGCCGTAGCTCTATAGCAGTTTATATAATGTTCCGACATTTTTATATCGGCTTTCATTATCAATCATATCATTTCAATTGACACTTTGTCGACATTCTTGTATCTTTCCTGACATAGCTCAATTCAGGAAACAGATACAAGAGAGCATTTTGTCCTTTTACTATTTCATAGCTGCCCATCTTCTGGTTTTTGTTGAGTTTTTCAAGTTGAAATTAGCTATAAAATCATCAAATTGTTTCTACACAAATTACATTTGGCATAAAATGTTACATTATAACAGTTGTATAATTTTAGACAAGAAAGACCGAGTAAAAAGGCTATAAAAACCAGAAGATTAGCAGCCATGCTATTTACTTACAATCAAGCAAAGAAAAACACTTGGGGGGAAGGGGTTAATATATAAAATTGCAAATGTTAAAATAATGGCTATCATTAAAGACTAAAATAATTTTTATTTTCAAAGATTTATGAATGATTCGTTATCGACGTTGTCACTGCCTTCGTGTCTTTCATCACTGTCTTTCTTTTGTTCTATTCTCCAAAACCAATAAGGGGCATAGGCCAAAGCCTTCCAAAAGTTTTCCATCAAGGAATGCTTCGGGATTCCATCGAACCTTTTAGCTGTTGCAGCTAAAAAGGAAATAACGTAATTAGTTTTGGTGATGGATTTATTTCCTTCTTAAAATTCTAAAATATATCTTACAATAATTATTGAGGGAGTGAAATTAACATTTAAAAACTATCCTGTCAAGTTTCACAATGATTGAAAACTATTGGTTCAAAGTTGTTGTTTTTTCCAATGGCGGGAACTGGACTTCTGTCCTTGGCCACTACAAGGCCTGAAGTGATGGTGGACTACTTCCAATGGCGGGCACTAAGGACTTGTCCTTTGGCCACTACGAAGCCGGAAGTGATGGTCACTTGTGAAGGGGCCCCCAATGGGAGGACCATCATTGCCGCTAACAAAGGACAGCACAATTTACATCCATGCCCTGACCCCGGATTCGAACCAAGATCCTTCCGATCGAGAGACCAACACCTTAATCACTAGACCGGTTGGTCGGCTGGTTCAAAGTAATTCTAGAATACAATCTGCAACAGGACTTATCCATTTATGAAATCATTTATGCTATAAGTTTGAAATGGTTAAGGTTTTAAAATTTTTTCTTTAATGGTAGGTTTTTGGGATTTACGGCCCAAGGGCCCGATCAGACCCCCATTAAGCGCCAGACTTTAATATATTTCATTTCTTTAATGACTTTAAATGATGCAAGAATGTTATCACCATTTAATAAAATGCTTGCTTAATTTAAGGTAAAGCTAACAATTTTAACAAAGTATTAAAAGCTTTAATAACTTAAGAGTTGTTTCATTTCATCAAATCTTTATAAATATATAAAATACAAATTAAATCAATAAAATTAATTCATTACTAATAAAATTTAACCCATAATCATTTAAAATTATTGGGTAAAGCTTCTTGGCATGCCACTTGAGATTTTTAGATAAGATCAGTCTACTAACTGTGCTATTATTTTCCTTGATTATTAGCTATAGAAGTCTGTATACATATAAAAATTACAAATCACATAGCAATAGATTTAATCAATATTACCTAATATAACATTCGAAATGCTATTAAAACGCAAGGACTTTTTTCCCCTTTCGGTCACATCTACTATATTGGATAGCCAGATCTTGCGATAGCACTTTTTTAGCTATGCTCTGTACAAAAGAACTGGCTGTCTTTCCATATCCAGCATCGTATAAAAACTTAACCTGAAAAATTGAAAGCTCCACTAATATAGACACGGTTAACAAAACTTCAATTTAAAAAATATATATACAACATATCTCTGCTTATTTTTGGAAAAACCAAGCCTAGGGTTATAAACAATAGTTGAGTAAATCAATTACCAAGACCCTTTCAGTTTTAATTTTATTAAATTTTATCATTTAATAATTGGATTAACACTTAACATTTTGAGGAAACTTATTATTTATAAATTATGAAAAATTAGAGCATAACCGCTTTATTATTATATATTGGCTAATTTCATTGTATTATAATAATAGGAATTCAATAATTCACACAGGTACAAAATTACCATGATAGGGGACAGTGCCTTGTCACTTTGCAATTTACAATTGAGAGCTTCGAGGTCTTGCTCTGATCCAAGAGGCAACTCAACCTCAGTTAGCAGAACAACTGCTGCATCTGTGAGGGCTTTTACCTCCAGAAGAGTATCCAGTTTTTTCTTTGCATAAGATTAACCTCTGCTCTCAGTTCATTGACTATAAGAATGAGGTGCTGAGCTGTAAATATAAAGGGATTTTAATATTACTATACAAGTATATTATAAATTCATATTAGCAACCAGATCTAAATAATATACAAGAGCGATAGCACAAGAACGTCCAAAACAGTAACAGTTGAGATGAGTTGAGTTGAGCTCTTGTGTCTTATGCTTCTTATCTAATTTACAATAGCGTCCGATAACTTGTTTCCGATATAATTGTTGGGATTGTGCATATTATCGGTTGATATCATTCCTATGACATCTGGATTACGTTATAATCTGATATATTTTCGATAAAGTTCTTTCGACGTTAGCCGACCAACCGGTATAGTGGTTAAGGTGTTAGCCTCTAGATCGGAAGGTTCCTGGTTCGAATCCGGGTCCGGGCATGGATGTTTGTAAACGTATGGTGTAGAGGCGGCTGGTGCACCTTACATCTGTCGTGGCCGAAAGTCCTCACGTTGGGTTGGCGTGGAAGTTTGGAGAGTGGGGTGCCAGCTCAGGTGTTGCTTCGTCATCTGACCGTGGTTCAAAATTAGGAGGTGTTGTCCTCGAATCTTTCCCTTAGGGGACTGATTCCGGACCGTCGTCAATAGCCCGTTGTGTTGCTCTAGTACGACGTTAACTAAAATTACCATTACCATTACCATCTTTCGACGTTATATGTACAATTCTTGCAAAAATAGGTAAAAAATTTTAATTTTTATAATTTTAAGTATACTTCTTGCTAACAATATCAAAAACCATTTTATTTACTCTCACTGAGAAATATATAATTTACATTATATCTTTTGATATCATTTAATATCCTGGCCGACCAACCGGTATAGTGGTTAAGGTGTTAGCCTCTAGATCGGAAGGTTCCTGGTTCGAATCCGGGCTCGGGCATGGATGTTTGTAAGCGTATGGTGTAGAGGCGGCTGGTGCGCCTTAAATCTGTCGTGGCCGAAAGTCCTCACGTTGGGTTGGCGTGGAAGTTTGGAGAGTGGGGTGCCAGCTCAGGTGTTGCTTCGTCATCTGATCGAGGTTCAAAATTACGAGGTATTGTCCTCGAATCTTTCCCTTAAGGGACTGATCCCGGACCGTCGTCAATAGCCCGTTGTGTTGCTCTAGTACGACGTTAACTAAAATTACTATTACCATTTAATATCCTGATTTCGATCTTCGAGAATCCCCGACATTCAGAACATCGAGTGATGTCGTTGTGATATATTTTTATATCGGTATGCCACCTGGGCTATATCCCTAAACATGAGGGATAAGTTTTTCAAACATACACAGATAATACAAGTTACCGAACAGTGGTGATTTGATCTCACTTATTATGTCGCTTTATCAGGGGTACAAAATCTTAGGAACTCTAGTGGGACGAGGTAGCCCACTTGGTAGGTATGTGGTTATTTTAATTTACGTCGTACTGGAGCAACACATTGGGCTATAGACGACAGTCCGGGATCAATACCGAAGGGAAAGAACCGAGGACAAGGCCACGTATTTTTGAACCACCCCACGCCAAGGTAGCCCACTTGGAAAATTAGCGGCAATTAGAGGGTTGCGAGTACGAAACTCGATCCAACCAAAGACCGCTGAGAACACGGGTGCTCTGGTGCACGTTAAATCTGTTTTGACCTCAAATATTCTCATGATGTGAAAGTTTGGAGAGTGGGATGTTAGCTCTTGAGTACTTGTCATCTGACCGTGGTTCAAAATTACGAGGTGTTGTCCTAGGATCTTTCCCTCAGGTGATTGATCCCGGACTGTCGTCAATAGCCCGTTGTGTAGCTCTAGTACGACGTTAATTCAAAAATTACCAATTACTAGATCGGAAGGTTTCTGGTTCGAGTCCGGGTCCGTGTATGGATATTTTTAAGCGTATGGTGTAGAGGCGGCTGGTGCACCTTAAATCTGTCGTGGCCGAAATTCCTCACGTTGGGTTGGCGTGGAAGTTTGGAGAGTGGGGTGCCAGCTCAGGTGTTGCTTCGTCATCTGACCGTGGTTCAAAATTACGAGGTGTTGTCCTCGAATTTTTCCCTTGAGGGACTGATTCCGGACCGTCGTCAATAGCCTGTTGTGTTGCTCTAGTACGACGTTAACTAAAATTACCATTACCATTACCAATTACTAGATCGGAAGGTTCCTGGTTCGAGTCCGGGTCCGTGTATGGATATTTTTAAGCCTATGGTGTAGAGGCGGCTGGAGCACCTTAAATCTGTCGTGGCCGAAAGTCCTCACGTTGGGTTGGTGTGGAAGTTTGGAAAGTGGTGTGCCAGCTCAGATATTGCCTCATCATCTGATCGTGGTTCGAAATTACGTGGCGGTACACCGAATGGCTTAGGCTGGTACATAGTACAGTGGTAACTAGTTGAATAACTTTAAGCCAAAAATGGATCATTCTCGAGTAAGTAGGTATTTCAATTAGCGTCGCACTGGAGCTACACGAATTACTATTGGCGAAGTTCCGGGATCAATTCCAAAGGGAAAGATTTAAGGACAACACCACACTATTTTGAACTATGGTCAGATAACGAGGACTATTCTTGGGATGGTATTGAGAGGATACAAAGTCTTGACTTATTTGTATAAAACAGCATGCATACTGTGTTTCAAGTGATTTCATCATTAAACATTAATTAAGTATGTAGGCAGGTATTATAATTAACGTCGTACTGGAGCAACAACACGGGCTATGGACGACGGTCCGGTATCAAGATCCCAAGACAACACCGCCTACCAACCGGCATAGTGGTTAAGGTGTTAGCCTCTAGATCAGAAGGTTCCTGGTTCGAATCCGGGTCCGGGCATGGATGTTTGTAAGCATATGGTGTAGAGGCGGCTGGTGCACCTTAAATCTGTCGTGGCCGAAAGTCCTCACGTTGGGTTGGCGTGGAAGTTTGGAGAGTGGGGTGACAGCTGAGGTGTTGCTTCGTCATCTGACCGTGGTTCAAAATTACGAGGTGTTGTCCTCGGATGTTTCCCTTAAGGGACTGATCCTGGACCGTTGTCAATAGCCCGTTGTGTTGCTCTAGTACGATGTTAACTAAAATTACCATTACCATTACCCAAGACAACACCACTTAATTTTGAACCATGGGCAGATGACGAGACAACATCTTGGCTGGCACCCCACTCTCCAAACTTCCATACCACGCCAACGTGAAAACGTTTGAGGCCACAACCGATTTAACGTGCACCAGCCCCTAAACTTTAATTAAGGGAATTTAAGCTTGATTTAAATAACGATTTTGGAAAACCCTATTCGATTACAATCACGATTGAAATCGAAATGAAAATCAAATCATGCTGATATTAATAAGCATACTCAGCTGTGAATAGGAATTAATTACCTAAATTACATTAAACCAGAAAGTAAGCATAAACTTCCCAAAATCCCATTACAAAAAGAATGAAACGATGAATACTTACTAATATGTCCAGATCAGGATAATTTTAATTAAATTACATTTAACTTGAATCGCAAGATAAACGAGTTCTGCCTATTTATATCTAGAAAGAACACACCCGTAACTTATATTTATACGATTCACGGACACTGCAATCTTATCTATGAAATCGTGACATAACATCGGTGCTGGTGATTTTTTAAAGGTTTGAGTGCACTTGACCTTCTGAAGTAGAACATATTTTTCCGGGAACCCCCCACCATGAGATCAGAATATTTAGTTAGAGGTCAGGTTACTTAGTATGGTAAATGAGGTCACAACCTTCGTCACTTGATAGATGTGTATCTCTACTATTATAAAAGGAAGTGTTTGTCTGTTTCTTGCCGCAAAATCCTGACGATGCTATGGCACTTACAGCAATGAGATTTGGCACACAAGTAGTCCGAATTATTTGCAATTTTTGGGTCGCGGCTAATTTTAAAATTCAATCTAGAAGATTTTTAAATGAATTTAATAGTTTTATTTTCCATCGCTTTTTCAAACGCGGAGAACTGTTTCTACCCGTGTGACCTTGAAGTCAGGGTTTGGAAACGTGCCAAGTTTTTTTCATCCGCAGTACGCGGACAAAATTATTACTTTCATTACCGCTTTGATTTTGCGCGTACAAATACCGTCTTACAACACAGTTTTCAATCCTGCGGCGGCGGCGGTAACTTTTTTTTAATAAAGAGAGAAAAGACCACAAGTACCTTTATTCTTTCCACTGTTTGCGGATGTTGTATCAAAGCTCATTCAAAATATTTTTTTTATCTGCAATATCCCATTCTTTCAGAGCTTCGTAAACTGTATGGGCTTGTGCTTCGGCTGTTGCAGAAGGAAGTTAAACAACCGAGATTAACTGAGAAACCCCGTTTCCAGACCCTAGAACTGGTAGTCTTTCTATCTTCTCTTTGGTCGTTAAAGTTTATTCTCGTAACAGTTTTCCATCCCAGTGAACAATCAGGGGAGCATTTGTATGTAGCTGTGCTTTTATTTTGTCGGATTGTTTAATTCTTTTTCTGATTATCTGTCGACGAAGTGAACTTCTGCTCAGGCTGATGTCTCTCATGTCGATGTCCAAACTCTTGGCAGTTTCTACAACCACAAACATAGTTTTTCTGTCAGATACTTTTGTCCTATCTAGAGCTGCTGTTAATTCTGACGTTATGATGTTGTAATGTCCTTTCTAAGGTTTTGATGGACCAGAGAGGACCTGGTGTTGCTCTTTCATCTACAAACGATTCTACTGCCTTTTCAATATCATTTTCATCTTCAACTTCATCCGAGTTAGTTATCAAATCCAATGCTGCTTCTGGGAATCTTTCATGTTCTGTAATCTTTTTTTCAGGAGACTCTTTTTTTTTTATCAGCAGGCATATTTTTCTGAAAAAGATTTCTGTCAACACCAATCATTGATCCTCGTCTTCCATCTTCTCGCTGCGCTAGCAAGAAATCTCTATCATGAGCTATTTTTATTATGTCAAATACATTGGCATGGGCAATATCAAATAAATGATCTAATTTTGAAGACAATGCACTCTCTTTGGTCTTTTGATTAGGTGTTTCATGTCCTTTGTTCTTTTTTTTTAAATCTTCATTCTTCAAATAATTTCTCTAATTTTTTTCTGACAGTGCTGGGGATTCCGCATGGAAAAAATTTTCTCCCAAAACTTTACTATCTCTGCTATTGCGGCCTTAGATGCTTCTTGTACTGTAGCTTTCAACTCATACCAACTTTACACTGCTGAAATTACTTTTAAACAAACTATTGCATTTACAAATGGTCTAATTTTTCATATAATATATATAAATAACTTTTAAATACAGTTAAATAATTTTTATATAGAGATAAGAGATATTTTTCTTTAAAAAAAATAAGCAAAAGGCGATAAAAATGACCGCAAATTATGAAACTTGAGCTTCCTTGAGCTACCTCCAAATATTGTTTGTTAGTTATTAAATTTTGCTGTAATTACTTTTAGATATAGTGGAACAAACTTGGAGGGTGAGAATGTCAAAATTCAAAACTTCAACACTTTGGACCACCTTAATATATATATTTATGTGTAATTTATAGTAAATATCTTTTTAATTAATAGTTGCTTCTAAAATGTAATTTTAATTGAAGTATTCAATTTCATAAATTATGGCAACGTCGTGTTATTATCTTGATTGATTTTATGTGAATATTCATTCCCAAGAATGTGACCGCCTCTTCTAGTTCCGTGCAAAAACCTTTCCCACGCCGGGAATTGAACCCGAGCCTCCTGGGTGAGAGCCAGGTGTCCTAACCACTAGACAACGTGGAATCTACTTTCGGAGCAAGGATAATACATTTCGGCATTTATCACAGTCAGCCATTTTCTATATATATATTATAGATATATATAATTGCTACCTAATTTTACGATATAATGTTTATTTCCGAATTCCTCAGCTGAAATAAAAAATTATTAAATGTTTTAAAAAATTGGAAATTTTAATGTGTTGTGTGTGGGTCCAAATACCAACTTGCGTTCTCAAGTGTATCATATCCTTTCATGTAGCTAAATAAATAGGAATTACACGCATGTGATTCTGGAAAGAAGGCAAATGACTTTGGCCAAGTCCACTTCTGGAAAGGTGCTGAGTTTTGCCAGTCAGAAAAAGGAGGGCGGCTGAATGCACGCGCGCGCGCCAGTATGTCTCCAACTTCAGATAAACTTGTTCAGGATTAAGTTTTCCGTCGCATTATAAGTTTTATACTAATTCATTCTTAACAGGCTCTTTTCGTGATTGTAAAAATGATGCGTATGTATTTACTCTTTAATTTACTTTCGAACATTCAAAAAGGTCTCGTCAAAAACGAGAATGCATTGACCACGGGGCTCGAATTTCTCCTGAAATTGTTTTGGAATTAAAAGTCTATCAAGGATGCATGCTGAAGCTAGTTATGACAAACTGAATCGAAGTTTCGTTAATCACATATCAGTAAAATATACGTCTGAATTCGTCAATAATCTAAAAAGAGTTGAACAAATCATGAAACGCAACTCTCATTTAACATTACGGTATTTAAGGAGTCAGAAGAAAGAAGAGTGTTATTACTTTAAAGATGTTTTCATCGTTGAAATTTGGGTGGAGAAACGTTGTTTAGCCTTATAGCAAAATTAAGGTTACATGTAATCAATGGTTGCTTCAATGTTGGAATTTGGTTGAGGCCACTGTCATGTAGCCCTTTGTTCAACGTTAGTTCGTTTAATTCTAGCCATTTTTCAACGTTTAAATTTATTTGAGATCATTTTTATTTATTACTTTCTTTAACGTTGTAGTATGCCTTAGAGGATCACTCTTTGAAGCTGGGGACGAAGTAATACGTAGACACTCATTGACACCTACAAATTCTTTATTTCCCCCTATTTACAACGTGGACTTGACATGTTTTCAGAAACATCTGAAATACCCGACATTTTTTCCGGTTCCCACGACACACAAACTCGCTAGCTAACTCTTTCTGACTAATGTTCTTGATGAGTGGTCCCAGATTTTCAGAACAAAGTACCTCTGTTTGGCAGGCGTAAACCTCTAGAAAACCTCTGATACCTCTGATTTAGGTGGTGCTAATGGTGCGATATTATCCTCGATATTTTAAACGACGCTGATATGTATCGATATTTTTTATATGTGCCATGTGCTAAGCACACACATGGCATTTATTTATAAGCGCATTGTGCTTATTTTATTTTTACTGCTGCGTGCTGCTGAATTAAGATTCATATGTGTATGCTTTATGTTTTCTTCCAACTTTAATAAGCATTTGATAAAGATGCCAAAAAAGGGCTAACGACCTTTTTTTCAATATTAGCTACCCGTCTATGCAACCCTGTTCGAAAAACGTACACACGTTTTAAGCAAAATCCGTTATGTAATGAATAATTATTCTCTGTTGTGTACATTATTTATTACTATCTTTTTTCAACTGTGCAGTGCATATTCATACATTTATTGAATGCCGAACAAGAATGCCACCAGATCCTTCAAAAATCTCCAATATTTCATCTGCACTTCTTTCAAGCTCGGTTGCGTCTTTGGGCTTTGTGCCATACATTGCATATGAATTCAATTTCCTCAACATTTCTTTACTAGGATTAAAGTCTACACAGATTTCACCTCTAAATTTTAATCCAAACCTAACCATCATGATTGACTCAGTTCCCTTCTCAGTTGTAGCGAGTTTCTGAGTTTAGTTTTTACATTACTCAGTTGAAAATACATTCTCTCGACAGTAGCATTAGAAAATGGTTAACTCATTAAGGTCAACGTAAGCTTACAGAGGTGTGGAAATTGTTTTTCTCCAGCAGCATCTGTTAGTTTATTTATAAAGGCCCAGAAATTGACAGGTCTCTGCTTGATAAATTCCTCGGCTGACACTTCTGAGGTCAATGGTAACCGATCCCACTCTCTCTGGTACTAATCCACATTTTCACACACAGCTACGAATTGTGCAGTAAGTGGAACAATGCTACACTTCACTTTTCTCACAGAATTATTGGGATGTAGTGTAGACAAATGAAGCAGCACACTAACATTATCTGGTAGCCTACTACGTACTTCTTATAGTTAAACAGTGAATTTTTTACAGCGACGTTTAATAGCGACGACATTCAACTGTTCACTTGATAATGTTTATACTGTGACGCCATGTTCATTCATTCAATCGATTGGCACTGTAAGCCGTTATATAATGGAGACTATCGCTAAGCCTACCTCTATTCTGTAAATCTTCTTGACCTTTGTGCAACACGGAGTAGAAATGGTCACTGTGTAAAACACTCTGAACCTGGATTAATCTCTGTGAATCATAATCACTTCTGAAAAACCAGCAAACCAGTGTTGCCAACTCAAAACATCTAACTTTCTCTAGGCTAGATTACTAACGGCATATAATAATTATACTTCAGACCTCTACATAAACCTCTGTTCTTTTTTCCAAACCTCTGTTTTTACCTCTGAGCGTTTTGTACCTCTTTTTTTACCTGTGAAGCGAATTGAAACCTCTAGATCTAAAGGTAAAACCTCTGAACTGGCACCCCTGTTCTTGATCAGTAAAAGGTCAACAATGTCATGTTTACTGTACTGCACTCTATTGAGTGTGTGGGACATGAAAAACGTCATTGCTACAACGTACATTGCCTTAAATCTAGCCATTATTCAACACTGAAATTTGGTTTAGTCATTTGTTCAACGTTGATTTACTTAAATCTGACCATATTTTTAACTCTCGGATAGAGATTTATTTGATATAACTTCTATGCAGTCCTTTGATCTCAAAGTTCAAATGCTATTATTTTGTCATTTATTTCAACGTTGAAATTTGGTTAAGAAACATTTAGCTTTCGTTATTTTCATATCAAAGAAAGAGTTTTTAATGATTAACTCTATGTTCACTCTTACAATCTCGGCTTATCAATTTTTCTTCCGGGATTTTCGACTTCAATTATATACAATGATGCTTAGCGCTTAGAAATTTAGTTGCGAAGTCACTTTATGGATATTTAGACCACTTGACATTTTTTAAATCGCTCCTATCGTGAAATGTTGTTTCCGTATAAACTAGCGCTCTCGTTTCTAACGCTTCTTATCAACTGATTTTTATCCCAAAGAATTCATTGCGTATGTTCAATGAATCATGCCCAGTGTTTCGGATGTACGAGTGTATATACACACACTCGTTGCGAGGGGATTCCCGTTTCATTTGATTAGAGCAATGTAAATAAAGCGACTATTTTTCAAACTTGATTAAAAACAGGAAGGAGCAGGTGTGAAAGTAAGCGTTTGAATCAGCGCTATATCATGAGTAATTTTAATTTTAAATTTTATGGTTTCATGATTATGCGGCTTGGTTGTAGTTCTTTGTTAGCAATAGAAAGCGAACACTTATGACTTAACTCGACGATTATTGAATAAACGTTATAATAAATGACAGTTATTTCTCGGAGATTTTCACTAATTCGCGTTCTTAGTAATCAAGTTTAATTGACCGAATATAGTAGATCAACAAAAGTAGTGTGAAAACCATAGGGAGAACCTTTGTTTTAATAGAGTTGATCAACTTTTTAGACGATCAAGAAAAGTTTGATCCATTCAAACTTTATCGTTCAAGTGATCAGAAAGGCAACTTTTTGCAACAAATGCAGCTTTTTTTCACACGTTCTACCCTGCATGGTAAGTACTAAAACCAAAATTTCTCCTACATGGAATGTATTCCAAGCGAGTTATAACCGCAACATAAATGCAACTTTCTTCATAAATGCAACTTTCTTCATAAATGCAACCATTTGCAACTTTTTAAAATTTAGCTTAAAATTAATTAATATGAAATTACTATTTCATTTTTTGCCCTCTGAATCAACTCTTCCATCACGTGTATGATCTTGCGAACGCCGAAGTATTGCGGATCAAACAAGAAGTTCATGGAAAGAAGATGTTTGTCCTAACAGACGAAAGTGAAATTAATACGACAAGAAGTACTTTTAACACATTGGTTGGCACTCTTGATAACCCAGAGAAAACTTACGTAAACGACTGCAGAGTTTGCGAGGTGAGTGTCGATCATCAATATGTTGTTCGCCTGGTAGATGACGTTTTAAAATCTCTGAATGTTGAGCGAAAGGATTTGCGCCTCTTTTCCATTCGATACAGTACGTTATATGACTGCGGCTGATGCAGTTTTTCAATGTTAAAGAAATTACTGGCCAAAGATCGACCATTCAACGTTCTACTGTATTTAATGATGTGTTATAATACTGTTGTACACGACTAAAATTGTCAATACATTTTGAACTTTTTCATTTTTTACGAATAATTTATTTTAGATTTTAGTGTATCAAAAATAAATTCAACTTTATTTTCATAAATGCAACTTTAGGGAATGATAAATGCAACTTTTCCAATTTTTACTGCAACAAAAAAGTTGCCCTAGTGATGAGTCATCCGCCATCTGCTTTCAATTTTGAAACTTGTCTTGAAACGTGTGAACTTCACTTGACAGTCAAGTTCGTTTTCATCTGGTCACGCGCTTCTGTGTTTTGTTTTTAGATATAAGAAAGTATAAAAAATTAGCCTGAAGTAGTCTAAAAGTGTGGTACTAATATTTTTAGAGAACTGTATCATAACCAACGACTGGATAAATGTAAAAATAAAGATGCAAGAGTTGCAATTGATAAACTGGATAAAGTAATGCAAAGTAAAAAAATTAGACTGATTATGAATTCGACATATTTGCTAAATCTGTCGCTGTCCTGCAAAAACAGATACCTCTTTGACGATGCAATCATCTGCCAGGAACAAATTCAAACTGTAATAAGTAGGGTAACTTTTTTGTTGCAGTAAAAATGGGAAAAGTTACATTTATCATTTCCTAAAGTTGCATTTATGAAAATAAAGTTGCATTTATTTTTAATGCACTAAAATCTAAAATAAATTAATAGTAAAAAATGAAAAAATTTATTTGTACATTATTTAATACAGAAGAACGATGTCGTTGAATGGCCTATCCTTGGTCAGTAATTTCTTTAACATTGAAAAACTGCGCTCAACAGAGACTGATGTTGCCTGGCAATGTTGCATTGGACTTTTTATGCAGTTGTGAAATAAAGTGTACCACTCAAGTAACTTGGAGCCATTGTGGATAAAGCACCTTAAGTGTGATTCCAGCGCAGTCATATAATATGCTGTATCGGATAGCAGAAGCGCAAAATCTTTCCGCTCAACATTCAGAGATTTTAAAACGTCATCTACAAGGAAACAACATATTGATGATCGAAACCCACCTCGCAAACTCTGCAGTCGATTACGCAAGTTTGCTCTGGATTATCATGAGTGCCAACCAATGTGCTTAAAGTACTTCTTGCTATTTATTTCACTTTCGTCTGTTAGGACTAAAGCCCTGGGATCCAGGGCTTTAGTTAGGACCAATACCTTCTTTCCATGAACTTCGTGTTTGATCCGCAATACTTCGGCGTTCGCAAGATCAGACACACGTGATTGGAGGGTTGATTCAGAGGGCAAAAAATGAAATAGCAATTTCATATAAATTAATTTTAAGTTAAATTGTAAAAAGTTGCAATTATTCAAAAAGTTGCATTTGTGTAGAAAGTTGCATTTATGTTGCGGTTATAACTCACTTACAATACACCTCATGTTGGAGGAATTTTGTTCTTAGTACTTTACATGAAGCGTAGAACGTATGAAAAAAAAGTTGTATTTGTTGCAAAAAGTTGCCTTACTAATAAGACAAAAAGCGATTGGAACTTTTTAAAACATCACTTGCGTTTTCATCTTCTCTTCATACAACTCAATGGTCGTCGTCAGTTTCAAATGAATCATACAACAGAGAACAATGAGGAGATTAATCGCAGGAGCCATCTGATACACTTGCTAAAGCTACACTTGCGAAAATGACGTTTCTTACGATTTCTTCTCATGCTAAATAAAATTTTAATTAGTTATTTTAACAAAACTTTTTATCTGTACAACTTCACGCACAGCTGCTTTCGACGCCATTTTAAAAATGAAACTTGATCAGTACTGTACGCGACATCTATGAGTTTATGTAGTTACCTTGACGGTCTAGGGTTCTGCCACACGTAACCGCCACCGCTAAGTTTCCTAATAACAACAAAATTGCATCTGAAGAATTTGAGGTTGTGATCAACGCATTTTTTTGTCTCAAATCAATTCAGGGATTATCCAGGTAAGTGTTTTCCAAATCATAATTTCGTTTATATGACTTAAAAGTACATTAAATACTACTAAAAGTAGGTATGTAAGCTCTACTAGCAACTCGTTTTTAATAGTAGCTCCTAATTTCGCCTGGTGGGTGGTAATCGAAACAGAGGCAGGCGATATTAGGAACCCACTATTGAAAATTTTCTGGGGAAACTTTTTGAAGTTTTAGTAGTTAACTTAAATCGACATAAGTAAAGGTATGTAATATCTGGAAACCAAAGAAGAATAGTTTCTAGTGATATTCATTTAGTTTCCAGCTTGATTTCCCAACCAAGGAGGCTGAGATACAGAGAAATAGTTAGGGTAGGCGATATTTGGAACACCTACTCAAATCATTTTCTAGTTAGCTCTTAGTTAAATATCCAAAAACAATTAATTTTACACAAATTTGAGGCGATTACTTTTGACCTTTCTAAAAAAAACATAAAAATTTCACAACGCCTTAAATTTTGCAAAATATATTTTTGATATATTTATGTATTTTTTTACAGATAATACGCAAGTTGAAATCTTTGTCAGTTTTCAATGAAAAAGTAATTGCTTCCGGTGTGTCATCTGGTTTGAAACATGACCTGGATAAACAAAGAGGTACTTCTCAAACTGTTATACCATAGCTAAGAAACTCCTAAATAGGCGGTAAGAACTCTTGTCTGTCTATAATCTGTGTGGGACAACGTTTTCTTTCAACGTTCTTTCAACTGGCATTTCGTTGTGTATTAAACAACAGTTCGTGCTGCCATCTAGTGCAATAATTAATAACTATTTCGTTAGTGAAGCACACTAACGACTTGTGTGAAGTAGTTAACACTTCATCTTTACGATGCAATGCCATATAACGCTGAAAATAGAACAAACTTTTGCATCAATCCAATGATTTTTTTTCCCAATTCCGAATTACCAGGACGTGATACAGACAATAGGAATAATACAGCCCAAACACAAACTAATACAATACAGTCGCATAACGAAACGAGAAATACAACCGCCGTAATAACCCTAAAACTTGTACCTCTTTACAGAATCAAGAAATATCGTAAACTCTATTAATGATATTTCAACGTATCAGGTGGGAAATGTTCATAGGGGCTTACTTGCTTACAAAGCGGGAACAAAAGATTCTCCCAACCCAATTCTATGTATGTAGATGGCCGGCATGACAATCGCCCATTAAAATGACATTCCTTTGGTAACTGAGAAGTATGTCACAGATTGGGTGCACTGCTGATTGTTTCTGTCATCTTAATGAACGACCCCCTTGCACTATGTTCGGTGTTATATAATGTGCCATAGTTACACCCCTAAGTCCCCAGACTTTTGATATTGGACGAGATATCTCGTCCATCAAGGTTTAACTAGTTTGGCTAATGACGTGAACGTATGTTCTTGTATAGTGGTAACACGGAACTTTGTAATTATATTTGGGTGGTTATGATTATGGTACATGATATAAATATTATATTATGACTAGGGTACATAACAAAACTTATTTATTTTGGTCAAAATTCATTTATATATTTTTTTAAACCTGACGGTGCGTGATTACTAGGCGGGATATCCAATTTTAAATAATGATCAAACGATGACTTTGGATATTTAGTATTTCGTTTCGCTCGTAACATCACACAACCAAACAAAACAATTAGATACTCCGCCTACTCGTGACGTCACACAACCAATCAAAACTTTAAGATACACGGAAACGCAGCAGGTCTTAACATTTTATACAAATTAGACAGTTGAGCTCCGTTCACACTGGACGAGCCGAACTGAGCTGAGCAAGACCAAGATCATTGATTAACAACGGCGCCTGATTTGGTTAATCAATCTCTGGTTTTTCTGGTTTTGTTTTTCAACCCGTGCACACAAAACTCCATGTACTCGCGTACGATCTGTAGGTTGGGTGCTGAAATTAAACTGCAAACTTATTGTTTAAACAAATTGTTTAAATGTCCCATTCTTTATGAAGTCGGCGCATAATCGCGAGTGTTGCGTATAACATCATTGACGGTTTATAAGAGAAAGGGGGGAAAAGTTTATGAAAAAGGCGACATGGGTGACACTTTACTTTGTAATTTACGACTTATTTTTACTTTGCAACCAATTTTTAAATTTTTTTTCAACAATAAAAATCTTTTTTTATTTATTTCCTGTATATGAAGTTTGTAAACTAACATTTTTATGTAACAGTTTTTACGATGATAAATTAATATATTTACTATAGAGAACATGATTTATGAATACTAAGGATATAAAAACATATTTTGTCGGCTTAAAGAAAACTCGGTTTACGAAATAACGTATTAGTTTTTAGTAAAAAATATAAATTATAACTCTCTCTCTCTACTTTGACAGTGTAAACAGAACAACAGAGTGTAACATTGTGTTAATAGATTACAAATGAAAATTTATTTTTCGTCATCATGAAAAGAATTTTCCGTCTCCGAAAAAATGTGAGTTAATAAGTTCCTGCTCTAAGCTATCTCATGCATGCATACATACATGTTTTCAAAATTTAAATTTTTAAGCAAATTACTTCCCTTTACAAGCTAAATATTTCTTACAGGAATATTTCACTAATAATATGTTACATAATATTGAATGTTTCTTTCGATTCGGCTTATTTCGGTAAAACGTATTAATATTGCCAGCACGACAATTTAAAATGTTCTTCAATAGTGCGGGGGGGGGGGCAAAAGTCGAAATATATTTTAAATAGCCACCTCTTCTTTATCTCAAATTTAGAAATGTAATGTTTCCCCAATATCACTATTTGTCTAAATACACATGGATGGGCATATCAATTTTGACAATATTATGGTGTGACGGAAGCAAAGCAAGCGCTTGGCGGAAGAGTTGAAAGAGTGAAGAAGACGAGATGATCCAGAGGTCACGCCGCGCATGAACCCAGCGCACCGGACCAATAGTTAACAGGCCGCGGTCTAGAGATTGGATTTCATCGATAAAGGGAAAGCGAGATGTCATTGTACCTATGCCGACCGGCAAAACGCAGGGCAGAAGTTCATTTCCGCCGCTTCCGCATGATCATAGGACACCGCAGAGAACTTTGTTCCTGCCGCCGATTCGCTAATGAAGTTACCGACGGAAGGAGAAAATTAACTGCCAATGGATTTGAAACCAGCCAACGGCGAGAGGACAAGTGTGTCGAATGAAACGAGAGGGGAGCCCCAACAACCCCCTGGAACTTACGGAGTCGGGAGAGACAGGAGAAAAAATAGCGAAAAACTGATCCGAGAAAGTGAATACCCTTTCACGGTTTCCGATACACCGCTCTCTGGAGAAGTGCTCGTCTCGAGCACTGGAAAAAGGCTAGCCTAAGCTTGCAGAAATCACAACTGTTGTTCGTTGATTCTGAGAAATTTCCCAAAGTGGGATTACGTTTATCAGACGTGAGAAAAGCTCAAACCTGAGCTGCTGCTCCTGCTTATTTGGAACGGACATAGAACCTGTTGCTAGGCTCACAGGAGCTGGGAATCACTCAACCGAGTGCCATTTAAAGAGTTCAACCGAACTGCGAATCTCGCATACGCGTGCGAGAACTATTGGAGAAGCTCATCCGAGCTAGGAACCTTACTCGCCCGAGTAAGGACTGGGAAGGGCTCACCCGAGCCGGATAGTCAACTTGGAGTCCCGAGGGCAAGGTCAATTCACCGTATTCGGCGAAATCAGTCACCTGGACTCTGCCAGCATGTATAAGCTACCTACATATCCGTCAAGGTTGTTCATACTTGTGCATAATAAATATATTAGCCCAGACCACTGCGAAGGATCTCTTCTAGACAACGCTAACATTCCCAACACGTCCCAATGGGCATGTCACACATTTTCTCAACTGATAAGATTTAATCGTCAACCATGTATGGTAAAACAATGCTTACAAATGGTATAAAATATATTAAAGTAATTAAAGCTTTACTTTTAGCCCTTGATAAATAATGTAGAGCTCTTAAACTAAAAAAAGAAAAACTCGAACTATTGGAAAAAAAAGTGAAATTGCGGGTAAGGTAATTTTTAATTCTGTGGACCCCATTATTACTCTGCAAGGGCATATTAAGGCTAAGGATTATGTAAATATGAGGACGGTCCCTTAGACAAATTTTAAGTATTGACATTTGTAGAAAACATTAATCCCTATCGATTGCTACCTTCCGTTTTGTTCTGTGATGCAAATTGTGCAATTGCAATCGATTGAGTCGTCTTTTTTTAATTATATATATATATATATATATATATATATATATATATATATATATATATATATATATATATATATATATATATTTACCGGGTGTACATATTTACATTTGAAGGATTTGAACACCATAGCTCTGAAGACGCAATATGATGGACAATACCATCAAATAAAAGATGACAATACCATCAAATATAAATACATGAGCACAAGAGCTCGTATAAGGGGAGAGATGGACCAGACCACCTTCACACTCGAGAAACAATATTTTTCCTAAAATAGCACAAAATACAAAAAATCACACTCCTACACTGCGCCACAATTGGCGCGTTCTCGCTCGAAGTTGCTACGAAAGGCTCCAACAGGTATGTTTACAGCTTATACGTCGTTTGCCTTCAGAATACAACATTGTCTAGATCCTCTACCGGCTCAACGATACTGAATTCAAAGTTGATTATGTTGCAAAACAACTATTGACTGAAGCTGGAAGAATTGAGCTGAAACTTAAAGATGAAGACAAAGATTTTGCAGTCCTCGGAGATGCCCATGCTGCAAAATATAGAAAACCTTATTTGAAAAAAAGAAATAACGGAGATACCGGCATTCAGCGGAAGCGAATTGGACAATTCGCGGTAAAGAACTGACGCACTTCCTCGTCTGGGGCCATTTGGCTACTGCAGAAGCCCGGACACACCGAAGACTGATGTTTCAAGAAAAGTGGACGTTTCAAGATAGCCAAACAACTGGAGCTTTTCTTGCAGACACCAACTATGTACTGGCTGCAGCTGATCCCAATTTAGAAGAATTCCTTACAGATTCTGCTGCAACCAAAGAGACTGCTCCAAACAAAGACAAGATAATTTCCGGGAAATATCACCGGCATCGATTGTGACTGGGGACTAGGATTGTGTGACGAATGTTCTTGGTGTTGGAGACATCGTAAAAGACACTTTTCAGCCCGAGTGTTACAGTGTTGAGTTGCCAAAAACCTTTGAAGAGACTCGGCGAAGTACAGATAGACCAAGATGGGACGCTGCGATAAAAGATGAACTTAAAATGATGGCAAAACGACGGGTTTGGTATCTTGATCCACCAAAAAATGCACCTGTAATTGGGAGTAAGTAGGCTTTCAATGTAAAAACGGATGAAAACAATAAACCTAAGAAATATATAACCAGATTGGTGGCTCAAGGTCTTAAGCAGAGACCAGGTGTTGATTTCTGTGATATATTTCACCAGTTGTAAATTTCACATTTGTAAAATTATTTTTCATATTACTTGTACAGTAGAACTCCAATTATCCGAATCAATTGGGACCGGACCACATTCGGATAATCAAAAATTCGGATAATTGGATTGTTTCCGAAAAAAGAGTCTAGTATGTATTTTAATTAATTACTGTATGTATGTTGAAAATGGGAGAAAAAAAAACTATTTTAAAACAAAAAGAGCTTTTAATTAATTAAATGAAAAGGCAACACTTTTACATGCTAAGCGTACTTACAAGTGCTATACATAAATACAGTATGTACGTACCGTACTGTAAATGAAAGTCATTGCTTGCTAAACATCTCGGTCAAAGTAAGCTGTTTGACTGTCTTTATCCGTTTTCGGGCAACAAAGTCGCGCATTCGCTTGACAATGAGAAGTTGCACGTGGTCAGACTCGGGCTTTCGCTCCATCCACTTTTCAACGCAGTTTCTAAGCCGGCAAATGCTTCACTAGCAGATGGTCCCGTGTCTGCTTCAACTTCGACAATAAGGTCATCTTCTTCAACGACACTTTCTTCTCTCAAACTTTCAATAAGTTCATCATCATTTAGAATTTGAAACCCAGAATCATTATTTTGCGAATAGCAGTACGTTTCCGTCTTAATTTTTTTTTCTGAAATTCTGAAAGCGATTCGGATAATCAGCGATTCGGATAGTCGGAGTTCGGATAATTGGAGTTCTACTGTATCTGTTTTAAATTGGTTTAATACGCAGCTAGATGTGAAGTCTGCATACCTTTATGGTGAATTGAAAGCCAATTTACATGAGACAGCCTTCCGGACATGTTAATAAAGGTTCTGAAAAAAGTTTGTTTGCTTAAAAAGGCAATTCATGGCTTGCACTAAAGCAGGAGAGAATGGAATCTTGAACTTGATTGTATTTTGAAAGATCTAGGTTTTGAACGATTAAACTGGTGTATATGTCTAAAAATGTCGTTTCAATTATCTATGTTGATGATATTGTTGTGTTCAAAAAAGCTCGAGAAATAATCAAAGAAAATGTTGTTTTATTAAAAAGTAAGTTTGATCTAACAGAATTTAGACAGACTAAGTTTTTACTAAGTGTAAATTTTGATTATATTCATGACTAGCAAAATACCCGACCTTACTCGGTTTGAATTAGTTTACTCTAGATTGAAGAGATAATCAAAATATATAATGACTTACGTTTTTTGTAGAATAAAAATTTATTTTAACATCTTTCACCATCTTTATATTTTCTACAACTTACTTTGGACACAAATCCTACACATGCATATCCATTCATGTAATACATTTCACATACATCGCACAATTGCTGTATGACAAAGCTACAAAATGACGAAAGGTGATACTAAGGTTACTACTATAAAAGACGATTTATAGGAAGATTTGGAATTCCCTTTCTTAAGTTCTTTTCATGTTCAACTCAATTAATTAAAATAACGATTTACGGCGAGTGCTCTCGCACTCATAGTCAACAAAACAATATCTTTTTACTTGTGGCACTCTTGCCTCCGGTATCCGACATTGTGAAATTTTGCAATCTTCTCCTGTCATTATTACAACGAATTTTTTAATGTTGGAAAAAGTTCCAGTTTGGATTAATAAAGATTATTATTCTTTCAATAACGGCATTATTCTTTAAATAACGGCATTATTCTTTCAATAATGGCATAACTACACTTAAAATTT
Organism: Metellina segmentata; assembly: GCA_947359465.1. NCBI lineage: Eukaryota > Metazoa > Arthropoda > Arachnida > Araneae > Tetragnathidae > Metellina > Metellina segmentata. The sequence goes on from OX375881.1 coordinate 30,730,973, forward strand.
ACTGAAAATTTATACCGACTTACCTAACATTTTTAAGTCTAATACTTTGTGGTGCTGTTGCGTGTGATGAGAAGGAAAACACATTTATTAAAATAATAAATATTTAAAACAGGAAACATCGAAGTAAAACAATATAAAAGATGTCGCAAAAAATTGTTCTAAAGATATTAATTTGTGATTCAATTTTATCTCTTGATCTCGCACAGTTGCCACAACTTACTACTAAAAGTGTACAAAATTTAGAATTGTGAAATTAATTCAGAGCGAAAGAATCAGAAAAAATATCACTGCTCGCGCGATCTTGTTCCTTCTCGTTTCATTGAAAAATATCGTCTGTCCCAAATATTCGGAAATCGTTTTCATTGCGCAAAGAATAAAAATAAGACTCGAAATAAATGAAGTATCAGAGATGAAATTCCATTTAAAAAAAATAATTTTTTGAAGAATAATTACTTTTTCAGCATTACTGGTAAAGCAAATGAAAGTAATCGTAATACTCAAACTACATTCCAAATTTTCGAAAACTATCAAATTGTGGCTGATTTAAGTATACTTACTCAGGTGTTTTACCATGAAACTCTTCTAAATATAACAATAAAAAAATGTTTAATATTGCATTCACTAAATTAATAAATAATATATAAAATAAAACACATTGTAATCAAATATCTGGAATACAATTCATGTGATGTCTACACAAACACACAAACACAAAATCGAGCATAGAACAGAAAGACGGACAGACAGACTTTCGCAACCAATGCCACTCACTAAATGAAGATAAGTACTCACTGTATGCAAATTTCCAAGAAAATATCTTAAACCGCGTGGACGTGTATAGGGCACAACATACAGACAGACAGACAGACAGACGGTCAGACAGACAGACGGACAGACAGACAGACGGACAGACAGACAGACGGACAGACAGACAGACAGACAGACAGACAGACACCAAACGAGAAAAAGGCGGATTCGGCATCAGAAGGGTCCAAAACGGATAGAAAACTTGAAATGGGTCGAAAATATTGAATGTACAAACAAACACTCCATTCTTATTTATATAGATTCAGTGGGCTTGCATCAAAACACCAATATTGAAAGATTAATATCTAAATTTGTGGAATTACCAAAATCGTTTGTCCAACTTCCTTTTAAAGTAGGTTACTTGTTACCCGATAAAGTTACTGAAATGAGAGTATTGAAAATGAGTTGATAAAATACCCTTATCGTACTCTAATCGGATGTCTGTCTTTTCTTTCAGATAGAACTAGACCGACATTAGTTATTCTGTAAACTTAATGTCACAGTTTTGCAATGGATATACTTTCCAGCATTGGAAAACTTTTGTTGATATATTAAATTATGTATTTTTGTCTAAGAATTACAGAATCGATCTTTCAAACATTTCAGGATGTAATTTGAATTGTTATTCTGATGCTAACTGGAGATCTCATTTAACTGACTCATTAACAAGTGGATATATATATATATTTTTTTTTAATGATCATTTTGTTTGGAGGTCCAGCAAACAAAAATGCATTGCTCTTTCATCCATGAAATCTGAATTCGTAGCTCTATGCTATAGCGTCAAAGAATCAATATGGTTTGCAAGAGTAATAAATGAATTAGATTTGATTTCCAGTTGCATCACACCTAATCTTTTTTGTAATAACCAGGCAGCGATCTGTTTTAGCAAGAATACAATAGAAATTTTTAAAACTAAACATAGATATTCGCTATCATTTCATTCGTAATTTCGTAGAAGATAGTGTTAAAATATGTCATGTTAGCTCAAAGGAAAATATTGCAGATTGTTTAACAAAGCCTTTATTACTTTAATAAATTTAAAGATATCATGAATATTTTTATTGCCCAATGTTTTTTGTATCGTGCCATATTTGGGTAATTGGTAATTTTAGTTAACGTCGTACTAGAGCAACACAACGGGCTATTGACGACGGTCCGGGATCAGTTCTTTAAGGGAAAGATCCGAGGACAACACTTCGTAATTTTGAACGACGGTCAGATGACGAATGCCATATTTGGGAAAGTATTGTATATTTTACGATATCGATTGATGAGGCAGATTGTTGGATTTTCATAATTTATATTCATATTCAAAACAAGTCTATATTCAAATTTACTTTGACTGACTTTCTTATTGGACGATCAGATCAGTCTATATCAAATTTCAATTTATTTACATGTGTGTACTTTGGATTCTTGTTATTCCGAGATTACTTTTTCTCAGTTGTGTAGTTTTAGTCACTTATGTATTTGTTGAGCCGATCAGGTTGTCAAATTAAGTTATGTTTGTAATAAATTTCCTTTCTATTTTTAAATAGCATGGATTTATTCCATTTGCAAAATACGAACACGAATAGGGTTATGGGCCCTGTCCCAACCCGATTGCAGTAATGCATAAGATGATTAAATGTGCACCAAACTCGTTATCCAATCTTTGACCGGAAATGACGGAATTTCCTTCTCTAAACTTGGCGATTTTAATTATGCCACGTGGGTGGTTGATTGCAAAATACGAACAGAAACAAAACACAAGGGCTTTTTTTTATTCTCTAGTGTTTGTTTGTGTCTTCGCAATCTTTAAAGATAGTGAAAATTTCAACGAATTTGAAATCTGCGGAACATTTTACACATGATCTATACCTTAAATGTGATTTTCTTTAAATAAATTATTTTTCTATTGTAACTTTCATATTTTCGCAATGCGCATTTAGCCGCATTTGACAAAGTTATTTATTACGAACACAAAGGGCTATTTATTTCGTTTAATAGAAAATATAACTTGAATGGAGTACTTGGTTGCCTTAATTTACTGCTTTGTATAAATAGCAACTAAAATGGGATGAATATTTAATCGTATTCGATGTTTTGAAGAGGATATAGGTAATTCTATTTCTGAGATAACGTATACCGACAACGGTTCTTTCAATTATCACACGTGGCAAATGTCTTTAAAATAAAGGTAATTGAAACATTCGATTTGAAAAAGCTGAACTTTGAAGTTATTTCTTTAAGGTCCTAAATGTGAAAGGTAAGTTGCAATTTTCATTCATTTTTCACATCCTCGTGTTAAATTGAACTCAATATGGCTTTTTAAAATGAACTTATTAGCCTGATTTACAAAACTTAATTTACTCTGAGCTTATTTTCGTAGAATTTATATTTTAATCTTGAAGTTAGCTAATACTATTATCGAAATTTTTATATTGTATAGACGACATTCTTTGCGATCTTCCGGTTTTTTACATTAACTGGTTTTTGGTCATTCCTAGATTGTTTTTAGTTTAGCATAATTCTCACGTTTTGTCGTGGGTTTTAATCAAGTTTTTGTTTAAATATTCCCCCTAGAGTTGCAATTGCAAAACTTGATAAATTAGTGCAAAGTAATAACAATGAGACTGATGATGAATTTGACACATTTGCTAAAAATGTCGCTGTACTGCTAAAACAGATGGCTCTTTTACGATGCAATCTGCCAGTAACAAATTCAAACTGCAATATCGGACTGTTTAATCATCAGAATTTAACTGAGCTTCAGCGCACTGCCTTAACAAGTCATCAACCAAACTTTCGGCAGCTAACTGCAAAGATGAACATCCGTAAGATATCCACAAGCAAATCTAATTTTTAAATATTTTCTTTACAAAATTGTTTGATAGAATCGGAACAATGGTTTTTTTTTTAATACCATTTTAATTTTTATTATGTCGAACTACTTTGTAACAAGAAAAGAAATAAAGTAATTACTTTTGGATATTGATCACACAGCTTAGTTCACCACATTTCATTTGTGCACGAGACCCGCATTTCATTTGTGCACGAGACCCGCATTTCATTTGTGCACGAGACCCGCATTTCATTTGTGCACGAGACCCACATTTCATTTGTGCACGAGACCCACATTTCATTTGTGCACGAGACCCACATTTCATTTGTGCACGAGACCCACATTTCATTTGTGCACGAGACCCACATTTCATTTGTGCACGAGACCCACATTTCATTTGTGCACGTGACCCACATTTCATTTGTGCACGAGACCCACATTTCATTTGTGCACGAGACCCACATTTCATTTGTGCACGAGACCCACATTTCATTTGTGCACGAGACCCACATTTCATTTGTGCACGAGACCCACATTTCATTTGTGCACGAGACCCACATTTCATTTGTGCACGAGACCCACATTTCATTTGTGCACGAGACCCACATTTCATTTGTGCACGAGAGCCGCACCACTCTCCTGAGAGCCACGCAAGGGTCACACCTGTTATATACAATGCAAAATATTTTTAGTTTATATTATTTTTTCTTTCACAAAAATATAACATCTCTTGTATTCCCCCGAGAGGCGCCGACCAACCGGTATAGTGGTTAAGGTGTTAGCTTCTAGAGCGGAAGGTTCCTGGTTTGAATCCGGGTCCGGGCATGGATGTTTGTAAACGTATGGTGTAGAGGCGGCTGGTGCACCTTAAATCTGTCGTGGCCGAAAGTCCTCACGTTGGGTTGGCGTGGAAGTTTGGAGAGTGGGGTGCCAGCTCAGGTGTTGCTTCGTCATCTGACCGTGGTTCAAAATTACGAGGTGTTGTCCTCGAATCTTTCCCTTAAGGGACTGATTCCGGACCGTCGTCAATAGCCCGTTGTGTTGCTCTAGTACGACGTTAACTAAAATTACCATTACCCCCGAGAGGCATACTTTTGTAAAGGAGATAAAAATTGAATTTGATATTGATTGATTGATTGTTTGACGCAAGGCAAAATTGTCAGATTCGAATATTCGACTTTTAAAGCGATAAATAAATAAATGTCGCCCGCGAGATATCCGTAAAATTAAAAACCATACGCAAGTACACATAAAAAGCGCGTGACGTCACTGCAACCAGATTTCGATTCCACTTGTGTGTCTGGTGACTGATAGAACCGCACCTGCTCGAAACACAAACAATGCATTTGTCAAGAGCGGCATGTGTGTTTATCTAATCATTCCGAAAATTCTTTTTATCTCTTGTGTCGCTTTTTTATTTCCGTGCTTCCTTTTTGTGCCGAACGTGCAACCAACTCCCCAGCCAAGTGAGTCGCTAATAGACGGGAGCTCTTAGGATGAGTCCTCAAGCCAGCCAGCTGCCCGATAATCTGCTCCAGAACTTCGACGCGGATTTGCAGAGGTTCTACTACAGAGTCATTTGCAAAGAGATCACATTCAGAGGCCAGCGCTATGCCGAGAACATCAAGCAGGCTGTCAAAGAAATCGCGGAAGCGTACAAGAAGGATAACACTTCCAAAAGCTCGTCCGCCCTACGTTTCGATACCAGAAATAAGAGGTGCGCTTATATCCTGAAGCACAGTCCTTGTTTTACCAGCGCTGTCTCCTTGCATTTCATGGAACTCGTGAAGAAAAATATCGGGATATTGCACGAGCCTCTGCAGAGGAACGAGCTCAAAGTGTGTTGCTTGGGCGGCGGTCCAGCTTCCGAAATCGTCGCCTTCACCAAGATCCTTGGTGCGTTGTACAGCGACTACTGGATGCAAAGCCATCGACCGCTCAAGTTGAGTGTCACTATAGTGGACATAAACGAAGACTGGGAGCATACCTGTACGATCGTGTTGGACAATCTGAAAAGGGACGCCAAGTTTGAGGGCGTCAAAAGCATAGATTTCAGCTTTAGGTTCATTCAAGCGGATTTGTCGCTACCGATGAATGACGAATTGAAAGACGTCATCGGAAGTGCTGATATTCTGACAATGGTCTACTTCCTATCTGCTGTGAATGGGGGAGAGGACAGGGAGGAAAGTTTCAGCATGGTAAAGGTGAGACAATCCTCTTTAATAGTTTACTGTTTTAATGATCAGTAAAATGTCTCTGATCGAATGACCAGTAAACTCTTTTGTTACCATATTCCGAGATCTAAATCCCGGTATAGTGGTTAGATGTTAGCCTCTAGATCGGAAGGTTCCTGGTTCGAATCCGGGTGCTGGCATGGATGTTTGTATGCGAATGGTGTAGAGGCGGCTGGTGCACCTTAAATCTATCGTGGCCGATAGTTCTCACGTTGGGTTGGCGTGGAAGTTTGGAGAGTAGGGTGCCAGCTCGGGTGTTGCTTCGTCATCTGACCGTGGTTCAAAATTACGAGGTGTTGTCCTCGGATCTTTCCCTTAAGGGATTGATCCCGGACCGTCGTCAATAACCCGTTGTGTTGCTCTAGTTGTGTTGCTTAACTAAAATTTCCCGAGATCTAAATCAGAACACACTTTGGTCCAACAACACTAAAGTTCCGGTTTCCTAAGAAAGCGGAGTCGTTATCTAGCAACCGTGATACGTCATGGCGCCGAGGGCATAACTAGGCGGCCGTCTAAACAGAGACCAGAGGCGTCAACTTAGACGGACAGAATACAGTGGAGAATTGGACAACACAGACAGCTGCCGTAACTTATTTTATTTGAGAAAAAACAAAGTGGCTTTTTTATTCTCTGGTCCCAAGTTTCTAACTTCGGAATCGTTGAAGATAGAGTAAAAATTTCAACGGATTTCAAATCAGCGTAAAATTCTACGCCAGATCGATACCAAAAACAGATTTACTCTGCAATTATTTACCATTTAATTATTTATTAAATAGTTAATTATATATTTTAAAAAAATCACATTTACGGTATCGTTTTGGTGTGAATTTTCCGCAGATTCCAAATCCGTTGAAATTTTCAATCTAACTTGAACGATCCCGATTTTACAAAAAGGAACTAAATAATGCCAGTCAAAAAATTTTGTTTGTTTCTTCCCTCCGCTCGAATCGTTCGGCGCAGGAAATGAAATGTTACCGCTACAAGAGAAAAAACGTTCCCCAACTGTCTGACGATCGTCATGCAAATTGCGGCTCTGCTAATTTTCGTTACGCTCACAAAACAAAGCCATCTGTTTGTATAAACAACGTTTTAGTGACGTCACCCACAGCTACATCACGGCTTCTAGATAATGGTAATTGGTAATTTTTAGTTAACGTCGTACTAGAGCAACACAACGGGCTATTGACGACGGTCCGGGATCAGTCCTTTAAGGGAAAGATCCGATCTAGATAATGACTCCGCTTTCTTAGGACGCCGACCAACCGGTATAGTGGTTTAGGTGTTAGCCTCTTGATCGGAAGGTTCCTGGTTCGAATCCGGGTCCGGGCATGGATGTTTCTAAGCGTATGGTGTCGAGGCGGCTGGTGCACCTTAAATCTGTCGTGGCCGAAAGTCCTCAAGTTGGGTTGGTGTGGAAGTTTGGCGAGTGGGGTGCCAGCTCAGGCATTGCTTCGTCATCTAACCGTGGTTCAAAATTACGAGGTGTTGTCCTCGGATCTTTCCCTGAAGGGACTGATCCAGGACCGTCGTCAGTAGCCCGTTGTGTTGTTCCAGTATGACGTTAACAAAAATTACCAAATTACCGCTGTCTTAGGAAACCGAAGCTTTAAGTACGCATGCGTGGTGACATGTTTTCTGTACAGGAACAAAGTGCGTATGCTCAAGTTGGATGTTTTGTCCCATGTCGGATCAATGTGTGATTAGCCTAACAGGGAGAATATGACAAGTGTGTGCACTGTTATTTATTGTTCAGGGGTGTGCTGAGAACGAGGCTACAAGGACTCAAGACTGCCATTTTTCGAGTACAAAGTGCCTACAGTAGAACTCCAATTATCCGAATCAATTGAGACCAGTAATGGTAATTTTAGTTAACGTCGTACTAGAGCAACACAACGGGCTATTGACGACGGTCCGGGATCAGTCCCTTGAGGGAAAGATCCGAGGACAACACTTCGTAATTTTGAACCACGGTCAGATGATGAAGCAACACCTGAGCTGGCACCCCACTCTCCAAACTTCCACGCCAACCCAACGTGACAATTGAGACCGGACCCCATTCGGATAATCAAAAATACGGATAATTGGATTGTTTCCGAAAAAAGTGTGTTTGTTTTTTAATTAATTACTGTATGTATGTTGAAAATGGGAGGAAAAAAAACTATTTTTAAAGAAAAGGAGCTTTTAATTAATTAAATTAAAAGGGAACACTTTTACACGTTAAGCATACTTACAAGTGCTGTACATTAGTACAGTATGTACATACCGTACTGTAAATGAAAGTCATTGCTTGCTAAACATCTCGGCCAAAGTAAGCTGTTTGACTGTCTTTATCCGTTTTCGTGCAACCAAGTCGCGCATCCGCTTGACAATGAGAAGTTGCATGTGGTCACACTCGGGCTGTCGCTCCATCCACTTCAACGCAGTTTCAAAGCCGGCAAATGCTTCACTAGCAGATGGTCCCGTGTCTGCTTCGACTATAAGGTCATCTTCTTCAACGACACTTTCTTCTCTCAAACTTTCAATAAGTTCATCATCATTTAGAATTTGAAACCCAGAATCATTATTTTGCGAATCGCAATACGTTTCCGTCTTAATTTTTTTTCTGAAATTCTGAAAGCGATTCGGATAATCAGCGATTCGGACAGTCGGAGTTCGGATAATTGGAGTTCTACTGTATTTTAAAGAGGGGTCATCATAGCTCAGTGGGTTTGCCCACTGCATTAGCAAATTTCAAGCTGTAGGTGCCCGTTTCTATTCCTGTAACTTACCCAGGGTGTATTTCTTTATTCTGTGTCGATAAAACTTCCATTATTTGTATGTTCATATGCTTGATGTAGTTAATGAACATACAGTTTGTCGCGTTTGGCATAGCTTAGCCAAATTCGGCCTTTGAGCCATAACACAACCAACCACTCAACCAACCTTTTAAAAATTGTATTGAATATAAGGTGATGAAAAAATTACCTGTTAAAAAATAATTCTTACTTCGTTAAATCAACTTTGTGTACGTGAGGCTGGTGGGAAAAGCAGGACTGCACCTGATATTTTAATTAAAAATTGGGGGGAAACTTTTAACCTTACCAAAAGAGGAAAACTAATTTAAATTTAAGTCTCATGCAAAATAGTAAGGGAAAATCCTGCACACCCTGCCAGCCCATGTTTTAAATGTACTATCAAAAGGTTTTTTTAATCATTATTTTCAAAAGGATATAGAATCAGTAATATCTAAAGGATGTCTAACTCATGTAAAATATGTTTCAAATGTATTTAAAGAAATTTCGTCACGGGGTTGACCGGATTAGTCCGGTTTCCTTTGACGGGTTCTCTCGATTTTTCCGTGGGTGACTAGTAAACCCTTTAACCTGACTAAAGTCGGGAGGTGAGGGGGGTCACCTGCGGGGACCAACCAACCAACCTGTCTGACGTTTTTGTTTCAGAATCTCCAATATCTAATTCACCCCTCTACCCTATTCATTTTATCAAGTCTCTTAAAAAATGACTTCTTTGAAAGTTGTTACTTGGCATTGTCTGTCGTGTTTCATGGTGTTTGACCAAATGCAGCCCTTGCACCAAAAATACTCAAACAACCATCTTCGAAAGTTGAATCTGGAGTCTTGGAATGTAAAAAGCGTCCACATAATCTCTATATTAAAGAAAACTTAGCGCCACCTCTGTCGCAGGATTGAAAACTGTTTTTTTTTTCGCTTGATCCTTAGACGGTTTCCCGAGAAAGTACGGATCAGAAAATTACGAAATTAACATGTTTTGTTCAAAATTGTACAGGGAACATTATGAAGATTTTTTTTTTCGATGCGGCTATTAGTTTAGGGTTTATCAAGTGTCAAAAGTCGAAAAAAGCGAAATTTCTACCGCGAGTGAGCTAAAGCTATACAAATTTCCAGTCTTCAGACGTGATTTTTTTTTAGAGTACCTCTTAACGTAAACTTTTGTAGCTCGTCGAGTTGTTTTAAAATTTTCAATTTGGTTTTTCAAAATATTTGTTTTGAAATTCGTGAAAAATCGGTCATATCTATATCTTATTACTATTAGTTTTTAAATTTGAAAACATCGCAGAAAACCTTAGAATGTACTCTTTCTCACGGTACAATTATTTTTTAAATTGGTTTATACATAAATTCGATGCAATTAAAAGTTGGTCAGACAAATTTCGTATTTTTTACAACGTAATTTCCGATACAAACTAAAACTGCATATCTATAGCTCAATACTATTACTTTTAAAATTTAAAAATGCCACGTAAAAGCTTTGAATGCACTCTTTCATATGGTACAATTATTTGTAAAATGGATTTTTAATAAATTCGATGTGATGAAAAGTATAATTTCGCGATAGTGTACAAATTGTTCAACACGAAAATGAAACGTGAAACGGCCTTCGTAAAACTCGTGAGAGAGCGTTAGCGAGCAGGGGGTGGAGCCCTCGCTGTGACGTCATAGACCGGAAAGTCAAATCAGGATTATACGAATTATTAAAATACATTCGCCGTCAGAGGAGATTTACTCTGCGAAAGGAGTGTTGATTTGCGAAGCAAACCAGCCAGATTGCCTAGCAATCCCCGGCGGTTGGCGAGCAGGGGGCGGAGCCCCAGTAAAGGAAAAAAATAATGATATCTATATTTGTAAGCTAAACAGTGAGTTTTGGTGGTGCATTTATTCCACGAGGAACCTATAATCTAAAAGTACTGGAACATTCTATTGCCATGTATAGGACAATCACGCACAAGTTTTAGTCTTGAAAATGGCTCAACCCTTTATGTATTAATCGGAAACACTTTTTTGAACTTTTATCTTTCTTTTATATGTAAGCTTATCACAAATGTTTAGATATATCTGTCATTTTTCTTTATGCAAAAAGAATTGATATCAAGCTTCCAGATATGGGATACCTAAATATAGCTAGATATGCCCCATCACTTCAAAGGTTTTACTAAAATCCTTTTGACAAACTTGCTTTACGACTGCTCAAGCGAAACATGGCATTTTATTAACTTATTTTAATCCCGAGCAACGCCAGGTTATTCATATGACCGCGACTTCCCCTGTGTTACCTCAAATACACGAACCCTGTAGAACGTGTTTCCTTGTCTATGTTCATTTATTGCAAGAAAACAAACTTTAGATTTTAAAATTGGGGCTTTGAGGGGAGGGATTACTTGGCATTGTCGGTCGTGTTTGACCAAATGAAGCCCTTGCACCAAAAAACTCAAACAACCATCTTCGAAAGTTGAATCTGGAGTCTTGGAATGTAAAAAGCGTCCATAATCTCTATATTAAAGAGACCTTACCGTCGCCGCAGGATTGAAAACTGTTTTTTTTTTTCGATCAATTCTTAGACGGTTTTCCGAGAAAGTACGGATAAGAAAATTACGAAATTAACATGTTTTGTTCAAAATTGTACAGGGAACATTATGAAGATTTTTTTGCCGGACACTTTAGGATCCACTTTAAGGACTACCTGCGTGCCAATTTTCATATTGCAGCACAAGATTATGCTGTCTATTAGCTATCTAACTACTATGCTACTAAAAGAGTAATATAACTCTCACAATACTGTTTAATTGACTTGCACCGCTTTATCTTTAAACGGCTCATATATTGATACTGTTATCGTGGGTACTAACGGATCCAAGGTTTGGCGACGTTTAACGCCTGCATGGAATTCGAGTAGGTAGTTGGATTTACGTCTGATTGGAGTAACACGCTGTCTATTGGCGACAGTCAACATCTGAGCTGGCATCCCACTTTTCAAATTTACACACCACTCCGACGAGAGGACATTCGAGGTAGTGACGGATAAAAAACGCAACATCTACCCACGTACACAGCTGAAAAAAATTTCAGTCGCCAATCATCGAGGCTTTTGGAATATGGTAACCGTAGTAGGTCTATCCAAATAGCGATTTGGCGACGGAAATGTTAGTCGCCAATCATCGAAGGGCTGTACAGTGTTCTTGAGTTTTTATCTACGTAAATATAAGGTAAGTCTTTAAACCTATTTTTTGCAACAACAACAAAAACATTTTTTTACCATAGTACCCTTCAAAGGGTTAACCTTTTTCACTGCGGCAGATAAAGAATTGTACAATTTCATTTACACCAGCGGCATGGTATAGATCTGTGTACGGTGGATGTTATACCCTTTTTAAGTGACCACTGGCATCGATCATCATTTACGATCTATCAGCGACTGATTTTATAGAGGATCCCTCCTTTTGTTCGGTAGGCCGACCAACCGGTATAGTGGTTAAGGTGTTAGCCTCTAGATTGGAAGGTTCCTGGTTCGGGCTTGAATATTTGTAAACGTATGGTGTAGAGGCTGATGTTGCACCTTAAATCTGTCGTGGCCGAAAGTCCTCACGTTGGTTTGGCTTGGATGTTTAGAGAGTGGGGTGCCAGCTCAGGTGTTGCATCGTCATCAGACCGTGGGTCAAAATTACGAGGTGTTGTCCTCGGATCTTTCCCTTAAGGGAGTGATCCCGGACCGTCGTCAATAGCTGCAGTGATACATGAAACATTTGTAGTGATGCATATCTGTAGTGATACATGAAACATTTGCTCCTCAGGAAAATCAGTGTGAGTCAAAATCCTGAGCGTCCACCACTAGTTTTCCCACTTCCCGAAAAGTTAGAAATTCCGTTGATCTTCTAATGATACCAAGACATCATGAGCTCGCAGCTTCATGTTAATTAATAAATTTTCAAAGCAAAAACACAATATTAAGTGAACGAAATCACTATTTGGTGTAGCCACCACGCGCTGCAATAAGTGCTGCTATACGACGTGGCATGGAGTGAAACAGATGTTGAATGTCAGCTTGTGGAAGATAATTCCATATTGTTTGTATGCGCACTCAAAGTTCGTCTTTTGAAGCTGTAGGACGCGGATCACGAGCGAGACTCCGACCAACCAAATCCCACATTTGCTCAACAGGCGACATATCCGGCGAATAAGCAGGCCAAGGAAGAAGTTGCATGTGTTGGGCTGAAAAGTAGTCTCGAGCATTCCTTGCAACATGTGGGCGTGCATTATCCTGTTGAAAGATAGCTCCAGGGGTGCCTTGAAGGAAGGGAACGACTTCGGGATCTAGCACTTCACGGACGTACCTATTGCTATTCAGATTACCCTCAATTCGTAGCAGCTGAGATCGTCCATGATACGAAATCGCACCACAGACCATAACTCCGGTGTTCGGCCACTATTACATTCGATAACGCACTCTGGAAGGCAGCGTTAACCGGCATAGCGTCTAACACGAATGCGGCCATCATGGTTCCACAAATTCAAGCGGGATTCGTCAGAAAATACAACTTGTTACCAATCAGCCCGCCAGGCTCTGTGCTCATGAGCCCATTGCAGACGCAGCCGTCAATGGTTTGGCGTGAGGGGGATCCTATATAAAGGAATCCTTGCACGCAGTCCACGGTGCAGCAGACGTCGGCGAATTGACGAAGCCGACATTAGTACACCTGTAGCAGTAGACCAAAGTGCTGCCAACTGCCTGGAAGAAGCTGTACGGTCATTCACCGCCATGTGGACCAGGTGTCTATCATCGCGCGCTGACGTCACCTTCCGTCGTCCACTCCCAGTTTTTCGAGCTGTCCGGTGCTCGTCGGTCCACTGCTTTCAAACTCGCATCACTGTGGAACTGTTCCGCTGCACACGAGCTGCTATTGAGCGATAGGAAAATCCTCCTTCACGAAGGGCGATGATTCTCCCCCGTTCAAACTCCGTAAGTTGTTGAAATTTCACCCTATATCGTCGTGGAGGCATACTTAGGTCTCACTAAACGTTCGCCACTAAAAAAATAACCATGCACTATTTTCAACGTAGCGCTACAGCCCTCTATTTATACGATTTTAGCATCAGTTCAGAAGGCGCTGTTCACACCACGTATGCGTGGTGGCTCTGAAACTTTGCTACTTTGCTCAACATCCTATAATTGACATTTGCTGCAAATTTCACTTCATTCGGATGGATCCTTCATGGTGTTGCATTTTTTACAAACAGCGGTGTATATACGTCAGTTTGTTCAGAGAGGGACCATCGTGAAGAAATACACTCTATAACAAAAAAAATCGACGCACCAAGAAGGAGTTGTCCGATGGAGACAAAAATTGGTGGGTAGGAAAATTATGTACAGAATAGAAAATGATTAAAATTTCAGAACAATTGAATGATTTATTTCAGAGTAACAGTAACGAGCTCAATAAGGTGTTGACCCGCCTCTAGCTTGGATGCAAGCTGCCACACGGCTTGGCATAGGCCGATAAAGCTCCCGGATGGTCTCCTGCGGTATTTCTTGCCAAATTTGCTCCAATTGTCGGACTACGTCATCAACATTCCCTACCGGATGCAGTCGCCTTCCCATCATATACCAGACATGCTCGATGGGAGAGAGATCTGGATTGCCAAGGAAGTGTTTGACAAGCTTGAAAACAGTTCATAGCAACACGTGCCGTATGTGCTCTGGCATTGTCTTGCTGAAAAATAAGCCCAGGGTACTGCGAAAGGAACGGTAGCAAAACAGGTCTCAGAATGTCGTCAACGTACCGCTGTGCAGTAAGTGTACGTCTAATGACGACCAAAGGGGTCCGGCTATCAAGGGAAATGGCACCCCAGACCATAACTCCTTGTTGAGGGCCCGTGTGGCGTGCAATAGTGAAAGCAGGATCGGCACGCTGCCCTAGGCGTCTCCAGACAAGTCTTCGATGATCGTCAGGACACAGTTGGAAGCGGGATTCGTCGCTAAAGACTATACGTCCCCAGTCAGCATCACTCCAGCCTGATCGAGCAAAGCACCACTGTAATCTGGCTCGACAGTGTGCAGGCGTGAGTGGCAGGTGGCGTAACGGTCGGTACGTCCGTAGATTTATTTCGCTCTCTCAGCCGTCTGTGAATGGTCATGGTGGACACTCGTGCGTGGGTCGCACGACTGATGGTTGATAGCGATGAATCAGGCGCTGTGACAGCTGATCTGACAATCACTCTGTCCTCGCGATCTGTTGTGGCCCTACGTCGACCACTACCATCATGACGCTGAAATCTGCCATTGTCCACCCACTCTTGCCAGCATCTTCTAATCGCCGCATCGCTTCGACTTTCTTAAAATAGAATATTTAACACTCGGTTCTGTATAACTAAACACGAACAATTCTCTATTTTGTATGCGAACACTACCATTACAATTTTTATTTTTTAATACTTTCAATGCAACAAAAGGTTAGGTTTATTATTATTATTATTACTAAGTATATGAGAGAACCATCAGGTTCGTATAATAATTAAAATAAAAAAACATAAAAACTTTATAATTTTGTACATATTTTTTGTACATGATAACAATTTCCTTGGAAAACTAGGTATGTTAAGTGATTTCTCAGTGGAGAATTTTGTGAATTTGCATACATACTCGTATATATATTTCGGTTTAGGGCAATATGTCCTGGAATTGTCTAAAAAAAATTGGCAACCCTAGTTGTTGAATGAAACAGTTTTGAAAGCAAGGACAAATTTGTTGGTCTTTTGCCAGTTAGCTATTTGCAAAGGGAATAGCTCTCATACATCGACCTTCTAATAAAACAGACGGAGCATGTGTGTGTGCAGCTTTTTGCTCTGTCACGTGACGACAGAAACACCTGCTCGTCTTTTAATACTGTCTATTCGTGCAAACAAAAGTTGGTGTATTGATTGTCTCGTTACCGCAATTTTACATGTGGCAACTGCGCAATTTAACACAGTGTGTAACAAAAATTTATATGGGAATCGTTTGATAAAATAGTTACATTTTTAGCTTGTTTTCCTCAGTTTGATTTTTGAAGTTAATGGAAAACAACCAGGAATTCTGAAAAGTACTCTCTACTATACAAATAAAAGGAAGCGTTCGTCTGTGACCTGTGTGTACTGTTCTGACGAATCTATGGCACTTACAGTAATGAAATTGAGCGCACAGGTAGTCCGATGTTTTTGCAATTTTTGTATCGCGCCAGAATTTTAAAGTTTAATCTAGACCATTTAAAAATTAATTTATTAGTTTCTTTCATCTTGCACTTTCACTGACGTCACCTGTACCTCTGAAAGAAGAAGCAAGCAGATTTTGAGATTGTCAACCGCTGACGTCAGCCTTTGGAACCATGCGAAGTTTTCCGATTCTAGCGTGTTTTGATTTACGTTATTGATAATAGCCAGTTAATCCTTCTTTGCATAGTGGTGGAAATTTCCATCATAACATTGAATGCCCAAAATTATATAAAAGAACAAGTTCATTTTAAGTTGATCGTGTCTGGATACCTTTTTAATGTCCATTGCATAAAAAAAACATAGCTGTCAAAAATAAGCAAGTATCGCTATCAGTAAAACGAGCTTGAAGTTGTCATTCCGCTGTTTGTTGTAGTTGTAATAAACGTATGATTTCGTTTTTAATTTTGTTTTATTATATTTGAGTTTCTATTGTGCTAAAAAAGTGAAAATGAGTGGGAAAAAAGGTTTGTAACATGTGTTTCTGTTATTTTTAGAGTAATTTCTGAAAAAGTTTGCGTTTAATTTAAAAAATACCACATGATACCTTCCTATTGTTTTTTGCTAAATTTATATTATAAATATATATAAGATTTTTTTTAAACCATTTTTCCTTTAATTTTGAACATGAATTACATCACCTTGATTTATTTCACCAATAAAGAAAAAAATCATGCAAAGAAAGGTTAAGCCTGCATGTGGAGTTCGTTTGCGAAGCAAACCATATGGGAATACGTAGCAATCACCGTGGGTTGGCGAGCGTCGGTAAGCAGTGGTCACACCTTACGAAAAGAACTGTCACGCGCAACGCCGTGCTGGTCACGCAGTGGCTAGTTATCAATACTTTCCGTCACCTGCTATCTGCCGCGGTAGCACTATTGGAAGAGGAATGGACTAACAACCGTAGGGTTGAGAGTTCGAATTCAACCAAATACCTCCGTGTACAAAAGGGGGCTGGTGTACATTAAATCAATCGTGGCATCGGATGTACTCGCGTTCGGCATGGTGTGGAAGTTTCGAGAGTGATGTTCCAGACCAGGTGTACCTCGTCATCTGACCGTTATCCAAAATAACGTGGTTGACTTCGGATATTTCCCTTCGAGTTTGATCCTGGACCGTTGACGTTCAAAATTACGAGGTGTTGTCCTCGGATCTTTCGCCGACCAACCGGTATAGTGGTTAAGGTATTAGCCTCTAGATTGGAAGGTTCCGGGTTCGGGCATGGATGTTTGTAAGCGTATGGTGTAGAGGCGGCTGGTGCACCTTAAATCTGTCGTGGCCAAAAGTCCTCACGTTGGGTTGGTGTAGAAGTTTGGAGTGTGGGGTGCCAGCTCAGGTGTCGCTTCGTCATCTGACCGTGGTTCAAAATTACGAGGCGTTGTCCTCTGATCTTTCCCTTAAGGGACTGATCCCGGACCGTCGTCAATAGCCCGTTGTGTTGCTCTAGTACAACGCTAACTAAAAATTTCCAAAAGGTTACCAAATTACCTCGGATCTTACCCTTAAGGGATTGATCCCGGACCGTCGTCAATAGCCCATTATGTTGCTCTAGTACAACGTTAATTAAAAAATTACCCGGACCGTTGACATTTGCCCCTTGTGTTGCTACAATATGACGATAATTAAAATACCTACCGAAACCTGCTATCACCCATTACTTATATATTTCTAAATTAGTTAGACAAATTTAGTCAATAGAATATTTCAATAACATTTTTTTCATCAGGTATCTACGGGGTTTTGAAGATTAAATGAAAAAGGAACATACATACAAAAAGAAATGCCATGTCACTGTTTGACAATTTCTTGACGTTAACAGTTTGATCGCTCCGACCATCTAAGGCCTCGTGCACACATCCGGTTTTTCAACGTGCGGCGCCGCTGCCGCAACGCAAGTGCGGTCTGAGATACATTAGATCCAATGGAGTAGTGCTCACATGCCTCTGACACCGCTGCGGCGACGCACGTCCGACTTGCGTGTAATTTGTACTGCAGTTCGCCGCACACGCGTATCCGGTCTGAAGTACCTTGTTTTCATAAATGAATGGAATATAAATAATAATTAATAAATGGTTGTATCCAGTAACGTCTATTTTGTGTTTCAAAATATACTTTTTTTACACCAAGTAAACGAAATAAACACGTTTTCTTCGATAGAATATGTATCGCAAATGGCGCGAAATGAGTACTTGCGTGATTTCACGGTTATGTGTGAATAGTTGGGCTTCGGTGCCGCGCAGCGGCGCCGCACGTTGAAAAACTGGATGTGTGCACCGGGCCTAAAGGAGGAGCATGTGAGCGTAGTTTCATGTTATTTTTTACGGTCCTTCAAATTGAAGATCTGTCGCGCTGTTGTGTGTGTAGTTACTTAAAACGTTATACTGCAGCAGCACAACGGGCTATTGGCGACGATCTGGGATCCATCTCCAAGTTGGGTTGTTGTTTTTTTGTATGTTTTAATTATATATATATAACGCCTGACTTCTCGAAGGTAATAATCAAAGGACAATGCGCTTTGTGATTATGAACCATGGTCAGATGACCAGAACTACACTTTAGCTGGCATCCCACTATCCAAACTTCATCATCACGTCTACGTGAGGACATTTGAGGCCACGACATTTAACGTGCACCAGCCCCCGTGAACACGACGGTCTTTAGCTGGATTGAGTTTGTAACTCTCAACCACCGGGTAGCTAATCCACGTGGTAGTGGGTACAAGCGTGAATCCTAATGTGATAAAAAAAATTATTGATTGGTTAAAATGAGAGAGAGATTGTCCAGCGTGATAAAAAAAATAAAACGACTTGGTCAATAGCAGAAACTAATTTAGTGGCATATTTAGGAAAGACATTTTTTGACGCTAAATTATTATTTTCATGCTGAGTCATATTTGTATTTAATTTGAAAGAAAATATAACGCTATCAAAATGCTTATATAATTTCTATTTATGATCTAAAAATTAATCGTGAGTCCTTAATCGGCTGTGTTGTAACAACAATTTTTTGTCAGTAAATAAATTTCTGCTCTAAGCCGATATATCTGATAGTCGATTAGACAACGCCTTGTAGATTAAACACTAAACGTCGATAAATTACATATAAGATATTACATGGTGTTATACAACAGCATTTGGGTAGCGTAATTAAAATCTTCACATTCTGTCCTACAGAAAATAACCTTCCAGGCTCTCGTAACCTTTCAGGCTATAAATTTCATACTAATCACTGAAGCAATAAGGACTGAAGAAATAAATTGCTTGCTACATAGAGTAACGAACTCAAATATGAATATGCACACATTTACAAATTCCAGTTTTGCTCTGCGAAAGTTTCGCAGCTGATACAACTAGAAGCACATAAAACTCAACACACCTGCATGACTAGTGATGACGGAGGATAAATGAACGAAAAAATCACTTGAGGTTGTGCTAGATCTGTTTATCACTAAAACTATTTTTCGATTGCGTTTTTTCACCGACGCGTTCAGTCAGCTGGAGATTTTTATATGGATACTTGATTTTAACAGTACAACACATGTACTTTGTTCTTTAACTATGCAATTATACTCTTTATTTAGTACTGTGCCGTCATCTGACAATTAGACGTTCAACTGATTAAAGTTAAACATTTGTTTAAAGTAATTGGTATATCAGGACACGCGACAAATCCCGGGCACAGGGTCGCCATAACGACTAAAAAATTTGGTCTTGCGCCTAAATTTTCTGTTTCTATTAAAACATTTATTTTTTATGAAAAAAATTTGATTTTTTAGGTTACTAGGGGGCTCTGCCCTCTGTTCGCTATCGCTCGTCAAACCCCTATGATTACTACGCAATCATATTTAGTTATATACTATACTTTTCAACAATGAGGGGGGGGGGGTATTGCTTCACAATCCATCCCCATTTGGATCGCTGCTGGATTGATCCCGAACCTCTAGTACGACGTTAGTTGAAGGTTCCCTTGAAGTAGTAAACATTTATTTTTTATACCGTTATCTTCAGCACGTTCCGAGTAAGATTGTCGGTATTGGACTCTCGAACTTCCCTTAAGTTAAAATCCCTCTATTAAACTATTTAAGGGAATACCTTAAACGTATGCCCTTGCTTCTAGAGTCAAATAGTTTGACAAAAAGGGAAATGAAATTCAGTGTATTGACTCATCGGTTGTCAACCTGTGCCTTAAGGATGGTGAAATTGTTAAAATTGTCAGATTTATTTAATTTCAAATGCCGAGATTTGAACTTTTGTCAAGGTGTTCACAAAATAATTTCATGTAATATCTGTAGGAATAAATTTGATTATTATTCATTATGTTAAAATATCATTAAAAAATTTTACAGTAGTATTTTTAAAAGTAACTTTAGAGCATAAAGGGTGGTTACCAGAAGTACTTTTGTAAATCAAAGTTATACCAGTTTTATGTCAGACCAACAAAAAAATATATTTTTTGGTGTGCCTAGAATTGTAATAATTCGTTTCGTTGTCTAATTGGAATAATTCGTTTGTCTACTGGAGAGGACTACGATTTCATAGATATATTTCATCTATTTATTAGACATTCTGGGTTATATAGGAATATATTACACAATAATACAAAACAGCAGCAGAGAGCCCCTCATCCGTCCGTTGTCTGCCGTCTCCGCTTGTCGAATTTTTCTTTCTTCTCCCCTTTTCCCCTCCTGACCCGGGTGACCTTTCAACGACACCCCCCTCCAATGTCCCTAGAGAAAGTCTCCTTCCCCCTACAACCATTCCTCCCTGTGTTAGTATAAGAACCTCACAAAAATCACATCGAAACTTCTCTTTTACTTCAAATATTTTTACAACTCTTAAAGATGGCGCTCATCAAATTTCCATTTTTTAAGTATTATGTAGGAATTCGATTTTATAAAATAAAATGTGATTGAAAAAGGATCCCAAATATTCACAGTAAAAAAAATTTCATCAAAGTAGTATAAAATAATGAAAATTTAGAGGACTTTTAATATTGAAATTGAGTTTATATGTCTGTGTGGTTAACAAATAATCTTAATTCGTTAAATACACTCACTGCCAAAAGTTATGCACGGAGAGGAAAATGTTAATTTTCAGAAGCCAATCTCAATTTGAGAGGCTGCAATTTGCTGCAGAGGTAGATGGAAGTATGCAATTGTGTTATAGAAACAGCCAATCACGGTTTCGTGTCGAGAAATATGCAAAAAAAGTCGTCGTATAAGAAACCAGCATTGTGAAGGGTTAGAGGAGTTGCATGTAAATGCTGATAAAAACTGTTTAGAACTTTCGTACGGTTAGTTTGACAGTTGTGTTTCTATGCCTTCCAGAAGACTAATGGCAAATAGAGAGCGCTGTGTTCTGTTGGACGCCTTGAAGCAGGGCAATCAATCACTGATGTTACTCTTTTCTTCGGCGTTCATCATTTCGTCATTTTACTATTATCGAAACAATTCCAAACAAGGCAAACAGTTGTCCGAAGACCTGTGGCCGGCCGCACAAGGGTTACGATTCCCGTGGAAGATCGATATATTGCTGTTGTAGCGAAACTGAATCGAAAGGACCTCCACACGTGTGACCTCTATGTATACCACGAGTTTGTGTTCCTCTATCCGTCCAATCCAGAGGGGAACGATTAAAGTGGTAACAGCAACATGTGAATTGGACTGTGGGTGATTGGGCTAACGTTATGTTCACGGATGAGTCGATATATGCCCGGGAGCAATATGACAAACGTATAAGTGTTTTGAGAGAACAAGGCACACATAATCGGCCTCAGAACATCATCGAGAATCATGCATTCCGAGGTGAAAGCATCATGTCGTGGGCCGAGATTTCGTTGGGATATCGCACCGACCTACACGTCTATAGACGGGGTTCTGTGACCGTTGTCTGGTATCGGAATGAAATTCTAGAACCCCCCTTGTGAGATTGTACGCTGCAGCAGTTGGTCCTTTTCTTTTAATGGATGATAATGCGCGTCCCCACAGAGCTGGCATCTTCGACGACCACCTAAAGAGTGAGGGGATTGGGCGTATGGTTTGGCTTGCGTACTCGTCCGACCTTAATCCCATTGAAAATCTTTTGGATGCCCTCGGCCGTGCTGTGTCTGCACATTTCCCACTCCCAGCTACTCTCACAGAGTTGCAAACTGCTCTACAGGAGGAATGGCGATTACTTGACTCCAAAGTGGTTGATCACTTCATGGAAAGCATGGTCACACACTGTAAACTTTGTATGAGGATGAGGGGTGGTCACATACCCTATTAATGTCGGTTTTGTTTATTAGCTTTGGATGTAAACATCATTTTGTTAATGACTCCAATATTACTTCATTTTATAATTTATGAAAATTCAATATTATTTTCATCTTTGTAATTAATTCTTTGTTTTGTTTCATGCATAAACCTATGTGCTACTTTCCTGCCGCATTTCGTGTTAATCAAAGCTGCACTGGTCATCTTTTTTTCGCATTTTACCTTTCGTGCTTAACTTTTGGCAGTGAATGTATATCGGCTTCAAGCTTTTGAATCGAGTATAATGAAACCAAAAGGAGATTTGTCCTTTAATTACTGTTAGTAATTAATATTTTGAACATCCGTTCGTAACATATGTAAAGCAAATTGAACTTTCAAGAATAAAAATAGAATAAATAATAGTAAAATATGCAAATAAGTACCTCAATCGTTTAAAATTAAGCAAATCAATAATGTGACGGCTCCTTGTTCTAGAAAATTTGAGCTACACACCGATCATATTTCTTTGTCATAAATATCGATCGTTGCTTGAACCGTAGTCAAGCTTAAGTTTTATAAATTGCGTTGTTATATTAAATGCAATTATCAATAAATAAACTGCATCAATTATAAAAATGCAGCTTTTAATAAAACGTTATGAATAAAAATTTAGTTTCTAATAAATATATCAGAATGTTAAAAAATGCAGTTTCTATAAATTTATAAAATATTGGATTGCATAGAGAAAATATCGAACATACATAATCTCAAATGATGTAAACGCAATATCGTAATAGAAAAAATTCTAATATGCTTTTTCTATTTGACTTAATGCAATTTGGCTGGACGCAGAATTAAGTTCTAAAATAATGTTTTAGATTAAAGTAATCACAATGCAGACGATATAGTTTTAGAACAACGTAACAGTCGCGGATAAAAAACGAACCACCCCTCTTCATTCGAGCAATTTTAACAGTAGAGAATATTCAAAGATGGCGTTTGACAGAAACTAACGTCTTTCATAAACTTCTAACTTTCTATCGTCTTTCAATAGACTTAAAAGCCAACAGTCTTTAAATAGCTTTTCTGAAAAAGCTGTTTTTTCATTATCCGTTAATGAGTTTTTGCTTTATGCTGACGATATAGAGACTTTTCTGTCAAGCTCAATGAAAATGGCTCTAGTCTTTCTGTCGTAGAACGTGCTTCATGTATGTATGTATAAGAAAACCGGAAATAAAATCCTCGTCTTCCGGTTGTTTACTTATTTACAACGAAAATCCTTCTCGTGAAATTAGGAAGAATTGAAACACGCATAAAATTGTCAACTTGCAGATTGTCACAGCAGACTCATTAGAATTCGACGCACGACTTTTGCAAAAAATGTGTGCAGAAACCAAATTAGTTCTGTAACATTTAAAATTTCACTATCAAAAACAGTAGAGTAAAATAATAGAATGTAATTTACAGAAAATAAATTATGTCACATTTTCTCATGTACAACTTAGGAAAAGGAATATTGCGCAGTAAAGGAGGGATTTACGACAAATTTTACTTTACACTTTGGAAAATTTTGTAGAGTATATTATCTAAACAATTGGAGTGTGACGAAAGAAGCTTAATTTCGTATTATACCATCTATAAGACATTTTTAAGTAAACAAAAATACAGAGAATTAGGTAGGTAATTGAAGTACCGTCGTACACTGACGCAACAAACACGTCGGGCTATTGGCGAGGGGATCAATCGGGAAGGGAAAGATCAAAGAACTAAACCTCGTAATTTTGAAACCACGGTCGGATGAAGAGATCAAACCTGAGCAAGAACTTTGGTATTTGCATAAAAAACTAACTGGAGGACATTACCACAAACAGGTCGAGATGGAATAGGATCATCGGGAAGGCTTTTCAGCCAGAATTTTCATCGGCTATCAAGCCAATGAAGGTGAAAATATTCGTTATTTTTAATATATGCATTACAAACTTATGGAATATTTCTTGATTTCGATTTTTTTGATTTCTTTGAGTTATATAAAAAATATTGTTGATTAAGAAATTTATATTTGTATTTTTAGTTACGTCAATTTAAGATATATGGAAAGATATATACCACACTTCAAGAAATAATTTGAACTGAAGACTAATGTGTCGTTTATCAAGTTTTGCTTACGCAATCATGGTTACTTTCGTTTAGATAACAGTATCAGCATTCAGTTTAGGATCCAGAGTGGATAAAAATTACGTGTTGTCCTGTGATTTGATCCCGGACGGTCTCCAAGAGCCCATTGTGTTGATCAAGTGCGATGTTAATTAAAATACTTTCCGGAATTTTGGAAGCCGACCAACCGGTATAGTGGTTAAGGTGTTAGCCTCTAGATCGGAAGGTTCCTGGTTCGAATCCGGGTCCGGGCATGGATGTTTGTAAACGTATGGTGTAGAGGCGGCTGGTGCACCTTAAATCTGTCGTGGCCGAAAGTCCTCACGTTGGGTTGGCGTGGAAGTTTGGAGAGTGGGGTGCCAGCTCAGGTGTTGCTTCGTCATCTGACCGTGGTTCAAAATTACGAGGTGTTGTCCTCGGATCTTTTCCTTAAGGGACTGATCCCGGACCGTCGTCAATAGCCCGTTGTGTTGCTCTAGTACGACGTTAATTAAAATTACCATTACCGGAATTTTGGAAGTAGACTCCTTTTCAAACACCTGTAAAAAGAAACGAGAATGTAATCAAGAATGGGACTTCAAAAACAGTTATTGCATTACTAAAAATGGAATTCGTTATAAGAAATATATTTACGGATTTCAGCAGAAACTCCTGATTGACAAAACAAATTCGGAACGCTTTCTCATACGAAGTACTTAATCTAAAAATCTGCCTTTAACTAGAAAAGCAAAACTTCGTCTATATGTTCTGAAAGCATTAAATTAAACTCGAGTGATTGTTTTGTTTTAAGTACAATAATTTATTTTTGAAAACAATTTTAAAGTAAAAATCGGAATGTTATGATTTTCTAGTTATACGAATATTTTTAAGAAATGTGATATAATGAATTTTCGGTTGAGTATGTATCGTCGGCTAACTTAAAATTTTCGACCCTGAGATTTTTAGTTCCTTTAAATCACAATGTTGCGGTCTTGAAACGAGTGACGCGTACTCTAGTCATACTGGTGAAACGGTAGGTTATTTTATTAACGTCGCATTGGTACAACACAATGGGCTATGGAACGGAATCAAATCCGAACTGAAAGATCCGTGGACAATACCACTTAATGTTCAACCACGGTCACATGACAAGGTCACGACTGAACTCTCACCCCACTTCCTAAACTTCCACACCATGTGGACATTTGAAGCCACAACAGATTTAAAATGCACCAGTCCCCATGTACACAACCCCTGGTTGCTTATCCGTTACTCTACTAACCGGGCTACCGCAACCCGTGGTAAAACAAGACAATCGGTTGGAGGTAAACTACATAGCATCTACTTTGGCACGATCTCACGCAGGATAAGCCGACCAACCGTTCTAGTAGTTAAGATGTTGGCATCTAGATCGGAAGGTTCCTGGTTCGAATCCGGGTCAGTGCATGGATTTTGTAAACTTATGGTGTCGAAGCGGTTGGTGCACCTTAAATCTGTCGTGGCCCGAAAGTCCTCACGTTGGGTTGGTGTGGAATTTTGGAGAGTGGGGTGCTAGCTCTGGTGTTGCCCCGTCATCTGACCGTGATTCAAAATTACGTGGTGTTGTCTTCAGTTCTTTCCCTTAGGAGATTGATCCCGGACCGTATTCAATCCAGTTGTGTTGCTCTAGTACGACGTTAATTAAAATTACTTTACCTTCCCACGCAGGATAAAAAAAAATCTAAGAACTCTTAAAATATATTAATCGAATGACATTTTTTTTTACTCTAGTCTGCATCGTTTTGATTGAAACATTAGTTTTTATACAAGTTGAAGTTGTCTTATTCTTCACCAAACAGCAACGGCCTACTCTATAACCTAATAATTTTATCTAAAGTTTCATTTTTGCATTACAGGATATCATGGTGACGATTAAAACTGGAGCAGTCCTGTTCTTCCTGGATTCTGCTACTGATGTGCACTATGAACAAATGTACAGAGCTGCAAAAAAACTGCGTAACATGGATGTAGTTTACGGACCCTGCATTGAAGACTTGTATTGCCTGTCTATAGAGTCGGTAAAGAAATTTCTGGAGATATACAAGGTCTCATTCAAGAGGTACATCTGCATGACGAACAGTTTCATGTCTTTCTGCGTTTGGCATAAATCCGAGAAATGTACAGATTTTGATGAAGCAAATGAAAAAGCTAAACTTGAAATTATATTAGCGGGAAAAAATAGCCCAAGTTTGACAAGTAAGATGATAGATTATCGAAAAAAAGTTGATGAGCTGCTTGATAAGGAATTCAGACTGAGAAAATTCGACAAAGTGGAGAATTGGAGAGAAAACAAACTGAATACGCCCGATAATCCGGAGAATTGGAGAATAAACGAACTGAAAAAACCTGACAAATCAAGAATTTGGAGAGAAAATGAAATAAAGATATTCGATAAGTCGAAGAATCGCAGAGAAATCGAACTTGGAAAATCCGATCATTTCGAAAGTCTGAGAGAAATTGGACTTAAAAATTCCGATCAATTGGTAAATTGGAGAGATATTGGACACAGAAAATCCGATCAATTGGTAAATCAGAGAGAAAGCGGACTAAAAAAATCCTATAGGTTGAAGAATTGGAGAGAAAGAAACGATACTGTCTCCAGGGTTAATTCAACCAACTCTTCGATCAATTTTTACAAATCGGATCCAATAAATAATATATATGCATTCGAAAAACGAAATCAATATGGTAGTCACCATCAAAATCTTTTATCAACCTCAAACTCAAAGCCGTAAAATGCTTGGTGCCCTATGATCAAAAGAAGTAATCGGAATAATAGATGTTGAATACAATCTTTATTTTACAATAGATTGGTAAGTAGGTATTTTAATTAACGTCGCTCTGAAGCAACACAACAGTCTATAGGCGACGGTCCGGGATGAAACCCGCAGGAAAATATCTACAATAATTCGGATATGTATTAAATGACGAAAATGTACTCAGCACTATACCCTTTCGTTACAGCTACACTCTACGTTTATTAGCGGTGGCAACGGCCTTGGCGATTTCTTTGGCGAACTTCTAAAGTTGTCAAAGAAAGAATTATTTCAAAACTATTTTTCTTTAAAAAATATTTTTCTTTTTACAACGGAAAATTAAGCTTGAAAGCACATTTGAGAACATTTTGAAAACTATATTTTTAAAAAAACTTTTACAAAAAGTAGTAAGCTTAAACACATTTGAACCAGCAGAAAAACTAAGCTGCGAATGTTGGGTAAGAATACCCTGAAACTTATCAATTACACTAAATACAGTAGGCTTTTTGAAAAGAAAAATATTTTTCAAAGAAAAAAAACAAGAAATAGTACAACCTGATAAGTCAGAAATGTTCCGGGAAAAAATAATAAACGAAAATTCCACAAATGGCATAAAAAACAAAACTCTTAAACGTTTTGTGAAAAATGTTATAATGCTATAAAAATTCCATAACAGTAGAAATGCAAATAAATGAACCAATGGGTATCACAGAACAAAATAAGGATATTTTAAAATCAATATAACCAATGGAAGCAAAGAAAAAATTTCGAACGAACCAATGAAATCAAACGACTTTAACGGAGTTTGGAAGAAATTTCTAGAATATTCAAAATGAAAATTGAAAGTTACCGTTTGCCGATGTTGCCATGAAAACCGTAAAGACAGTTGGGTTGCCTTAATTTACCGTAACTCGCTACTAGAAGTGCGCCAAAAAAATCGCCAAGCCGTTGCCATCACTCATAAACGTAGAATGTAGCTGTACCTATTCTGGTTGCGTGAGAAAACTGATACCACGGAAATACAAAATGGAGGAATATGTTTTTTTTATCGAAATGCTTAGTTTTTAAAGAGTTGCAAACAATCCCATTTTATATCTCGTAGGCGCATCACTATGCCATTCGCTCACAACGCAATACCAATGAGCGATCAGAAGTAAAATTAGATTTATCATTCCACTTTTTTTGTTTGCCTGATTCAATTTAAAAGTGTTCTCTCTCTCTTTTTTTATCAATCCTTTATCGGTCTAGATATTTTTTTCTCTGTTATGTCAATTTCAAGTGATTATTTTGAGATAAAAATAATACAGTTGTTGCAATCTTAATTTTCCGGAATTCCGCAGGCTTCTTAACTCAACTAGAGTTGGGGTCTTCCATTTGCATACATCTCCAGCGATTTTCGCCAGACGGCGCCCCTGTTCTTTGGCTTTTGGGGCAAGTACTAAAACATTTTCGAAATTGGATACTCAGAGGGGAATATCAACACATTAGAAGAAGAATTTTTTTACGACATAAAACATACGCCTAAGTATTTTAATTAAAAGCTTCTTTGGTTGAGTTTGAAAAATTAATTTTTTTAAGCGTCTTATTAATTCACATACGATTTATTGTATAATACTTCACATCCAACATCATATATAATTTCAACGACCAATGGTTTGAAGAATAATCATTGAAAAACTCAGTTTGTTTCACCCTATTTTCATCATTTAGGAAATCATCCGGGCACTTTCCGGAGCTAAGTGGTTTAACATAATTCCCGAACAACTATTAAAATATGTACTTAAACGTTGACGATACTTATATTTATATAAATATATACGTTATACAGGATGAACTACTTTACTGTGCAATTAAAATACTTACACAATTATTTTCACAAATTTGTAACATACTACATTTAAAAATTTGTTTTTATCGGTACCTCAGCTCCATCATGATATCTCCACCTTGTCGAGGTGGTGGAGCTTGTGTGCCCCAACAACCCCGAGAGCTATTCCGGCGGTAGTTTTCTACCGGTAGGGTCTCCCTTGCCGGACAGGTCTTCGTGGGGTAGGGGCCAGACCAAGTGAGATATCTAAGAAGGCAAACTCTGATTCCAAACCTGGAGACTGTTTTCTGCGCCAAGAACGACAATTCGTGAGGACAAAGTCATACATTCAGAAAATGCCCCACCCTTCTGAGGGACACCCCGAGAGCTATTCCGGCGGTAGTTTTCTACCGGTAGGGTCTCCCTTGCCGGACAGGTCTTCGTGGGGTAGGGGCCAGACCAAGTGAGATATCTAAGAAGGCAAACTCTGATTCCAAACCTGGAGACTGTTTTCTGTGCCAAGAACGACAATTCTTGAGGACAAAGTCATACATTCAGAAAATGCCCCACCCTTCTGAGGGACGGCAGGTGCAACCTTTACCCACCATTTCCATGTTATCTCTATTTCCAAAGTCCCTATTTAAAATTCAAAAGAAACTTCTGAAAATTAGGGTTTTTTCGTTTACATATCAAGCAATTAATCCTGGATAGTGAGGGCCTTTGACCCATGTGCGTCACAACCACTACACGTCATATGATGTCTTACCGGGTGATGAAATGGTGATCGGACTTGCAAGGGTAACTTAAATATGTGCCCTATGGAAAATCACTTAGCTCTGAAGAAATAAACTCCTCGAATAAAAAAGAAAACGTTTGGAGAGGGAGTTTAAGGCACAATATACAATTGATAGAGAGGACATAACTTTAAGAAATAGCTAAATACAAGTTATGTAGAAAAGAGCAGATATCATTATCAAGACTTAGAACTGGTCACACCAAAGCAACGAAATTTATGTTGTAGGTAAAAATATTTTAATCTGATTGTGATGGCTAGTACTGGCCACGTTCTGTATTGCTTCGGTGTGTCATGAATGGACATTCACGATGATCAGAGATAGCCTTTTGACATTTTTAGCGGGAAGTGCATCATGGAAAATATCTCATTTTGATTCTGAAAGGAGAAAGTATCTACCTGTAACTTGCGTTCGATGACTTATTAGAAACTGTATTTTTAAATCACAAGATGGGGGAACATTTATTCAAACCAGCTCTATGAAACAATTGATCTGAATATAATAATACCATAGTATTATTTTCAATAATTAGCAATATGTTATTTATTAAAATAGTACTATTGCTGTGATAACGTTGTTACCGATGCAATAAAGATTGACTAGTGCCTTATGGAATAAGTAATTGAATTTGTGAATAATTTTGCATTTACCATTTTACACTGTTACAAACATAAATCCGAACACTTTTCCATTTTATGAAATAGTAATGTTTATTTCTTTTTCTATCAACACTTATTTTCAAATTGTGTTTTTGTTTACATGTTATTTCATCTGTAATGCATGCTATACTAATCGCGAGCACAAAAAGCTCGTTAGGTTCAATAAAAAATGCTATTTTCAATATCAAAGTTGAAAAATTCATTGTTTTTTCTTACGTTTATTTTCTTTTAACAGTGCCAATCGTACACACATTTCCTTCATTCAAACACTTTCGGCTACTAAATTAGCGCTGACATGCACTGGTAATGGTAATTGTAATTTTAGTTAACGTCGAACTAGATCAACACAACGGGCTATTGACGACGGTCCGGGATCAGTCCCTTAAGGAAAAGATCCGAGGACAACACCTCGTAATTTTGAACCACGGTCAGATGACGAAGCAGCACCTGAGCTCTGCCATGCACTAGGGATGCGACATCGATGTCAATGTTTTCAAAACATCGATGTATTGGGGTCGATGTTTTTGTAACATCGATGTTTATACTTGTCGATGTTTTATTTTTAAGTAAAAAAAGTACCGTTATAAAACTTTGAAAAATAACCAAGTAGCATAATTTCCATAATCAGCAAATTGAACATACTTACCCTACCATGCACTGGAGCAGCATGCAACAAAAAATACGCATGCGCACTTTGTTTCTACACAGAAAATGTGTCGGTACGCATGCTCATTTCACGGGTTGCCAGAATTTGGTTGATATTAGATAATGTCCCCATTCTACACTGGGCATGGCCCATTCCCCAGCTATCTGTTCAGGTTCAAAATAAAGAACAGCAACCAATGCATCTGCGGGGAGGTTGGTACTCCAGATCATTACATTTTTGAGAGTCCACTCGCATGTAGCAATCACCTCAAGAAACCTGCAATAACGCACTACCAAGCTTGGGCCACCAACACAATCAACAACAATCTGGCTCAAATAAAAGTTATGAATGTTATGAAATTCTTAGTGGAAAACATTAACATTATCACAATCTAACAATCAAAAGACTGTGTACATTTGTATTTTATTGTTAATTTTTAGTTTCTGTCTTTTTGCTGTACATAATTAATGGAATTAATCGTTTACTATTTAAATATTAGTGTAATTTAGATAGAGTCAAAAATGATTGTTACTTCCTCAAATCAACTTTGTGTACGGGAGGCTGGTGCGAAAAGCAGGACTGCACCTGATATTTTAATTAAAAATGGGTGAAACTGTTAAACTTGCCAAAAGAGGAAAACAAAACTAAAATTAAATCTCATGCAAAATAGTTAGGGAAAATCCTGCAGACCCTACGGGCCCATGTCTTAAATGTACTATCAAAAGGATATTTTAACATTATTTTCAAAAGGATATATAATCAGTATTATCAAAAGGATGTATTACTCATGTAAAATGTGTATCAAATGTATTTTCAGAAATTTCATCACGGAGTTGACCAGATTAGTCCGGTTTCCTTTGACGGGTTCATTCCATTTTTCCGTGGGTGACTAGTAAACCCTTTAACCTGACTAAGTCGGGGGGTGAGGGGGACACCTGCGATGACCAATCAACTCCTAGAAATGCACTGTCGCAATTTAAAAAAAAGGAAAACGAAGAAAGCAAATTAAAATTACATGCTTTGTCTTGTGAAGTAGTTATTGCAGTTTAAATAAAGGATTCGTAGCAGTAAAATCAAAATCGATTTAAGATAATAAAGCAAAACTCAGTCCATTAAAAGTATCTAAAAACTTTATTTCCCCTATTTACACACACAATGAGTCCTTTAAAATTAAACATTAACCTATACTTGTTTTTATTAAAGTAAAGTTTGTCCCGATTCTCACGTTTCAAATGATCCGATCACAAGAGACTCCTAAAATTCCGAATATTCAGACAATAATAGAGGCATCAAGTGTGGTTTTAGAATTACAACCCATGTAGTTAGAGCTCGAGGGTGCTCTTTAAATTTAAACCTCAGTTTTCCAAACATTTTTGGCCTCAACTCTTACTTTTCAAAAAAAATTATTTTGGCGCATCCGTTGGAAAATTCGTACAAGTGTAAGCGTTCCGAAATTTTTTAATGTCAACAAAATATTTATAAAGCTCTGAGCAAATTTTGAATTTTGAAAAACTAGTTTAAGATAAAGCCTTGAATTGAAATTATAACTCTCAAAGTTAAAATGAAATAACAAGAAATAAATTGCACATGAACACACTTGGTTTCTCAATATCATCTGTAATTAACTTAAAATCAAACCAGTACAAGTAAAAATATTAACTTCTGAGAAGAATCAGTCTCTGGTGTTGTGCTACCAATGTGTTTATATTAGGCTCTACTTTCCTCAGCAGAATCCTTAAAACGTGTCGACTATTTCCCATCGGTTCTTCTTTTGGTTAAAGGAATCAATGATACTAGGTGGCCCGCCCCCTGCTCGCTAAAGCTCGCCAACCCCAGGAGGATTGCTTTGCAATCCTCATTGGTTCGCTGCGGGAACCTATGCTCGCTTCGCTCGCATCAATGAAGACATGTGTCCTAGCAGAAAGGATCGTTCACAAAATATGGTATTCCAAAAAATATATATATTTTTTAAATCTAAATCTGCTGTATTACAGAAAATAAATATACAGTACCCTGGAATCAGAATTCAAATGAAAACGTTGAGCAAATTTTGAGTCGAAATGTGAGCGCTGCTTTTGAAATTGAATACCCAGAATGTTGTTTGGTGTGTACATTTCCAGCACTCTCGAGTCACTCACACTTTTTCATTGAGTTTGTTGTCGAAAGTTATAGTGCAAACGTCTTGTTGAACTATAATTGTTGGCCCTGAAAAGGACCGTTTTTTAAATGGCCCTGAAAAGATCCTCCGCTTTGATTTCTAATTATCAACTGAAACAGCTCGACTAAAATTCATTTTTTTTTCAGTAAAATTTCATCTGATAACGCTATAAATTCAATTGAGGCGCGAGGCTTCGTGGTAAACAAACAATCGTACAATGTTGCCAAAACGCGATAACAAATCACGTCTTTTATGCGTGACACGTAAGATAATTATCTATATAGATGTATCACCAGGGCCGGTTCCAGGGTAGGGCGATCAGGGCGGCCGCCCGGAGCGCAATGATCTAGGGGCGCCAAAATCATGGAAAATGAAAATGAACTGATAAAAAAAATTAAGTTACAGGCTTTTATAAAATGCACTAAAACTAAAAAGTAAAGAATATTTTTTTGTCATTCTGATATATCAATAAATTATTTTTCATAATATTGCATTGTCATCGGACCCTTGGAAGTATACCAAATTTCATTGAAATCGGTTCACGGGAATTTTCTCAAAAACGCGTTGCAAGATTTGACTGATAGTTGACAAAATTAAGAGGCGGAATTTATCATTTTTATTTCTAAGAACATAATTCAAATAATATAATATACTAGGGGGCCAGCCCCCTGCTCGCTAACGCTCGCCAACCCCCGGAGGATTGCTACTAAGGAGCATTGGATCGCTGCGCGAACCAAAGCTCGCTTCGCTCGCATCAATGAAGACATGTGTCCTAGCAGAAGGAATTGTTTACAAAATATGATATTCCAAAAAATACTTTTCAAATCTAAATTTTTTGCTGTTTTTCAGAAAAGATATATACAGTACCTCTAAAATCAGAATTCAAATGAAAACTTTGAGCAAATTTTGACTCGAAATGTGAGCGCTGATTTGGAAATTGAATACCCAGCATGTTGTTTGTATGTACATTTACCCCTGAACTTGATCCACCCACGCTTTTTCATTGAGTTTGTAGTCGAAGGTTGTAGTGCAAGCGTCTTGTTGAACTATAATTGTTGACCCTGAAAAGGACCTTTTTTTAAATGTCCCTGAAAAGATCCTCCGCTTTGTTTTATTTCTATTATTAACTGCACAGCTCAACTAAAATTCATTTTTTTTCCAATAAAATTTCATCCGATAACGCTATTAATTCAATTGAAGCGCGAGGCTTCGTGATAAACAAACAATCGTACAATGTTGCCAAAACGCGATAACTAATAACGTCTTTTTTGCGTGCCACGTAAGAGAATTATATATATAGATTTAAACATTAAGGCAAAATCTAGTTGAATTCAATTCAACATGACAAAACCACTCAGCTACCGCCTTTCAAGAATTGACAAGTTTTTAGGCCCGTGGCAACACGACTGTACAGGAAACAACAATTTTGAAACCAAGCGAAACAAGATCTAACAGCCCCTTTTAACAGCATATAAAAATGAAGTAGACTTAAAACAATGCATTATTTGCCACTAGACTTCGGCTGGTGCGAAATAAAATAGTTTGTTTAAATTGTTAGTGCAAAAAAGCTTTAAAAAAGTGCTTGTGCAAATTGTCCAGTGCGTTTGGCTTCTGTGAAGGTTTGTGTTTTAATTTTTGTTTTCATTTTTAAAAACTAATAAAATCCACCAGACATAAGCCAAAAAAAGGGTGGGGGGTAGATTTAAAAAATTAGAGTTTAGATCAAAACATGGCTTGTGTGGTATCAAATGAAAGGTAATTGAGTCGGGAGTTGAATGAAATACATTTTTTTAAGTCAGTGACGCATAAGGGGGGGGGGGAATTTTGAAAATTAGAGTTTAAATCAAATCATGGCTTGTGTGGTATCGAATGAAAGGTAATTGAGTCTGAAGTTGAATATAATAATTTTTTTAAGCCAGTGGCGCACAAGTGGGGGATTTCAGAAATTATAATTTAAATTAAATCATGGCTTTTTTTATATCAGTATTATCTTTTATTTTAATTAATTTGTTCCAGAAACCAAATGTCCGATGCTATTCTCACCAAAACATTACAAGAAAAGGCTTAGAAATGGAGAAGAGGTTTTAAGAGAATGGATACTATATTCCGTATTTCAAAACGCTTTGTACTGTTTTCCATGTCAACCTTTTGCTGCACCATCTAGCTTGAGCGCTCTTGGCAATCGGGGATTTAAAGACTGGAAGCATTTAGGGGACTCTTTAGCACATCATGAAAATGCTAAAACTCATATAGATTGTTTGAAATCATGGCTTGAATTGAAGCAAAGATTGAAAATAGGTGAAACAATAGATGCAGTTTCTCAGAGACTCGTATTGATTCTGAGATAAATCACTGGTCTGAAGTTCTTTTACGCATTATATCAGTCGTTAAAATGCTAGGTGAGAGCTCTCTAGCTTTTCGAGGAACAAGTGATAAACTGTATGAACACAATAATGGAAACTTTTTGAAGTTAATTCAGTTATTGGCTGAGTTTGATCCATAAATGGAGGAACACGTTCGCATAGCCCTCAATAAAGAAGAAATCAAAGCTACATATCTAGGGAAAACTATACAAAATGAAATAATTGAATTATTGCATGACAACATAAAGCTCCACATCATTGAGCAAGTTCAAAAGGCCAAGTATTATTCCGTGATTCTTGACTGTACTCCCGATGCAAGTAAAGTAGAACAGATGACATTTGTGGTAAGATTTGTCTCCATACAGGAATCAGAGTCTGAAGTTCAAGTTAATATCAACGAACATTTTTTGGGTTTTCTACCCATTGAGAGATCAACAGCTAAGGAATTGTCGGAGGTTTTACTAGAAGAGCTAGAGAAAAATAGGCTTAAAGTAGAAAACATGCGCAGTCAAGGGTATGTCAATGGTTCCAATATGAGAGGAGAAAAATCGGGAGTACAAACAAGAATCAGAAATATAAACCCCAGAGCATTTTATGTTCCATGCAGCAGCCATTCGCTAAATTTGGTTGTAAACGATATGGCAAAATCCTCGTTTGAGGCAGCCAACTTCTTCAATATTGTTCAAAAGTTATATACATTTTTTTCTTCCTCTTCTTTTCGTTGGGCAATATTACTGAAATATATTGATACTTACACCCTAAAACCATTGAGTTATACGCGATGGGAAAGTCGAGTCGACTCATTAAAAGCTCTGCGGTTTCAAATTGGTCCAATTCACGATGCTTTGTACAGCATATATGAAGATTCAGAAATCGATAATATGATCAGAGACGAGGCTAGCGGATTATTAAATAATTTGAAGCAGTTAAAATTTATATGCTCTGTTGTGATCTGGTACAAAATTTTGAGTCATATTAACCCCATCAGCAAACTTTTGCAAACTGTAAATTTTAATATGTCACAAGCTATTGATATGCTTAGCAACTGCAAACTCTTCTTTGAAAACCTGAGATCAGATGAAGCTTTTGAAAGCATCATTTTAGAAACAACCGAGCTTGCTTCAGAGATTGACGTGGAAGCTAATTTCGAAACCACCACACCACGTCATCGTGTCAGAAGCAAAACAAGAACGTTTTTGTATGAAGGCCCGGATGAACCCGTTCAAGACCTCAAACAAAAATATAAAATAGATTTTTTTTCACACTATAGATCAAGCAATAAATGCCTTGGAAACCAGATATAATTTGCTAAATACTCACAGTAATTATTTCAGCTTTTTGTATAATATTTTTGGTCTAAAAGACATGCCCAGAAATGAGCTACTGGCTCATTGCAAAGATTTGGAAGTAGTTTTAACTGATGGAAATCCAAGCGATCTTAACACCCTGGAACTAGCCGATGAAATAAGCATTGTTTCGTCATTATTAACAAAAAAGGAAACCCCTGTCGAAGTTCTCAAGTTTATCGCTACACTTAAATTCGCACCAAACCTCAGCATAGCATTAAGAATCCTACTTACATTGCCAGTCACTGTGGCTTCAGGGGAAAAAAGCTTTTCAAAGCTAAAAATAATAAAAAATTATCTCAGAACGATGCAGACGCAAAATCGTCTCAATGGATTGGCAATGATTGCTATAGAACACCAAATTAGTGACAAATTAGACTTGAAATCACTGGTTCGTGAGTTTGCCGAAAGAAAAGTTAGAAAAAGGGCATTTTAATTACTTTGGTTAGTTAGAATTTATTTATAATATGGGATATTAGTTCACTTAGCATTACTCAGTCAGTAGAGCGTCGGGCTCGCATCAGAAGGGTTGTTGGTTCTGTCCTCGGCGGAGCCTCCAATTCTGATGATTGTGAGATCGGCCCTTCGACCTGGCTAAAGACCGTCGTGTTCACTAATGGTGACTGGGGCACGTTAAATAGGTCGTGGTCACAATGTCCCCCATGTTCCCATACCAAATCAATACCTCTGGGGGTACCTGATCAGGGGGTTATCGGCCTCTGATTGGGATCTAAATTACGATATGTGTGAGTGAATGGATGTATCAAAGGGACCTTCCTGTAAAACGGATGTGTCATGTATGTCGAACAAAGTCGGACTTCCTCCCAATGGGGCTCAATAACATGGAAGGCGCACCCCCCTCGCCTCTTGCCGTCTTCGATGGGCCTGGCACTCCTCTGTTCTGCCAGTGTAGGCATAAGAAACAACAGAACAACAACATTTTAATTTTTGTTAATTTGCCTTAAGTGCTAAATTGCTTATCTTGTTATCTGATGATTGAGTTTTAAAAAAACGTTTTTTTTTTTTTTTTTTTTTTTTTTTTCATTTTTTTCAATGTTTTCTTGACTTTCTAATATGGTCGCATGAGATTTACTTTAAAAAAACGGGGAGGGGGGGGGGGCGCAAAATTAAGGTTTTGCCCGGAGCGCCAAAATGTCTAGAGCCGGCCCTGGTATCACTAGAGAGTGGTGGTTGTCTGGTCAAGTGGATAAATGCAGGCTTAAAACACATTTTAAAGACAACATGTTTCAACATCTTACTGATCACTCTTGCTTCTCATCACCTTATTTCCAAAATCCTTTGTTTCAAGCATTGCCCCCCCCCCAAGCAAAATTTTTTTTTAAGGTAGCGCATGTTTTTGGATACTATAATCTTAAACTGCAGAGAACACGGCCCTCATGCGACCCTTCATTTATGTTCTGTTTGCCCCCCCCTTACCATGAGTAATTTTAAAAAGTCACGATAGGTAATTTAGATTAAAACTTCGTTGCTTCACAATACATTAAAATACGCAATCGTCTTTGGGTCTACATATATCTGTGAACAAACTTTTCCAGTCATGAATACACACACATCGAAAATGATTTATTGGTATACAGCCCTGCTTATAGGCATACGGTTTATTTAGTTCCACCCATTTTGCACCAGTTTTGTTTTATTTAGAGATACCAAAGTTGCAGTTTCAATACAGAAAAGTACTAGCTGTTCTCGATAAGTGCATTACAAAAGGATAAGGCAGGAACGAGACAATAGTGTCTTGATACAAATCACAAAGGACAAATTCAAACAATCGATTAAAATTAAATACGTAAAATACTAGGTAAATGCAATCCCATTGGATTTGGGGACGATCCCTCTTAAATGTTAATGTGAGAAATCAAAACCAGACGCATGTCACAAATCGAAAAATTAGAACCGCAAAACTAATGAAAATTTAGAATCAAGTTTGCTCTTGACTGCTACAAAAATCGAACCAGATATTGTTTATTAGATACAATTGTTCATCAATGCTATGTGTGTGTGTGTCAAGCATCAAATTTATTATCTTTTTTTTTTGTAATAATATAAAATATGAATAATAAATCTAAATAAAATGATAGATAACTTTCATGTTTCTTGGTGGCCTTCCCATAAGTCACCGTGAATCTTTGTGATCCTTAGTTTAACAAGTCTATGCATCCTTGATCTAAAACGATACACACAGATTAAAATACACTGCTGGCCACCGTAAATGCAAGGATAACCTGAAGGAAGCATGCAAATAATATGAAATTTACAATATGCATTAGCGGAGGTGAGATATGCAAATGATTAGAATTTCAGCGCAGACGCACATCATGCGCGCCTGTGGCGCCACTTCAAAGCGCTATTTAAGGCTTGGAGATTTCGACGATTTCAAGTACGGCAATTGTAGTTTTCTTGTGGTTTTTTTCAAAAAAATGATCAATTATGCCTCGTAGAAAACAGCGATCATCTTTTGATCAAGTATCCGAGTTCGACAGAGGAAGGATAGTGGCCTACCGAGATTGTGGATTATCTTTCAGCGAAATCGGTAGTCGTGTTGGACGAAACCAAACAACTGTAATGCGGATATGTGATCGTTGGATGCAGGAGGGTACGACGGACCGACGTGTTCGATCGCATCCACCTCAGTGCACCACTTCACGTGATGACAGGCATATTGTGCGTATGGCAGTGACGGATCGCTCAGCCACATCAAGAACCATAGCACAGCACATTCAGTCTGTAACGCATCATCCAGTGTCTACGCGTACCATTCGACGCCGTTTACAGCAGAGTGGTCTGTCCGCAAGACGTCCATTGCTTCGTCTACCCTTGACGCAGAACCACAGACGTCTCCGCCGCCAATGGTGCGATGAAAGAAGGATGTGGACGGCAGAATGGAATGAAATTGTATTTACTGACGAGTCGCGCTTCTGTCTGCAACACCACGATGGTCGGATTCGAGTATGGAGACACCGTGGAGAGAGGATGCTGAACAGCTGCGTTATGCACCGCCACACTGGTCCTGCACCGGGTATTATGGTATGGGGCGGTATTGGATATCACTCTCGCACTCCTCTAGTACGCATTGCCGGTACTTTAAACAGCCAGCGCTACATCTCCAAGGTGTTGGAGCCAGTTGTCCTTCCTTACCTTCATATTTCAACAGGATAATACGCGACCACACGTGGCATGCATTGTAAAAGGGTTCTTCGTCAATCGCCAGATTGAATTGCTTCCCTGGCCAGCACGTTCTCCGGATCTTTCGCCGATAGTAAACATGTGGTCCATGGTTGCTCAACGATTGACCCAGATTAAATCCCCAGCTGCCACACCAGATCAACTTTTACAACGCGTGGAAGCTGCTTGGTCTGCTGTACCCCAAGAACACATCCAAAGTCTCTTTGAATCAATGCCAAGGCGTGTGGCAGCGGTGATCTTCAACAATGGCGGCTACTCTGGCTACTGATTTTGGCAGGAACCACACTTCACAGAAGTTTATAAATTTAATCATTTGATACTTGGTCAACATGTTATCTACAAAATAAATTTTGTTGTGATATCTCTTGTCTTTCTTGGTGTTTCAATTTGCGTGGCCAGCAGTGTAATTTTTAAGAAAAGTTTTCCAAATGCTCTTTTCACAACAGATGACGATGTTTTAATATATGTGAACGAACAACAGAGAATACCTCTCACGTGAAGAACCCTTAAAGTTTTCCAAATGGAAGTCTTGACAACACGATCTCATTCCTTTGTGCATCTTTCAATTAAAGTTCGGTGCTTCAACTATCTCTCACAGTTCCTAAATAGTCTGTTCCTCCTATAATCTATGACTAGTGTCTGTCATGAGGTTGAAAAGGTTTATGTCAATGAATCATCCATTGATTTTACCTAGCGGTATAAAGTTTTCAAATAACCTACTCCCAAAAATTACCGTACAAACCTATAGAAATATAGGAAATAGGAAAATAGAAAAAAATGTAATAATTTTTTTGTTGGTGAGACAGTTATAGCTTTTTCTGTACACCCATATTTAAAAAAGATTTTCAAAACATTTTTGGATAATATGAAGGATTTATGAGTTTTATTGTGACGGTAAACAACTAAAATTATAAAAGTTATCGAATGAACACAGAGCAAATTTTTGTACGTCAATTTCAAGGATTGAATAGTTCTTTAAGTGTAACATTACACACTCTACTATTACATTATTTTCAAAATATGTTAAATTTTTTTACACTTTAAAATCGAATCTTGCAACTCTTTCAAGAGTCAAGGCAGCGTCAAAAACCTGTAATTTTGGGGGAAATTTTCAAATTATTTTCTTCTTTGAATATATTTTAAAGTTATGACTTCCCAAGTATTATGCATCAAATGTTATTCGGGAAGTGATCATGGCTAAATCCCAAAACAGACATTCTTGACTGGATCATTGCAAAAGGACACTTTTGAAAAATAAATTTTACATTCATAATAGATTGAAATTTCTGTGAAATATTGAAATGATATTTTTCAAAATAATGTGGTTGTTCTTCATCGATAAAAAGAAATTAAGATACATACTTTTAATTGTCACATATAATAGTTTATTAATTATTTTATAGATGGCGACACGATATTAAGGAAAACAAATAAACTGCAAAATATTAGGTTTCAGGAATCTAAATGTTATTAATTTTTGACATTTAAAGTCCAAGATCACACAAATTTAGATTTTCTAGCACTAAAAGATGCCTGGTTACGACCTTATTTCAACAAGTTATTGACATAAATTCAGAATTTTTATATCGTTTCATTCTTTAGAAAAAGGTGTCTTAGGAAACGTCAGAATATAATTGAAGAATGAGCTCATGTTTTTTTTTTCTGCCCAAGTAAATGTTCATTAAGAAATAAAGTGTTTGGAATCAATTTGTTGAGAAACAGATGTTTTACCATATCTCTAAAAAACTAATTGAATCGCTGATTCTTAAGAGTTAGTGATGAGATGGAGGATAATTTTTGTTTCGTTTAATTTAATCTGGTTGATATTATGCTAAAAACATTCAATCCAACAAACATTAATTTACGACTAACTGCCGTTAGAAAATCTACTTCGAGTTTTATTTTTTTGAAAGCATCCACATTCACCTTATCTGTTCCTGTTTAAAAAAAAAATAGCTATTCAGTAATATGCGTCTGGAGTATTATGCAGCATTAAAAGTATTAGTGTAAATATTATACACTACTGTTTATGAAAATTGCAATATCATGAAGAGATCGTGCAAATTAAAAGAAACTTGCAGGAAAGGCAAAACAGGTTAGGATATGCAAATTATTAGAATTATAAAGCGACTATGTATGTGTGAGCCGAGAAACACCCTCTAAACTTCCAAGTTAGCCGTGTTTAAAAACCACTGTAAAGGTGCGTTGATATGTGTGTAACGTCGTTTGACTGCTGTAAATGATTGATTAGAAGTCAATATGCCTCACCAAAAACGTAAGAGTGCCATACGAGAAACTAACGGAGGTCGAACGGGGCCGCATGATTGACCTCAGTGAGGGTGGGCTTTCGTATCGTGAAATCGCCACTCCCAGTGGGCGTAATGTCACAACAGTGATGCGTGTGTGGATGAAGAACCATGGCAATGGGTCACGTAATATGACGTCACCGTGGGACGATAGACAACTCATCCGCATGGCGGTGACGGACCATACAACGTCCTCTCGTGCGTTGAGACAACATTGGAGCACGTCTACAGGTGTATAATTGTATGTCCCCACGGTACATCGACGTTTACTGCGCCATGGGATACGTGCAAGGATTCCTCTGCGCACGATTCTCTTGACTCTGAACCAACGACGCCTCCGGTTACAATGGGCTCACCAACACAGCCAATGGCGCGCCGGTTGGCGACAAGTCGTCTTTTCAGATAGATGAGTCCAGCCACAATCTGGACAATAACTATGGACGCGCACTTGTCAGACGCTACAGAGGTGAACGCCTTCTCCCGGATTGTTTTATTCAGCGTCATATTGGATGCACGCCAGGCGTTAAGCTCTAGGGTGCTATTGGATATCATGGGCGATCCCACCTACTACAAATTGTGGGGACCCTGAACAGCGGGCTCTGCATCAGAGAAGTTAAGGAACCCGAAGTCCTACCCCTCCTGCAACGCGTTCACGGAGCTGTATTTCTGCAAGGCAATGCTCGTCCACATGTTGCTCGGAATGTTCAAGCCTTCTTCGTGTATATGCTCTCATCGCTGCGCGTGATGCTGCACAAGCTATATTGACTGTCGGTATTATTTCTGTTTTACTGTTTGTAAATTTAATCGTTTATTTAAACCGCTATAAGTAACACGTGGAATAAATTTTATTTATTTCCGATGATTCTTCTACGGTGTTGCAATTTTCACAAACAGTAGTGTACTTATAGTATAACGTTTCGGAGAGATTTTAACTGTGTCTATCATATATGAATGGTGGACATAAGCTCTAAATCTGTAACATAAATTCAGCATTAATGTCGACATTTATTGAATGCGAAATTTATAATACTACATAAATAATATACGAAAATTAAATAATTTTCTTTAGTCTTAAATTAACAAATTGTGTAACACTCCTTGGCGAATATTTTTTCCATAATTATTAAATATTAGAAAAAGGGCAAAAAAAAATATTTTTTTATTTCCTATTTCTTTGCCTTGCTTTGATTTAGTTATTTTAGAAATTAGCAAAAGATTAACACAATACACAATTCTTACTATTTACACACACATACTTTAGAACATTGGGGAAAACATAGACTATTACTTTCTTGTCTTCAGACCGATCTGGGGCACTTACAACCATGAAAATTGGCTCACAAGTAGTCCTAGAAGTACCACACGAAGCCCCCCATTTTAAAATCTGAAGTTTGTTTTCCAGCAGTAAATGGATATGGACAAGGAAACCTGTTCTACGGGAAATTGAAAGAATACAACGGTTCTTATTTTGGACGCACGTTTTTCTCAATACTAGCCGGGCTGCGCCGGCTAGCGCTCGGCGGTGTGTAATAGTGCTTTTTTAAAACTTTTTTACGCACCGTAATCAAGCATGTTTTGATTTGTATATTTTATTTATTTTTATGAAACAATTCTTCAAATCATTGCGAGCGTATTCAATCAAATATTTAAGGAAAGTTGGTCGAAATATACATATACCGCTACAAAATTGTACATGTCTAGTGATAGTTTGCAGGAAATAGACATATCATTAAAATCTAACTCCTAAATAATATTTCTACAATAGGTAATATACCAGAACACATAATGCAAACAAAAATAAAATTCCAATCCTTGAAAAAATGCTAAATTCCGAAGAAAAAAAATACGTACGTATCTATTCAAACGTGTTGAATTTCGATTTCCTGAATATATTGTGAAATAGAATAATGCGACAAAAGACTTTTCAACGATATTGACAAAGACAATAATGATTTATTAACAAAAAAAATACACATTTATAATACTTGGGAATCCTCAAATATGTCCACAACATCTCGCAGTCAACTCAAATACGCAAACACGGAATTCTAAATCAAATTAAAAAAGCAAACATTAATTCTGAAGTGGCCAGAAACCGGGTAGCAAAATTACGTTTAAATTACTTTTACATCAAAGGAAGAAATAAGAAGTCAGTTCAAACATAAATTTTT
Source organism: Metellina segmentata (assembly GCA_947359465.1). Classification (NCBI taxonomy): domain Eukaryota; kingdom Metazoa; phylum Arthropoda; class Arachnida; order Araneae; family Tetragnathidae; genus Metellina; species Metellina segmentata. Next base: position 30,775,489 of record OX375881.1, read on the forward strand.
ACAATTTAATTCCTTACTTTGCATAGAAATTGACCTCGGCTATTTAAAAACAGCAAGAATTCAAAATATCTGGGTTATTTTATTTACGTTGATTGTTGCCATTCGACGATGCACAAATAACGTCGATTTCGGGTCCACGTACGTTAGTGTTTTATATATATAGAAACTTAACTTTGCCACAAGAAACGCCGTGCGAGTAATAATTAAAATAGATAATTTTTCATAGTATGCATTTTATAGTGGAACACGAAAAGCCCAAACGAAAAACTCATTGATCATAAAAGCGCAATTTTGCTATTTGATATTTAGCCAACGAAAATTAATGTTTTATTTTACAAATTTGGTTTCGAATCCCGTGTTTGTGTATTTTGGGTAACAGGGAAATGTCGTGGTCATATTTTAGCATTACTAAATTTCATTAATCATTATCGTCTTTATCAATATTTTTCCAATGTCTTTTTTTCGAATTGCTATATTTCACTCAGGAAGTCGAAAATGAATATCCGTTGAATAATTATTCAACGGAATTTCGTTTCTGTTTGATTTTTTGTGTTAGTCTTTTGCATCTTGCAATATATTATTCAGGAATTAAATAATGTATGTATTTGCATCCGAAGTAAATTGTAGAAGCTGTGAAAAAGTTAAAACAAAGTTAAAAAGTATTTTCTGTACAACTTAAATGATTGCCTTTTTCTACGTAAGAAAAGTGATTATTCTAATTCACTTTTCAATCAACATTTAACCATTTCAACCCAAGCAACTCTGGGCTACTTAGCTATAAAGAATGTAATTGTAAAGTACAATATAAAGTACAATCATCTGGAGTTGTAGAAAGAATGTTTTTGCAACAGTGACCATTCTATGAAATATCATAAATTATTCTTTGACGTTGTTTGGTGCAGCTTTCCCACCTATTGCTCTTGTGCCTCAAAACAGAAAGCTAACCACAATCATAAATTATCCGATATATTTGAGAGCCGACCAACCGGTATAGTGGTTAAGGTGTTAGCCTCTAGATCGGAAGGTTCCTGGTTCGAATCCGGGTCCGGGCATGGATGTTTGTAAACGTATGGTGCACCTTAAATCTGTCGTGGCCGAAAGTCCTCACGTTGGGTTGGCATGGAAGTTTGGAGAGTGGGGTGCCAGCTCAGGTGTTGCTTCGTCATCTGACCGTGGTTCAAAATTACGAGGTGTCGTCCTCGGATCTTTCCCTCAAGGGACTGATCCCGGACCGTCGTCAATAGCCCGTTGTGTTGCTCTAGTACGACGTTAACTGAAATTACCATTACCATTACCAAATTACCGATATGTTTGAGTAACGAGTTAAACTAAAAACTATTTATTTCAAGAAGTGATTTTTCATCATTATAAAACAAGCTAATTTAACCACCATACTTAATAATTTTTGACGTAGATCTTCTTATCTTTCGAGCCGACCAACCGGTATAGTGGTTAAGGTGTTGGCCTCTAGATCGGAAGGTTCCTGGTTCGAATCCGGGACGGGCATGGATGTTTGTAAGCGTATGGTGTAGAGGCGGCTGGTGCACCTTAAATCTGTCGTGGCCGAAAGTCCTCACGTTGGGTTGGCGTGGAAGTTTGGAGAGTGGGGTGCCAGCTCAGGTGTTGCTTCGTCATCTGACCGTGGTTCAAAATTACGAGGTGTTGTCCTCGGATCTTTCCCTTAAGGGACTGATACCTGACCGTCGTCAATAGCCCGTTGTGTTGCTCTAGTACGACGTTAACTGAAATTACCATTACCATTACCAAATTACCGATATGTTTGAGTAACGAGTTAAACTAAAAACTATTTATTTCAAGAAGTGATTTTTCATCATTATAAAACAAGCTAATTTAACCACCATACTTAATAATTTTTGACGTAGATCTTCTTATCTTTCGAGCCGACCAACCGGTATAGTGGTTAAGGTGTTGGCCTCTAGATCGGATGGTTCCTGGTTCGAATCCGGGACGGGCATGGATGTTTGTAAGAGTATGGTGTAGAGGCGGCTGGTGCACCTTAAATCTGTCGTGGCCGAAAGTCCTCACGTTGGGTTGGCGTGGAAGTTTGGATAGTGGGGTGCCAGCTCAGGTGTTGCTTCGTCATCTGACCGTGATTCAAAATTACGAGGTGTTGTCCTCGGATCTTTCCCTTAAGGGACTGATCCCTGACCGTCGTCAATAGCCCGTTGTGTTGCTCTAGTACGACGATAACTAAAATTACCAAATTACCGATATGTTTGAGTAACGAGTTAAACTAAAAACCATTTATTTCAAGAAGTGATTTTTAATTTAACCACCATACTTAATAATTTTTGACGTAGATCTTCTTATCTTTCGAAACGGGAAACAAATACCTAATACGAGTGCGCCAAGTCAAGTTCAGTATTTCCATCACTCAGTTAGCGGTAATTAGCATATCTGAAGAAAGAGTTTCAGTATTGAGTTCGGATCTTTCCCTTAAGGGAATGATGCCGGACCGTTGTCAATAGCCCGTTGTATTTCTGTAGTAAGACGTTAATTACCAATTCAGTATCGAGTGAAGGAATTTTTTCTCTTAAAGGTTGGTAATTAACGATGAACTGAAGAAACAAAAAGAACTATTGGTGACTGTCTGGGATGAAACCTTGAAGGGGAAGTTTCAAGTACAATACCTCATAATATTGAACTACGGTCAGATCAAAATATTGAATGGGTGAACAATTTAAAAAAAATTTTAGTCACAATTTCTTCATAAAAAGTAAAACTAAACATTTTTGTAGTTGACGTGGATAGATAGGTAAGTAGTTAATTAAAGTAGAACTGGAGCAATACAAAGCACTAACTGACGACAGTACAGGATCAAATCCGAATGTAAAGATCTGATTTTAACCGGAAGTACAGGCACTTTTATTCTTTCATTTCAATTTGGCAACAGCATTCTTTGTTGTTAACATGGCGACATTTTTAAGTTTAATTGTCTTTATTTTAGAAAAAATAAATAATTACTACCTTTTATCAGACATTGAATTTTCCACTGCGTTTATTTCCAATCCTCAATAATTGATGTGCGATGCTCTAGGTAGAGTTGCCATCTGTTGTCTTCCTTTCGTATTTGTATGTTAGCATGCAAAAATAATTTATGTGGACCGAAACAAAAAGTTAAAGAAATTTTCACGTTTGTTGCTTTGATTTTATCGTTTGATTTCCCCAGAGTTACTTTGAATTGTTTCCGCTATTTGTAGACCATTCCTCTCCAATAGTTAATTTGAAGCGTTTAATTTAAAGTAATTAGGATATGATTCACACATTTTTTTAAATTAAATGCACTTGGTACTGATATTAAACCATTCGTAAGAGTTTTTGTTAAAGTTAAAATATCCAAGTGTGATTTATTTACGTTTTTTGACAGTTTACTAAATGGCTTCGTATTAGGGATAATAGAAATCGAATTGTCAACACTTGTGGACTTATTTTTTATTGTAATAATCTTGATCCACGCCTTTTTCTTAACTAACCATTAAAATAATTGTCTTCCTTTTTATGACAAACCCTCAGGGCCAAATTTCCAGGTGTGTACGGACTTTACAAACTCGGGGGCGCTATAATTTCTTTTTTCCCATGCGATTTACGGATGTAGCGCCCCAGGAAGACCTAAGCAATCCTTTTCTGCTTTTAACCTACATTGTTATTCTTATTTCCCCTTGCACAGCTCATTTCGCTTGAAGTTGTCTGTCCTGTGTTTGTTGCAACTTGGCCACATAATGGTCCTTGCACCATAAAACTGTAAAACAACCAATCCACTCACTATAAAGTATTAAAATAAGTTTCAGTTGTGAGAAAAGTACAAATAGAAACGTTTATACCTTTCTTCCTTCTCCTATTTAGAGGAGCTGTCAGTGAATGTGGGTATTCCTACAGTGGTATATGTGTGCTCAGTAGGTATGCACACTGTGCTATTCTATTCACCCCTATTTAGAATTCGATTGTTTTGGTTTCACTTCATAAGCAGGTCTGCCATTCCCACTGTGCTACCAAGCTTTGAGTTGCAGGCGGCGCAGGTTGGATTCTGTCATGTGCTCTCTGGATGTATTTTGCTCTTCTGTGTCACTGAAATTTCACATTATACATGTCTTGTGTCTGGCACACATGGCCAAATGTGGCCCTTACACAATAAATAAATCCCCAAACCAAAAACAGCACTTGATAAACATGGTTAATGATGTACTCAATTTTGTGATTTATTGAAAGTTCCTGATTAAATTTCCCCTTAAGAGCAAAGGAATATTACTTGAATGTTTATAAAAATATCAGTAAAAGAATGAGAAACATCTTGCGTTTTATACATTTGATGCTGGACAAGTTAAATTTCAAATTAACAATGCAGTCTTCCTTGCAACTATCAGTTCCACTATTAAGATTTGGAAAGCACCTTGATTTGAAATTGAAATATTTTGAATACGCTTGCAGTTTATGAATTACTTAGTGCTGGGCACAACAAATCCTGGTCGCCATGACGTCCAAAAAATTTGGTCTGGTGCCTAAATTTTCTGTTTCTGTAAGAAATGTTTATTTTTCATGAAAAAAAAATCCATTTTTTCGGCCATAAAAGGTCAAAAATGGAGCAAAATGTGTGATGTAGGTTATAAAAATGTATTTTTTATTGCCTCAGAAACACTAATTTCATGAACTATTACATTTGGACGAAATTAATCATTGTTTTTTTTTTTTAAAACGTGCAATTATTTATATTTTGTGAGCGTAAAAATAATTTTTCTTGACTATAATCTAATTTAAATAGCCATTAAGCTCCAATTGCTTGTTATTAAAAAATTTGACTATCTTGTTTGACTACTGAATGAGGAGTTGAACCCCCACTTCCCCCTGGTTACGCCTATGTACTAATGTACCATTGTTTCATGGATTTATTACACAAGTAAAACACTGATGACATAGGTTATGAAAAGTTTAAATAGTTATTAATAAAAGATTATCCTGTGAAAAAAAAATTCACATGTTTGCAAAATTTTTCTTAAAACTGAATGGGGTGTGTTGAACCCCCCCCCCCCCCCCCCAATCAGTTTAGTTATGACCCTGGTTATGCCTATGAATAGTTTGACATTTACAGTTTAAAAACTGATTATCTTGTGTGTCATCACACTGCCCGATTTTTAGGATTTTGCTTTACTTTATTATAGTAAAACATGGAAGTATTGGCTATCCATTTTGTTTGATATTAATTAGTTGAACCTTTGGGTCAAATTTTTCAAGCAAAAGAATTTCTGCTTGGTATCTGTCACAGTTGAATTTGGTGATGGAAATAATGTTTACTTCTTTTCCTATTCTCACTTAAGATATCGACATGCCTGTTTGCGCTGGATGCTACGAAAAAATCGATGATGAAGAATGCATTCAAGCATGCAATAAAGATTGGCACAGTACATGCTTCAAGTGAGTTTTTCTATTTAATGCAAAACTATCAATTTGTTCTCGGTATTCATGTATAGTTTTTTTTATCCAAATCCATAGTATTTAAAAATAATAAGTATGGTACTTTTCATTGAGGGTAATGAAATGGCAAACCAATTAGCAAAACGTGTATCTGAAATGCCATTCATTGGACCGGAGCCTGTTTTGGGTCTACCTCACAATGTGGTTAGAAAGACTATCAAGGGTTTGCTCCTGGCCAAGTCCTACCATTCATGGCTTCAATCTAATGATCAAAGACAAGCCAAAGAGCTCAAGCAACAATCTCCCTGAATCAGATCGAGAGAACTGCTGAAATGAGCAGGAAAGAAATCAGGGTAGCTGTTGGCATTCTAACTGGCCACACTACCCTAAATAGACACCTCAACCTTATAAGTGTCATAGATCAGTGGTCCCCGGGCCGTGGACCGGTACCAGTCCACGGATCAAATGGTACCGGGCCGCCCAAGGAACATTAAATTATTTCCATTTTATTTACTGTGGTATATTTCTCTCGGGTTTGTGCGGTTCTTATCTATGAAATGTCCACTCAAATTAGGAGGGGGTAAATCAGAACTTGAAATTTATTCGGTTACTAGAGCTTCAATTATGATTTCTGTATGTCTCTATTTTCCAATTTTGACAAATCTGACAGCTGTTTTCAAGTTGGCAGACAAAGTAGCTGCATTTAAAGCAAAACTGAAGTTGTGGGGACGGCGCATGAACAGATGCATTTTGGACATGTTTCAGACATTAGTGGGAATTTTAGGCGAGACTGAGCCTAAATATTCATTCTCCCAGTTGGTGCACGATCACCTATCTTTGCTTTTAAAAGAGCACAAAAGACCCACGGACTAGTAAGGAATGAATCAGCGATCCATTTGTCAACAAATCAGGCGAATCTAGCATGTCTGTGCAAGAAGATCAACTACTGGAGATTGCAAATGAAGGCGGCTTTAAAACTACGTTTAAGACAACAACTCTGCTAGTGTTCTGGATTAAAGTCATGGCGGAATACCCTGAGATTGCCACCACAGCATTTAAATCCCTATTGCCATTTCCGACAGCCTATCTGAAGCATGGTTTTCAGCAGTGACATAAACCAAAACAACGGTGTAAACTGGACATAAGCAACACACTTCGGGTGTCATTGTCTCCTATTCCCCCCAGATGAAACCGTCTCGTCGCAAAGAAACAAGCTCAGGGTTCTCATTGATTTAGCGCTCTAGTGAGTTAAAATGCTAAATCACTTTATATTCATTTTTTGGTGTAACTGTGCTTTATTTTGAAAGCATGCTTAAATACAAACAAATTAAAAATTTAAATCAAAACAATCTAAAATATAAACAATCACCCCCCCCCCCCTCCGCAGCGGGCCGCGTTAAAATTATCAAACGTTGATCCGGTCCGCGGAGATGAAAAGGTTGGGGAGCACTGTCATAGATGACCCATTTGTAGAGGCTGTCAGATGGTAGAGAGTCCTGTACACGTTTTATGTGATTAGATTGTGATTATTACTCTGCCCAACGATTTGAATATCTGGGATACCATTGTATCAAACCCTGGGAACTGTCAAACATTCCAATCAGTTACATGCTGAAATTTATTTCGGCAATTTCTCTTTAATTGATCAGTAGGGGGTCTCAGTACAATAGACTACTAGTTGCAGTGCTGGCACTCTTTGGAGTCACTCCCACAATAAGTCATACGTTTTTCAGTACTGCCCTAGATTTTTCAATATATATTTCATTTATAATCATTGCATATTTCCTACCTTCTAGGTGCTCAGTGTGTTTAAATCAAGTTGTTGGTACTTTTTTTGAGAAAGATGGTCTAGTATATTGCCAAAAAGACTATTGGAATGAATTTGGTGAAAAATGTCATGACTGCAAGCAGTTTATATCTGGACCTGTTATGGTAAGTGCAGATGGGATTGAATGATTAAGATAGCTTCCGTGTAAAGTTTTATCTTTTAGATCAAAAGAATATTTTTAAAATTTTGTTGTACAGTCACTAAAATACAAAAAATTTTAATGCCGACCAATCGGTATAGTGGTTAAGGTATTAGCCTGTAGGTCGGAAGGTTCCTGGTTCGAATCTGGGTATGGATGTTTGCAAGCCAATGGTGTAGAGGCGGCTGGTGCACCTTAAATCTGTCAGTGCCGAAAGTCCTCTTGTTGGGTTGGAGTGGAAGTTTGGAAAGTAGGGTGCCAGCTCAGGTGTTGCTTTGTCATCTGATCGTGGTTCAAAATTATGAGGTGTTGTCCTCGAATATCTCCCTTAAGGGATTGATCCCGGACCGTCGTCAAAGGCCTGTTCTGTTGCTCTAGTAATATGTTAATTACCAAAATTTTACTACTGAAGCTTTTTTATGCGAATACTTCAGTGATAAAGCTTCATTATTACATACATATTTGTTTTAATGTATCAAAAGTATTTAGGAGTCCAAATCTTGTGGATATGTAAGTTGGTTGTGTGTATATTAAATTTGATTGATCTTGTTTCTTATACTTTTTCAAGTTTTTGTTTTAGATGCATAAAATATGTAACTATTGAGATAGGAAATGTTTGATCACTATTTGTTTAAAAAAATAGGTGAGTCATTTATCTGTTCTAAAATTTTCCCAAATTAAGCTTTTAACTTATTTTTACTGTCATCTGTGAATGCAAGATCTGGGTAACTGTTTTTTTTTTAGATAAAGGTAAAAATGTTTCATATATATCTCATTGTTTCACATATACCTACATCTTTCTTTAACCGATAGACCTCAACATTGATTAAAGAAAAGTTATCTAGTTCTTGCATTGAATTCTGTATGATCTCAACTTCATGAATTTAAATAGAACTCAAAATATGCACGTTATCGTATTACCTAGTTCATACATTCAGGTAAGGATATGAAATAAGAATACATTGATTTTTTTTTGTACCTATGTCAGGATTTACTAAGACTTATAGGGCCAAAAATTCATTAAAATAAAAACACTAACTAAGAATAAGATGAGCAGTTACAGAAGCAGTACAAACCCAAATTATCCCTAGCTTCACAGTTGTATTGAAAAAGAGAGTTCTTACTGAGCATTAAACAAAATAGGTGTTGCTGTCCATTTTCTCCTAAAGATCTCAAAGCCTGTAGAGAGGATCAGGGGCAATATTAATGCAATGTAAATATTTTGATAAGGCCAAAGAAAAAAAAATGGATTGTTCCCTGTAACCCAACCGACCCTAAAATTACAATACAAGTATTCCATTCAAACCTTAAAGGTTTTTTTTTAGACTTTTTTAAAATTAAATTAAATTTAAAATCGATTAATATTTGTTAAGAGCTTGTCGAACTGGTTTCCTTCAGGCTGGAACACACAACATCAGTAATTTAGTCAAGGAGTGAATAAGCAGTTAAACCTGAAGAAAAATTATAAATTACATAAGTATATACACAGGATATTGACCCACAAAAATAAATATACCCAGGTATTTTTATTCACACCTCTGATCTTTAACTTCTCTGATCTTTTTGACACTGTGATCTTTAATGATCACACCTCTGATTAATTTTAAATCTTAACTTCAATACTCAGATTTCCTTTTGCGTATTTGCTAAAAATATTTAGCAAAAAAAAAACTTTTTCTACTTACCTACTCTAATATTTTTGCTCATGTTACAGGAAACAAACCTTTTTTTTATTTTGATAAGTAGTAGGGGCCAATACTGAAGTGGAATTCAGTAACCTCTGCTACTTAAGAGATCAGGGTTCCCACTGGTGCTTCCAAAGTGCTTCTAAGTGCTTATTTTGACCTTCCATTTCTAAGGGTCCTTAGAAGTGCTTATTTTGCATCAATAGTCCTTAGAAAGTGCTTATTTTCCTTTAAAAAAAAAATTCAGTTTTCAAATGACGATATTTTTTCACAATATTTCCAACCTCTTTTTAGCAGCTGATCAGCGATAAAACTGCTTACAAGTACGGTTTTAATGATAATTCAGGAACTGGCTTGCTAGAATGGCAACCCTTGATTCGCGAAATACAAATCGCCGATCGACTCTTGATGAGTACGTATCTTGATGAGCTCATAATACACTTTAAAAACTTGAAAACCCATGAAAATCGATCTGTTTTCGACTTATGAGTGTCTCTTGCAATGCCGAAATAGTTGTCCTGATAGAGGAAACTAGAATACAATCATCCAATGTTACTTAATTTTGTTTTATTCAGTTACCCGAGGGTGCAATGTTTTAAAATTTTATTATAACTATTGGGAATTGTATTTTTAAGTTTGTAGGTGAATCGAAAACAATATAAAAATAATTTATTTTAAATTAATACTGCTATCTGAGTGGTAATTTTTTTTTTAATCTAGCTTTTTTTTTTATGTTTTCAATTTTTTGTAACAATTATCCCAGGAAAAAAATAAATTGAAGATTTTCGGGGGTGATTCTGTTTTGTAAATTTGAAGCAATCGGTTATCAGTTCCAAAAGAAAACCAACCCACTGGTTTTTAAAAAAACATTGGAGGAAAAGATCGCAAAAACGTAAACCTTAGTGCTGGAGAACTGAGAATAGTCAGGGAATTTCAATAATCAGGAAAAGTCGTTTGAAAACTGGAAATTTCGGACTCTTATCGCATTTGGTTGCTGACCGAAAACGAAAGTAATTTTTCTATGCTTTATAATTTTTTTCTATTTGAATCCGGGTGACAAATACTCATTGGCCGACTGTGCTTGAACGTCACTTTCTTTTGTTATGCCATGCGCAATCTGTTTCCATTGTCAGCTAAGATGATTATTTTCAAATTAATTTTGTTTCATTAAAATGATGTTTGTAAGCATATCGTGTAGAAGCGGCTGGTGCACTTTAAATCTGTCGTGGCCAAAAGTCCCCACGTTGGGTTGGTGTGGAAGTTTGGAGAGTAGGGCACCAGCTCAGATGTCTCGTCATCTGACCGTGGTTCAAAATTATGTGGCTGAATGGCTTAGGCTGGGACTGTGGCAACTAGTTGAATATCTATTCAATAAAGTTGCATTTTATTTTTTTTACCTTTTTATAAATTTATCAAAGTTTTTTTTTTGCGTAACTCTTATGATCTGTTTTGGTTCACATAAAAATATTTTCTTGGAAACTCGTTCGGTTATCGATCCAGTCAAATTTGACTCTGACGTATGCAACTTACAATCCTTTTACATACTTTTAATAAATTTATAGTTTGCCACTAATTATAATTTATGAATGAATCTCGAAACAAACGAAGGTCATTCAAATGTGTTCTCTTTTTGGAGATTAAAAATTGTGGCATGGTTCCAAAGGCTGACGTCAAGCGGACACGTGAGGACAAGAAGTCTAAATTTTGATGTTTCTTTATTCCTTTGATTTATCGCAGTAGAATGAAGAATGGTGAAAAAAAACTATTTAATTCATTTTAAAATGTTCCAGATTGAATTTTAAATTTCTCCTCAACCGTAAAATTGGAAAAATTCGTCCTACCTGTGTGCAAATCTCATCACTGTAAGTGCCATAGATTTGTCAGGACTTCGCGGGCAGGAAACAAATAGACAGATAAACACTTCCTTTTATAATAGTATAGATACGTGCATACGTAAATGCCCACATATTAACTGCTGAATTTTGTAAAAATCAGACTGCTTTTTTTTTGAAAAATCTCATTTTTGTGTGGCCTTATTTGTTTATAATTTTTAGAAAATAGACTTGAATATTAAATTTTTTACATACTACTGTTCTTATAAGATTATCTAATCTGTAAGAGCATCCCCATTTAGTCGAAAGTTAGGTATTACATTGTGTAATACGGTTTCTATAATGTTTTATGTAAGTCCTTATAAAGTCCTTATTTTGTCTTAGAAAGTGCTTAGAAAGTCCTTATTTTTAGTTAGAAAAAAAGAGTGGGAACCCTAGAGATGTCAACAATTTTATATCTCCAAGACTTGTTATATTTATGTTGTGGGTCTTTCAGGTAGCTGGTGATCACAAATTTCATCCTGAATGTTTTAAATGTGATAACTGTAAGAATTACATTGAAGATGGGAAATCTTTTGCATTGGTTGAGAGGTCCCGATTATACTGGTAAGTGAAAATGGTCGTAATAACCTAAAATACAAACCATGTGTCATACGAGAATTAAATTATTTTTTAGGTATTATGTCTTTGTGATGGTGAGTTTAATATTTTTCAGTGCAGCCTGTTATAAGCAGCAAATGGCTCCACTATCCCAAAGATTACCGTTTGCTAATGAGCCTCACAGTATTAAACTTGTAGAGATCCCTGCTCATTCTGAGGAATCTAATAAGAAGGTCAAAATATCGGTTGGTTGCTGCCAGAACCAAAAGGTGCAACATGGATTTCATGAACTTCACATATCAGAGTTAGTAAGACTTTTGAATTAGATTTACTTCTCTCTGTACTTTCTTTTTGTTCATTTGTATATCTCTAATATTATAAAAGGAAGTGTTTGTTTCTCTGTTTGGGGCCGCAAAATCCTGACGATTCTATGGCACTTGCAACAGTGAGATTTGGCACACATGTAGTCCGAATTATTTGCAATTTTTGGGTTGCGGCTAATTTAAAATTCAATCTAGAAGATTTTTAAATGAATTTAATAGTTTTATTCTCCATCTCCTAGACCGTTAAAGATGGAGTAAAAATTTCAACGGATTTGAAACCTGCTGAAAATTTCTGTTTAGATTGATGCCTAAAAATAAGATTTTCTTTAAATAAATAATTTTTGAATTGAATATATGTTCAACGGATTTGAAATCTGCGGAAAATTTTACACCAGATTATTGCCTTACACCACTGTCACGGCCAACGCTGGGCTAGCTACGGCGTGGCTAGTGAAATATAATGCTGCTGGTGTCGTCCTGGCTCGTTGGGTTTGCACACTGTGCTAGCAACCTGCTTGATGTTTGTCTTGTGCTTGGCACAGCATAGCCAAATCTGGCACCTGTGCCATAAAACCCGATCAACAGTATAATGCTTTCTTTTACATTGTACACATTGAAAGAATTTCAGATAACTTTAAATTTATAACTTTATGAAGACAATATTATTTTTAGTTTTCTATTGTATTGTATTGTATGTTAATCCCATTGGTTATGGGGTCATTCCACATCAAATCAACCAGTAAAAAAATTATTTTAAACCTTGACGTTTTCAAAATGTATCATATTTAGTGATTGTGTTCTACTCATCAATATGACCAAAAATACCAAGTTTTAATTTTTTTGGACCTTTCGATTTTGAGTTATACATTTTTGAAAAATTCAAAAACACCAGTTTTTAGGAACGTTTTGATATATTTAAAAGCACGTAACTCAAAAACCGTTTGTCCTAGAAAGCTCAAATTTGTACCATTCTCTTTAGATTTACAAGGGCTTTAATTTAACATATAGCTTGGGTTTACCACATCAGTTTTTAAATTTTTTTTTTTTTAACTAAAAAATTTTTTTATTTTTTTTTAAACAAAAATCGGAGTTTTTAATTTTGATGAAAGAAATATATTTTATACTAAACCTCAATAGTAAGGTGTATACAAAGTTTCATGATGGTATTCCGATGGTATCATATTAAAATAATTTTTTATCTGAATCAAGACGTGTGAAAATTCTGTTAATTCGTGACTTGTTACCCTAGATAAAAATTAATCTCTTAACCAACACTATTGTATTTAAATTTCATTTACCCTATTTTATTTAAACAACAAATTCAACTTACTTTACATTCAAGGGACAGATTTTTTCTTCTTTTAGCACTTGAAATTAGTAAATGTGAGTTCTCTTCTTTGCCAAAACTTGTGCTGCTTCGGCCATCTCATCTGCTGGAATTCGGTAGGTTCTACCTGTTGCAGTGGTTGGATGTCATGTGCACAAAATATTGTTCATCGGCAGTGCTAAGGTATCTGCTCTCCTAGGATTTGTGTATGATAGCAATGGCCGTTTTGGGTGAAGAAAGGACACAAGAATTTCCTTTTCAACATTGTCTTTTGAGTCGACATGCGCTAACCATCACTCTTTATCGTAAGCACAAGCGACAAAACCCACAATTTCTTCAAATGGAATATCATCATCACCAGGCCCTATGTGTTTCTGAGTCATCAGAAAATGAGTAGATTTTGGTTTTGACCCTATTTAGATCTAGAGGAATGAAGACATGAAATTTATGGGTCCCTGAGACTGCCACAGCATTTTCAAAGAATGGTTTTAGAATCTTGTCTTTATTTATATACTCTTCATCGGTTACATAAAATAATGTGATGGATGGCAAATATTCACACTGAAAAAGCTGAAAAGGTGTTAGAATTTGGTTTTGTAATAAATTCTGGAGGCTGGCTTTAGCAGCAAGCCTTTTTACCATATCCCCTACTCCATCACAAATTCGCTTCCCATATGATGTGGCATAAAAGTGCCACAGCCTCAAGTCCATCAAAGTCCTCTTTGTGATAGTAAAGGTTCAGAAAATTCTTATGAATTATGCACTACGCAGCTGAACCATCTGGAAAATAGTACAGCTTTTTCAAATATCTAACTAATGATTTGGCTTATAATTTCTCAGACAGGATTAACTTTCTGGACTATGACTTTTCTGAAAAGCATTAACTACGACAGTATGTGTGTTGACACCAAATTTGAAAATGAGAAGGGAGTTTGTGATGAAGTAAGGGGTACAGCAAAAAGGCTTGCCGCCAAAGTCAGCCTCCAAAATCCATTAGATAACCAAATTCTAACACTTTTTCAGCAGGGTGTGAAAAGTTTGTTATCCATCAGATTTTTTTATATAACCGATGAAGAGTATATAAATGAAGAAAAGATTCTAAAACCATGATTTAAAAAAGCCGTGGCAGTCTTAGGGACCCATAAATTTCATGCCTTCATTCTTCTAGATCTAAATAGTGTCAAAACCAAAATCTACTCATTTTTTGATGACTCAGAAGCACATAAGGTACATATTATCCCTGGTAATGATGACATTCCATTTGAAGAAATTGTGGATTTTGTCCCTTGTGCTTACGATAAAGAGTGATGGTTGGCGTATGTTGACTCAAAAGACGATGTTGAAAAGGAAATTCTTGTGTCCTTTCTTCATCCAAAACGGCCATTGCTATCATACACAAATCCAGGAGAGCAGATACCTTAGCACTGCCGATGAGCAATATTTTGTGCACATGACATCCAACCACTGCAACAGGTAGAACCTACCGAGTTCCAGCAGATGAGATGGCCGAAGCAGCACAAGTTTTGGCAAAGAAGAGAACTCACATTTACTAATTTCAAGTGCTAAAAGAAGAAAAAATCTGTCCCTTGAATGTAAAGTAAGTTGAATTTGTTGTTTAAATAAAATAGGGTAAATGAAATTTAAATACAATAGTGTTGGTTAAGAGATTAATTTTTATCTAGGGTAACAAGTCACGAATTATAGTATTTTCACATGTCTTGATTCAGATAAAAAATTATTTTAATATGATACCATCGGAATACCTTCATGAAACTTTGTACACACCTTACTATTGAGGTTTAGTATAAAATATATTTCTTTCATCAAAATTAAAAATTCTAATTTTTGTTTTTTTACAAAAAAAAATTTTTTTAGTTAAAAAAAATATATAAAAACTGATGTGGTACACCCAAGCTATATGTTAAATTAAAGCCCTTGTAAATCTAAAGAGAATGGTACAAATTTGAGCTTTCTAGGACAAACGGTTTTTGAGTTACGTGCTTTTAAATATATCAAAACGTTCCTAAAAACTGGTGTTTTTGAATTTTTCAAAAATGTATAACTCAAAAACGAAAGGTCCAAAAAAATCAAAACTTGGTATTTTTTTATCTACTAAGCTAATACTATATCATGTAAAAAAATCATAAAGATCTGAAGACATCATGTTTTGACCATTGGTTGATTTGATGTGGAACGACCCTATGGTATAACCTAGACCAAGTTTAAAATGCCATGTTTTACAAACCACTGTGACCAACTCCTGTTTATCAACGAGCTGTCCCATGAAACACACTGATGTAATCTAAAACATCGGAAGGAGTTTCCAGGTTTTCAACAATTTTCGCATGTGCCAGGAAGATTGAAAATATATGTATAGGTCTTTGCCCAAATTACTAAGATGGATGTTGGCAGGGGTAGTAGACTCCAACCTTTTAGTTACAATAATAACAAATTTATTTTAAAAGGTGTGCATGCCTGCCAAGTAGAAATCTAATGCTGATGTCTGAAGTGTTGGCATTTTTGGAGCTGGTTACATTTATCACAGTGCACATCAGATTAAAACCAACCGACTCTTCCTTAGAACTTCTCAAAACACAAATTGGTTTTGCTCTTCCCAATTCAGAATTCCATATGCACAGTTAAAGTCATAATCAGATGAATAAAAACAGGCACATGAAAAGTTGCCAGTCCAATAAATATTAATGGAGAAAATTAAAATTAAGTATCATATTCTCAAGCTGCAAACAGGATAAGCCTCGGGCTATGGATGCCATTATGTTCAGTAGATTAAGAGGGGTCAATGTCGAGCAAAGCAAAGTTTAACACAGTGGATGCAAGAGTCCATGAACATATGGTTATTATGGGAAGTTTGGTGACAGGACTGAATTAGTCTTCTAGTCCTTCTGAACAGTTTATCAGATT
Organism: Metellina segmentata; assembly: GCA_947359465.1. Taxonomy (NCBI): domain Eukaryota; kingdom Metazoa; phylum Arthropoda; class Arachnida; order Araneae; family Tetragnathidae; genus Metellina; species Metellina segmentata. Next base: position 30,791,572 of record OX375881.1, read on the forward strand.
TTGCAAAATTGTAAGAACTGGATTCAGCATACTATTCAGTAGCGTTATAACAGTCAGCTGCCTCTATCATCTTGTGTAAGAAATTGGAGAGAAACTTCAGTTCTGGCTTTTACATTTGTCTTCTCAGTCTGAGAATGTTCCTTGCCCTGGCCAATTTCCAAATTTTTGAATTGAAAGTCCTATAATTTAATGGCCTACCAAAATCTTGCCCTCCGGTGTGCTTGCATTGTAAATAAGTATGCATGATAGCCATGCTCAGTCGCTAGGATTGATTTTTATGCTATGTTACATTATGAAGATATGTTCAACTTAGGATTTGAATTTCAGATAAGTTTGTTTATGTGATTATGGTTTCAATAAAATGTATTGGCCTCATTATAGGGAATAACTCTCGACTTATCCTTCTATGTTGGCCAATTTCAGTTCTCATTTAAATACTTAATACAGTGCATACAAAAAAGACAAAAGTCAAAAACCTAAATGTCTAGATACTCAATAAGTATGGCTGAAATGTTTAATTTATTTTGAACAATAAGTCTGTTTTGACAATAAGATGCTATGCTTAATCAAGATGTACTATATTTTGAGAATCGCATCCAACTTACTCATCTTGGAGAGTATACTATAAGAGCAATAGAAATAATTATTACAACGTAAAGTTTGTTTAAAATTTACACATTATGCATTTGTGTTTTTTTAGTAACCTATGATTTTAAAATGTAAAATTAACTTTACATTTTTACTTTTGTGATAAGAATGCTCTTATTTTCACTCTAACCACATCTTTGTTCATGTAATTTTAGTGTTGTTCTGAATAAAGATCTGATGTCATTGCATATTGGCGATCGCATTTTAGAGGTGAATGGTACTCCGCTGCAAAATCATTCCTTAGAAGAGGTGAGTTGTAGATTTTTACCTTCTCAGACACTTATTGCTTTATTTTCATCGGTTCTTTTCCTTTCATTGAATTAGTTATATATTTTTTTATTTTGTGTTTGTTTTGGGATGTGCACTAACTTTTTCTTAGCGTTCTGATTGATTTGAGTCACAGAATCTATTTGTTTCTTGCTTTTCCCCCCCCCCTTAGCTTTAAGACTTTTTGAAAGTGTAGAGATATTTAATTTTTATCATTTATGCAATTTTTTGTTTATTACTGTTTAATTTTGTTTCGTCAGAATCAGTGGGGATGACTTTTTTAAAGCACTAAAGGGTTCCGCCCCCTACTTGCTTACGCTCGCCAAACCATAGTGATTTCTACACAATTCTATTTGGTTTGCTTCTTAAACCAACACTCTTTTCGCAAGCATCTTGGTGAGGGTCAGGTGTAAATGTGTTTTAGCTTCACAAACCAACACATCAAATAACGGCGCATCGGGGAAAAAAACCATTCTCCATCTTGTTCCCTTTATAATTTTGAACAAACCATATTAATTTTGTAATTTTCTGATGCGTACTTTCTTGTGAAACAGTCTGAGAATCAAGTGAAAAAAATCAAGTTTCTAATCCTGCACCAGCGAAACTATCTTAATAATTCGTATATTCCTGATTAGACTTTTTGGGCCATGATATCACATCAAAATGGAATCGTATTTCTCAAACACAATCAAGCTCAAATTTGTATGGAAAAAAATATAAAAGTTACAATTTAAAAATTATTTATTTGAAGAAAAGGATGTTTTTAGTTATCGATCTAATGTGAAATTTTCCGCAGATTTCAAATCCGTTGAAATTTGTCATCTATCTTTAACGAATTAGGGGACAGAAAAAAGAACTACATAACTCCAGTTAAAACTTTTTGTTTGTTTCGTTCTTCAAACAGAAACACGGAAAAAAATAAATTTAGAATCTGCCATCTCTTTATGGTGTTGCCATTCTAAGGAAAACATTAACAATAATAATTAAATTCCATTATTCATTTTAAAATGTTCTAGATTGAATTTTAAAATTTGGTGCTACCCAAAAATGCAAACAATTCTGACTACCTGTGTGCCAAATCCCATTACTGTAAGTGCCATAGATTCGTCAGGACTTTGATCACAGAAAACAGACAGAAAAAAAACCAGACAAACACTTCCTTTTATAATAGAGATAAATTTGTCACAGGTAACACTGGGTACTGCTAATTTTTAATATAATGGGATAGGTTGGTACGTAAACAAAGCATTTCCACAACTAGCATCTTTAGCACAGATCCAGGTTCCAAGTTTTTCGTACTCTGCCATAAGCAGTAGCAGTGGAAATTAGTAAGTGGGTGCAAAATCACCCACAACAATTGCTATTTATGCTTTGGGGTTTGGCTGTCCTGCTAATGACCTTTCACCCCTATTCAAAAATCAACTGACCTAAGGTTGACTGCCTTTTCGTAGGAGTCACACTATAATGACAGTGTTTTCAAGCTAGTGTTGCTCAGAATTCAAAGTGTATCCTGATCCCCAAACACATGTCTGTTTTTCACAGAGGATTGCTAGCTAATAAATCTCCAGAACAAATGTGAAAAAAATTATCTTATATGTTGTTTTGCACTCTCCATGCACTTCTGAAATAAGTTACACAATTGTAGGAGGTTACAGATTGGATTTTTAGGAGGGTGAATGGTAAACAAACTACCACTACTACCCATAGTCCCCAAAACCTCATTTGACTCATCCTCACTCAAAATGCACGAGCCCTATTTCTATAGACTGCCATTACCTAAACCTTGTGTTGTAGCAGTTCTTGTGGTAGACAAGCAATACAAATAGCTTAAGTACGATTGCAATCTGCTGTATGAGCTAGTATGCAATCAACTGGTAATACTTTACAAACTTATAACAATTGTTAATGAATGACAATAGCCTGTTGTGTTGCACCAGTGTGATGTTAATTAACTACCTACCTAATATTTTGGTTTCTTTGTGGTTTCTGTGTCCCCTTAAGGGGTGACCATTGACACTCGACTTTCTGTTCCTAATTTCTAACCCTGCTACCATTGTCATAATTAGTACCATTTGTTGGACTGTGCGAGCTCAAGTTTGCGGTTGATGTTTCAATTTGTTTTCATTTTAATATTTACTATGTACACAGCTTTCACATACAACTTTGATTTTATCTTTAACCAGAATTGAAATTCTGATTTGGAAGAATGATAAAGGCAAATTTTCGAAACATATTTCGTCAGTTTCAGAACGGTCAATGTCCTGTAAATAGGCAGTTTTAATAAATGTCTTTTTTGATTTTGTAGTTTTAAATTCCAGTGTAGCTTCCAAATGCACTACTTCACAATACTGTCCACTTTCGAAATTTGTAAGGCACTTGGTTCCTTGCATATAATCAAGCATTTTAAATTCCACAAGAAAGCTACATGCACAAAAATATTAAAATTAATTTAAACATCAATCACAAGCTCGAACTTGCACACTTTACCATTCTATAGCTTAAAATGTTCTGTTTTTATACGAGGTTTCCATTTTCTATATTTTTAGGAATTCTCTATTTTTATTTGGGTTGTTCAGTTTCTGTAGCCACTGGCCATAGTACTAATTTGTTTGCTTTTTCAGATCAAAAAATTAATCCAGACTCGTGATAAACCAGTTCAGTTAACTGTTGAACATGAGCCTGCTGTGCTCATTCGTTCTCGATCCATGAACTTCTCCTCTCATCTGGATACATCTCAGTTCCTATCTACTAACCAATATGTGTTACCCAAGTGCTCTTTATCACACAGACCTGCTAAACAAAGTCTGCGCAGGTCATCCTCACTGCCACGCTCTTTTATCAGGTATTGTATTATTTAGGTCATGTTTATGCTGCATTTTTTGTATTGTTTAATCAGTTGGGCAATAACATCTACTTTATCTCTATATTAAAAAAAAGCTGTCGACACAGGATTGAAAAGTCATGTTTTTTTCTAGATTCTTAAACAGAAGGTACGGATCTGAAAATTACAAAATTGGCATGGTTTGTTCAAAATTGTACAAAGAACAAGACAAATGAAATTTTTTTTTCCAATGCGGGTATTAGTTTAGGGTTTATTAATTTTTTTTTTATCCAATGGCGGGTATTGTTGATTTGTAATCATTTTGCCACTACAAGGCCAGAAGTGATGGCCACTTGTAAAAAAGCACTCAATGGGTGACCATCATTACCCCTAACAAAGAACAGTACAATTTACATCCATGCCCTGACCCTGGATTTGAACCAGGTGCCTTCCGATCCAGAGACCAACACCTTAACCACTAGACTGGTTGGAAAGTTGAAAGAGCGAAGTTTCTAATGCGAGTGAGCAAAAGACGGTACAAGTTTTCAGTCTTCAGCCGTGATTTTTTATTTTAGAGTACCTCTAAATGTGAATTTTTGCTGGACGACGAGTTTTTTTAGACATTTGAATTTGGTTCCTTATAACATTTTTTTTAATAGGGAAAAATCTGGACATTTTTGTTATTGTTTTTTAAAACTGCCATATCTATATCTTATTACTATTAGATTTTAAATTTGAAAATATCACAGGGAACCTTAGAATGTCCTCTTTCTTACAGTGGAATTATTTTTTAAATTGGTTAATAAATAAATTAGATGTTATCAAAAGTTGGTCGTACAAATTTCGTAATATTGGCGAGCAGGAAGCGAAGCCCCCTTTTCTTGAAAATAATTTCATATCATGCATCTAACCAATGTGAGACAATTGAGTAACTGGAAGGAACATCCTCTTCTGGTGGTCTGTTTACACTGAACATTCCTTTCATATCTACTTCTAGGAATTTCAAGTCCTCAAAGGGGCAACAACCAGACTTTACAAGAACACGTTCTTTTCGTGTACAACCAAAGAATCAGCAAATATTTCGCCCCTCCGACTTAGTTTTAGGAAAGTTGCTTGGAAGAGGATTTTTCGGTCAAGCATTCCTTGTAAGTACTTGTGATCTGTTTAAAAATTCAAATGTTTTCACACTTGAATGTAGGCACGCCTTACTTAAAACTGAGTACAGTTCCTACGACTAGGCCGTTAAGGTAACTGGTTAATGTGCAAAGACCTGAATTGTTTTTCGTTCTGAGCCAAAAAAGTTTGGACCCATTGACAGTGTAGATAACTAGTTTGTTTTAGGGACTATCCAGAACTTGGGCACTGCTGAGTAATAACAGGAAATATCAGGTGCAGGGTAAGCAAGACAACGAAACATGCAATGAAAACATTCTCTCATTTGATTTGTCAAGGTCAATGCTGCCTGGATTTTTAGTGTCTGGAGCAGAACTGGGTTACATGCGAAATACCCTATTTGATTGCATTCTATCCACGGTCAGTATTGGAACCGGCTTTTTTTGGCATAGTTTTTGAAATGGTCTAAGACTAAGAAAGGAAATTCTGTGGAGAGGTGGTCATAAGTCAAAGTGATCATCAAACAGGAGGTCATTAAATGAGGAGTGTAGTATAGCTTTGATGAAAAGGCAGTCGAGTTTCGATCAGCCGATTTTTTTAATAGGTTTTTTAGCTAATGGCGGGCACTTATGAATCTATCATTGGCCAACTATATAGCCATAATCGAAGGCCATTTGTAAAGGTTCACCCAGTGGGTGGCCATAACCCCCTATCTAAGGACATCACATTTTACGTCCATGCCCTGACCCCGGATTCGAACCAGGAACCTTCCAATCCAGAGGCCAACACCTTAACCACTAGACCAATTGTGGTCGCCGATATATATATATTTTAATTAGTGTGAAAGGTTGTATAGTTAGTTGGATGTTTTGGTCTTTGTAGGGCAAGGACCACATTTGGTAAAGCTGCACAAAGCACAAGACAGCGTCAGGTAAAATATGCTATGAAAGGAAAAAGATATTTGGGAACCGTAGGAGGGATGAAAGCAGAAAAGATTGCTTGGGATTATTAACACAGGAGCATTACCCGTTTTTATTAAAGTCAATAAAAAAAAAACCATGGGAAAAGAAAAGACTTGAGTACCTCAAAGGTCATCAGAAGAAGGGTTGTCAGTTTGCAGAAGCAAATGGCTGATGGTAGTTTTCATCTGTCATCAGCATTAAACAATAAACTAAGAACCAGAATTGACTTAAAAGATTTGAGTTGTGGAAGTGCTTTGTTATTCATTCCAACTTATCACCTTGTTTAAAGAATAGACTCATCCCTAACCATGTGACTTACTTCCTTTTCACAGTAGCCTGACTACACCTGCATGTGTCAAACGGTTAGGAGTATGAAGTGCTATTTTTAAAGCTGAAATAGATATACATACTATTTCTACTTACAGGTGACTCATCGACACACTGGACAAGAAATGGTGATGAAGGAGATTTATCGATTAGATGAAGAAGCCCAGCAAAATTTTGTGAAAGAGATAGCTGTCCTTCGATCTTTACAGCACAGGAATGTCTTGCGCTTTGTTGGAGTTTTGTATAAAGATAAGAAATTGCACCTCCTAACAGAATACATATCAGGTGGTACTCTGCAAGATTTTATTCATGATTTGTCCATTGACATGTCTTGGTTACAACGTATCAATTTCTCCAAAGATATTGCTGCTGGTATGGTGAGTATATTCATTTCGTGTCACTTATAATGATTTCATTCTTATGTTTTGAATGATTTAGCAAGATTTTTATTTGAGTTGGGAAACAATTTGCAAAAGTTGGCACTTTTCCCTTTCCGACTTCATTTTTTAAAACATAATTTGAATTTTCTGTTTTAGGCTTACTTGCATTCCAAGAACATAATTCATAGAGATCTAAATTCTAACAACTGCTTAGTTAGAAAGGTAAGTTATTTAATTTCTTATTAATTTTCATATGGGAAAAATATAAAAGTTACAATTTAAAAATTATTTGTTTAAAGAAAATCGTTTTTAGTTATCGATCTAATGTGAAATTTTCCGCAGATTTCAAATCCGTAAAAAATTTTACTCTATCTTTAACGATCTAGGAGATAGAAAAAGAACTACATAACTACAATTAAAACTTTCTTTCTTTTTTTTCATCGGCTGAAATTGTTCCTCTGCAAAATCAAACGGAAACGAAAAAAATAAATTCAGAATCTGTCATCTCTTTATGCAGTTGCAATTCTAAGGAAAACAATAAAAATTAAATATGTCATTAAATTAATTTTTAAAGGTTCCAGATTAAATTTTAAAATTCTTGCTTCTCACAAAAATTGCAAAAAATTCGTTCTAGCTGTTCTAAATCTCATTGCTGTAGCATGCATAGATTCGTCAGGACAGTTCACACATACAAACACTTCTTTTTATAATAGTAGAGATTTATTTTACTTTGTTAATTCTGCAGAATTCATTTGTTATACAGTAACACCATATTTACTACTGATTCTTATTCTTACTACCATCACTATTGTTTTCCAATTGTTTGAGTTTTCATTTGTATGAATTTTATTTTAAAGAGTAAACTGTATTTGTTTATGAAATACAGTAAAATTTATATCAAATTTTAGTTAGCAATCAATTTGACTTTTTATATCTTGTGTTATACATCTAGGTTTTAGTTTCTTTTTAAGTCTTAGGCATCTAATACAAATATTCATTTGATGTGAAAAATAAATCAACTTATTGGTGTGTAATTTTTTTAGGATAAAAGTGTCGTTGTTGCTGATTTTGGATTAGCGAGAGTCATGTTGGACAAGCAGTTAAGCAGCAGGAAGCAAAATGGGGGAAGCACCCGTCGTCCAGAAAGAAAGAAGCGGTACACTGTTGTCGGAAATCCTTATTGGATGGCACCAGAAATGATGACCCATAAAAAATATGATGAGCGGGTGGATATATTTTCATTCGGAATCATTTTATGTGAGGTAATTGGGCTTTCTTTTCATTTTATATCTATTAAATTGTATTATTTTGTTAATTTTAGATGCCTAACAATATGCAATGTGTACTTTTTTATTTGGAATAAAATGGTTTAGAATTCTAAAACAAAAATGAATTATTCTAAAAATGTCCGGAAAAATTAAATCTCTCCTGTAAAGTTTCGGAAAGAAGCTGCTATACAACTTTCATTATTTAATGTATATTTTTTGTCTTTGAAAGTGCCCCCAATGGCTCATGTGTTTCCACAATAAATTTTTCATTTTTACTTTAATTTTATCATTTTGTTGCCATTATTTCCAAAAACATTTTATTTCAATTCCATACATACTATAAACTGAGGAGCCATCATGACTGGGTATGTCCTCTGTACTAGAAACTTGCTAGTTTCAGGTGGTTCAGGCTCAATTTCTGTATTTCCCCTGGTGTATTTGTCTTCTGTGTAAAACTTTCCTTTTGTGTATGTCTATTACTTGGGCCTGCATGTCTTGTGTTTGGCACAGCATGGCCAAATATGGTCCTCGCCTGATAAATCCAATAAACCAACCGTTACTGAATGTCCTTCAATTCTGTGAAGTCTTATGGAACTAAAGTTACCCCTCAATAAATTACCTTTTCTTTTGACTAACCTGTGTATTAGAGATATCGAAACAAGGTCTTTTGTATGAAGTGGAACTCAGAAAAGATGGACGTAAATGATATGTTGCACTCTTTTCTGCCAACTGAAATTGTTCTTGTCTATAAGTACACTCTTTACTATTGTCTACATTCTCCTGATCAAGCAGCAAGAATGATCTTAAGATCTTTCAGAATCGAGGGTTTTTTCTTGACCTTTCAGTTTTAAAGGAATATATTGAGATTTCCTTAACTGCTCAATATCTGTTTTGGTGTAGTGAAGTCTCATTTACAAAATTCTATTTCAATTTGATAAATAAGCTCAGTTTCACAGAATGTCAGTAAATTTATGAAATTACTTCAAATATATAGAAAATTTTATTATGAATCGACCACCTCAATTTTTGTTTAATCTAATTTCCTATATTATTAAACTTTGTAAACGATCTTGGTCGATTCTTATACCATCTCGGACAAAAATGCCTCTGCGCTACTTTATTTAATAGCCTTAGCTTTACACAGTCTATTGTGACATTGTTTCAACAAACTTTTGCAGTGTCAATACTTCATTTTAACCAAATTAAAATGAACTAGTGACCAAGATCTTTGATCACAAATGTGAGCTTTGAAAATTTCTCTTTTACTTACTTCACAAACCATTTTCACATATGTCCCATAAGTGATAATTCACATACTGCCACAATTACAGTTAATGGCTGAACTGTCTGTAGAACATGTTATAAATACTGCCAGCTACTACAGAATGTCTGGTGGTTTCTCATTTTTGTAACATAACACTTTACAGATTGTAAAAGTTTTTTTTTCTTCTGTTTTTTAATTAGATTTGTTTAAGGTAGAAGGATTTTTTTTTTGCAGCACAATCAATATCATGTTTTATCATGCAATGATATTAGTACATATTCAGCAATGCAGTGAATGTGAGAAAGTGTTGTAGGGAAAATTATGACTTGGGATGCAGCAGATGAGTGATGAAAATTCGTATTCTGTGATAGTTTGCATGTTATATTTCTTAGCAATCATTTGTTTACAGTTTAGATTTTTTATTAAAATCAGCATTATTTCCTCTTGTTTTGAAGGGTTCACTTGCATAATTCCAACCTCTATGACTTACCAGTTTTGACCTTAATTAATATTATCTTAGGATTCTTTTAGCCAATAGATACAATTATTTATTTGTTATGAGTGTTGTAGGGGGAAAACTATACTATGCTACTCACGAAACTTGTAATTCTCAGAGGGTTAAAACAGATGCTATCAATTTATTATCCCCTTTCATGGTGTTAATTTATGCTGCCCAAAAATAAACTGCATGACTTTAAAAGTTTGATTACTTTATGTTAATGAATTTGTTTAAATGAATTAAATACTTTTTTCTATTCATAATTGCTTTGTTCGTTGTATAATTGACTAAGATGTGTGTATTTTCATGCTTTCATAAGTTGTATATTGTATACTCTGGATTAGTTCAAAGGTAAGCTTGAACATATGTCAGCCTTTTTCTTTAGATTTATTTTAATGTATAAAAAACTGCTATTTCTCTCTCCCTATGAAAATTCCGTATGAATCCCAACAAGCAATGCATTCAAAAATCAATTGGCATGATTTGAACAGGGATTTTAAGGGTTCCGTGATTAATTTGAGCAGACAAGCTCTGCGTCCTTTCTTTATCAAATTCAGGTCTGCGTTCTTTCTTTATCAAGAGAGGTCAGGAATCCTGGTCACTCCTCCCGTTTCTTGTTTATAAAGAGGGACTGTTACCTCAAAGGGGTCCTTGGACAACCCTTAACCTTTTGACTTCAGCTAGAGATACCACTGGGACAGTGGTATCACACAATGATCGATGGGGCAGGGCTTCGAACAAAAGGACTTGCCCTCTTGAAGGTCGGTCGATGACAGCTCTCAAATGGTGATCAATGTCAGCAGTCACTTCAAAGGGGAGGAAACTCTAATGGTTCAACTGTTTCAACGACCTTGATCTAAAGGCTAACCCTCTAAGACATTCACATGTAATTCCACCTTGCAATCTGTGGTCTTCCCTAGGTGACTTCCAACCAGTTTCGACTTGGCAAATAGAATATTTCATAAGTCTTTCAACTAATGTTGTGTGACCTCCACGAAAAGACAATTTAGCATTAAATTAATGGACTGGCGTCTGGGGGTAAATGTGAAAATTAACAGTCGCCACAAGGAGACTGAATGTTTGAAAGTGGGGACTAAAATATTTTGCTACTTTCGCCGCACTTTCCTAAAAACTTTAGTTTATATGTTAAAACCTCCGGTTTTACGTTTTTTATTCTTCCGAGAACCGTAAAAAAAAATAATTAATAATAAGTAAGGAGAAAAAAACCATGTGAACATAAACATGGAAAATAGTATTTGGAATTTAGGGGAGTAAATGCAGACACTTGGGGCAGGAAAATGCAAAGCAATCTAGAGAAAGAAGGCTGAAGATAAGTACTTGCATGTGCACATGACCTGGGGTATTTCCATAGTGCTGGTATGCTTACTTAGTGTCGGTATTAAAACAGCTGGAAATAGGACCTTAATTTATAATTAAACGTTCTTTTGTGAAACTTTGAGATTTTATTGACAAATGTAAAGTCACTTATGCAGCCGTATTTTATAGATTATTGGCAGGGTTCCTGCAGATCCAGACTATCTCCCCCGCAGTTCTGACTTTGGACTGAATGTTCCTGCATTTAAAGAAAAATTTTGTGATGGATGTCCAGAGTCCTTCTCTGAAATAGCCTTCAGATGCTGTGATATATTTCCCGAGAAAAGGTACTGGGTTCAAACCTTGATATTTCTGATAACGTTTTTCTGAAAAAATAGTTATATATGATGCATTCTGTTATGTTTAAAACTGCTATCTAAATGTTGTGTTCTGTGAGTTATATTCTTGTGTATGGAATGTTTATTTCCATTTTAATGAATATTTAGTATTTATTATAAATTATTTAATTTATTCCTCTGAAAAAAAGGGGGGTTGTCATGGCTCAGTACATTTATCCACTGCTCTTGCAACCTGTGAGTTGTAGGCGGCACAGATGAGATTCTTCCCTGTGTGTGTGTGTATTACTTCACATGTTGTCCGTCTTCTGTTTGGTGCAGCTAAGCCACTTGCACCATAAAAACTCAATGCAATCAATCTCTGAAAAAGGGTTCTTGAAAGTATTAAATCGAATATATTTTACATAACATTGAACAACAGTGGAAACTTTATTTTATTAACTTAAATGTAACAAATTTTATCCGTTGTAATGAAAATTAGTAACAAAACTGTTATCCAACTGTGTAATAGTGAATTAACAAATCACTGACAGGCTCCCGAGTTTGATCTCATTTTATTTTATTGCTAATGTTAACAAGCAATGCATTCCAGATCAACGATCTGTGATTTGAATTTGATGCAGAACATACAACTGTTGTATCAATAAAATTAACTGAGTAATATGAATTAATTTTGTAACAATATTTGCAAATTCATTTATGAAGAAAGAAAAACATTTTGAAGTGTGGCATCACACTTTAAGACTAAGCTTCTCAAATGGCTATGGCTTTGGGGACAAGCTGTCAGGGTTCGTACGCTCCTTGAAAACTCCTTGAAAACGATTTTCATTTTCAAGCACTATGGAAACTCCTTGAATTTGGGGTTGGACTCCTTAAAACTCCTTAATTTTCATTTTTGAACATTTCTGTAAAACATTTATCTCCAGATAAAAATGCTTACAGTCCGTAGCCATTTTCGTTTTCGAAATAAAAAAATTCGTTTCTTCCGTTTTCCAAAGAACCGTTTTCTTCCACGTGGGTCATACCAAAACATCATCCCATTCATCATGACCTTCACTCCGCCCCTTAGCGTAGCGAATCTCTTATCGCTTCGAAAAGTTATGGCCCTCGTTGTATGCCAGTCAATCAATAGAATAAACAACGAATGCCTTACTGTAGTTGCATTCCAGCTACCAATGAAAGGGGATTCTTCGAAAAACAAACATCGATGAGTTCAAGGACGAGGGTATAGGTAAGGTTTAGTTAGATTTGTAGTCATTTCTTAAATTGTTCATGTACAAGCTGTGCTTCGATTTTTAACTCAAAATGCCTCCCAACGGGAAATGCGTTTTCAATATCGCATGGTTAGAAAAAGAAGAATATAAGGACTGGATTACGCAAGGCCCTGATCGGTACAGAGCCAAATGTTGCGTTTGCTTGAAGATTTTCGATATTTCATCCATGGGGGAATCTGCTATCAAGTCTCATATGAAAGGTATGTAACTTTTTTTCAAACTTTCTTTACCTTATGTGTTTCTAGGGTCATACGAAAAAACGGGTCTGAAAAAATTCTTACATTAATTCCTATAATAAATTTTTGTTTCGTTAACTGAATTTTACGGACCCGGGTTTTTACGCGACACCGCTTCGGTCACTGTCGAGGTTACCGGAACAGTTCTTACGGCCCTCGTCGGCTATAGAACGTTTAAGAAAAATTATATTCCACAGCTAAATCTCACTTATACGCGGGTGCTTGGGACCATAGAAATAGCGCGCATAAATGAAAAACTGCAAAATAGAGCTCAAAAGTAATGAAAAAAACATTACTCTGCAGGGATGAGTTTTTCCGCCCTATGGCGGTTTTCTGCGTTTTGATTTTTTATAAAATTAAGAATTCCGCTTCTTCAATGAAAATTTCGCTTTTTGTAATCCTGAAAAAAATTATTTTTTCACCCTCCTTCTATTCCACAGGAAAAAAACTTCCGCCATTTCTAATTATACTTACACTCGTTTTCCAAAAGGCGATCTTCATTTCCGCATTTAGTCACATAGAACAAAGTTTTTCTGTGTGTTCTTGCCGGGAAAATCATATCAGTAGATAATTATTAATTTGGCAGTTCTATTTCCTTAAAGAAATAAACAACGTAACGAAAATATCCCGTAGCGATTCGGAAAACGAAACAAAAGTTAAGAAATTTAGTTAGTTTTCGAGAGGGGGATGATTTTTGGAAGGGGGTAGCACATTAATTTACGATATTCAAAAGCGTCGTCGTCAAAATATGCATTTTTTCTAAAACGGATAAAAAATTCAGGAATTTTCGAAATCCGGATCGATGTCCCCGACCTTGCCTGATAAAGGAACCGGAACGAAAACCCATCATTTTCGGCAGGAAAACACATTTTTGTTTTGTAAAGTATGGATTTCGGCGATATTTGGTCAAAATTTACCAAATTTTTCCATTTGAATTTTTTGGAATATTTGGCTTACATTTTGCAATTTAGGATACTTTTCATGTAGCCCCGGCTTATTAAGAAGATGGGACGATCGTAACACATCATTTTGCCGATCGCTATGCTGGGAAAGCAACTATTATCTTTATATGAAAATCAAAGATTTTCCCCTACAATTTTTGGAATATTTTATTTTCCGCTTTTTTGTTTTTCACCAAACTCATCCCTGTACTCTGTTAAAAAATAATTTGCTTTATGTTTTGTATAGAGATACGAAATTTAATTGAGAATAAGTTTAAAATTTTTTTTTATTTATTACAACAATTTTTTTAAGAATGCGGAGGAATTTTTTTTCTTTATTTTTTTGGCAATTAAAAAATTTTTACCTTTAAATACTGAGAACTTGCCGCGTTGTAGCGGTCGTAGGGACTTTAAATTGGGAGTATTGTCTTTCTTCTCTAGGATAGGAATAGAAAACAAAAATGACACAAGTGCTGTTGAGTAATTCCTATCTGAGATTAGTGGGTTTTCATTTGTTAACAAAATATATTGAATTCTAAAAAAAATTTAATAAAATCTCAAATTTTGGTTTTAAGGACTGAAAAATATATTTGGCTTATTAAAATTATAATAAAATATAATTATTTCATCTTAAAATGAGCATACTTTTCTTTTAACATTATATTTCTTTTAATAATCCATTTATGAAAATTTAAGTGGAAAAAAACTTAATTATTAATTTCCCTTTTTTATAATTCCAATTGTTTCATTATATTGTTTTTAACAATTTTATACTAAAACTTTTTATAAATATGTAAGTAAAAAATATATAAGCAATGTTTTTTGTTCATTAAATTAAAAATGTTTTTAATACTGATTAGAATACCACATATTAATTAATATACATGGCATCTCTCTATAGTATTGCGCAAGATTAAATTTAGTTATTTGTTTTTTTTAGTACAATCAAACTGCTAGTAAGATATTTTAAAATTTTTACAATTATTTTCTAATGACATTTTTTCATTGTAGGTCAAAAACACAATAACTTGCTTAAAGCCAAGCAAAACAAGACAATTTCCATTACTGAATATATGACTTCATCAGATACTTCAAATCAGTCTGGTTCAAATGTGGAGACCTTTTCTACAGCAAGTGCACAGATGGATTCATTTGCTGTTAAAAAAAATGTTCTGGATGTAGAAATTTTATGGGTTTTAAAATGTGTTGAAAACCATTATTCGTTCCACTCATGTAAAGATTTAGGGGATTTGTATAGGAAAATGTTTCCTGATAGCTCCATAGCTAAGCAGTTTACTTGTGGGGAATCTAAGGCAAGATATTTATGTCATTTTGGCATTGCACCTTACTGTGAAAGTGTAATGAATAAATACCTAAAAGATATCACACATTACTGTTTGATGAAACACTTAACATCACCAACCAAAAGAAGCAGATGGATGTACACATCCGGTATTGGAATCCTGACGATAACAGGGTAAGGACTCAGTACTTAACTTCAATATTTTTGGGTCATTCTACTTCTGAGGATTTGCTGAAAGCTTTTTACGAGGCTACATCGAAGATAGATCTGAAAAATTACAAGAAAGTTTAGGGAAAGAATTCAATGTGCAGTGTGTAACTGTAGGCAGCTGTGGGCTGCATATAATTAATAATTCATTAAAAAAAGGAGTTTCTTCCACTCAGTGGAATATTACAGAAATTTTAAATGCATTGTATTGGTATTTCAAAGATTCTCCAGCTAGAAGAGATGATTATATGAAAGTATCTGATACAAAAAAATTTCCTATAAAGTTTTGCAACCACAGGTGGCTGGAAAACTGCCCGGCTACTGAAAGAGCTTTGGAGATATGGAATGATGTAATTAAATATTTCACTGAAATTGAAAAGGGGGTCTTTCCAAAAGCTACGTGCAAATCGTTTTCAGTGATTTTGGAGGCTGTAAAAGATCCATCTTTTGAAATCAAATTCAATGTATTCCTCTCTGTTGCAAAATTAATTGCACCTTTTCTGGAACTTTACCAGACAGATAAACCTATGCTTCCCTTTTTGGGCCAGGATATTTTGAAAGTTGTTTGCAATTTACTGAAATTTTTCAAAGTAATTAAACCTGCAAGCATGGAAGAAATTTCATCAGAGAAGAAGTTGAGTGAATTTGATTTTGACGATTCATCTCTTCATGAATCTAAACATAAAATAAGTTTAGGATTCACTGCTGATAAGATGTCAAAGGAAAAAATTTTTAAGAAAAAGATAACAGAAGGAAATGCTCTTCTGTTGAAAAATGATTGTAAAAATCTAGTCATTAATTTAATACAACATTTAATGGAAAAGTGCCCAATTACCTACTCACTTGTAAGAAATGTATCATGCATTAATCCTAATTATATGATAAAATCAAAAGAGAAGTCACAAAAGAAAATGAAAAGTGGTCTGACATATTTTTCCCAAAAGAAACAAATTTCTGATGAAAAGGGGGAAAAAATTCTTCTGTTATATCTTGAATTTTTAGAAGATATAAAAAAGAACCTCTCGGCGGAATTCAAGAATTGTAATCCCAAAACAATGTGTCTTGATGAATTCTATTATTCCTTTTTAAAGGAGGAAAAGTATGGAGACCTGTTGGACTTCTTTAAGATGCTCCTGATACTGTCACATGGCCAGGCATCAGTAGAAAGAGGGTTTTCAGTCAATAAATCTATTGAAGTGGAAAATTTAAAGGATGAATCCTATATTGCTCAAAGAAAAATTCACGATTTTTTAAAAATCCATGGCGGTGCTAAGAATGTTAACATAACAAAGGAACTAAGGCTATCTGCTTCCGCAGCAAGGGGCAAATATCAAGATTTTTTGGAAACACAAAAACGTAACCAAAACAAAGGGGTAGGAGTCAAAAGGAAATTGATTGAGGAAGAAATAGATTATTTGGAACAAAAAAGATGTTGTCTCCAGAAAGATATTGTGGATAATGAAAAAGAAGCAGATGAGCTTGCTCAGAAAGGAGAGGCAAAAAGAGACATTTCTTTTTTTATTAAGTCAAACAGCCTCAGAAAATCCATTAAAGAAAAAAACATTACACTAGATGAAATTGCTGTACAAATAACTGCAAAAAAAGCAGATATAAAAAATTTGTAACCTTTTTTTTAATTAAACTATGTATGAAAATTATTGAGTTTGTTATTTTTTTATCAATGCACTTAATGAGGTTTTATGGTAAGATGTTATAATTAACCTCTAACAATTAAAAGTGTGTTAGAGGTTAATTGTACTTAAATTTTAAGTAAGGTATTTTAAATATTTTTTAAACTAGTCTACTTTTAAATTTGTTGCAAAGCATGATTTATGTAAAAACGTACTCCATGAAATTTTAAAAATCACTCCTTGAAAACTCCTTGATTTTGATTTGTGAAAATTTGTATGAACCCTGGCTGTGGGTTCGAATTGCATTCAAGGCATGGATGTTTGAAGTGGTTTGGAATCCACTTTAAGCTGCATATCTTGGTTTAATTAACCCCAGTGTAGCATAAAATTAACAAAGAGCAACAAGCACAAATTAGCTCCGGTTTATTGCAAACAGTGTTTGGCTGTAACCAAAAACATTTTCTGATATAATTTTTCATAAATGCATTATGACACAAAAGCAAAATTTAATTTAGAGGACTCCAAGCATACACAGTATCAATCTAGTTTAGTGACTGAGAAAAAATTGTGAGCGAAAAATCCCATTCCCAATTTGACCAAATGTGAGTTAAAGAAAACAAGTCCACCTATCCTTAAAAATATTATGCAAAATTTTATTTTGTTTTAATTATGATTAAGATTTTTTTTATCTGTTTAAAATTATTAAAATAAGTATCGGCTTTAAGTTAAGTGTTAATAACAAGCTTTATTTACACATATTTTCAAAATATTTCATTTACGTTCAATGAACTAAGTTATGCTCTAAGAGAGATATTTAAGAAGTTATGCTTGAAAAAATAAGAAGGTGCAATACTTTTGTATACTAAATTATTTGTAAGGGTTTGAAAGGTGCATAAGGTATGATAACTGCTGCTTTAAGGTTTGTAAGTCTCTTATTTTGTATTCAAATTACTCTTTTCTGCCGTGCCACAAATTCTTATTTGGTATTCCCCCAACTTCTTTTTTACTTCTAATGCAGATACCAGTGAACAAATGTCATTGGATAAAGATACAAATAGTTACATACAATTCAAATAGGCAAAAAAATAAGTTAAAGTAATTTTTGGTGATTGCAATGAATACAAATGGTCTAGCTTCCCATTTTAGAAGGGAGCATAGTGGCTGAGTGGTATGCCCGATGCACTAGCAACCTGCGAGTTGTAGGCAGTGCAGATTTGATTCCTCTGTGGGTATGTTTCTCGCTTTTGTGTCGGTGAAACTTGTGTATGTATATCCACTACTTCTATTGTCTGGTGCAGCATGATCCATGTTCCATAAAAGTCCCATCCAACCTAGCTATGGGGGAAAAGCACTATTACAGGGTGGTAACAAAACCAAGAAATCAGAGAATTCCGAATTTTTCAAAATATCAGGCAAATTTTCATAGCTTAAACGGCCTCTGTTATGGTTTGTAATATTTAGAGATTTGCGGGTGCTTTTGAGAATCGATTAAATCGTATTCGCTGAAATTGTAGTTCAAATAAAGAAGACTAGCGTAATTTTTGAACACCGCAAAAACCACAGTCGCCGCTTCCTGCGCCTCTTGCCCTGAGGCAAGCAATACAACTTGTGGTATACAATTTGAAAATTGTGTAACTAATGATAGGTGTTTTTTTTTGTGCATTGAATTTATATTTTTTGCTTGCAATTACATTTTTGTAGAATTTGTATGTATATTTGTATTTGATTTCGATGTATAGTAATAATAATGTAGGGTCAGGTGTAATAAGTTCATTATCAAATTATATTTTGTATTTTTTCTCCAGTTTTTTCAATTGCTATTGTAAGTTTTATTAAGGGTTCAAACCCTACAATAACAATTAAAATATCTGAAGAGAAAAAATACAAAATATTTGGAGAGAATTATCCTTTTACCCTTTCTGACCCTATATATTTAACCTACTTTTTCACGAGTGCTTTGGCTGTAACAGCTCTGAAAATATTAAATCCCTTAAAATGTTTGCTACTTTTCCACAAGCGCTTTGCTTTGGCAGCTCTGAAAATACTAAATCCTTTAAAATGTTTGCTACTTTTCCCACCAGTGCTTTGGCTGTGGCAGCCCTGAAAATATTAAATCCCTTAAAATGTTTGCTACTTTTCCACGATTGCTTTGGCTGCCCTGAAAATATTAAATAATTTAAAATGTTCAACTGTAGTGTTTTTAAGGTCGGCTTATGTATATCATAATTTATAAATATTTTTTCAGACCGGTGTTCAGCATTTTAAAGGAGTGGTTGGATGAAATGTCCTTGCATATGGGAATTCGGAATAAACTGCCCGAGGAACTGGTCAGTGCCATCCACAATTTCAGCAGTCAACCAGACTGCGACAATCCGAACATAGAAGATGAATCTAGTCCAGATGTTTTCCTGAGAGCGCCTTATCCTCTTCTAAGGACTTACAGTGAACAAGGAACCTGTAGGCTTTCAATTGATTCCTCTGCTAGCATTATTGAACTATGAGTTAACAATTGAACATTTTTTATACTGTTTTTATTGTGTATGTATATATATTTATCCCACCATTCCCAGTTTCCATCCTTTTATCTTAAGTACTCTTAATAATGCGTATTTAAAAAAAAAAAAGGTGTTGACTTTATGAACTTCTAACTTTTCCAGAACAAATATTTCGTCTATGATAGACTATTGCTTTCAGGCTAATAGTTAGGAAGTAAGCCCATATTGTGTTAGATTCTCAACCAAAGACAAGTAAGGGTTATGTGAGTTATTTAAATGTGTTGAGGTGTTTCTTATATTTATGATCAATTTTACTATTGTGTGTTTGAAAGTTTTGTGACTTGTTCTATTGTGACATGTTTATTGTAGTTGTTTTTTTATATAATTTTTTATTCCGATTTAGTTTATGTTTGTTTCTGTGGAATCTTATCTTAAGTCTTTTCTCGTTCCATATTGAAACTAGTTTTTATGTAAAAGAAATATTTTGTTTTGATAAAGGTTGAGGGGTTATTGTATTTTGAGTACAAGCTCTGTTTCAATGTGATAGATAATTAAAATTAATTTTCTTTAGTTTGACAAATACTAGACATTCAAATTCCAATTATGAGTTCCATAACAATGACCATGATTTTTCACAGAAACATTCTTTACAAAATTTGTTGGTGAATTAAAAAAATTTTAGAATTATTTAAATTTAATTATTCTCTCGAATTTAGACTCGCTTCTTTTTCTTTTGTCACAAGCATTTTCTGCGAATTGAGTGAATACAATGAATAGTGAAGGGAGTAATGGTTAACAGTTTCACCAATAATCGTTTATTTATTGTACTCTGGCTATTATATGCCCTTTACGATCCTTAACATCTGACTAAATAATTGGCATATCGAAAGATAAAGTTGAATATGCATTGTTTGGAATTATTGGGTAGATATCAAGTGTTTATTGGTGATGAAAGATACAAAAGACACAAATTTATCCAATAAAATTCTTATTTCCTGTTAAATGCCTAAATTTAAGGTTCGACAAAAGTAATCAAACACAATTTAGATGCATTTGAAGACTGAAAACTTTTTGACTGTTTGAATAAAACTTTAAAATGAATGTTTAAGGGGAACACCCTTACCCATTGAACAATTTTTTTATGTTTTCATATTCACAACAAAATATTTTTGTGTATCTTATTCCAATATACAAAACAAAATAAACAAAAATTTCCTTTCATTTTTAAAAAATTCAAATTCTATTAAAATATTTCAGTATTTTTAAATTCTTACTCCATCTGCAAATTAAAAAAAAAATAAGTATATTTTATTTACCTTCCATAAAGTGCTCCCCAGTTTTGTGCATGTAATTACATGTACTACAGTTATTTATTTTTTTACAAATCTTTTTGTGATGAATAGTAAAAAAAAAAGTTTTTATAAAGCCATATCATTGGTTCAGGTATTTTACTTTTTATATTAATTAATCATTTTCATAAGTTCATTGATAACAATGGTTTTTTAAACAAAAAATGGTTTATTACTCCTATTAATATGAAACTAAAAACTCATTTAAAATGTATTTTAAATTAGAGGCTTTAGTTGAAAAAATGTTTTTTTTTTTCGAACTGAGTACAATTTATTGAACAAAATTTATATTCAGTTGAACTACAACTTATATCTTGGGAGTTTAAAAGCAAGGATTTGAAAGGTTTTTAAAGATCTTGTTTTCAGTTGAACAAAAAGCACCAACTTATTTCATCTTAAAATTGTAACACTTTTTAAAAATTTTAACTGAACATATAAATTATAATCTGAAATCAATTATCTCCATCACATATGCTTTGTTGCTTCTGATTGTGCATTTTCTATTGTTTGTAAGATCTGAAAAAAATAGCAACCTCAGGAGAATCAATTTGTGCTAAAAGTATCAATGGAAAACGAGTTATTCAGTCATGAAATTGTAGAATTGTACAAAAAAAATAGGAATTGATTGTCATCTTTTGTTTGGAATATTTCATGACACTTTAAGAAATATTCTAAAATTTCATATTAAACTCCTTGCAAATTTTTTTTTTTTTTTTTCAAAAGAAGCAATTTAAAAGAATTAAAATGAGCAGTTATTCTGAATAAAGTGTTTATTCATTTTTAAATAATGCAACATTTATTATTTAGAAGTTCTTTGAAATTCTTGCGAGATTTGTAGTGAATCCTGTTTGCATAGATACTGCATATTGCATTCCTAATGAAGGCAACGAACACTTCATAATTTCTATTCATCTACGTAGTTGTAGTTTTACATCTTTCTTCAATTGCAATGCAATATCATTCATCTTGTTTGTTTTTTTTACCCATGGTCAAATGGGTTTTGTTCTCGGAGAGGGTTTTCAAGTCGTCCGGTGTAAGAAAAAAATATATAAAGATGTAGGAATACTAAACAACGGTAGTTGTCTACTAGTCTGGAAAGAACTCATTATAAGAGCAACGAGACTGGTAGGAGTCAGTTGCATTGTAGTAGGAATGCAAGGCAAGACTGTCACGAGCCAGCGAAACGTGGATGATTCCAACCGATCGCTTCAAGTTTCAAGACTTTAAATTGTGCATCGAGATTCATTCGAGCCAAAGTCGCACGAGAAAGCACAGCGGTGTTGCCATTTACGCCAAGAATAATATTGAAACACAGGAAGCTACTCAACAGTTCCCAAATTATGACACGGGAGTTCACATTGTTGTCGTCTATTTAAAAAACAATGTTCGTTTGGCCGTACTATATGCCAAGCCAGGTTCGAGTACAGATGACATTTTAGAAACGATCTCAGAAGCATTGGGCACAGATTGTGACGAGTATAAATCAGTCTTGGCTGGAGACTTTAATATCAACATGAACACTGAAGATGGGAAAGAATTCTGCGAAGTGTTGAGAGAAGTCTATTGGTTGGATCTAAAGACAAATCCTAAATATTGGACAACGAGAGGCAGAACTTCGATTGATGCAATCTTTTCCACGCACGATTTGAAATGTTGTGGAGTTTACGAGAGTACGTTTAGCTATCATGTTCCGCTTTACGGAAGACTAACATAAAAATTTAAGCAACTAGTTATATATCTATTATAAAAAAATAAAAAAAACATTTGACCATGGGTAACTTGTAATTGGCTTTCAAGACAACTACAGATAAAGTTTTTTTTTTTTTTTTTTTTTTTTTTTTTTTTTTCGCATTTCATTAGTATTGTACTGATTATATCAGTGAGTGTGTATGAAATTATAAAGGCAAATATATAGAGGCTATCCAAAAAACTGCTGTTGGAACCTTTCTGTTGAAATCCAGCTCCATTTTCTAATAGCTCAGGTGTTGTCTCGTCATCTGACCGTGGTTAAAAATTACGAGGTGTTGTCCTAGAATCTTTCTCTTAAGGGATTGATCCCGGACCGTCGTCAGTAGCCCGTTGTGTTGCTCTAGTTCGGCGTTAATTAAAAATTACCATTTTCTAATATTGGATTTGGATTTTGTCAAAATGGCAGATTTATTAATGCATTAAGGATGAGTTTATCCTTTCATGATTCTCAGTACTACAATCATGCCACATTCACTACTTTCATGTTATATTTATACAGTTGCTGTGTCTTTACTAAACACGGGGGTCTCGCTCCCACGTTATCCAAGTGATCTGCTTTCATTCCACTACTCTGTTCTCCAACCCCTCTTCTCATTTTTCACTTGACGTCACGTGTTTGGCCCATCTTGTTCAAATATGACCCTCGCACCACAAAAACCCAAACCGACCAATCATTCAGTTTCTAACAATCTGCTGCAGCTTTTATTAGTTTTGAGTTGCATACTTTTCATGAAACTTTGACATTTTATTGTTATTTTTTGCAATGCCAGCTATCAATGCCCTTCAAAAGCAATATTGTGAGCCGTTGCACTGGTGCACCAACGAGGAATGAGCTCTTGTGCATTGTACGCACAACCCGTTAACAGATGCCACACATACATTTCGGACTGACAAACATCCATGCCTTACCCCGGATTCAAACCAGGAACTTTTCATCTTGAAGCCAGCACTGACCACTAGACTGAATGGTTGACATTTGAATGTGTCTAAATATATCTACTCTCCATCATTTCTTTCAGCAATGTCTGGAATCGGAAGCCTAGAACACGCCGAATCTTTCACAATCAGGCGTTTATTACTTTGGCAAATTTCATTTTTTGCATGGGTGCACTTCCATTAAAGTGAAATTGCCTTTATTCAGTGAGTAATTTCAATTACAAGTTCTTTACCATCACTGTCTTTTATCACAGGAGCTTAACCTTCAGACTACAGCCGGTATAGCACCTTGATCGCGCCAAGAAGGAATTTAGACTATGGCCAGTACAGCAGTTGTACCTTGAGCGTTATAAGATGACCAAGAAAGAATTTAGACTATGGTTGGAACAACAGTTGTACCTTGAAAGTTATAAGAATCATGCCAGTTATATCTATAGCTGTAGTCAAAAGGTTAAATATAGATCATAAAATATAAACAGTGTTTGGCCGGATCTGGCCCTTGTGTCATGAAAAACCAACACCATCCTAGGAGCTTCGAAAATAAATGCATTTTTGCAGATTTGTTTGCCATGGACCAATTATATTTCTGTTAATTCCCATGAACTCAATGGGGTTGACTGTCTTTAGTAAACACAGAAGTCACATTCCCTGGATACCCAAGCAATCTTCTGCTCCCATTGCTCTTTATTCCCCGATCCTTTTTTCCCTTTCACAACATTTTTACTTGAAATTGTCTTGTGTTTGGCACAGCTTGGCCAAATATGGCTCTGTGTCACAAAACCCAAAACTAGCTCATGAACTTTGTGTTGAATTTATAGTGAAGAAATGTATTAACCAAACTGTTTCAGTATTATATTTGTATTACATGTATATGAACTATTGACTGTTATCGTAGACATGCAATTAAGCCTAGCAGAGTCTTGTGGCATGATCTGTTATTAAAGAATTTATATTTTGATGATGGTAAATTATATAAGTAAAGGTTTTGAAGTGAAGATCTTGATTCAGATATATTCAGTTTCCATTGTTATACTGTAGTGTCAAAGATGATCTGAAACATTCTTAAAATTATAAATTGTGAAAGTTTTTGTTTTGGCGTAATACAATGCCTTTTCACCTTTACAAAGTGTCACTTATTTTTAAATTACATTTGCAAGTTCTATTGTATTGTGTAGATGTTACATTTGATTTCTATGAATTGATAAGTATCTTATTCATGCAGAATGGATAGATTTCCTGCAGTATATTATTGGTCACAATGGTGGTGTAGTCTGTTATCAAAAATAGAAATTCCAAAGTATTAAAAATAACTTAAATCCTTTTTTTACACCTGGGCACAGTTTATGTATTGTTAAAGATCCCATTTGTTTTAAAGTTAAGGGTGTTTTCTTTATGGGACTCGACAGTTTCTCATGGAATGTTTTTAAAAGCAAGAAAGAAGCTTTTAAATGCAAAATGTTGGATCGTTTGCTCATTTCATGTATGCCTTAACTGTTGAGGAAAATTTTTACTGTGAAAAAGGACTTCCTAAATCTGACGCAGTGAGTGAACCAATTCTAGAAAATTCTTTATATTGCATTGATTTTCAGGGATACAATTTAATTCAACAAATGGTTTTAACAGCTCATAATGTTTTGAATACATCAGGATTCAGAATGTTAGAACTCGGGTTTAACACTGTTGAACTCAAATGTTTCTTCTCATAAATAATCACTACTCACTGTTAAAACTGCATTGGAAATGTAAAAACCCAAGTACTTGTTTTATTATTTTAAAACTTTATATGTAATGGATGTTACAGAAAAAATGTGTTGAATATTCTTTTCCAGTTATTTATTAAGTTCCTACAGCAATCAAAAATCTAGTTGTAAATGGATCTTGTACCATACATGCTTGTTTTTCTAATCATTTCTGAAAAAAAAATTTGCATTATTCCATGCATCTGATTTCCATTTCAAACGAGTTCTTGTGATTATGTGCAACTTAGTTTTGAAAATATTGTTTTTCTCCTAGTTCACAAATTGTGCTGTCCCCACAAATAATTGAACTGTCAAAAAAAAAAGTCTAAATCTTTGCAGCATAATTAAGGACATTTAATTTATGAAAAAAAATGTCCTTAATTTTAACACATTGAATGCCATGTTATATGTTTGGTCAAGAGGTTGTGTATGCCAATAATATTTTAACAGTTGAATATAATCTATGTGAGTGCCCAAATTTAGAGTCCACTAACTACGATTTTAATTTCAAACCTCTTGAACACGACCCCAAAGAAAATTAATTTTTTTAGTCATTGGTTTTTCAACTTAATCTGAGGATGCACTTTTTCCATTGCCTTGTCTGGGTGCAGTATATCCAATCTGGTTATTGCGCCATAAACCTTATACCCAAACCAAGAGTTTGCGTTAAATATAACTCCAATCATGGATTTGATTTTATGTTCTCTGAATTGAATGCACTTCCCATCTAGCATGTAATGTTAACGGAGGCCCTTTCTCTTGGACATGAAACCGAAGTAGACCCAGATTTTCCCCGATTCTTAGCATTCACGAATCTAGTGCATTTTCTATACAAACCATTAAAAATGTTGTTTTTTTGCTAAATTGGCAGCATATGTGGTAAAATCCCTTAAGTTCCCGAAACAATTGACCCTCTCAAGTGAAGTAGTTTCATGAAACCACTCTAAAAATTCTTAGGCTTAGTATATAGTTTTTTCTGGTAAGCACACAACAGGTGCTCCATACCACTATCTGTTAATATAGTGTAAAATTGGTTCAAATACATTCAACAGATAATAGAAATTTTTGCCAGTGCTTCACTAAGATATTCAGTGTTTGACCGATCAAGTTTAAGTGGGAAATTATGGTATTCCTTCTGCCTCAATTTTGCAAATATTGGCATCATTTTGCCCCTTAGTGACTAGGGATTTCTTAAAGCAAAATTTCCAGTATATGGAAAAGGTATATTTTTTATTTTTCTTCAAAGAAAGTTTTCAAAGGACGCCAATTTAGAAGTTTTGGTACCAGATTGTGAAAGATAATCAGGATCTCTGGTTGTTAGATTATCATAAAAATCTATGAAAATAAAAATATTTTCTTTTTTAAATTTCTTTGTGGGATCTATATATGATCAATTAAAATTGTTACTAAAATAAGGTTTGAGACTTCAGAAATTATTTTATTTAATCTATTATACAATTATTTCATAAGTTGCTTTGGCAACCCGGTTGGATTGAAATAATGAGTTCGACCAATATCTGTTATGCAGATAACTGATATCAATTAACCACATGACTAAAAGTCGAACCCTTTTTTCTACCCTTACCTTATATACAGTATTTTTCCACTTCCAAAAGATAAAAATATTTGTATTTGAAGTCCTAGTCTATTTGATTGTGTTTGTTACGCTTTAGTTTCCACTGTATTTAAGGGTGATGGTGATAAGATTTAATCTAGTATTTATTTTTAAATCTGAGCATAGAGCACAATGTTAACTTTTTATTTAATCAAGTTTTTGTTAATATGAATGCGGTTGTGTTTAGGTTGAATGTTATTTCTGGTTTTTGTTTACATTTGCCATATATATTTTTATTTATTTTATGCAGCAAATTTGTGATGTGTTTAGATCTTATGTCATTCCATTTTTTTTATTAGCCAGTGATGATTATGAAGTAAAATTTTTAAACTTTTATTTGTATTTTAATAAAGTTTACGAAAACAATGGGGTTTGCTTAATTTTTTCCTGTCCGTGAGGAACTTGGAGTTTTATCAATTTATATTTTATTTTCTGCACAACCTGGCATTTTTAATTTTCATAGATCAAGTGAGTTGACCATAATTTCATAGCAGTTAGAGCTGGTTCAGAGTAATAAATGGGCAAGTATTATTCCCCATATATATTACTATGACCACATGACATTTTGGTGCCTGATAATTAAGACCCTTTCTTAAGAAAATAGGTTATAAGTAAAAAAAACCTCAAATTGGTTAGTTTTGATGACATTTAACATTTGTACTGTTAAACCAATGCATAATACAAAACAATTTGAAAAAAATCTCCTTAAGTGTTGATGTAGACTGAGTGATGTCTGTCAAGCTGCAAGTTCCAGCAATCTGACCACATAAGTTTCCCTCTTCTGAAGATTGTATGTTAATCTTGTCCTTCACATGCAATCTATGGGGCAACAGCATAAATATCAGTCACATTGCAACTGTCAAACATTAGTACAAGCTCCCTTGTGGTTTAACACTTAAAATTTTACTTTCATATTGAAGTAAATTAAATTTGTCACATGCCATTTGTTTCAATAGTAAATAATACACTACATTCCAAAAGTTTAGTACCAAATGCAAATTCTAAGCTTCAATTTTATTGAGTGAAACTAGCTGGTTGTAGAGGGAATATATGATGGACCCAATCAAAACTTACTCTCCTCTCCAGAAATATGCAAATTAGGCATTGGTTGATACTGTCAAACTTTCAGTGGAGTTTGTGTTGACAGAAAATGTTTCAAAGATTCTGGTTATTTTTGGATTAGATAAGGTCTTAATTTGCTCAAAAGTGACTGGTAGATTCTCTACTCTGGTGTAGCAAGGCAGCTTGAAGCAGTGTGCATTCAAGACATCACTATTTTCTTTGTTGACCACTCAGATTTCTCATCTATGGAAACGTTTTAAACATGTGGGTTGGTCATCAAAGGGTTACCACACCTGTTAAGTATTGGCTAAGCACAATCGACCACATCAGATACCATGAGTTTGTCCCTATAAGCATCAAAGCAATGAGCATGCAAATTGGAAAACAGCGGAATGGTACAACTAGTGTTTGCAGATAAGTCTAGATTTACCCTGGTTTTCAATAGGCGTGCAAGTATGTGAAGAGAACACTGAACAAACCCAGTAATATTGTTGAACAGTGCCTGTGCTGCTAATGTAATGGTGTGGACCTACATCAGGGTTCCCACGGTCCTTTGAAAATTACAGAACTTGGTGAAAAGTCCTTGATTTTTTTAACGTGCATGGCAATTGTCTTGCGTTTGAATTTGTCCAGACTAGTACTAGCTCAAATGGTGCAGGTGTGCCATTCTGAATGAAAGCGGTGTTTTACGCTTTGACACCACATGATATACTAATAATGCCATGTCTAGATCGTCCATTCCATTCTCCACCAAATCCTGTCTGTCCAAGTTGTCACCTCTGGTCTCCGTTAAGACGGCTGCCTTGTTATGCCTGTCGCAGCTAGATAACGGCACTTTCTTAGGAAACCTGGCACGCGTCCAAAGAAATGAAGCCAAATTCTTATTGCAAAAATATAAAAGAAAAGATTCAAAACATTTTTTTGTTTTGAAAATCACATTTAAGATAGCCTTTAGAGTAAAATTTTCTACAGATTTTAAATTTGTTGAAACAGTCACTATCTTTAATGATTGCAGAGATAGAAACTTAGACTAGAGAATAAAAAAAGCCCCATCACCAGTTAAAACTTTTGATTTATTTTGTTTCTCAAACAAAATAAACCACTACAGCCGTCTGTTGTGGCAGTGAACAATAGCAAAATGTAGATTATGCAAGGACACGGGATGCAAGCTCCCACACTCTTCGTGCCACCAAAAGAATTTATCGCACTACCAAAATCGATATTTGTGCAAGTAACTTGATAGTTACCATTAAGACGAGAATCCCACTTTGCAACAAAAAAAATCAAAGGTTCTGCAACAAAAAAAACCTCCAACCAAAAATTATAACCAAAATTGATAATCTTTCTTTTTTTAACTATCCGTAGTTTAAAAAAATCCAATTTTTGCATATCCCTTGTTTTAGGTCGTTATAAAAAAATTATAGGTCCTTGAAAAAAAATTTTGGGTTTTGAAAAGTCCTTGAATTTTTTAAAAATAAATGTGTGGGAACCATGTACATATCTTCACAGTAGGTCCTATGACGTCTGGAAAGAATCAAGATAAGGTCCTTGACCCCATTGTAGGACTACACTGCAACAGTTGCTTCGGAGGCAAGCCTGGTGAATGAGTACCTTGAAAGGAAGGCATTGCTTGCATATTCACCCAACCTCAAATGACCTTTGATATTCTGTATGCCCATATACCTCTCCAGTTACTCAGAGCTGGAAACTGCCCTATTAGAGAAACGAGTTATCCCCCTCTGGTGACCTTGGCGGCCTAATTGAAAGTCAGGAGTGGTCATCAAATATATAAGATGTTTCATTTGTTCGCACAGCTTACAATTTTTTTTAAAAATATGTTGAACAAATATAAATCCTAAGAAATATATCTGAATATAATTTATTAGTCCTGAATCTGTAACCACATTGCATACTTGCCAACTTTTACGGATTATCCGTAATGTTTACTGATTTTTAATATTTTAATCGAGCAAACAAAATATTTCACCATCTAAAATTCTATATTGGACTTGGATGAGTGCCAAGACGAAGCAATGGACGAGTTGAAAAAGGAGTTGTATCGTTTTCAGATGAAAGATTTATCTGCGATAATAGGACATGACCGTATTGATGTGCAGTGGGTTGAAGAAGGTAAAATAAGGGCAGATAGACTTCTAAAATGATCTAGATTGGCCGAAATTATGCTTTCGATTCTGCTCATTCCCCATTCCAATGCAGTGTCAGAGAATGTTCAGCCTCGTCAGGAAGAATTATTCTTATTCTCCTTTTCAACAAAACATGGGAAAGTTTGTTGGTGTTAAAAACTCAAAACCTTGTTTTGAGCAAATTCAGTGCAGAATTATTAAAGACCAAAAAAAGCTACTGCAGCTTCATTGAATTTTTCTGCAACTTTCTCTTCTGGATAGAACACTAAATGAAACAACTTTGTAAATAGAAGTGTTCAGTTTTGTATTGAAACACTTCTGCTTTGCAAGGTTTCTTCAGTTGATAAAAATGTGAATTTTTACTTATGCATTTTTAAATACTAATGATACTAGTTATTGTGACATACAGATATTTATAATACGCATTAATTCATGTTTTTAATGGCAAGGGGCGATCAGGGAGCAAAAATTTTACTGATGCACAGGTTTCAAAGTTGACAAGTATGACATTGTCTACCTTCATGTGAAATTCTGACTGAATCCATGCATAACTTTCTCAGCCATGTCGAATTAACTGTCTTATGCTCAACTTCAGAAAAGCAGTGCATCAATGGCATCACTATTTCTTAATATGTTAAAAATAGCAAGTCAGTAATCGAGGTTTGAGACGACTAGTTGAATAAGTATGTGTAGATATATATATATAAATGGCATCTTTACTATTTTTCATCAAACATAAGATGCATCTTGGTTTTGAAATGACATCAACAGGCATTCTAGTGTGAAAACTAAACCAGGCTCATAGCAACAGGGTGAAATATAAAATGATCACTAAATTTATCAACAAGTTTTAAATTTCAAATGCCAAGCAAGTGGAAACAGAACTTTTTGACAATATGGATCTGTATACAAACTCAATTCTTAATTGGTATCTTTTGTGTTTTGTTCATTGTTAAAATAAGAGAACCACACATAGCACAATTACTTTATTTCAAATTGTATTCTCATGCAAGCTCAAATTATAATAAGGGATGGAAATAAATTATTGTAATAAATAAAAGCTTGATAAGGATTCTCTCATTTCATACACATAGACAATTCCGAGTTAATCATTAGTTCAAAAAACGGGGAAACAATCTTGATTTCCTGACACAAAAATTCAAATTTGACAATATAAGAAGGTAATGAACTAATAACAAACCTGCCAATATAAAACCATATCATCTAATAAATTCAATATTTTAAATTACTCTTGAAAATTCAATTGTAGTTTGAGTATTCTATAATAAGCAAGTGAAACTAAACCCTTCTTTCTCAAGATGAAAATGCTAAGTAACTAGCTATGAACAGCCAAGTGAGAACAAAGATTGATATGCATATTATAATTAGTTATGCAAGACCAAAGCAATTGAATAGAGAACATTATTCTTCTTGCCTTGGAAGTTGGCAGATCTGTCTTAGCATTACAAATTTTAGAGTTAATTTCAATTGTTAAGACATCTTTTAAAAACAAATATTTATCAAAAAATGTACAACAGAGCTCGAAGTAACTTATTTGTTATCAAAATCACACAAGCATATTTTAGAACACAATTTGATCATGTGAGGCATCTACAAAACCTCATAACAATATCTTAATGGAGGGACAATATATTTAAATACAATTTAACATCTCAAAAGGAACTTGGTATAATAGATCAATTAGTTTTACTTCCCTACTTCATTTTTGTTCTCGTACTATTTTAAAATAAACATGACTACACAGAGCAAAACGAATTTAAAAAATCCTGCATAAACAATGACACTAAAAATTTATAGTTGCTACGAAACAAACGTGCCACATGCATTTCGTTCTCAGAAGGAAAGAAACATATCACAATTTGCAGAAGAACGCTGCACGCTTTTATTCCAGATTCTAGAGTGCCTACCATGGTTTTATTTCCCTTAAAAAATACTGTGATTCAGAACTGCAAACAAAGATTCAGCATGACACACCCGTAGAGCATCGTTTCACACAGGGCCGTCTCTGAACATCCTCGGTACTCCAATAGTGAAAATTCAATATCCAAAGGTAGAAATATAGATAGGTAAGGCCCCTTTGTGCAAAAAGCTTTTCCAAGGTTTAGATATGCAACTATACACTGGTGTGGCACCAAAGAGAAATGATAAAATGGGAGGAAAATCAAAGTTTTGAAACACTCACAACAAAGAAACACCTATGCAATGCAAAAGGCACACAAGTCCAAAATATATATTAACTTGGCATTTTCTTATCATAAATAATGAACTCTATAGCTTAAATCTTTCACAAAAAGTGGTACGAAAGTTTTCCAGACGAGGCAAGTGAAGACCACCAATTATTGGCTGGCAAAGCTGATGTCTGTGCCTGAAGGCTGGACTAGTTTGTTTTTTAGGTAATCCTAATTAATAAATGTAAAATTAATTAGCTTTGGTCCCATTAAGTTTTATTCATTTGTTATGGACAGCTGTGCAAAGCCTATTAGGGCTTTTTCATCAGGCACCTCACTAGGATTAGATCCTGGATTCTGAAAATAAAAACAATTATTTTAATTTATAATAGCAAAATTGTATTCAAGATAAAGCGTGAAGATGTAAAATTTTACGAAAACATTTCAATAATAATAACTCCTGATTATCTGCAGTAATATGTGGCACAAGTTACGCAAATGATGCACGAAAAGGAAGTAAAACTGAAATGTATGTATAATAGTCGCATAAACGCACTGTATTAGTTAGGAACATTATATTTTAACTGACATCAACCTTCTGGCACTGAAAATATGCAATAACTCTGAATTTTATACTTTCAGTGCGTAAGTGCACTGCACCATTATCCAAATGATTTAGTGTTAAAAGCCACAAAGAATACAACCCAAAACATGCGTACACCGGTTTTAATTCTTTTCAATTACGCGGGAGAAGGCGTGAATTTTGTTTTCACTTGTGTAGTGTTTCACACTTTGCAAATACTATTTCTTTTGAATTTTGTACTAAAATAAAAGAGGAATGAGTGACAGTGAGCAGCTCATAACAGAATATAATTCTGATATTGGATCAGATAACGAATCGGAAATTTCTCTAAATGATTCTGGAAGTTGTGAAAGTTCGTTAACGGACTTCTCTAGTAATGAGGAACTTTGGAAGAAAATACTTTCAGTTGAATTTTAGACTTGACTTAGTTGATTGCCTGAACAAAAGGCATGGAACTGTGAATGAGAAAAAAGGATGACCAGGAATTTTGACAAATCCCGTACGATTGACTGAGACACTTTTTAGAAGTGATTCCACCCACCGAAAAAATCCGAGACCAATGAGGCAGTGCTTTGTGTGTTGCTCAAAAAGGAATAATAGCGGAAAACGAATGAGAAAAGAAACCAAATATTTTTGTCCCAATTGTGATATAGAACTCTGCGTATCTCCATGTTTTAAGATTTATCATGCAAAAGCTGAGTTTAAAAAATAAATAAAAATGTAAGTATTAAAAAAGTGCATGCTCTTTTTTCACATCCATTTCTGTCAAGTGTTCTTAAAAGTTTTTGTTCGAAAAAGCCAACTTTAAGTAAAAATACCAATTTTTTGCAATAATTAAAAGTTTGTCATAATTATTAAATTCAATGTATTTTTCAAGTATCCAAATATTTTTGACTGCTGATTTGATTTTATATAATCGATTGGAATACAAAATTGTTTATCAAAAATGTGCTATTTTTGGACACAATATGGCAGAACAAAGAAACCGTTAAGGGGTTAAGCATGTTCTATTCATAGACAGGGAATTAAACGTTTATTTATTACTTTAATATCTGACTACCACAAATACATTTGCATATTATTTAAATAAAATAAATTCTCCCAGAAACAATTCAGAATTAATTAGAATAATCAGTTCCATGACAGGAAAATACAATTATTTGAGACAGAGAAATAAATGACAATTGAAGGAAGTATGAAATCTTTTTTTACATACTAACGTGAACACTAACACACTTGAAGCTAACACTTTTGTGTACTTATTTAGCTGTATAAGATAAAATTGAATGTAAATGTTGCAACATAAAAACACTTACCAAGGCAAATACTGTAGATTTTAATGTTAAGTTGTCTACCAGCTTTTGTAAATTAGCTGCAACTGAAAAAAAAAAGGGATAAGATTCAAACAACTTCTGTTAACAATTTGAACGAACATAAAAAGTGCATTTTAAATAACAATTTTTTGTAAGTATTTTTACTATGAGCTCGATTTGGCACTTATACAAAATTTGACAAAGCTAGGTTTCAATGGTAAATTCAATTGCCACCCCCTCTACCATTTTCTTGCGAAATCTAAGGTTTTGAGGAGTGATTCGCAAACCAGGTAATATTTTTTAGTTATGGTAGCAAACGAGAATGAACAAAATCATGGCTGCTTAGAGTAGTCAAACTGGTCCTTACAATACATGCCAATTCCACTTTAAAAAGAACATTTATTTTAAAGCAGAAAATTTTGTTAATACTCAATATATTCACAGCTTTTAATTCTATAAATGGCCCTTCTAATCCTGTAAACATTACTATAGCATGAAAAATAAACCTTGGTTAAATTTTACCAATAATCAGACTATTACTAATCAAAAGAGGATGATTTTATAAGTGCATTCTGAAAACCTAAGAATGTGGCAGGTTTTCTAGTTCATTGTAAGGAGGCAAGCTGAATTTTTAAAATATTGCATTTAATGTCACATTGGGGCAGATTTTCTTAGATATGATTCTGAAAACTCAAAATTGTCTGAAAACTTAAATCTTGAAACTAATAGATCTGCATTTACACCGAATTTATAAAAATGATCATATTCAAAGAATTTCACATGAAAACATAAAGCTTGCTTAGAGCAAAACAAATAAAGTACTCCAAAATCTATTTTTTACTTGCAGTTTTCAAAAAAAAAAAAAAAAAAATTGTTATTGGAAAATTTAGTTTTTAAGATTTGATGATTTTGTATACCTAACTTTATTGAAGTCCATATGCTTTAATAGAAAAACAGTATTTACTTTCAAGTACTGGTACTTCAAGTACTGGCTTTGTACTACCATTTTGTTTTGGGTTACTTTTCAAGTTATTCAGATTAAAAAAAAAAAAAAACTTATAATTTTAAAAACGTGTTTTTTTTTTTTAATTTTTTTTACGTGAATTTCTTCTCTCATTTAAAGATTTTGAAAATTTTTACCTGTTTTAGCATTATTAAAAGATTTTGAAACTTTTCTTATCATTCAAAAATAAATGTTTAGAATATTTATCGAAGAACTGTAGAAATTTATGGATAGACAATTACTGTTTAAGATCAGATATAAAATATACTTAGATGTATACATACCAACTATAATGTCTTTTCCATCAACAAGACCAGCTCCTACTAATTCAGCTGAAATTCCATCTGCACTATCTATGAAAATAAGTTATGAAATAAGATACTGTGAAGGCTTAAAAAAGTACAGTACAAATTCCCAAATCCGTACGCTTTGCTAACTGGCGTTTTTTTGGGGGGAGGGGGGGTCCTCACTTTTTTCAATCTCTACGACACTTTTTAACGAACAAGGAGTTAAACCTGGACCTGATTGATGAAACGACGCAAAATAACAGACATGTTCAAAGTAAATACCACACAGGAAAATTAGAAGATTTGCAAGTAAAAAATTTATTGCATGATATTAAAAAAAATTTTCCTTTTAAAAAAATTATTCCTATTCATATATCTGCTATTTTACTATTGCAATGTGGTTAGAGGGACTATAAGGGCTCCTTGCCGAGTCCTACCATACATAGCTTCAATCTGGTAATCAAAGACAAGCCATAGTGTTCAATCAGCAGCAGGGTGTCAAGATTTAAATCAACGATTAAAAACATGATTTTAAACAAATGATTTTTTTTAAATCATTGATTTGAATCACAACTAATTTTACATTTTTATAACTAAGTAAATACATAATAAAAAATAACAGAATTTGTCAAATGCTTTGAACTTTCTGCACTCTTGGTGATTTCAGCACTAATGGCTACACCTCGTACTGATGAGCTTTTAAAAGAAATGTTTGGCACTGGACACTTGCAAATAATCTGAGGTGTCTATGGACTAAGTAATCTGTTGAGTGTTGAATCAGGGATTCTGCCAAACAGTAAAGTAAAAAATAAGTTGACATCTATTTGAAAGTTTTTACAATGTTCATGCATAATTTTATGTTACAAACAATAAAGTAATAGGCCTACATCTACGTAAATGTCAAGACAGCCGAAGAAAACCCCCCATAAAGTAGGCCTAAACTACTTGTTACCCCTTTAATTGATTGACCAATGGCTTAGCTCTAGTGATTTTTCAACTACTTTTTTTAATTGAGACATAAATACAAAATAACACATTTATAATGTGATTAATAATTTATTAAATAAAAAATTCAACTGAGCTTTCTATTTGAAAGGATGAAAGTTTAAACACTATGAACATCTTTTATTTTGAAAAATGCACCCTGAAACATTCACCTTTCACTTTAAGAGTAGTGACCCATAACAAATATCTATTAAATCAAACTAATTTATATATCACTTACACTTACTGATACATTTGTTGACATGATGATGTTAATTTACTCAAGAAAAACTATGTAGGATGTCAACTTGTGTTTTAAAGTTAAACAAATAAATGTTTTATCTTTTGCTCTTGTTTTGAAAATTCATTTTTTAAATGTATTACCATGTAACACACAATGATTTTTAGTAAAATAAATATTAATTTACCACATCACAAATTCCGATTATTTACTTAAAAAAATATTAGTTACATGTCATGTCAGAAACTCAATTTTCTATTTAACAAATTTATAGGCTCTACAGAAATTTAAATAAAAAAAATCAAATTTTTGATTTAAATCAAATAAATCCGATTAATTGATTTAAAAAAAAAGAAAACTTAATGATTTTTTTACACCCTGATCAGCAGTCTCCTTGGGATAGATCGAGAGAACTGCTGAATTTGGGTAGGAAAGAAATCAGGATAGCTATTGGCCTCCTAACTGGCCACTGTACCCTGAATAGACACCGCAGCATTATGGGTGCTATAGATGACCCATTAGGTAGAGGTTGTCGGATGGTAGAGGAGAGTTCGGTACACGTTCTATGTGAATGTGACCATTACTCTGCACAACGATTTGAATATCTGGGATACCACTGTATCGAACGCTGGGAACTGTCAAACATTCCAATCAGGTATTTGCTGAAATTTATTTCGGCAATCGGTCTTTAGTGGATCAGCAAAGGGTCTCAGTACAATAGACTATTAGTCGCTGTGCTGGCACTCTTCTGAGTCACCCCTTTAACAAGTCATAAGTGATACTACTGCAAACGCAAAATTCGTGTGCAGGGGTTAAGGTTTTTTTTTTTTTGACAAAAAATATGCAAATAATCCAAAATCTGGAAAAATTAAAAAACCCAGAATTACTGAGGTCTGGAGGATTTTGGATTTGGAACTTTGTACTGTATTTGGTTCTACCAGTATTTCATCAATATTGTACTGCTAAAACAAACTTACCTCGATCTGGAACGAATTCGAACCTAATGTCATTTAGTTCTCTTTTTTGATTTCTGAAAAATAAAACAATCACATTATAGTACTGATTCTTGAAACATTCAAATGTTAAACAATATAATGTTTACATTTTACTGGTGAGAAGCTAAGTGCTAGAGAAAAGTATGAAATTCGAAAACTCAAAGAAAACTAATTTCTCAGTTATTGGCCAGAAACTTCAAATGACTTTTTACACAGTATATACACACATATTTTCTTCAAAATCAAACATCAGAATTTCTAAAAATATAACTTTACTTTGTTAAAAAGTTTTATTTATGCAATAATAAAAAATAATTAAGTAAAAACATACCGTATCCTCAATACTAGATTAATGAGTTGAGAATTACTTGATTCATTTGTCTAAAATGAAAAGAAAACACATCATGAAAATAGAATATGGTTTTACAAGCATCCAAATAACAAAAAAGAAATAAGTGCCAATTTTTTTGTTCAAATCTGTGCAATATAATTACACATTTGTAACAAAGGTACCAGACTCTTAAGTACTTCAAAGATAAAGATTTTAATTTGTATTTTATTACACTCATGTCATTTAAATCTTCAAAAATTTTAAAGTAAATTTTAAGTTTAGTATAATAACACAACATAAAATTTATAGAATCAGAGCTTTAAATATGCATATCCTAACCAACAACTTAATTTAAAGAAAACACCTCATGAAATTCTACCTTCTGGTTATCTTTTTTTCTCACAAAATAATCCGAACTATATAACAACAAAGAAGAGTGCCTAATTCTTCTTAATCGTTTCTTCGAGTAGTCATTTTGGTACATTAAAAGAATTCCTTTCGCAGTTTTTTTGTGGATTATATAGAATAATTGGTTAAATTTTTTTTAAAGTATGTTCCAGGGTGTCAAGATTTAGGTCAATGATTAAAATCATGATTTTAATCAAATGATTTTTTTTTAAATCATTGATTTAAATCTCACAACCAATCTTTTATTTTTATAACTAAGTAAATACACCCTAGGAAAATCACAGAACTTGTCAAATGCTATACACTTTCTACACTCAGGGTGATTTCAGCACTAATCACTAGACCCAGTACTGAAAAAATGTTTGGCACTGGTATATCTGGCACTGGTTTGGCACTATAATCTGAGGTGTCTATGAACTAAGTAATCTGTTCAGTGTTGAGTCAGGGATTCTGCCAAATAGTAAAGTAAAAAGCAAGTTGACATCTATGTATTTGAAAGTTTTGACAAATGTTCATGCATAATTTTATATGTTACAAAATAATAAAGCATTCATTCATTCAAGTATGGGAAGCATGGGAAATTATTGTACATTAATGTTATACGGAAAAAAGTCTAGCTATTTATACTGTCCATGACTACAAGGCCTACTTCTAAAAGTAAAGACAGTCAAAGAAAAACCCCACTAGTAGGCCTAAACTACTTGTTACCCCTTAATTGACTGTGGTCAATGGCATAGCTAATGATTTTTCTCTGAATTACTTTTTTTAATTGAGACATAAATATAAAATAACACAATTGATGTGATAAAAAAATTATGAAATAAAAAATACAACTGAGCTTTCTATTTGAAAAGATGAAAGTTTAAACACTATGAAAACATTTTTCATTTTGCAAAATGCACACTGAAACATTTACCTGTCACTTTAAAGTGGTAATTCTGGTAATGGTAATTCCAGTTAACGTCACAACACTAGAGCAACACAACGGGCTATTGACGACGGCCCAGGATCAATCCCCCAAAGGAAAGATTCGAGGACAACACCTCATAATTTTGAACCACGGTCAGATGACGAAGCAACACCTGAGTTGGCACCCCACTCCTGTCACTTTAAGAGTAGTGACCCATAACAAATATTTATCTAATCAGACTAATTTAGGTCTGTCACTTAACTGATACATTTTTCAACATGATGATGCAATTAACTCAAGAAAAACTATGTAGGATGTCAACTTGTGTTTTAAAGTTAAACAAATGTTTTACATTTTTCTTTTATTTTGAAAATTCATTTTTTATGCTTTTTCAAACTATGATTTTTAGTAAAATAAATATTGATTTACCATGTCAGGTCAAAAACTCAATTTTTTATTTAACAAATTTATATATAATTATTATAAAAACAGTGTATAGGGCCTACATAAATTTAAATAAATAAGATTTAAATAAAAAAATGCAATTAATTATTTTTAATCGATTTTTTTTTTACACTATGGTGCTTTCTTTATATAATTCCTGCAATTACCCTATTAAGCTACATCTTAATGTACCATAATTATATATCCTCTAATATACATCTACCCATGGGGTAATAAACACATCTGGGGATATGATTTATAAGTAGAGTGAAGTGGGGCGAGTCTACACAGAACATAAAATGTCTTGTCATGAAAGTAGGGACTGCTTGAAGCATTCTAAAAAGTGATTTCACAGCTAAAGCTTCAAATTTTGGCAGACGTTTATACACACACAAGTCAAAGAACATCATTATTACATAGTGAACTGTCCATGGTTTGCTTTTGTCCCATTTTATAGGGCGTGCAACCCCATGAATAACATTGGAAAATATTTTTTTTAATTACATGAATGGTAAAAAAAAAAAATGAGTGTAAACAAATTAGTAAATGTGAATGGAGTGTGTGATAAAAACATTAAAATTACTAGGACAGAGTAGTAATTGGTTCAATATGAACTTTGAAGGTTTCGTTTCGAACCTTCCATACCTTACCCTTTTAAAATCATTTTAGTACTTTAAATAGACAATAAAATATTTGACAATGGTTTATCTGGGACTCAAGAGCACTAAAATATTATTCTCCTACAAGTAGACTTAAGTATGAATTCTCAAAAATATAACAGATAAAATTAAGAAAACATGTCTCTTACTAGAGGAGTAACTAACTGCACTATAAAAAAAAAATTTAAATAATTTTTGTGTATCAAAGTAGCTGATAAAATATGCCCCTTTAACATAAAAATGGATAACAATTTTTTATAGGGTAAGGTAGGTTATCAAATTTTCGTCTCTATATACATTGTTTCCATACAAATAGACAAAAGTTTGCATTATTTAAAAATAAGAGACAAATTAAAAAACCATAATATCTTCTTACTAGAACACCCATATTTTCATTAGATACAACGGGTTGCAGAGGAACGGAAGCTTGATCTTGAGACGTAGGATCTACAGGAGTAACATCAGTTGGAAGACAATTAGCTCGAGGTTGATCTGCTTGCTGGGTGTCTACGATACTAGGATTGGAATCGGAAACTTTGTTGGAAGGAACATCCTAAAAAAACATTCAACTATTACCTTAGGTTTTAATAGAAAAAGGTTTTATGCAAATTGGATTCCGCCAGGTTTCAAAACAAAATTTTGAATTAAACAGTTGAGCATGCCAAAGAACTAAATAAATATTTTAAGTTAAATAAATTTGAACTCGTCAAATGCCTACAGAGTAGAAAACATGTTAGTAATTTTGGCACGACAATAAATGTGTAAAGCAAGTATTAGTAATCAAACCCCATAAATTTAAACAAACTCCACTGTCTTGTCAATTTTTTAAACAATTAAAAAAAATGAAGTTTGAAAATCTTGGTAAGATTTTGTGAAATCTCCATCAGTATCTAGAACATAGAGCAACTTGCACAAACACTTTTATAACTGGAAAAAAATATGAAACTAGAATGAGATCTAGTCATTTTCATAATTTACCAGGATTGACAGTTCCAAATGTTATACATTTCTCGAGAATAGTACATAACCCAAGAAAATCTTTAAAATTAGTTAGACTTTTCATTCACAACACTACAATGTTTGATGGATTACTAGATCCACTTTTCAATACGGTTCTACTTCACCTCAAAATGGACCGAATTTCCACAAAGTTATTCAAACCAAGTAAATTTCCAATTGAAGAATTTATGAAAAATTTCAATCTTCAAGCAAAGAACTTTATTAAAAGGCAGGGGAAACAGATCAATAAACTATCCTTCGACTTTTTGGTCTACTAATAATTTAATTAGAAGCAAATTCACATTATTTTCCATGGTTTCTATGGTTTGGCTGTTTCCTAAAATGGGGTCTACTCTCTCTTTAGGTACAGTAAGAATCTTGGGGCAATACCTGACTTATGGAAATAGGGGGGGGGGGGGTAAGTTGCTATACAAATTAATCGCCTAAAATGTTTTCGCCAACACTTATCCCCTTCACTTTACACACACTAACTTCCATTGCTTCTTATAAGTGAACGGAGGAACCGATTGCAAATAGTTGACTGCAGATTGAAGGATGCTGGTGACAAAAATAGAGCTTAAAATAAACAATTTGGTAGCATGCCAGGAACATCCTTCTCATTAGTGGTTATTTTTTATTTTAATTATTTGATTTATATTAAAAAGCATTATTAACAAGCAATTTAGTGCGTTTTTGAGCAATTTTATTTCATTTTAATTAACAGAATTATTATTTTTGTTTCAAGTTCTTTTTCTTCCAAACAAGTTTTTAAAATTCCAAAATTACACATTGCTTGAAAAATGTTTTGGTGAAATTCAAAAATTATGCTTACAGCTAAACATGCAATTTGTTATTAGTTGAGATAGTTTTTCTGCAAGGCTGTTTTTGAAAAGAGGGCATATATCTATAAACGTATTGGGAACGATACTCCAGTACACGTTTAACTCATTTAAAGTTTAAATAATGTTTAAAAATGTTAATTGCACAGTTAGAGATACATACTAAAAGTTAAAAAATGTGGATAAAACTTGAATTGCACAATTAGATATACATACTAGAAGTTTGGTACAAAACAAAATAAGTGCTATTAAACAATTTACAAGTTCTTACTGAACACATACTGAGGTTTCGGTATTTTTCTCCTCGGATTCATCGTCAGATGACCAAACCCAGTCGCCAGCTTCAGTACGATGAAGTCGGCCGCTTGTGCCAGGAACTCTTTTTGTGTTTTTTAACTGCAACAAAGAAGTAAATTAATGAATTGTTGTGAATGAACAAGTGATCTGAAACAACATACTTTGAACTGAACTATTACTAAACATGCAAATAATCTCAAAACTATATGTAATTTTATATGGTTTTGAAGCCTTGATTCCAATTGTTTTTTTTTTATATAACATCTAAAAAGTATGGTTCCTGTTTCTAATTACATGGTTCCAACAGCAAAACCCAAGTGTTGAAAGTTACCTATATTTTAATACTAAAACAATCATTCATGTAATTATGACACAGGAGCGTATTTATCGTTTTCTCCCTGCACATTTTGATAATTTCTTTAATTTTTATCATTTTACTTTATAAGCACACAGCAAAGAAATATTTTACTTAATTTAGAATTCTGCAGTTAAATTTACCTAAAACATCTGCTGGTGTCTTCGGCAAACATATTTCCCTTGTCTAAATAGTTTTTGTTCAGCAAAAATGACCATATAAAGAAAACCAAGCAGATTCAAACCACTATTCATTTGCAGGGAGATTTGAATTTGTTCATTTGACCTTTAATATATTACCATCTCATTCAATAACAGAAATGAATCAATCTCAATCATGCTTAAACCCCCCCAAGTTTGTTCATATTAAGCAATTATTATTCCAATTACAATGTCGTTCACAGGTGATTTTTTTTACTTTGCATACACCAGAACAATAACTCACAGAAAAGTGTCTGAAGAAATTGCAAATCCGTTGCACAAACTATTCAAAAATGAATAGTATGGGTTTGAGCTCTTCTGTTTCTATTTAGATTCAAATCAAACAACTCTATTATGCAAAAACAAATCAGAACTTGAAGAAAGGGACAAATACTGCTGATAATACCTTGAATAATTTGTATTCATATCACTTGGAATGGTACAGAATAGAAAATATATAACGTGTGTGGATTAGTAGTTGCATTTCAAATAGAAACATTTTTTCTGAAAATATGGTCCTGCTTATTTTGTCAAACAATGTGACAATGCTCAGTTGACAGAAATGTCGAGGTCCTCGATGGGGAGCCTCGAGCGCCTAGAGTGTGTGAGAGGTTGATGATCTATCCCTTTAAAAACTTTGCTGAAGACATCTTCGAGTGTAAATTATCATACATATTGAAGACACCGCTGTCCTTTCAGTTTACCCGCAGCATATTTGAGGTCAGATCACCGCTTGAGGTCAGATCAAACGTATTTCAGTAAGCTGCTTCTTTCGGACGTTTCCGTAACGAAGGTAGAAAACGATATTCTGCCACTCTGTATGCAGAGGGTTAACGTTGAGTTAATATCAGCTTGATCCGTCCAGTCTCTTGACTTCTCCTTCTCCCAGTCTTCTTATTCCAGAATCCGAAAATAAAATGGCCCTGTTGAGACCACCCTCAGATCTGTGTATGGTGGATGTTATCCCCATTTTAAGTGACCAATTGCATCGATCACCATTTACGAGCTGTCAGCATCTGACCTCCTAGAGGGTTCCTGCTTTTGCTCGACCCTGTCGACCGGTGATACCTCACGTCAAACGATATGCCATACAATGCTATGAAAGGAAAGCGTCAGTCGTAAATATCAGTCAAGGTTTTATTGCTCAAGTTAGGTAATTAGGTAAGAGGGGCCAGACATGCAGGTGGCCTTACTGATGACAGCCTTTTCTCAAACAAAAATTTCCAGAGCTTGTTGCCAATACACCACGTGCAACATGAAGAATCGTTTTAAAATTGAAACGGTACGTTTTTGAATCTATTCTTGCAGTGAACGTAGTGCGCATTTCAAAATTGAAAAGGCGAAAAAAATATAAGGAGTTTTTAATGAGCAGCTTATAAAAAGAAGGAATTTTAAGAGTGCTTAAAAACGAAAGTCCATTTTAAGGAGCATGCAAACCCTGTTTAACTTATATTTTGGATATAAAAAAAAACTAGGAGAAAAGTTCCTAAAAGGATTACACAGTTTGAATAGTTCATGAAAAAGTCCAATCACTCACTTTCTGAGCTCTTGTCTCTAGACTAGGTGCACAGGATACTAAAATTTGAACAAGATATTTACGGTCCTATAATAGAGAATAAAAGAAATTATTCAGCAAAGAGGTTACAAAACATACTGTATTCACTTGATGGCAGAGACATTACATTCACTTGATGGCAGAGTAAAATATGTTAAAGAATGTGTAACACAGAGCACACATTTTAACTCTTATCACAAGTGTAATCTTAATGGACTTTTTTTTAACAGGATGGCAACAAAATCCTAAAAAAAAGTTCCTTGATAATGTTACAAAAATTTCTCTGATTCTACAGTTCTCTTTAATAAATGTGATCTGTGATTGGTATCGATATACAGTTTCCACACATTATTTTTAAATATTTAGTGTCAGATGAGGTAAAAGGATAATTCTCCAAATATATTGTATTTTTTCTC
This sequence comes from Metellina segmentata, assembly GCA_947359465.1. Lineage (NCBI taxonomy): Eukaryota > Metazoa > Arthropoda > Arachnida > Araneae > Tetragnathidae > Metellina > Metellina segmentata. Next base: position 30,836,480 of record OX375881.1, read on the forward strand.
TTCAGATATTTAAATAGCTATTGTAAGGGTTGGAACCCTTAATGGAACTCTTATAATAGCAATTAAAAAAACTGGAGAGAAAAAATACAAATTTCTTTTTTTACGAACTTATTACATCTGACCCTACATTATCACACTATACATCAAAATCAAATGCAAATATGCATAAAAATTCTACAGAAATGTAATTGCAAGCAAAATATATTAATTTAATGCACAAAAAAAACATCATTACTAACTCAAATCTCAAATTGCAAACCACTAGTTGTATCGCTGGCCTCACAGCGACAAATGCGGAAAATGGCGTTGGTGGTTTTATAAAATTATGACACCAGTGTTCTTTATTCAAATGACAATTTCAGCGAATGTGATTTATTCGATTCTCAAAAGTACTCGTAACTGCGCATCTCCAAATAGGACAAAGAAAATAGTTGCCGTTCAAATTATCAAAATTTCCCTGATTTGCTATGAAATTTGGAAATTTTCCCTGATCTTTCCAGAATTAAAAAGTTAACTGAGAATTCCCTGATTTCCCAGTTCTGTTACCACCCTGTTTAAAGAATAAACCTATTAAACCACTCATTTACAAAAAACATCAATAACAAACTTCGAAAATAAGTTATATTTTTCATGGCTTTATAAACACAATGACAACTATGGAAAAGACCGTCAATATAGAATGTATTGTCATGATAATGAAAAACTGTGACAACAATAGTTATATTTTAATTTAAGTGTTCGATGCAAGCATTAGTACCAAAGATATTTAGCTTACTTTAAGGTTGTAATAAAATTCCCAATTTTTGAACTAAAAATAGAGTAATTGTTTTCATTGTAACAGAAAAATCACCAGTCATGGAAACTAAACTGACAACTGCTTTATATTTCGGAATGGATAGTGATTTCTGTTTAAATAGAAAAATTAAACTTGGATTTAAAATGAACACTGCATTTAATGTACTACTTTAAGACCTATTTTACCATGCAGTAAAACATAATTTCAGTTCTATAAATTAAAAATAAAACACTCATAATGAAATGTGATAATATTTTAAAAAGTCTATGCATTTTGACTGGCTATTTTATTTTATAGATAGTACTAATGAAAAAATCATGAGTACAATTTTATTTTGAGATCTTTTGCAGACAAATTCATCAAATGATCACTAAAAGTTGTATTAATTAAACATAGTTATAAAATATAAATTTCTTCAAACGTTTAATTCATGGGTAAGGGATTGAATTTTTACATTAGAAAAATA